>OX411812.1:11159988-12400796 GCA_948253155.1 Leucoma salicis | reverse complement strand
TTCTCCAATAAAAGCTTGCAACTGCAAGGCTAACGTAGTGTGCAGTAGGTACTTTTGGAGATAAGTGTGTTAAATAAATTCATAATACTATTCACTTGTATTAAATGACTACGCTATAGTTACACTGAAACGGAACTGCAATTAGTATCACTTTTATTGCTTTTGTTATAGTTCCGTATATTGTATATTAAAGAAAATCTCAACTGTTATTGATTCTTATATACTTATTATTTTTCTAGCCTGTTTTTCTGTCGGTCCATGTTATTCCATGATTTACTACTCATTTCAAAAATGTACCGCTTCTCATAAATTCGAGATCTAAAATCATCTAGAAAGAGCGATCCTTCAATAGATGCGTCGATTTTTCGATTGATATTAAATCGGATTCGATAAATATCGAACTGCGAAATTACGCACGGGTCGACTAGTAACACATGTCATATCTATGATACTTTTTATCTCGAAAAAAATGTAGGTTCTTCTGGGATAGTTATTTTTGCATCGTGACAATGAATATACCGTAGCTGCCGTAGCATAACATATTTATATTAAGAGTGACCTAATTTTAAAAACCACGCAGTCGAAAACGCGACCAACTACTAGTAATTTATCAATTTTAATAATACCGATTATATAGTTCCGCTCCAGTGTTAGACGTGTCCCGACTCGCAAGTCACGGCCCTTGTATCCTACTTTATATCACCCACGGGACAACACGTCGCATCTTCTCAGGATAAGTAAAAGTTACTCAAGATTGCAAGACAAGGAAAAAATATTATAGTTACTCGTATAATAGCTTAGAATTAAACTACATTATTTTTAAACATTTTGATCTGTATTTTAGCACTTGACATGCTCAAGTACTTTAAAGAACAAATTATTGCGTCCCTTGCGAAATAATAAAAATAAATGCATTCTAATACTGGATCAATGCACGTAAATGCATCCGACAGATGGCGTGGGTCGTAAAGACAAATTTGATTCCACATCACTTGATTGGGAATAGCCGTTGGTCAGTCTGATGGCTTAGCAGTCTAAAGCACTTCCCTGCATTGGAAGGGACGCAGGTTCAAATCCCGCTCGCACTAAAATTCTCTTTTTCCACATTCACAAATAATTTGTTCTTTTCACAATTTTTTGTAACATTACTAGTTCCTGCCCGTAACTTTGCCGGCATAAACTTCAGAATTAGATCCAGAGTAAAATAAAAATGTATGCTATCCTACGGTAACTATGGATTTTGCGATAAATATTCGCCTGGTTGAAGGACAAACATTTAGATAAAGGAACAATCAAACAAACTTTCGCAATAACAATATTAGAAAAAGTACGATTGTCGTAGATCGTAGAGTAAATTGTGGAAATGTATTTTCGGTAGAAAGTAGCCATTTGTAAAATAAATTCCGTATTTTAAAAATTAATCTTTAATGATAATTAATTTCTAACAAGGTAGCTGCATCGTAGTATAGAACAGCCTTGGAGTATTCTTAAGTGGTCTCTGCCTACCCCTACGGGAAAAAGGCATGACAATATGTATGTACCTTAATTTTTTTTTTCCTAGAAAGAGTAAACATAATGTAAAACGCCCGTGTTTTCCCTATATAAGTTTACTACATCACAGAGGACGGTCTGTCCTCTGTCGATTTCAATAGAAATTTTCTGACACTGTGTGTGGCTACTGGAAAACTGAGATAGAGCCCGGTAGCACATTGGGGCAACTCAGAATTAATGCCTTATGCTCTCACTTATTTCACTAAGAGACGAAGAAGCCACTCCAGAAGCACCCTCCCTATCCTCTTCTTATTATCCTTCCCACCTTCTCCTTAGCAACCCACCTACTGTCTCCTTATTATCCTTCCTATATCCATCCTATCCCTTTCCTTGAAGATAGCGACGCGCGAGTTATGCCTCTGGTGTTGCTAGCATATACAGGTGGTAACCGCTTACCACCAGGAGGCTATGGAGGTATGCTTATTTGCCCCCCATGTAGCATATAAAAACAATCTGACTATAATCATCTACGAACTATCACAACACTAAATATCGGCACAGACGCCCTTTGGTATTTTTATGCTCATGTTAAGTGTTTAAAACATGTATAAAATAAAAACATATCTATGATAAATTGTATAGAAAATAACATTCACGGCACTCCAACACAATAAGGTGTAGTACAGTTCCCCAACATCTCCTAACAAGTGAACACGACGTGTCGAACAACACACTCGTTGTTGTGTAACTCAGCTGGTACAACCTCTCAACTTGCAAAGAATACGTAAGAACAACATTTATTGCGTCTACGTATTTACGTCACTGACACATTAAATAGTATCTAAGAGCTATAGAAATCATTATATTTGGTAAAAGTTTATTAAACTATGTAAAATGTAGTAATACCGTTTTAGTTCTTGGTGATAAACTTGCATTATTCTTAAATCGAAATATAGGTAGGTAAAATTTCCACTTAACAATCATAATTTTAATTGATCGAATATAAATGATTGAATGAGGCAACAACAACAACTTGGCGGAAATCCATTGTTGTTAATATAGAATGGATATTTTAGGAGGAGATCCCACCATTCACTCACGTATTGTCAATCACGGTTATCTTTGGACACACACAAAATAACCTAAAATTGCCAATCCGCACTCTCACATTCTTCACTATCTGTTGTTATATAGGTATGTGTTGCTTATGTTGTAAATTATAATATTTATCGAATTATTGTATTACTTTTCTATAGTTTCTCTGATTTATTATTTTCTTTATATAAAACATTTATTTCTAAAAATATACCAATAGAATATACGATATCAGTTGACTGAAAACATGACTTATTATACCTACTCTTAATTTAAGAATAACATTATTGACAGCCAAAGTTGCTACGTCTTTTATGATTTAACACATAGATAGTAAACATTTTTGTTCTATATTTTTTAGCATTTGACATGCTCCGCTACTTTTTAAAGTACAAATTATTTGTGAATAAGGAATAATAGATCAAGGCAAGAAAGGCGTTGGTCGTAAAGTCAAATGTGATGAGGAAATTGGGATGACCAAATAGGTCTGTACGATAGCTCAGTGGCTTAGAGCACTTCCCCGGATTGGAAAAGACGCGGGTTCGTTTCCCGCTCGTACAAAAAATCTCTTTTTCCTTATCCACAAATAATTTGTACTTTACATAGATAGTAATTCACAAAACTGAACTTTGGATTTCTTTATTAGTGACTAGACAATTATAGCGGTACATGTGTACAATTATACATCTAATAGAAAACGTAGATGTAATTTTTTAGTGGAGCTTTTAATTAACTACGGTAAAGCTTAATTATGTCTAACGCAGGATAAATAATTGACTATAAAATTTCGCCAGGGAACTAGTTTTGCAACGTAGTATCGTGGTGTATAAAATATAATATATCTAGTTACTTAGGGGTTGATCACATGTAAAAATTGTAGAGTATTTATCTTTAAGTTACCTATTTATTTATTTTTAAAATTTTGCATATAATATCTACATCCATCCATCCATCCATCAGCCTGAAAGGCGTCCGTTTGTCCGTGTGGTGACGGACTAAGAATACAAGTGCCACCACCCCATTCTTTCCCAAGGGTGTCGTATGACGCGACTAAGGGAAGTAAGCAATTATCATACATTGCATGACTGGTGGTAGGGCTGGGTACCAAGTGGGAGTACTCACTTGGTATCGGGCCCGAGCGGGTTGGTACAACCATCTCCCGTGTGACCAGCCATGAAGCACATCGTTGCGTTTTGGCTGTAGCAGGAGATAGCCGTTTATATTTCATTTCATATCTGTGAAATGAATTGGTGAGCAGCGGCTTGACAATACTCTCGGTATAGTCGAGTCCATGGGCGACGATTACCATTTACCATCAGATGGACCGTGGCTCGTCTGCCACAACAAGCAATAAAAAAAATAAAAAAAAAAGTCCACTGCTGGACATAGGCCTCCCCAAGAGAACGCCACAACGAGCGGTCCCGTCATGGGGGATAATGCCGTAATCGCTACACTTGGCGGCGGGTTGGCGATCGCAGTGGATGTTGGTAATACTCGAGGGAGTGCTGCTGCCCACTCCCCCGGTATTTCCACAGTCGGCTCTTACGACTTCCATGGGCAGAGATGGGTGGGACAATTCAAAAGC
Source organism: Leucoma salicis (assembly GCA_948253155.1). Lineage (NCBI taxonomy): Eukaryota > Metazoa > Arthropoda > Insecta > Lepidoptera > Erebidae > Leucoma > Leucoma salicis. Next base: position 12,396,625 of record OX411812.1, on the reverse strand, counting down.
CGGCCCCACACGGCATCTACAAGGCGGATTTAATGCCTTAGGCATTCTCTACCAGCCAACTTGGGGTGGAACAGAGCTATAGCGGTAGGTGCATTTATTAATAATATAATTACATACTAATACAAATAAACCAAAAACTCCACATTATATACAATTTTATATACTTACATACTACTCTGTCAAGAAAGTACCGGGAAAAGATCAATAATACACAAAAAAAAATCCAAATTTATTTTATCACCTTCAAAGTATGCTCCTTCAGAAACGATAGACTTACGCCAACGAATAATCCAATCATCACAACATTTTTTAAACGCTGTTTCCGGAATTGAGTTCATTTCTCGCCGCGAATTCTCCATTATGTCTTCTACCGATTTAAAACGGGTGCCACGAAGTGGTAATTTAAGTTTAGGAAAAAGAAAGAAGTCGGCTGGAGCCATATCTGGTGAATATGGTGGTTGCTCGATGGTATTTGTTGAGTGTTTGGACAAAAATTCATTCACAATGATGGCCTTCTGCGAAGGCGCATTATCGTGGTACAAAATCCAAGAATTTTCTTTCCACAAATCTGGCCTTTTTCGTCGAATTTGCTCTCTTAAACGCCGCATAACGCTCAAATTCTTTATTTACCGTTTGACCTTCTGGCAAGAATTTCGAGTGCACAACACTGCGATAGTTAAAACAAAACGGTCAACAAGACTTTGACTTTTGATCGACTTTGGCGTGGTTTTTTCGGTTTCGGTTAAGTTGTAAAACGCCACTCCGAAGCTTGTTGACTAGTTTGCATGTCAAACTCGTAAACCCACGTCTCGTCATCAGTAATAATCCAACCATCCATCCATCAGCCTTTCAACGTCCACTGCTGGACTTGGGCCTCCCCAAGAAATGGGGGATAGTGCCGTAATTGCCACGCTTGGCAGGTGGGTTGGCGATCGCAGTGGATATTGTTAATACTCGAGGGAGTGCTGCTGCCCACTCCCCCGGCATTGCTCCAGTCGGCTTTTACGACTCCCATGGGTAGAGAGGGGTGGAACAATTCTAAAGCCGGCCCCACACGGTGGATCACGGCGGTTCAGTATCAATGCGTTTCATGAATGTTGTCATGTCGGTTCTAGCATGTCCTCAGCGACTCTCATGAGATTGAGTTTTTGGAGAAAATTCAGGTCTTTTGGGACTAGCCGAGCGGAAACATGTTTCATACCCAAGTGATTATTTAAAATGGTACGAATCGACTCGTGAGACACAGAAAGTTCGGTGGCTATCTCTCTCAAAGTTGAATGAGGATTTTCAGTCACTATTTCCTTCACTTTTGCAATGTGAACTTCAGTTGCAGACGTTGATGGCCTACCAGAGCGAGGCAAGTCTTCCATCACATCTCGACCGCTTTTAAACGCTTTGTACCACTCATAAGCACGTGTTTTTGATAAAGTCGATTCACCGTAAGCCTTCTGTAACATTTTCAGTGACTCCGAACACGAAATTCCATTGGAGATGCAAAATTTAAGACTAACTCTTTGTTCGATGTTTTGTTACGGGGAAAATTCTAACAATTTAAATAAAAGAAAAATTCTTTAAATTACAAAATAATTAAAAAATAAAAATTAACAAAAATAATAAAATTAATCGATTAAAAAGGACAGAAATGAGCACTCAGGGGGGAGGTTCGCAACTCAGGGGATTGTACCACCTGTGAAAACTGGAAAGCCGACACCACAAAAGGGAAATACCCTGAGTAGCTGCCTATTAAAATTAAAAAGTGGGCGCCATATTGATACGGGTAAAATCCTAACAATTTAAATAAAAGAAAAATTCTTTAAATTACAATATAATTCAAAAAAAAATTAACAAAAATAATAAAATGAATCGATTAAAAAGGACAGAAATGAGCAGTCAGGGGGGAGGTTCGCAACTCAGGGGATTGTCCCCAAGACCGTCGCCTACGGGTACTCAACTGTGGGGGGAGGCTGTAACTGGGCCGAAGGGCAGGCCCTCGTCCTTCGGCGCGCGCAGATATCTACCAGTAGGCGGGTGAAGCCGGCGCAACCGTCGCCGGAACCCGGACCCGTAGGGCAGCCGCAACCCGGAAGGTCGTAACCCGGATCTCGAGCGTAGCCAGGAACAGTAACTTGGAACTCGGGACTTGAAACCTTTATTCGGGTGTTAGTGACTAATTATGGGGGGCGGTATGCTTAAGACCGGCGCTCCCTTCAGCTCAGTTCTTTGGGGTTTTCCTATTCACACTTTTACTTTTAAATGCCCTAGGCAAAAATATTTTAATTAATTACTATTATTAATTTAAGCATTGTTATCTGCCTTGACACACACGATAATTCTGAGTTCGAGAAAAAAACAATCTACCTCCTGTTATCTTTTTATATTGTTTCCCTAATAATACCCCCTTCTATCTTTCTTTTATTGCTATCTCATTTTAGCGCTGTTGGGGCTTACTCATTGGTGGATAGTTTTTTATTCTAGAACTTTTCCTATCCATACGCTTGCGATTGGAGTAGCCATAGAACGTTCTCGAACCCTGGCGTACTCTGCTCGCATCCGGGATCGCATGCTGGCCATATATGGTAATAATATTTGATTCTGGTCTTTGTGGGAGTGAAATCATGCGACCCATTGGCGATAATCTAACTGGCTAAGGGCCTAGGCAACCGTGCGTATTTTAAATTCGCGGATATGGTATCCGGTATCAATTGAATATGCGACTTTATAATTTATATAGTAATTTGTTCGGTTACATCGTAACAGTTTTTGTCCATTATGAAATTTGTTATACACACTAGATATGATATAACTAAAAACAGCACTGAATTTAATATAAATAACAGATGCAACTCAAATTCCGCTCCAAAATGGATAGCAGTTGTGCCAATCTAACAACAACAAAAAAAACAAAAATTTGAATTTGGAACCATAAACAAATCATCCATTCCCTATACACTAGATATGATATAACTAAAAACAGCACTTTATTTAATATAAATAACAGATGCAACTCAAACTCTGCTCCAAAATGGATAACAGTTGTGCCAATCTAACAACAACAAAAAAAACTAAAATTTGAATTTGGAACCATAAACAAATCATCCATTCCTAATACTTTCTTGACTGAATGTAATATAGACACATAATACATATAGTTACATAAAGAGAAGTAGAGTATAACTAGTTTGAAGAATCTGCCAAAAGTGTAAAGTAAACTTCGCGCACTCTAGCTTTGAAAGTTTTACAATTAGAGGCCATCCCGATCTCTAGAGGCAATGCATTCTAAAATAGGATAGACATTGAAGAAGGTCAATACTAGAAGAATGCTACGAACAGTGGAGAAGGAGGTTGCTAAAAGAGCGAAGATCATATAAAGAAACTGAAAAAAGTTGAGATTATTGAAGTTGTCAGTACTCGTAAGCGTATGCCTTATTGGCAACCAATTGACTAGCGTGTGAAATTTCGAGATATGGTCAAAGTACCGAAATTTTAAAAATAATCGTACGTATCTCTCGTGCCCAATTGCGATTTCTAATTAAGTATGGTAGTATCTGTATACTATCAAACAAAATTACATAATCCCAAATAAGTGATAAATAGCAATTCACATTTGATGATAAAACGAAGACAACAATATGAAATAAGCCTAGCATGGGACCCAAAATATGCTCAGACTTAGTACAACCTTTTTGGGATTAGTCAGATAAATTATAGGCATCGAAGCGAAAACACTGGGAAAGTTATCTAAACCTTAAAATGCAGTCAATCTTCTCTCATTATCTCTGAGCCATTTCTGCATTCAATCTTCGTGAATAGATGTAAATTGTAACTTGTATAAAAGAAGTTATGTGCATTATAAATATACTTAATTATACTAGCTGAGCCCCGTGGTTTCATCTGTTTTTTCTATGGTTAATGCCACTGGCCATGGTGTGGGCTATGCTTGAGATCTTTCTAAGTGACAGAATCCCTAATACGGAAACCCATGGCAGATCAAGAGTGACCCGAGTTACATCGCAAACCGACAACCGTTGGCAAGAAAGGTTATCGAGTGGCAGCCACGTATCGGACGACGCGGTGTAAGACCTCCACCACCAGGTGGACCGATGACCTGGTCCAATTCGCAGGCAGTCGTCGGATACAGATGGTATATGTTGGCGGATACAGAACCGTTCATTGTGGCGTCCGCTTTCGTTAAATCAGTGGGCGCGTATTTGAATAGTTTTTATTTGCTTGATCCTTAAGGGTCATAGCGTGATTTTTAAGCTTATATCTATACTCAATAACTGCGCTAATTAATGCAAAGAGTGTTTCTAATGCGCTGAGCATTTCTAGAGGTTAGCAAATTTAAATAAACAAACTATTCAGCTTTATTATATTAGATTTGATAAAACGAACCCGGTTTTACTATATAACTATGCCATCTGACTGATTTTGGTATATTATTTCAATTTTCATAATAAAATTATGAAAGTAAGTATTAATATTCTACAGAATTAATAGTCTATGTGTACGTAACTTAACTGTAAGGTTTCTAGCTAGTGGTTGAAATTACCCGCGTCTAAACTGGCTTCTAGTTTATTCTTCGTGGTAACGTACTATAAATCGTCTTGTCTGCTAAACTTTATTGGTTATGAGAATCGAAAGTGATCTAAAGGGTTATTTGTATTCGTTTTAAATTTATTTTTTAAGGTTTATAGTCGATGTGAAGATAGTTTTACATTTACCGTGACAGTACGAAGCAATAAATAGAAGGAAGGATTTTTGGTTATGCTCCAGAAGAACCCATATTGAGGAATTAAAAAATATATTATTATAAATGTAGGTGAGTTTTTTTGCTTGTTTATCACGCTTTTACGCAATAATATTTTAACCCATCAACATGACATTTTCATACAAACAATTCGGAACCCAGAAAGGCACATACTTTTATCTCGGAAAAATGGACGGTTGTGGGATAGCTGTTTCCGTAAAATTTACGTACTGCAGCGCAGCTTATTTATATTATACTGATCCAATTCTGAAGAAAACGCGAACGAAATCGGAGGGAGAAAATAGTTATAGGCATATAATAACTTAGACAAAACTGGAAAGGGTGGCCAGTCGCAAAGAATTGAATATTACCACATGTGAGAAGGTGCTGTTGCAACGTTCTTTTGCTGTTTTTTGTTGCCAGATCGGTTAGTACTTTATATTTTGGTGCATATCCAAAGCATAAATAAATTTTCCGCCCATCACAACGGGATTTTAATTACACAAAACCATCAGCCGCTTCAGTACAATCAAGCTGGTATCTCATGTACAAATAAGTGGACACTAAACAACCAATTTACTAGGACTGCTGGCCAGAGCATTTTATGTTTCATTAAAATGGTATCACTAAATGAGCTCGTCCGTATTTTACTGCATTCTGACATCGAAATCGGAGCTAGTCTTACAGGATGCTCTGAGAAATATTCACATAACCATAAAATTAATGGCCCGTTACGAGCCGGGCTAACCAGAGCATAGTGGGAACGCATATTTTATTAATATACGAGTATTTATTTTACTATGTTAATACCATATTTCTACTTAAAATAGTTTCTGTTGGACACCTGAATAATTTATTATTTCGTTTTAATTTCGCGTAAATGGAAATATAATCAATTTATTAAAATAAAAGTATAATAAATTTATGAATTAAAAAAAAATAAGTAAATAATTATATTTATTATTATTGAAATAACATTATCTTGTAGATTTGTTATTAATTTCATATTACTTGGGAAATTACTTTTGCTGTAACATATCTTAAAATTTGTTACGACGTGCTTTCATTTGTTATTTACAAATAGTACAGAATATTTAAATTACATACAAATATAGAAATATAATGACGCTTTCATTGTAGTTTTAATAAGTCAGTCAGACACTAGTACTAAAACCTTGTTCCTACCAGTAGGTAGGTAATCTAATAGAGGGTACCCAAAAGGGTAAGCCGCCGGCGGACTACCGAAGGAATGTGACATAGTTCCAGTGGCCCGCCAAGAAAGGCGGAGAGACGGCACACGGCGGGTTTCTTTAGTGGGTGAAGGCCCCACACAACCCTGTTCGTTGCCCCGAACGACGGGGTGTGCGGTTAGGAACATTTTTTCCCGCCTTAACAAAAAAAAAAAAAGGTAGGTAATCTAAGCAATTAAGTACAAAATCAATATTAAGCGGGAATTAAAAGAGCAGATGATACCTACCTCTGAAGAAATGTAACATAGTTCCAGTGTCCCCGCCAATAAGGGCGGAAAGACGGCACATGGCGGGTTTCTTTAGTGGGTGATGGCCCCAAATTACCCTGTTGCCCCGAACGACGGTGTGTGCGGTAAGAAATATTTTTTTCCGCCTTAATAAAAAAAAGTTAAGTCATGCGTGACATGTGTGTAACGATCTGATGTTTATTCTGAAGACTTGCTGATGCCACTTCTTTCCTCACATCCTATCGAAATAATAATTATCTTGTTTTTTATTCAAAGCCTCATAGAATCGACAAATAATTAAGTTGCAATCCCAGACTAAAGCGAGTAAACTTTGTCAATCTTCTGCTGACAAAAGTTTTTAGTAATACCGTGCCCCTTTTGTTTCTTCTCAGTTGCAAATTACTTGTCCGCTTTTGAACACCAAGAAAACTTTTGAATCGAAATTAAATTGCTAATTTTACTGCTAACCTCGGAATGTATTGATCGCAGCTTTGAATGATCTCTACAATGTCAGATGAAAACTGGGGATTAATTTGAATTTCCCGACTCCAATAACAGATTAAGAATTGGAATTAGAGAAAGTATATAAAGGAAACAAAACTGAATAGTGAAATTGAAAATATTAAAAAGGTATTACGATTAAATATTAACCTACCGTTAAAAATACGTATAGATTTAAGCTTATAATATGAAAAGTTTGCATTAAATTTTATATCCAATATAAAAAGTTGGATCCACCAAATTTGGGAGCACTTATCTCCAGTTTTGGAGACACTAAGCACTTTAGTTTCGCATTATTTATTATCACACGATGGCACCCGATGAGTAGCGAAATTCTCTGATGACGTGTTAGGTTAAATAAAACATTATAAAATGGTTTACATGCAACCGTTTTTTTATATTATACTTGTGATTGTATCTTTTGATTGAAAAATTGTTTATTGGCTTGAATCATCATTGTGTTATCCCAACATGGTAGAGCCTAGTGCACTATTTTATTTATACAGAGATATAGGTAGCAGGGATGTTGCGGACATTCTGCATCAATTTAAATATCAGCATCTGCACCTGTATTCGTATTTAATAATGCGGATGTATATGCGGATGCAGATGGACCACTAGAGCATGTCGTGACAAGAAAGAAATTGGGTGGGCCGGCACTTGAATGGCACATTCATCAAAAACAATTTAAAATGTTATCATCAATAGGACGCAGATTTTTATCGCCACCATCAGCCCGTATAGCTAAGTGAGCAGTTGCTTAGAATTAATCTACGTACCCTATAGAAACAGGCTTTACCTATAAAACGCGGCGATATTGCAATTCAACCAATTTTTTATTTCAACTATTAAATATTGAATTTTATTATTTAATACTACTTTAAAAACATTTTCTATTTTATTTCTAGCCCCATATGAAGTTTGTTTTAATTCTTGGCTGCATCTACTTCAGTGGATGTGAGCCTTAAAAAATACGCATCCGCGACACTAATAGATAGTATGTACATTATATTCATTAGGATTGAGTGATCAATATCAAATTTTGGGAATGCAATTGACCATGGAATTAAACACGAGAAATCTAATAGACTTACATAAGAAAAAAGGATAAATTATCTACAAAATTCTAATAACCTATAGTGTAGTATTTAAGGTACAATGCAAGTGAACGCCCTTTATGCAGTAGTGGTTTATTTATTAAGAGGACAGCTAGAAACGATACTATTTTCCAGACTACGTCCGTTTTACTATAGATTTTGATAGTCTAGACATTCTTATATGGTTACTGGTTTAGGGATCTGTGAAACGTTGGTAATAATTCATTCTATATACTTGCACATCTTCATATTATTGTCACTCAGTATCTAAAATCGGACGTAGTAATGGTTACACGTGTTTATTACGACAATATCATTGACGCGATGGCAGGTGACAGGTTGTCATTTGCATCTCTGCAAGGTTTTTCCTTCAAGAATATCAAACCTAGAGGGTGAAGAATATTAATAGGGAAATGTCATGTTATTTTGTATAATGTAGCATTTCTTTATAAAAATGATATTTACATAAGTAAATGTAATCATTAGTACTTGTGTGAAGCTGATGTGAATTAGGCTTTAATTAAAACAATATAAAGGGCACAGGAGTCATGGGACTAAAAATGTGATCTAATATTTAGATATTTTTATATAGCTATTATATTTTTAGCATTTGACATGCTTAGCCTAACATGGCGTCATCCAGGACGTTAAGTATGATGTGTTATCGAAGTTAAAAGTCGAGAGCAGTTGTCACGATGGCTGAATTGGCAAAGCATCTGGACTGTATCCAGGATATGCAGGTTCAAATCCTGCTCGTGACTGTTATTTACGATTTAACATTTTCCACTTTGTGTTTAATGTGATCTAATGTATTTTTTTTTAAACTATACGAGCATACGGTCCAACTGATGGTAAGCAGTTACTGTAGCCTATAGATGCTCTATCACTCGCGCATTGCCTTCTCCAGGGAAAGGGATAGGAGTTGCAGAGGAAAGATAATAAGGTGAGAACAAGAGAGGAGTGATTGTTTGGGTTCCCAGCGCTCTGATTAAGAGCATACCAAACAAAACTATAGGAGTACTTACGGTTCTTTTACGCTGATCTTCTGTGAGAGCGGTACGTCCCCGATTGAGCAGGCCCAATTATGCTGGGATAAACAAGGTTCTACCACTGCAAAAAACTTACATATTTATTTGTACAGTATTTGATTTATATGCTGTCATTAATCTGTAATAAACATTAATTTAACCCCGTTGGGCTATATCATTATTAATACTATGGATTAGAACATTAATACTACGGTACGAAATCAAATAGGATATTCGTTCTTTTGCGAATCTATTTTATAGTTAAGTTTTATTGTTTGTCATAATAAGTATTATAAATACTCAAAAGTTTTAGTAATGCATAGCAAGTTCTTTATTCACAGCACATAGTAAAGTTATACAATCTGAGACGCTGCTGTTAAGCACATAAAATCAAACTTAATTTTTAATACTCCGTGTTAAACTCGAGAAGTTCAAAAGTTTTGTGTATTGTATTGAATAATAAAAGATCGCATTATATTGCAAAGGTTTCGCAAAAATATTTCAGAAATGCCATTACTCGGAAGTAACTTATTTTCGCAATATCTATTGCGACTGTCCCATATGTTAAATTATTTCCGTCACTCTGTTGTATGTTGATTCGAGTTTTTTAGACGCTCTTCTTCCTCGTTTGCCTACAAGTAATAATATTTTTTTTAAATTTTATATTTGTTGTAGAATATCTAGACACGTGCAATGTGTCCAGCCAAGTTAAGCTAAAGAATTGGCGGGCAGTACCGTGTCCTGTGTAATATTACACGAACCATTTGGAGCCACTTTTGACCCCCTCATAACTCTAAAACTATTTCACATAAACATATCAAATTCCAGCAAGCCAAATTTTCGGAAGAATAAAATAAAACCTTTAGAAGTACTTAGAGGCTTCAATATATTGTCCTAAGTTATAAGAAGAAATTATATTTTACATTATTGCTGTAATAAATAAACTGCAGGACTGACTATTGAATTTGGCACCCATTTAGTAGACCTCACTTATTTTGTCGTTGAAGACAACAACCAAGGCATATATAATATTGAACTTAGCTCTCATTTCACATTTATGTTTTAATGGGATGAATCTATAAATAAAACCGAAAATTATAAAAATAATAAATTAACAATGTTATTGAAACTCTTGTATATAATTGTGTTTTCGATGATTATTTTCATATAAATATACCATCATAGTTTGAATTATTTATATCGATCTTTTTTTTTAAACAACTATGATTATTCAGTAATAAGGAGTTAAGAATATTATAACGTACATTATAACGCACTAACAACTAGGTTACTTGTTCGTGAGTTATTATAATTTCGAATATATTTCGTCGAACTTGTAGAGGTCGGTAGTAATTCCGAAACACAATAAATTAATCTCAAATTAAAAATACTACTCTGTCAAGAAAGTACCGGGAAAAGATCAATACACAAAATTTTTGTTATTTATCCAAATTTATTTTATCACCTTCAAAGTATGCTCCTTCAGAAACGACAGACTTACGCTAGCGAATAATCCAATCGTCAAAACATTTTTTAAACGCTGTTTCCGGAATTGAGTTCAGTTCTCGCCGCGAATTCTCCTTTATGTCTTCTACCGATTGAAAACGGGTGCCACGAAGTAGTAATTTGAGTTTAGGAAAAAGAAAGAAGTCGGCTGGAGCCATATCTGGTGAATATGGTGGTTGCTCGATGATATTTGTTGAGTGTTTAGACAAAAATTCATTCACAATGGTGGCCTTGTGCGAAGGCGCATTATCGTGGTGCAAAATCCACGATTTTCTTTTCACAAATCTGGTCGATTTCGTCGAATTTGCTCTCTTAAACGCCGCATAACGCTCAAATAATATTCTTTACCGTTTGACCTTCTGGCAAGAATTCCGAGTGCACAACACCGCGATAGTCAAAGAAAATAGTCAACATGACTTTGACTTTTGATCGACTTTGGCGTGGTTTTTTCGGTTTCGGTTCAGTTGAAAGTCGCCTTTCCGAAGCTTGTTGACTAGTTTGCATGTCAAACTCGTAGACCCACTGTTACGATGTAACCGAACAAATTACTATATAAATTATAAAGTCGCATATTCAATTGATGCCGGATACCATATCCGCAAATTTAAAATACGCGCTGTTGCCTAGGTCCCTTCCCAGTTAGATTTTCGCCAATGGGTCGCATGATTCCACTCCCACAAAGGCCAGAACCAAATATTATTACCATATATGGCCAGCATGCGATCCCAGATGCGAGCAGAGTACGCCAGGGTTCGAGAACGTTCTATGGCTACTCCAATCGCAAGCGTATGGATAGGAAAAGTTCTAGAACAAAAAACTATCCACCAATGAGTAAGTCAGGGCAACAGCGCTAAAATGAGATAGCAATAATAGAAAGATAGAAGGGTGTATTATCAGGGAAAAAATATAAAAAGATAACAGCAGGAAGATTGTTTTTTTCTCGGACTCTGAATTATCGTGTGTGTCAAGGCAGATAACACTGCGTAAATTAATTATATAGTAATAAATACTAAGTAGTAGTAATTAATTAAAATATGGTTTTCCCCGTAACACCACGTCTCGTCACTAGTAACAACACGTTTCATGAATGTTGGGTCGGAATTGACTCGTTCTAGCATGTCCTCAGCGACTCTCATGCGATTGAGTTTTTGGAGAAAATTCAAGTCTTTTGAGACTAGCCGAGCGGAAACATGTTTCATACCCAAGTGATTATTTAAAATGGTATGGATCGACTCGTGAGACACAGAAAGTTCGGCGGCTATCTCTCTCTAAGTTAAATGAAGATTTTCAGTCACTATTTCCTTCAGTTTTGCAAATGTTAACTTCAGTTGCAGACGTTGATGGCCTACCAGAGCGAGGCAAATCTTCCATCACATCTCGACCGCTTTTAAACGCTTTGTACCACTTATAAGCACGTGTTTTTAAATAAATAAAAAAGTTGATTCACCGTAAGCTTTCTGTAACATTTTCAGCGACTCTGAACACGAAATTCCATTGGCGATGCAAAATTTAAGACAAACTCTTTGTTTGATGTTTTTGTCCATTATGAAATTTGCAATACACACTAGATATATTAAAAACAGCACTGTATTTAATATAAATAACAGATGCAACTCAAACTCCGTGCCAAAATGGATAACAGTTGTGCCAATCTAACAACAACATAGCATCACGCCTGTATTCCCCGAAGGGGTAGGCAGAGGTGTATTACACACCCACGACTCGCCAGCTATTTGAGTCCCACGTAATAGGGGGCGAGCCTATTGACGTCTACCGGGCACATTTCCAAACTCCGGGCTGCAACTGAGAATTTTTCTTTTTTAGGAATAAGCTCAATAGCTTTGCCCAACCCGGGATCGAACCCGAGACCTCATGATTAGCAATCGCATACACTACCGCTACACCACCGAGGCAGTTAACAACAACAAAAAAACAAAAATTTGAATTTGGAACCATAAACAAATCATCCATTCCCAATACTTTCTTGACTGAATGTATATTAATCAAGGAGTATGGAAAATAGTAAATAATGACGGGAAGCCCGTTTAGCATTAAGTAAAACTTATTATATAAAAATAAAAAGTGTATATACCTAGTAGCATATTATATAAGCTTTTAAGCTAAACGACTATAACGTAACATTACAATAAATGATGATTGTCAGGCATTTGATGAATCATATTAAATATCTGACCACCTGCTTAAAGAAAGATAGTTATCGACCGATCAGAACGTAATGCCAATAGCCGAAGGACACACCAAACTAGGCTCAAGGGATACTGATAACGTAGAAATCGCTTTATAACATCCTTAAATAAAGTTAATGGCTCTTGGGAAGTTTTTCGTTATACCCCTTAGGGCTATTACGTAATGCACGATACGATTTATATAGCGTTTAGAGACTTAAGCGGCGACCAAAGATTCTAAAGTATGCTCCTTATGGTGTTTAGGTGTCAAATAGAGTTGTACAAGGTCAATTTACGCATGATAGGCCCCTCGTTTAATAAAACCCTTGTAATATACGAGGGTTTTAGTGATTTTTATTAAACGCTCATAGAGAGATGTTTGTGGTGATAACAACAAATATCGTTTATCTTGTTTTTTTGCGGGCAAAGATGTTGAGTCAGCTCCAAGATGGATTTCAAGTAATTTTAAGCCACTGCCTTGCCTTGAGATTATTCCTGATACTTATAAATGTGAAATATAGATTTTTACGACTTTTGGATATTAACTGCACAGATGGTAGAGTGGTTTTCGATATCAACCTTCGGGCAGGAGCCCGAATGTTGTGAGTTCGATTCCCATTAAATACAACTCTTTTAGTGATCCTGAAACAACCATTTTGTTTTGAGCCTGGGTGTGCAGGTACATCCAGACTCAGAACTCGTATGGGTACATGTGTAGATAACTTGTATCCATGACATTGTATGTTTCTTAAGCCCCCGTGATATAATGATTATTCATTAGTGCAGAGTTGTGTTTAAAAAAATAAGCTTTAATAGTTTATAACTCAAACGCAAATAGACCAACATGCTTTTCATTTCTTTTAGGAATTGATTCTAAAGTGCACGCAGATAAGTCTCGGACAAAAGCTAGTATACTCTCATTCTATAATAAAATTACCCATTGTAATATATGGTTTTAAATGCCTTTAATTTTTAAAAGATTGAGTTAGTAAAAAATCATGGGCATTCACTGTTCGTCCATTCACGGCTGCCTTCGCTTACTCGTTGATTGCTCCGCTCCTAAGGGACGTAGCGTAATGGTTCGTAGTTTACAGTCTTATTAAATAAATAGACTTCAAGGTCTATTTTCGAAGAATAGAATTTAAACATTTATTACGGTTTTCCGAAGATTAGTGCATTAAATCAAACAAATAACTAATAGTTATACTATTTTGCATTAATTATATTATAGTATATAGGTCCTAGATACAGAAACAATTAATACCAATCGATCTGATCTTATACATGGTGCAGTCACAGAAACATTCGATAAATAGTAAGCAAAGGGAGAGTTCCAAGTATTGCATTTGGCTCCATACTTAATATTTGTAAAGCTATAACAGCAATCCAGTTCCCTTTATCATCCCCCTCCATTTTATTAATATCACAAGAATGTTCAACACAGATTGGCGCGAAAAAAAGAAAACATTTTAAAAATTACATGTTCTTAATTCAAAAATAATATTATTGATTTTTTTTTATTATAATAGTATTTACGGCCAAACTATGTATTCGTCTAAAAAAATGTAACCTTGCCTTTTAGATTTTTAGTCGAGTCCTACACAGATAAAAGACATCTATTTCTAACAGTTTATACTATAATTTATTTACTTAAGTATTATTTACACATCACCGTCATTTAACACGTTATGTAGAGACTGTATAAAATTAAACAGTAGGGTTATTTTACCATAGGGGAGGAAAAGATCCGTTGCAAGCGCGTTTCACACCTGATTATCTTAACTCGTCTCGGCTCACCGCCTTGGAAATAACACTTTCCAACGCCTTATTAAAATTATTGTTAATAATAACCTGGCAGGGATATTGTACAATAAACGTGTTAGTTATTTTAGGAAGATATATTAAATTTAGGCCAAATATAAAGAATGTTCTTGTCCCAGTCTAGTGCATATATCTACCATTATAAATACTAAGAGAAATATGACATTTAAGATATTTGAGAAAAAATTAACGTATCTATTTAAGCATCTCTTAACAAAAAATATTTTTTTAATTTTTGTCTGTTTATCTGTTTGTTTGGACATCGCGCAGAAACTACTGATCGGATTTTGATGAAACTTATTTGTTTGATAACTCCTGATTAAATTTAAAAACTACTACTATATCGGGAGCTGGAAATATAACATAAAACCTAGCTTTATTTGCAGTAGAGTCGCGAGCAAATGCTAGTGATATATATGGACAATCCCGTTAACAAAAATTAATTAACATTAAATAGTAATTGTTAGTGTTCGTACCTCATCATGAATAGGCAAACATTTATTTAGACTACGACCCCCTTACTAATAAACATAGTATAAGCTCCGAATAGTTATTCAGAGTTTTGTTCCGTTCTTTCAACGTCAAACTGTCATATTAGTGACAAAGACAAAACACTCAATAACTATTCAGAGGTTATATAACATTTATTATTAAGGCAGCGAGTGTTTTACTACTAAAATCGACTCGTATTTGCAGCAGAACTGGAATTTGAAAAGAATTATTTAGATTTTCATGTTACTGCTTTATCGAAAAGTCATTTAATACCGCAGTGGCTTGTAAAGTTAAATGGCTTATGATCAATCCCAAATAAAAAGCGGAGCTTTAAAAGAGTAAAACAATTTTTTTATTTTTAGTATTTCGCTGACATTTCTGTTCTAGGTAATACTCATCGTCCGTATACGTTCAATATTTCGGTACTAACAAGTCAGTTGATTAGTTTCACTATTAACTTTTATACTAAACAAACTATAGATATAATAAGTATATACCATAGGTAAACTGGTCAGTATATACTATATCTATGGTATATACTCCCGTAATACTATATCTATGATACAAACATTGAATTGCATTTTCACGTAGACTATATTTTAAAATATTGATACAGGTTATTGGTCAATAATCATTGCTGATATTTTCACTATAAAATAAATCAGATGGCCAATTTACACAAAAATTTTAAGATTAATATAAGTAGTGAATACACATGAACCTTCCTCGTGAATCACTCCATTAATTAGTGAAAATAACATGAAAATACGTACCGCAGTTTTCGAGTATATTGCCGTCAGATATACTAGTGGTAGAACATTGCTAATCCCAGCATTAATAAGTCGGATCAATCGGGGAAGTACCACCCACTTACAAAATATCAGTGTGTATGCTTATGATACCAATACCTCAGTATCATTCTCAACGCCTAGATAAATTACAGCAGTTATATCTTAGCGGTAAAACCAAGGCCTGAAAAGACAGTGGTGTCAAGGTCGATCCTGAGCCGAAGGTTCAGACCTCCTACGGCGCACACTTCTGACTTTTCAAGATTTTTCGAAATGATGTATCTATTTGTTTACAATTTATCACTGCTCGGTGAAGGAAAATTATATCGTTAGAAAACCTGCATGCCTGAGAGATTTTCTCGAGGGCTTGCGAAGTCTGCCAACCCACATTGGGCGAGCATGGTGGATTAGGGCCTAATCCCTCTTACCATAAAAGGAGACTCGTGCCCAATAGTGGGACAGAAAAAGGGATAATATTTATCCGATGTTATGATGCGAACACCGACTATATCAAATTGTATCGACACTGGTTTTTAACATAATAAAATGCAACATATTACTATTTTATCGTTTTACGAATAAATGTCTATGTATCTATGTAGGTCTAGGGAGACCTCCGAATTTCAAAGGATTATAGGATATTCTGAGATATAATTCTGGGATATATAATATTATTATGATATGGATATTCTGAGACTATAGTAGACATGAGATATTTGAACCAAACTAATAACGTTATATGAAGTCAGTACCCTCATAGACGTTCATGACATCAGATACCAACAAGTTAACTGACTATCCGAGGTGAAGGGCAAGTTCTATTTTGCAACTTAATACATAACTGTGAGTTTATTTTCTGGTACTTGTTATAGTAGTTCTCAATTCTAAAATTGAGCTACTAATTATGATTGCAATTATTGTCACTTCATTGTAACTAAAGACCTATTTTTTTTTATTGCATGTAGTGGCAGACGAGCCACAGCCCATCCGATGGCAAATGGCAACCGTCGCTCATGAACTCAACTATACCGAGAGTATTATCAAGCCGTTGCTCACCATTTCATTTCACCGATATGAAATGAAAGAATAAACGGTTATCTCCTGCTACAGCCAAAATGCAACAATGTGCTTCATGGCCGGTCACACGGGAGATGGTGGTACCAACCCGCTCGGGCCAGATACTAAGTGAGTACTCCCACTTGGTACCCAGCCCTACCACCAGTAATCCCAGTAACCAATGGGTGATAATTGCTTACTTCCCTTAGTCGCCTCATACGACACCCGTGGGAAAGAATGGGGTGGTGACATTTGTATTCTTAGTCAGTCACCACACGGACAAACCTAGTGCCGAATAAGAAAATAAAACGTAACTAAATCAATTATACAGATAATATCGATATGTTTCAATCAATGACACTCGTCTGACATGATAAATTATGCCGTAATTCCCTTCTACTAGAGAACACTCCACCCAATAATAGAACAAGAGAATAAAAAATACTAGAAAAATGAAAATCGGAAATAGTATTGTAATAAATTAAACATAAATATGTTTATTGTCCAAAAATACGAGTGGTAAGCGTCATAAATAAATAAAACCCGCACATCAAGTGGGATCATAACTCATTGTATTGCTCTGAAAGGCGGCTGCTTGGTTTACAGGCGCATTAGGTAATGGAATCAACCCATAACTGTGCGATTTGATGGCTGCGTACGTGCCTCCACAAAGCGTCAGTCAAACTTCAGATAATTCTGTACGTACAGCGAAATACGCAGATGTCAACTACGAACATCCAGCGCATATATGAATATACCAATGGCCAACAACAAAATTTTGTTGTTAGTGGGAGCCATACCACGTACATACGTACCATTCCTTTTTTTTTTTTGTTAACGCGGGAAAAAATGTTCCTAACCGCACACCCCGTCGTTCGGGGCAACGAACAGGGTAGTGTGGGGCCCTCACCCACTAAAGAAACCCACCGTGTGCCATCTCTCCGCCTTTATTGGCGGGCCACCGGAACTATATTACATTCCTTCAGTGGTGGGAGTCCCAATCCTAAAACATATTCCAAATATTATAAAGCTATAACAGAGCTGTATGTTTAAGATATTTGAAAAAAAAAAAGATTGTATTAGGCTATATTTTTTTTAGCTGCCATCGGTGCTGCCTCGGTGGCGCAGTGGTAGTGTGAGCGACTGCTGATCATGAGATATCGGGTTTGATCCCGGGTCGGGCAATGTAATTGAAGTTTTTCGTAAAAAGAAAAATTTTCCGTAGCAGCTCGAGTTTGGAAATGTGCCCGGTAGACGGCAATAGGTTCGCCCCTATTACATGGGACTTAACATAGCTGGCGAAACGTGGGTGTGTAATACACCTCTGCCTACCCCTTCGGGGAATACAGGCGTGATGCTATATTTTAAAAACTGCACATACATTTTATCTCGTTACTATATTGGGAACCTGAGATATAACCTAAAAACTAATTTTTGGCTGGGGTGGAGCTGCGAGCAAAGGCTAGTTTTTTTTTTTTAATTATAAAAGCTTACCAAGAACTCTGAAGTGATACCAGAACTTTTGCAATCTAGTATGATTCCAAGTATATTTTTCCAAAAAAATCTGCGCTCATGCACTCATGAAAACTCATGGGTTTCGCCCTTATTCTGCCCATACAGTAATGTCAAACACTAGTAATTTAAAGCAGCGCTGGGTCTGCCAACGTTATACTATTCCCCCACTGGCAATAAGCCTTGCTTCGCTTGAACTATGATTTCCAGAAGAAAAAACCAAGAAATAGCTACGAGTAACAGTTCCCCAAAGAGATTCAAAGAGGTACCTATGGTGCAACATGGGCATGTTTATTAACATTATTATATAAAAGCATATTGATTTTAAGCAATATTATACAATTTAATAACGTTTATTTTCCCATATAAAATAAAATAAGACCGGCTGCTAGTCTAAAAAAAAGTCGATTGACATTTTTTCGTCTTCGATTCGCCTAGTGTCTGATGATCAAATTTAACCACCAGTGTTTCCTGATTGTTATAATCTACAAGGCTGATGTTTGTAAACAGGGCTAGTCCACAAATTCAAAGGATTTTAGTGTGTAGTGGAAAATATTTGATTGGATTATGTGAAGGACAAACTAATGAAACATATCTGACAGAGAACAAGAGTAATCGATTTATAATCTACAAGGCTGATGTTTGTAAACAGGGCTAGTCCACGAATTCAAAGGATTTTAGTGTGTAGTGGAAAATATTTGGTTGGATTATGTGAAGGACAAACTAATGAAACATATCTGACAGAGAACAAGAGTAATCGATTTATAATCTACAAGGCTGATGTTTGTAAACAGGGCTAGTCCACGAATTCAAAGGATTTTAGTGTGTAGTGGAAAATATTTGGTTGGATTATGTGAAGGACAAACTAATGAAACATATCTGACAGAGAACAAGAGTAATCGATTTATAATCTACAAGGCTGATGTTTGTAAACAGGGCTAGTCCACGAATTCAAAGGATTTTAGTGTGTAGTGGAAAATATTTGGTTGGATTATGTGAAGGACAAACTAATGAAACATATCTGACAGAGAACAAGAGTAATCGATTTATAATCTACAAGGCTGATGTTTGTAAACAGGGCTAGTCCACGAATTCAAAGGATTTTAGTGTGTAGTGGAAAATATTTGGTTGGATTATGTGAAGGACAAACTAATGAAACATATCTGACAGAGAACAAGAGTAATCGATATTCTTAAGTCGTAGAGTTGGTTAGTGTAAGTGTGGATACATTGAAAATGGCTGTATTTTAGAGTACCCACGATTTCTTTAAGCAAAAAGATTCTTGTCTGAAATCCGCGAATACGTGAACAGGAAAAAGGCAGCCGCATATTATACTAAAATTATGAGATGGATGGACTTCAGCACTATTTTTCATATTGCCATAGGTTTCCATTGATTTATAGCTGATTAGGAATCAATAATATTTGTTAAAATCTATCATATACCAAAATACACTACGCACAAAACGTCAATGTTCACGAGTGTTATGTTAACATTTAGTAGTAAAAGCGTTAGAGTCTCACAAAGTTGAAGCGCAAGCAAGATGTAATATTTTGTTGACTCGTGTATTTTGACGCTGCACACGTCTGTCCGACAGCTTTACTGAAGCTTTATGGCATCTAGCTACATTTCCCGAGCAATTTCGTCCGAAATTGTTTTGTATACTCGTTACCAAGTCCGCTTTCCACTGTGTAAATAAACGTTTTGCGGATATGACAGCGCATCTCTTGTTTACTGAAAGCATGACTGACTAACTAGCTCCTCTCCACAGCCCGTTACCGTTCCATTTTAGGACATTGGTCTCCATTTACAGTGAGACGCATTAAGCCCGATCAGGCTGCAGGTTTCCTCACGATATTTAACGAGAACCTAGTTATTAACAATTATATAATACTAGATTCTTGACTACCTCTGTGGTACAGCGGTAGTGTGAGCGACTGCTAATCACGAGGTCTCGGGTTCGATCCCTGGCTCGGCAGTGTTATTGAGCTTTTTCGTAAAAAGAAAAATTCTCAGTAGCAGCCCGGAGTTTGGAAATGTGCCCGGTAGACGGCAATAGATTCGCCCACTATTACGTGGGATTTAAAAATAGCTGGCGAACCGTTGGTGTGTAATACACATCTGCCTACTCCTTCGGGGAATACAGGACTGATGCTATATTTTAGATTCCGCGTGCAATATCATCCGCGCGGTCTTCCATCCATCAGCCACAACATGTGTTTCGCTTAAATGGGGGATAGTGCCGTAATCGCCACGCTTGGCAGGCGTGTTGGCGATCGCAGTGGATGTTGTTAATACTCGAGGGAGTGCTGCTGCCCACTCCCCCGTATTTTCTCAGTCGGCTCTTACGACTCCCATGGGTGGAGAGGGGTGGAACAATTCTAAAGCCGGCCCCACACGGCGCGGTCTTCAGAATATCAAAATGTAGCTACATTACTCTACAGCACTTATCTATATTTATGTAAAGATAGCTATCTTAAAGGAACAATTATTTTTTTTGGGATAAAGGATATATTCTTTTCTGAGCTTCAGACTATACATATGCAAAGTTTTGTGATGTTTTTTTTATTTCATACAGTAGTAACAGACGAGCTACGGCCCATCTGATGGTAAATGGTAACCGTTGCTCATAGACTCAACTATACCGAGAGTATTGTCAAGCCGCTGCTCACCATTTCATTTCACCGATATGAAATGAAAGAATAAACGGCTATCTCCTACTACAGCCAAAATGCAACGATGTGCTTTCATAGCCGGTCACACGGGAGATGGTCGTACCAACCCGTTCGGGCCCGATACCAAGTGAGTACTCCCACTTGGTACCCAGCCCTATCACTAGTCATGCAATGGACGATAATTTCTTACTTCCCTTAGTCGCCTCATATGACACCCGTGGGAAAGAATGGGGTGGTGACACTTGTATTATTAGTCCGTCACCACACGGACAGAATTATTATTGATTATTTGTAATCTTTACTTTGATATTCATAAAATTTGGTAAAAACTAGTACATACTCGTATATTTATACTATAGACTCGATAAAACTCGTAAAGCGTGATAATCGGCTTTGATGCGTAGCATTTAAAATACGTAAGACTTTTGTAACGATAACATCTCACGTGATATAGAGGGTTTATGTGCGATGAAACAAGTGGCTTTTAAGGTTCGTGCTATTCCTCAATAACTATATCCTTAATCCTTTATTCAAAAGCTAGATTTTAAGTTATATCTCAGGTTCTTGATATAGTACCGGGATAAAATGTATACCAATTTTTAAGTCTAATCAAGAACTATCAAATAAAAAAGTTGCACCAAAATCCGTTCAGTAGTTTTTGAATGATCCTCGTATGAACAAACAAATAAAATCTAAAAAAATAATTTTGTGTTTAGACATGCCTAATAGTCTAATACAGTATTTTTTTCTTAAATGTACGGAGACAGAGTATGTTACAGCTTTATAATAGTATAGACTAGGGACTAGGTCACATAATATTAATAGTATCTGCAATAGTAGAAAAATAATCTTTACCTATATTGTTTATACAACCTTAGTTGTTATGTTTATATGGTTTTCTTGTAATGTTTATATGGTTTTCTTTATATGTAAATTATAGGTATTTAAGTTATATTATTTAAATTGTAATGGTTATAATAATAATAATAATCTTTATTTATTACAAACATAAGTACCAAATTTTACAATACATAGTTATTACGGTAGCAGTGTATCCATTAAGAATGTCTCTGGACAAGGACAAGGATTCCCTGTGTCGTGAGGGCCAGTCTCTTTCTAAGTTACAAAAGTAATTATAACTATGATTCTAAAGATACTTATGACCATAATGTGTGTGTTTGTGTGGGTGAGTGCGTGTGTGTAGAATGTGTTTTGGTTGTGTGTGTGTGTGTGTGTGTGTGTGTGTACGTACGTGCGTGTGCATGTGTGTTATTAAGACTGTGTGTCTGCATGTATGCGTTCATCCATCCATCCATCCATCAGCCTTTAAACGTCCACTGCTGGACATAGGCCTCCCCAAGAGAACGCCACAACGAGCGGTCCCGTCATGGGGGATAATGCCGTAATCGCCACGCTTGGCAGGCGGGTTGGCGATCGTAGTGGATGTTGTTAATACTCGAGGGAGTACTGCTGCCCACTCACTCGGTATTCCCTCAGTCGGCTCTTATGACTCCCGTGGATCTCACACAATTCTAAAGCCGGCCACACACGGCGTTATAATCCAGTAATTATAACATTTTCGGTTCCTTCATTTTTAAGTCGTAATGTTTGTGATATTATTTTGAAATAAACTATTACTATTTCATAATAAGTGTTCTAGCGATATAGCCTTGGTTGTCCCACCATGAAAGGGGCAGCTCGATCGAGGAAGTACCCTCTCACGAAAGATCAGCGTAAAAGCAATTGTAGTTAACCCTACAGTTGTGTATTGTATGGTCAGTGATAGGGGCCCAAACAGCCCCTTTATCTTCTTATTTTACTTCCTCTCCACCTCCAATTCCTTTCCTTGGAGTTAGAAACACGTCTGGTGTTGCTAGCATCTATAGACTACGATAACCGCCCATGGTCATCAGGTGGGCTGTATGCTTGTGCCAACCATGTATAGATTTAAAAAAGTGAGATTAACGTAATACGCCCACAAAGGTATGTGTGCATCCATCCATCAGTCTTTTAAAGTCCTCTGCTGGACATAGGCCTCCTCAAGAATAGGGGATAGTGCCGTAATCGCCACGCTTGGCAGGTGGGTTGGCGATCGCAGTAGATGTTGATAATAATCGAAGGAGTGCTGCTGCCCACTCCCCGGGTATTCCCTCAGTCGGCTCTTACGACTCCCATGGGTGGAGGAGGGTGGGACAATTCTAAAGCCGGCCTGACACGGCTAAGGTATGTGTAATATAGGTATAATGGGTACACCGCTTCCTATCTCTATAAGTTTTATCGATACTTTAAAAAACCAATCCATTTAGTTATTTCCATGTGTTTCTTATATTTTTCTTTCATGTGCCTTAGAATCATTCCCTTTCATTAAGCTTGTACGCACAATATGGTAACGTAATGACCCTAATGATAAAATGAGGCAGGTTAGAGGAAATTCTATACGTACAATGAATTGAGAGACTTCGGTCATTTCAGTTCGCATCTGGTCAAAACTGTTTGGATATTGTTTTCAAAGTCTAGAATATGTTTAATGAAAAGGACATGCAATCCCAATCTGTATTATAATATAAAAAAGAATAAACATAAAGCAAATGCTTAGAAACTAAAACTGAGTACAAAAGCTACTCAAGTCAGCCTACACTCTACAAAATTTTCATAAAATGCTAACCAAATCACTTCACAGAAAATGGACTAGCATCGTTTACTGCTTACTTATATTCTCAGGCCTTAGAATAGAGCAAAACTCTTTGGTAGTAAGAGAATTACTGTTAAATTGTATGTAGGTCATATTCTAAGCTAAAGATTTTTTTATGATACGAATGTTCATTATAGGTTTTTTTATATCAATCTTGATGATTGCCAGCCAATTATTTTATAAAACCTCTTCTAATTGTTCATTTAAAAATGCAATTCTAATTCATACTAAAATTTGAATAACAAATAAATAAAATTACTTAAATATGAATGTGAAAAATGGATGATTACTATGAGATAGATATTTTTACTTTACTAATTTGTTTTTATATAAGTAAAAATTGTTATCCTTAGTCGATTAGAGTCAAATTTACATGCGTTAATATGTATTATAATTGATATACAGTATATGTCACTTAAAATTTATGTGTGTGCTTCATTGGAGCTTTCAAAATGTACGGTTATACGATATGTTTTTATTTAGTAAGTTTAAATTTTAAATGATATTCGCTTTATAGTTTCGATCTTGAACACTATATTATTACTACTACTAATATCTTGATAATTATATCGCCTCATGTATAATAAAGATAAAACAACAAGTCCCATAAACAGTAGGTATTAAAATAATTTTAGATGTAAATTATACTGACGCGGAATATAAATTCTACGGCTGACTGGATACAAAAAGAACATCGCTACGCCACTGGCTAACTTGTTTATCCACTCAAAAGAAGCAAGAGTTGAGAACTGTACGAGTTTTCTTAATCCGGAACGTTTTACTTCGTCGATAGTCAGTTTCAAAGATGCTACGAACACAGTATGTAAGCGCTTGTCAGAATGTTTGAATTAAGTTACACATTCGATAGTAGATGTAGTCTATCATGCATATTTCAGTGTAAATATTGTTTTTTTTTATCGTAGTATAATATAATATTGGCGTATTTTAGGTATAAGATCGGTATACCGCAAAGATATTACGAACAACTACATACAGAAAATGTCATTATCACTTTCTAACCGTACTGCAATGCTACATTAATTTATTCAAGAAAACAGTCAGTTTGTATATCAAGATTTATTTAAAAAACCTTAATTATTTCCATGCTGAAACCAAGAGTTGTAATACTAGTTTTTTGTTTATATCACGGGTTGCGAGTAATACGATGGTAGTGAAATAAAATGTTTAATAAGTGTATTTCATAGCAATCAACAAAACATAATGTTCTTCAAAATCTGTTTTTAGTTTTTGAGTTATACACACAGACAGGAACAAAATCTAAAAATGATAGATATGGCTTCTGTTGCTATTATTAAAACCCTTCATATTAAAATTTCCTAAATATCTCATAATAACAGAAGGCCTGTTACAATTTTATAATATAGATAAGCGAGCACATTGATGAAACTTCTATCATTTTGTTTAATATAAGATAACGTACGATGAAAATTCGTAACGACAACGTAAGAGAGCGATTAGTTACGAAAGAAAGTCCAATACTCTCTGTAAAGATGCAAAAGGGAATGTACCGATGGTTCGGACATGTGGAAAAAAATCCGGACGTGAGACTGGTTAAGAAGATATACAATGCGAAAGTGGAAGGATACAGGTACAGGGGGAGACCAAGACTCACTTACCTAGGCCAAATCGGACATTTATTGAAGAAAGGGGAGTCCAGACTCTCCAAAGCCAAGAGAGTGTGTATGAAGAGAATGATATGCAAGAATAGAGCCTCTTGGCACTCTGTTCTCTTTGCCTACCCCGCAAGGGAAATGGAGTGGTGATAAGTAAGTAAGTATCTCATAACAACAGAGGGCCTGTTACAATTTTATAATATAGACTAACATTTGCCAGCGGCTTCGCCGCAGCCAAATTCTGAAAAAAAAAATGCTATGTGTTTAGACACGTCTATATAGCCTATTACAGTATTTTTTTCTCGAATATCTTAAAGGTACAGACAGCTCTGTTACAGCTTTATTTTATTACTAAACGTTGTCCGCAGCTTCGCCGCAGCCAAAAGCTAGTTTTTAGGTGATATCTCAGGTTGCCGATGTAGTAGCGGGATAAAATTTATGCTAGTTGTTAAGTCTAATTAAGAGCTATCAAATAAAAAAAGTTGCATTAAAATCCGTTCAGTAGTTTTTTCGTGATGCGCGAACAAACAAACAGATAAACAGACAGACAAAAATTCTACAAAAAAAAGTTTTGTGTTTAGACATGCCTATATAGAGCCTAACAAAGTATTTTTTTCTCAAATATATGAAATGTACAGACACAGCTTTGTTACAGCTTTATATATAGATAAGCGAGTACATTGATGAAGCTTCTATCATGTTGTTTAATATAAGATAATGGCTCAAAGTGCAATTGTTTCATGTATACTGGCCTTTAGAGCAATAGCATTGTTCGGATGCTGGATGCAAATAAATTACCCGCTATTGTTCTCGTTGAGTTGTTTATTGACTTGCTAAAAAGCTGTTTCTAGACTAGAGCCATACAGCTTTGCTATCAATAGCCTTGGTGTTGAAATAAATCTCAGTATTCGTACATGAATCGTCTGATATGTCGTATCGTTTTAAGGTCTTTTGAGTTAGAGTCCAAAATAGTTTTCTTACACTACCACAGAAATAGTTATTACTTATAAGATGAATACAAAAAATTGCTAATAAAATAATCGTCGCTAGTAAGTCAGTTGTAAGAAGGAAAAATAGTGAGTAGAATGCTAGTATAAATAAATATTTCTTGTATGCATTGCAGCAGCTGCCAGCTCAAATCCATTAAAAACCGCTAATCCATTTGCTCTTTAGAAAAGATATTCCACAGAAAATGTTGTTCTAGATATTATATTAAAATATCATATTTTATTCTATGCCATTTTGAGGTTCTATTTTAATGGATTTTAATTAAAAAGTTTCATAAGTTCTTCATCACCCCAATTCATTATTGGATCTTCTATAGTAGTAAGGGGGTACTTGGATTAATCACCATCTGATAAATTTTAGCTTCAAAAAGTGTTTTTTTACTAACGATTCAAGTCAGATTAACTGACTGCACAGACAGCAGAGTGGTTTAGATACCGGCCTCCAGCCCGGGTGTTGTGGGTTCGATTCCCACACAGGACAACTCATTGTGGCAAAAACTCTCTGTGTTATCTACAAATGATTTTTCTGAGTCTGGGTGTACTTTGTGTCCGTAAAATTTTATGTTTGTAAAGTCTAAAGAGTTGTGTTGATTTTTTATTTATATATCTTAAGTACTTAACATGCTTCGCCATTTACTAGAATAGCTCTCAGGTAGCATGCGAACTACTATAATTACTTAGTGGCAGAGCATCTGTACCGGTCTTCCAGTAAGCCCAGATTTGCTATACTAAGATTTTTTATATCACATTATGTACTTCTTTTATTGCGTATTGTGGCAGACGAGTCATGGCCCACCGTATGTTAATGGTAAACATCGCTCATGGACTCTACTATGCCGAGAGTATATTATTAAGCTGCTTCATATATGTGAAATGAAATGGTGAGCCCATTTCATTTCACATATATGAAATGAAAGAATAAACGGCTATCTCCTGCTACAACCAAAACACACTGACGTGCTTCATGACCGGTCACACAGGACACGGTGGTATCAACCCTCTCGGCCCCATAGCAAGTGAGTACTCCCACTTAATACCCAGCCCTACCACCAGTCATGTAATGGGTGATAATTGCTTACTTCCCTTAGTCGCCTCGTACGACGCCCGTGGTAAAGAATGGGTTGGTGATACTTGTGTTCTTAGTCCGTCACCACCCACTTTGCGTTTTAGTAAATGCGTAGAGTTATTTATGCAACAATACGACATCAAGAGCAAGCACGTCCGTGCAATCTCCGTGGTCACGTCGTTATAAAAATCTTGAATGCTCTTAATTGCAGTCGTAATAAACGCACATTATTAATTGTGTAATTAATTTTTTATTTGTGGTCTAATTAGTTTTTACCACATAAGCAATTACTTAAATGCAATTTCTTATATAATACGAGTACAATTAAAAATAACTCACAATTAAAGATAAGTCCAACCCACTGGCTACAAGCATGGGTACTCAGAGAAATTTCTCACTACTCAACTGAAACAGGAAGGACCACTCTCTTTCTGCCAAGAAGGTCCCTTCTCTCTTAAGCATAATACTAGACATTTAAGGTTTTATAGAAGGCTAGCACTAACCCTTATAACTACATTATAAAATATTTTTGATCTATATTTTAGCACTTGACATGCTCAGCTAAATTTTAAGAACAAATTATAGCAAAACATAGAAAAGGAGAACTTTAGTGCGAGCGGGAATCGAACCTGTGTCCCTTCCAATCCGGAGAAGCGCCATCAAATAGTATGAATTTTAATTGCAAAATTAAACTTACTATATTCGATTAATGCATGTAAATGCCTCCGATAGATGGCGTGGGTCGTCGACAAATGTGATGTGGAGATTGGGTATGCCCGAAGGTCAGTGCGATAGCTCAACGGCTTAGGGCACTTCCCCAGAATGGAAGGGACGCTTGATTCACGCTCGCACTAAAGTTCTATTTTTACACATTCACAAATAATTTGTACTTTAAAGTAGCTATGCTCAGCAAGTACTAAAATACAGATCAAAATATATATCTTTTGCCACGATTTCTTTGTACAATTGTGAATCTTTATACCTTAATAAAAAAAGATAATTAATTCATCATTTGTTGCCGAGCGTTCTTGAGAATGCCTCGTTTAGAGGTGAAACACGTGTCGAATTTATGTTCGGATTTTTGCGGAATATTGCAATATTGTGGTTCTGAGAGTTCTACCGTATCGCATGGTTGTGTCGCGTTGGTGAGTTTTTTGTCATTATCGTGCATGCTACTTTGCTATTATCACATTCTCCTCTATCTGTGAGAGTGCGGATTGGGAATCTTAGGTTATTCTGTCCAAAGATAACCGGGATTGACAATCCGTGGGTGAGTGGTGGGCTCTCCTCCTAAAATCCATTCTATAATAGTATTAATAAAAAAACTTAAAAAAAAATATAGGACAATGCTTGGCATGGTAAACTTGGTGTACTACGCCGTAGCTATTGCACTACGTTGTACGTAGCCACAGTGTATAATCTTCAGAACTATATTAAAAGTAGTAGTAGGTTATATTGTTCTAGTTTGATATACTTAAATTTACTAATGATATTTAATCGACATGACGCATTGCTTTGTTTTAAAAAATCGAACTGGCAAATGCTTTGATAAAAACTAACAAGCATTACAAACTAGATATTTTTTGTTTTTTTTTATGGCTTGGATTTATAAAGTTTGTGGCTATTCGTCTAACAATGATTTAAATTATAATTGTATTAGATTATACTCGTATATATCATGAGATAACATTGGTAAATGTTATCATTAATACAGCGCAAGTTATCTAAAATCCTATTATCGTTATAATATCCGATAGATATATAACCCGCCCGGGAAAGCTATATTACGGTGAATAGATGATTCCTCTCTAATAGTCTGTAGAAATATATATCTGCGGCTATCGTAACATTATACTGCGTGGTCTAGATTTATTTGAAATGCGCTATTTCTATTCTGAAACCACAAAAAGTAATTTTCTGATATCTTTTTTAGGCTTACCATCCATCCATCCATCAGCCTTTTGACGTCCACTGCTGGACATAGGCCTCCCCAAGACAACGCCACAAGATGTGTTTCGCTCATATGGGGGATAGTGCCGTAATCGCCACGCTTGGCAGGCGGGTTGGCGATCGCAGTGGATATTGTTTATACTCAAGGGAGTGCTGCTGCCCACTCCCCCGGTATTCCCTCAGTCGGCTCTTACGACTCCCATGGGTGGAGAGGGGTGGGAAAATTATTAAAGCTGGCCCCACACGGCAAGTTTATGCTTATAACTCTTGGAATTCAGAAGCGAGTTACTAAAAGTTATTTTGGTATGGTATTTATATATACCTAACAATATAGTTTATATTTATGCCTATACTTACTACATTAATGTTTGCTCTGCATCCAACCCGAGACCTCATAATCATCAGTCGCACGCACTACCGCTGCACCACCGAGGCAGTTAATAAAGAAGGAGGCGGGCAAATATAGTATCATTATGCTGTATAAAAGTCAAATTTACAAAATGATCATTTATTAGCTTTTAGTATCGACCTATTTGAAACTCAAAGATTATATCTTCACGTTCATAATAAGTAAATATTACACTTAATAGAAAAGAGTCTTTAAGATGATTATAACAAAATGCAAAACTACTTTTGCAATGCGATTTCAAAAATATATGTTCCCTTATTTATATAATAAAATAGCTGAAAAATGTGATCTCAAGCATAGCACTACGCGTGAAGCTCAAATTATAGTTAAAATCCACGCTGTATCCGTGTGGTGACGGACTAAGAATACAAGTGTCACCACCCCATTCTTTCCCACGGGTGTCGTATGAGGCGACTAAGGGAAGTAAGCAATTATCATCCATTGCATGACTGGTGGTAGGGCTGGATACTGAGTGGGAGTACTCACTTGGTATCGGGCCCGAGCGGGTTGGTACCACCATCTCCCGTGTGACCGGCCATGAAGCACATTGTTGCGTTTTGGCTGTAGCAGGAGATAGCCGTTTATTCTTTCATTTCATATTGGTGAAATGAAATGGTGAGCAGCGGCTTGACAATACTCTCAGTATAGTTGAGTCCATGAGCGACAGTTACCATTTACCATCAGATGGGGCGTGGCTCGTCTGCCACTAAAAGCAATTTAAAAAAAGAAAAATTTCGTCACCAATTTAAATTATCAAGAAATAGAACAACTCTTTCAAATTATTGTTTGATAGAACTCTCTTGATATCTATCTCTTCTTCTCAAAATTCCGCCACCTATACAAACGCATACACACACGCACACACACAAACGATCGCACATACACACACACACATACACGTATGCATGCGCAATCATATACAACACTTAATTTCAATTTATACATGTATTTTAATATGAATTTTAATTAAGATCTTTGATAGTCATGATACAGGCTGTGCCTAGTATGGCTATCACAGTAAATATAGGATTATTATGTTAAATTTATACTATCTAAATAAACATTATCTTATCTTATCTTAAATATCTTACAAGAAGTACTTATAGGGAAAAATTTTGCTCAAAATTTCAAAAATAAAGTTTATCTTCTATGTAGTAATTAAAAACTCTTACTTCAATTTAAATATAAAACCAACACTAGACTACCACTTCTCGCGTCAAGAGCCACTTAACGAAGATGAAATTAACAGACACAAAGTAGGTATACAGTTTCGAATATAACATCTATTTAATCAATATTGGTTAATCGTGACGTTACTTTGAAATATCGATGAAGCGGGTTATCCTAATTATAATAATATAAGTATGTAGGATGAGTGAAATGGATCATATGAAAGGGTGTGAAAGAGATAGTTTGTGTAGAATACTGCAAGTGTGAAAGAGATGTAGTATGACAAGGAATAGTAAGCTGTAATTGGTAGTTATGAGTGAAAAGAAGTATGGCGATTTAGATTAAAAAACGGAAGGAAGAGCCTAGAGAGTAAAGACGTATAATTATATTAAAATCAGATTTTGTAACGAGCCAATTAAAAGAAGTTGTCAAAAGCATAGATTTGCATTTTTTAGATCCCACAAATTTTGGGAGCTCGTCCGGGGTCGAAATAGTTAAAATCGACGAGGTTGCGAGCACGTGGTCAACGCGGTGGTTGCTGTTCTAATTTAAAAGATTGCTCGACTGGCTGCAGTAATCGGCACGCTTGGGGTTTGGGATTAAAGACGACGAAGTTTTACAACGCCAACATGCCCAAGGGCCGACGAGGCAGCAGACAGCTCGACTTTGAAGACGCAGGAGCGGGTACTACAACTACCAGTAAACCGGAAAATATGCTGCAAATGACGGCGGACCTGGTGCCAAAGTTCGATGGCAACAAGACTTATCTCGCGTCCCACTGGATACAGGATGTAGAGGATAACAGTGAAATTTTTGAGTGGTCACCGATGCAGCAATTACTCATAGCACGGCGGTCGTTGGCGGGTACGGCGGCGCTATGGATTAAAGCGGAGCGACCTTATAAAACATGGGAAGAGTTGAAGGCCGCTATATCTAAGGAGTTTCCAGACACGGTAGATGCCAAGCTAATCCATGAGATGATGACAAACCGCAAAAAACGCCCTCAAGAAAGCTGTCAGGACTATATGTGGGTGATGAAGGAGCTAGGAAAGCACGAGAAAATGCCAGACTATGTCGCGATCAAGTATATTGTCGACGGCATCGTAGATCGGAAATCAAATAAAATGATGTTATACGGAGTGACTACATATGCGGATCTTAAAGAAAAATTAAAAATATATGAGACCATTAAAGAAAAAATGAAGGTACACGAAAACTTAGAGAAAAAACCGGTCAAGGTTCGCAGTGGTGTAAGGTGTTATGGCTGTGGTGAAGTGGGACACACATCATCGGAGTGCCCAGACCGTGAAAAAGGCTTAAAGTGTTTTAAGTGTAATTCTTTCGGTCACATTGCATCGAAATATGTCGAAGGACATACGAGTTCAATGTCAACGGGACGCCATGATTATGCCAGTGCGTCATATCCACATCCGCGAGGCAGTAATGTTGGCAACACTGGGCGGAGCTTGCGTTCCAGCGCTACGAATATGTCAAACACCGGCATAACTAAGAAGACTATGTACGTTAATTCGATGATGTCTGAGTCGGAACGCGCCCATTGTTTGTGCTGTGGTAGTGGTAGCACTGCTAGCGACGTAGGTGACAATATGGCGGGTCGTAATGATGACAATAACAACAATGAAGAGGTTATGCAGATAAAACAAAATGTAAACACGATTGATAAATTTAATAGAAAACCAATGAAGACAGTTACATTGTTTGGAAGATGTGTCGATGCATTGATAGATTCGGGAAGCGAGGTAAATTTAATATCGGCGCAATGTTATGAGGAACTAGGTGCGCCGGAGTGCGGGAAAAGTGAACTTTTCTTTACGGGACTTGGAGCTAACAATATTTCGTCTTTGGGCTGTATTACAACAAGTGTGTGGGTTGACAAACAGTGCTATAGGGACATTAAGATTTTTATAGTGCCTAATGGAGTAATGCCATTCGCAATGATTTAAGGGCAACAGTTTTTGCGTAACACCATTATGATCATGGACAACAATTGTGTTTATTTATTGCCTACCAATGAGGCATGGCTACAAAAGATTATGTGCTTTGTTTCAGATCTTGATTTCATAGGGTCTGAGGACAGACAGAAGTGCAGGACGGCCGAGTGTAGGATGAGTGAAATGGATCATATGAAAGGGTGTGAAAGAGAAAGTTTGTGTAGAATACTGCAAGTGTGAAAGAGACAAGGAATAGTGAGCTGTGATTGGTAGTTATGAGTGAAAAGAAGTATGGCGATTTAGATTAAAAAATGGAAGGAAGAGCCTAGAGAGTAAAGACGTATAATTATATTAAAATCAGATTTTGTAACGAGCCAATTAAAAGAAGTTATCAAAAGCATAGATTTGCATTATTTCGATCCTACAAGTATAATAACTATAAATGTTAAATATCACTTGATATCGAACGTAGTGAAGTTAAGTTGAAATTTCAGCGCGTCTGTATATTTTTGTAAAGTCAGCAAAATTGAAAGCGCATAGAATGTTTACCCAAATATTATTTTCCGTTCAAAAGAGCAAAGAGCAAAAGGCCAAGCACATTAGATATACATGTATCATGTACCATGTGATAATAAAACTTTTCTTTCTCTATTTTTCTTTTATTCGTATATTTTTACAAAACTTGCGTATTGGGATAACTTGTGATAAAAGTATAATGTCCTTGTGTAGTACGGAGACAGTTAGATAATTTATATCTTTTACAAACTTTTATTTTACGAGTTTATATGTTTTGACTCTGTGCAAAGTGAAAATTTCTATAAAAATATACTTGTAAATATTTTATGAGCCATTTTGAGTATATATCGGAACGATTGTACCAAATTGGATAATTCTTTATATTTTGTATTCGTTATTTCCAGGACAAGGTTTGTATAAAAAAAATTAAAAAAGCGACTATAATTTTTTTTACAAACGCATAATCTGAAAACTGAATTAGACAGATGACTGTGAGACATGTTCAATATATTGACAAAATATTAACATATTGACATCTAATTGTTCAGACAGCGGTTGATAACTTCAAAAATATTGACAGTATTGGTAGATTCAATTTATTCAATAAAAAAATTAAGAAACCGGAAAATATTATACATTTCAAGGCATTATATTATGGTCGAATTAATTGTAATTGCTTGGTTGCATTATAAACGGAAGATTTTCTCTCATTTTTTGTCATTAAATAAGTATGTAACGTGTAACATTTCCTTAGGTACCTACTTTTTAATTTGACGGGTTAATTCCTTTCGACGCATCAAACGTCTATATAATATAGAATTATTGATAATGCGACTGATTTGAAATTACCGGAATTGTTTCATTTCCTTAGTCCGGGATTGTATACCACCCGTGTGAAGCCGAGGCGGGCATAATTAGTGAAACACATCTTTCAGGAATTTAAAAAATATTCAGGAAAAAAACAATATGCGGTACGAAGTTCGCTGGATCAGCTAGTAATTATATATAAGACCAACAGTTTGACTGACTAACATATCAAAGCACAGTTAAAACTCCTGGGGCTAGAACCGTACAAATTTACATAATATGGGTTTCTTTGATACTGTAGTGAGTACTAAAATAAAGCTGTAACAGAGCTATGTCTGTACATTTAAGATATTTGAGATAAAATACTGCTCGGACTTAGGAAGTTTGCGGTGTTTTACCCACGTACCTCGGAAAGCCGTTGGTGGTGATCTCTTTAATGCTTACTACGAGTGTAAAAGAGTGGACATGTGTTTGGGAATACACTCATGAATTAAATCACCCATTGTATGGCAATGGTGAAGCCGTCACGTCACAATTTGGCGCCCAACGTGGGGCTAGTCATTTTATGAAACCTATTTTTAAAAGGAGGATTACGTAATAAGTTATAGTATTATTACAACATGGCTAGTGTCCGCCGTTACCCAAATTTTGGTCTGGAGATTCTTATTATGTATTTTTTTTTCTAAAGATAGTTATTAATGCCTTAATCTTAATATTAAAGACATTTTTTTTATAATTTCTCAAAATAAGAACCTGCTTGCTATACAAAACAGCGTGAGCTAGAAATTTTCATAAAGATAATATTGACTTTGAGCAAGTCGAATGTTTACTGCCAGACTTATAGCTTGAAACAAAATACATAAGCGATCTTCGCCCCTGTGATGAGTTTCCAGCTTACCTACCTTATTTATAGTCATTAATAAAATTAATGCAGTTAATAAACTCTACCAGTTGAATAAAGAACGTGAACACGTGGATTGTAGTTGTGTACAAACTAAAACTATAGATTTTATTTTGTATTAGAAACAACTATTAGTTCTCGGGATTGTGATAAACGTGGTTTCAAAACCTGCCCGCAGATATCTCTTTTTCCACTTTCATACAATTGACTATAACAAACTTGTTAAATACTAAATCGCTAATTTATATAATTAACAGACAGAAATTACACCCAAATTCAAAACAACTATTAGTAGGCCTGTATGGAAATTAAGCCCACAATAGGTACTATTCCTGAAAAGCGAATAATATTATCATATTGCAACAAAGAAAATATAACTACCGTTTAATAAGATATTTTAATATTTCTAGTCCAAAAGTATGATCAAAATATATCAATACGGGAAGATACATATCAAACCATCTGCAAAGGGCACATACATTAAATATGTTCAAAACATGGAAAATTGCATGTTAATATGGCTGCCAGATGCGGGACTGTGCATTCAACAGAACACTCTTGTCAAGGCAATCTTAATCGAGAGAAAAATTCTATTTTATTATTAACATCACGGCAATCGCTAGCTGACCATCGTATATGTTAGAGAGATAATAAATTTGTATTTTATTTTGACAGGACATTCTATCTTGATTAAATACGATGCCTAAAATCATTATATTCGACAGTAGAAGTAATACGGGTAATAATAATAATGAATAATAACACAAAAAACACACATGTGTTTTACATAGGTGGAGCCGCGGACAAATGCTAGTAGCATTCTAAAATAAAGATCTAAAATAAAATGTTGTGATTTTTAATATTACCAACGAATTTAAGGAAATAGCTAATGTAATCAAGAGAGTTGTTCAAGACCTCATTATTATTATAAGCACAAGAAAGCATATTTTCATCTGGATCGAAATCGCTGTATTTATTACGCATTTCTTGAATGTTTAGCGAATTTTTGTGAGTGAAAACGACTCAACTAAACTGAGCTAAAAACTCACTCATTTTCAGCATGTTATAAACAAAGTCTTGTTTAAGGATAAACAAATACAAAATAAATAATTTCTTAGCTCAGACCGACACACGATCTAACTAACAAGAATTAATTTCTACA
Source organism: Leucoma salicis (assembly GCA_948253155.1). NCBI lineage: Eukaryota > Metazoa > Arthropoda > Insecta > Lepidoptera > Erebidae > Leucoma > Leucoma salicis. Next base: position 12,360,473 of record OX411812.1, on the reverse strand, counting down.
AAATAACCTATTTTAAAAACATAATTACGAGTACACCGAGGAAGTCATCTCGCAGAAGAAAACGGTGGAGAGAGCCAGGGGCGTAATTCCCTCGCTGATCCGAACCGCGGCCAGCGACTGGGGCGACGCAAGCGTGAATACCTGCTCCTGATGCCGCTCTAACTTAGACTGCGGGTGGATGGACTGGGGAACGTCCGCCACCCACAATACATCCTGCGATAGTGCGACGCTCCGGTGCCTGGTTGCGTCACTCAAGAAGGGTACCCGAAAGCCCGAAAGGGTAAACCGCTGGGTTTACCCTTTCGGGCCACCGGGACCACTGAAGTAATGTCTACCAGTTCCAGTGGTCCACCAGTACTGGCAGAGAGACAGCACATAGCGGGTTTATTTTGTGGGTGAGGGCCCCACACTAGTTTATTTGTTGAAGAAATAATTGCAATTAGTCTCATACATTTTTTTTTTAAGATTGCTTGTGATAGCAATGGAGCCAGGGCCCACTGGGACCGCCAACATTATTAAAAATACGGCTAAGCTGCTGCCCACCATTTCATTTCAGTGATGGAAATGAATGAACGGCTATATCCTGCTACAACCAAAACACACTGAGCCCTGAGGAGCTGCGGTCGGTCATACGGCAGACGGTAGTACCGACTGGCTCTCTGGCTCGGACCTGGTAATAAGTGGGTACCTACTACCACTTGGTACCTAGTACTACGATCAGTAATGCCTAAGAGACTCCTCGTTATATAACCGCGGAAAAGAATGGAATTAACGAAATGGAATAGAAGTGTTCATTCCTTCAGTATTCATTTTATATGTTCTAACAATTAAAATTATAACAATACAATTTAAAATTTCCTCATATAGACCGTCAAGATCATATTAAACATATTACACATTACACAAAATTATACAAATATTAATCATTATTATTGAATTAGGTTATGAAATTACAAATATTGTCATGTATTGAAGGAAGGAGGAGTCAGGAGTCTCCGAAACCGGCGAGCGTGTATGAAGAGAATTTTAAATGGTAAGGAAGCAAGAGATGTATGCAAGAATAGAGCCTTTTGGCACTCTGTTTATAAGTAAGTAAGTATTGTCATACTAACAATAATACCGCTTCTGAGTCATCTATTCATTTAATTGTAATGATGTTAACATTGTTCAGATACCAGAATTGTCATCCACAAATGGTTGTTCTAAATCTGAGTGTACACTATGTTCATTAAATTGCATGTTTGTAAGGCCCCCCACGATACTTGTATCACAGTCCCTGGACTGTTAGTCCTGGGTGTGCCCTGTGCTGGGTGTTATCCTAAGCAAAAAGCAAGTATAAGGTCCGATATGCGGTAACCGTAAGCTGTAGATGCTAGCAACATTGAGGGTATTACTAGATTCCCAGGGTCTTCATACCAAGCCTGCTGGGATAGGCGGTGACAGTTTATAGGCGTTGGGCCTCCTTTCTGTGTGATTTCTCCCCACTGATCTTCACACCGCCGGCCGCGGCGGTCAAGCCCGAGCCGGTTCTCAACTGGCTTGGGCTTGACCGCCCCGATGGAGCGGAGGTCTAGCTCCAAACGACCAGCGACAGCCGTGGTGACTTACAATGGCAGCGGATCACTCGGTGTTCTCTGGGTTGTGAGCAGATGTGTGGCTGTAGCTGTGGACAGTCAGAAGGAGTCTACAGTGTATCACTCGCGCGATGCTTAATTAACCTGAATCCTTACGAGAAGGGATATAAATCGGAGAGAAAGAGAGACGAGATGCGAAGGGGGCTGCGCTATCGCTCAGTCTTATAGGAAACATATCATTACATTTCGCCAATACTCTGTGAATGGATGGTACTCGCCGTCGAGACAAATTCTTCATGCGGGAATCACCAAAACTCTAACACCAAAACGTTTTCGTTTATTCATTCAGTCTCAAACATAGATCGGAATGGTATACTGATAGCTTATGAAGGTTATATATAAAGAGACAATATGTAATAAAAACGTAATGAAATTCTTACCATAATCCTGCAGGCTTAGCTGATACAGAGTAACAAAACCCAAGGGAAATATAAAATTTATTATACTTACATGCTTACCTATACGTACGATAAGTTTTTGAGATAGGACTGTATCGCCATATCCGGAGCTATGAGGAATAAGAAAAATTCTACTTTATTTAGTACTAGCTTTTGCTTGTGCGTTTGCCTCCTCGCAGGCAAAAGCTAGTTGTTTAGTCACATACCTTAGCTTTCCAATCAATCTATCTATCTATCTATCTATCAGCCTTTTAAAGTCCTCTGCTGGACATAGGCCTCCCCAAGAATGGGGGATAGTGCCGTAATCGCCACGCTTGGCAGGCGGGTTGGCGATCGCAGTGGACGTTGTTAATACTCGAAGGATTGTTGCTGCCCACTCCCTCGGTATTCCCTCAGTCGGCTCTTACGACTCCCATGGGTGAAGAGGGGTGGGACAATTCTAAAGCCGGCCCCACACGGCAAAGCTTTCCAATAACTATATCGAAATAAATTGTTTGTCAGTTTTTAATTATAATTGTCCGTTTTAATAGATTTTGGGTAATGCGTCGATAACAAACAGATAAAAAGATACAAAAATAATAAAAGATGACGCCTAAATAGCCTAATACCTATTTCACTCGGTGTTCTCTGAGTTGTGAGCAGATGTGTGGCTGTAGCTGTGGACAGTCAGAAGGAGTCTACAGAGTATGACTTTTTTTTTTTTTTTTTTGCCGTGTGGGGCCAGCTTTAGAATTGTCCCATCCCTCTCCACCCATGGAAGTCGTAAGAGCTGACTGAGGGAATACCGGGGGAGTGGGCAGCAGCACTCCTTCGAGTATTAACAACATCCACTGCGATCGCCAACCCGCCTGCCAAGCGTGGCGATTACGGCACTAACCCCCCATATGAGCGCACAGGACTGCTCGTTGTGGCGTTCTCTTGGGGAGGCAGTGGACGAAAGGCTGATGGATGGATAAATTACGTATGCATTTGTTTACAAATTATCATTGCTCGGTGAAGAAAACCTGAAATGGAAGGACCTGCGAGAGATTTTCTCGATGGATTGTGAAGTCTGCCATCCCTTGTTGGATCAGTTTGATGGACTACAGCCTATAAACCCCTTACTATGAGACAAGACCTATGCCCAATAGTGCGACAGTAAAAGGGTTAAAAAAAAATCTTAGTTTTGGCTGTGCGTTGGTCATCGCATTCATCAGGATAAGCAATTTTATTATATAGACTGCAGGAGTCATAATAAGTACATTTTAATCCGAATTTATTGAATAAAAAATATAATTATATACATAACCAAGTGCTTCCCACTTTAGAGGTCAACTTTCTTAGCATGCAGGTACTAAGCGCATTGCATTTCTTGTGCAAGTTGGTTCAATACAACCAAGCAGATGCGAATACAAGACCTTATTACAAACACCAAAGACAATTTTCTTCTAGCAAGTACCCTCCAAATAAGATTACGTAGGGGTACAGGCTCTATGTTAAAACTTTTGTAATTATGTTTACTCAAGTTTCGGTTATGTAAATCTTAATTTACTATATTATGTAACCGGCGCGATTTCGTATAATTCGAAGGGACTTAAACTTTGTTAGGATCAACTTTAGTGATGATTGATGTAAAATAGTTCAAATTGGTATTTAGTCAGTGAAATTTAATCTGTCACTCATCGATATAAAACAAAGTTCAAAGATAATTGAATATGATTTTAATCTTTTTGCCTGAACAATGCTTGATGCCTCAACATGTAAAATACATCCATCCATCAGCCCTTACTACTGTCATTTTTTAGTTTAATTTACACATCATACAAGTAATCTGTAAGCTCTATATATGTAACTACCATCCGACTAACTACGATAACCGCGAACCTTTACCTTTATATGAGCAAAAAGTGGTACAGTATTAAAAAAAAAATTACGTAAGTACCTACTGACTCGTAAGCTACCAGTTCTAAAATTTTCATGCTGATATATAGATATGTATTTTATAGCTCAAGAACTGCTTCATCGATCTAAATTCAAAATGACATTCATTCATTTGATACTAAAAACAGATTGTATAAATGAGTGAGGGTCTATAACTAACGCGTGTGTATTGGATGGCAAGAGGGAAGAGCTACATTTCTATTGAAAAATATTATAAAAATCTTTATAAATCTTTTATATTATTCAGTCTTGAAAGTAATCGTTTAATTAAAAATTAAATTACTTAATAAAATAATTAATAATCGTTTAATTAAAATTATTAAAATTTATTCCAGAGTCCATTAGTAAAGGGGCCTGATATAATAAACCCTTTTTTTTTTTTTGTTAAGGCGGGAAAAAATGTTCCTAACCGCACACCCCGTCGTTCGGGGCAACGAACAGGGTAGTGTGGGGCCATCACCCACTAAAGAAACCCGCCGTGTGCCGTCTCTCCGCCTTTGTTGGCGGGCCACTGGAACTATGTTACATTCCTTCGGTGGTAATGATATAATAAACCCTAGCATATTTTATTTTTCCCCTTACAGTGAAAGGTAAATTTAAAAACTTGTAAAGTCAATTTCGAATGTATGGAGTATATTATTATTGTGGTTATGCTTTATTATACTTCTAAAAAAAAAATACATTTAACTCTGTCAATTACTAGAAAATTAAGTATAAAGATGTAAAGTAGAAAATGATATCTATGAGCAGGGTTTGAATCAGCCAACACATTATACGTATACTACTTGAGCTATCAAGTCATCCCAAGGTACTGATTTGTGTACCACATTCTTTCTTACCTATGCTGTCAGTCGGATATATGCAAGTATACATTACACAAGATAATCTTAATTTTACAATTAATGATCGCAAATCAGATCAAGTAAAATCCATATATTATTTAATGTTAGAAATGTGAAAGCGACTGCGTGACTGATTGTTACACTTTCACGGCTAAAAAATATATCAATATTATAGTACGGAGTAAGAAGCATGAACCTTAGAAAAGAGCAAAGCATACTTTTCGTAAAATCCTTGCGTTGTTAAAATACGCTTTATAGTTTTGTATATACTCGTAGAAATGTTACGTCACTGCCAACGTAACTGGTTGATGGGTAATATAAGGGATACATTCAGTCAAGAAAGTATCGGGAATAGACGATTTGTTTATGGTTCCAAATTCAAATTTTTGTTTTTTTTTTGTTGTTGTTAGATTGACACAACTGTTATCTATTTTGACGCGGAGTTTGAGTTGCATCTGTTATTTATATTAAATACAATGTTGTTTTTAGTTATATCATATCTAGTGTGTATTGCGAATTTCATAATGGACAAAAACATCGAACAAAGAGTTTGTCTTAAGTTTTGCATCGCCAATGGAATTTCGTGTTCGAGTCACTGAAAATGTTACAGATGGCTTACTGTGAATCAACTTTATCAAAAACATGTGCTTATGAGTGGTACAAAGCGTTTAAAAGCGATCTAGATATGATGGAAGATTTGCCTCGCCCTGGTAGGCCATCAACGTCTTTTTTTTTTCTTTTTTATTGCATGTAGTGGCAGACGAGCCACGACCCATCTGATGGTGAATGGTAACCGTAGCCCATGGACTCGACCATACCGAGAGTATTGTCAAGCCGCTGCTCACCAACTCATTTCACAGATATGAAATGAAATATAAACGGCTATCTCCTGCTACAGCCAAAACGCAACGATGTGCTTCATGGCCGGTCACACGGGAGATGGTGGTACCAACCCGCTAGGAACCGACACCAAGTGATTACTCCCACTTGGTACCCAGCCCTACCACCAGTCATGCAATGGATGATAATTGCTTACACCCCTTAGTCGCCTCATACGACACCCGTGGGAAAGAATGGGGTGGTGACACTTGTATTCTTAGTCCATCACCATACGGAAAGTAACTTTTAAAGAATTCGGATAACTGTAACATCTAATTATATGTTTAATGAGTAAATCAACTCATGTAGCTGATCTAATCTAACAAACAAAAGCTCCCACTAAACACGGGTAACGATTTTGATCTATATTTTTTAGCATTTGAAATGCTCCGCCACTTTTTAAAGTACAAATTATAAGCGTCTGTTCCAATCCGGGAAAGTGCTTGGTCGTAAAGACAAAATGTGATAAGGAGATTGGAATGATCGAAAGATCTGTACTATAGCTCAGTGGCTCAGAGCACTTCCCCGGATTGGAAAAAACGGGGGTTTAGATTCCCGCTAGTACAAAAAGTCTCTTTTTCCTTATTCACAAATAATTTGTACTTTAAAAAGTGACCGGACCGTTCCTTTCTTAACCATTCTGTCCGAACAATAAAATGCACAGATCGCTGTACCTACCAACGTATATGTGTAGAGAATATATTTTACGTCACCTGGTGTACGTACGTGATCCACATGGAAAAATATGTTGTCCAATTAATTAGGTACTTTGAATGGATTGTGTGGATCTCCGTTATTGGTTGGAAAATTAAGGCGGGTGCGATTGATTGCTCTGGTATAGGTAACCGATTAGTTAGCTGACCCGCGTGCCTACAGCAGTTAAATATATGATTGGATTTTTCGGCTTTACCTAAATTTTATGTTTACAAGTTGTACTCGTATATAATGATGGAATTAGCATATCTTTACTTTTTTACTAATATTATAAATGCGAAATTGAGTTTGTTTGTTACTACTTTACCTATGAAATTTTACGTATATATAGTCTGGAATCCAGAAAAGGACAAAGGCTACTATTATCCCTCAAAAATTGACAGTTCCTATGGGATAGCTATTTTTTAAATAAATAGTTAATATGCCGTAGAGTACCTATTATATTATTCCAATTGGCGGATGAAGTCGCGGGCAAAATCTAGCATTATATAAGCTTGAATTGAAATTTTAACGTTAAAAACTTTAAATAAAATATTTTGGGAGTAACTGCAAGCGATCCAATTACAAAAAAAAACAAGATTAGAAAAAAAAAACGACTTCAAGACTATAACCTACAAGTACAAACATAAACTAAAAAGTAGAAAATAATATTTTATGCATAGCATCATGCCTGTATTATATATCGGCTGCCTCGGTGGTGTAGCGGTAGTGTATGCGACTGCTATTCATGATGTCTCGGGTTCGATCCCCGGGTCGGGCAATGTTATTGAGCTTTTTCCTAAAAAGAAAAATTCTCAGTAGCAGCCCGGAGTTTGCAAATGTGCCCGGTAGACGTCAATAGGCTCGCCCCCTATTACGTGGGACTCAAATATAGCTGGCGAGCCGTGGGTGTGTAAATACACCTCTGCCTACCCCTTCGGGGAATACAGGCGTGATGCTATGTTTTTTTTTATAATGCCTGTATTCCCCAAAGGGGTAGGCTGAGGTGTATTACACACCCACGGTTCGCCAGCTATGTCCGCGTAATAGGGGGCGAGCCTATTGCTGTCTACCGGGCACATTTCCAAACTCCGCTACTGAGAATTTTTCTTTTTACAAAAAAACTCAATAACAATACCCGACCTGGTGATAGAACCCGAGACCTCAAGATTAGTAGCCATACTACCACTGCACCACAGAGGGAGTTAAATAATATTTTTATTAGCAATGACTCAATTTCGATAAAATATATAACCATCTCTGAAGTATAACCTACCAAACAAAAAGTACCATTAAAATTAATTCGTAACTGGCGGAATAGTCGCATAATAAAAAAGAAAAAAAAACAGAACTCCTCCTATTAGTAGTCCGTTGAAAACATTTTGAAATGACACATTTATATGCGCTAAATTAACCTAAACCTTCTTGACATTCGATACAGGTGCAGTTGATGCATGATGAAAGAGTGATTGTCGTTGTCAGCGTTGGTTGGTATAGCGCGGTACTCTGGGCGTAATTGCCGGCTTGGCGAGTCCTACATAACACCATGCCTCAACCCCCGTATATCACTCTCGGGGGGATGCGTAAACGTATTTCCATAGCGATAACAAAAAATCTCACTAAGTGAATATTTTATTAATCTTTTATACTTATATAAATATTAACAATTTAATTTTGTGAAGAGTTCCGTTATATTATCGCACTCATAATAAATTTCTAACCAACATTTTTTGAGGGAAATTTAATGTGAACTTGCCAGTACTATCGTTATCTATCAAAAAGGAGAGATGGAATCTAATTGCAAACATGAATGCATGTAAATGTGTTCCGATAGGTGGCGCTGGCCGTTAAGACAAATGTGATGAGGAGATTGGGTATGACCGAAAGGTAGTGCGGTAGCTCAGTGGATTAGAGCACTTCCCCGGATTGGAAGGGACGCAGGTTCGATTCCCGGTCGCACTAAAGTTCTCTTTTTCCACATTCACAAATAATAATTTGTATTTATTTAGATTCTCATCACTAATTAGTCTTTGGGTTGTTTCCTCTATAGACTTTGGTGCCTTATAAACTAGTGCCTCAAGTTATCTAAGTCATTTTATAGAAAACACACAATACGAAATAAGAGAGTCCGCTAACCGCTGCTCATGGACTTTAGCAACACCAGGGGCACAGCCAAGCCACCGCCTATCTATTACCTAAAAAGTATTTAATCAACCTTAGTTAGTTTTAGTACCAGAATCATTATGATCGTAATCATTCATATAGATTTCAAAAAGCTTTATTTATTAGTCGTAAATAAATAAATAAAAAGTAAAAAATAGGCCTTTGAAACAACTGTCCCTTTTTGTACTTGTTTGTTTCCTGCTACAGGAAACTATTAGCTTCGATTTTCAATAACGAACCGATGTTCGTTCTGAACCTTCGAACCTTTATCGGTATAAAGGTCAATGAGATGAAAACGGTGGAGTTAAAACTCCAGTGGAACGGCGAAGGTAAAACAGACAAAAGTGGATTAAAATCGACTTTTATCCCAAAAGAGACTCTGGAGAGAGGGTCCGGACATCATACCCGGAAACCGAGGGACAATGGATTGAAGAAATATATAGGACTGTGACAACAAATATATCGGAAATGAGCTACTTCCGTATATTAGCACCTTTGTATTTCTCTCAAAAGGCAAAAATAACTCTTTATCTATTTACACCAAATATTATATAACTTCAGTTGTCACACGACAAATTTTTCAGTCATCCATTAAAATTTAATCATACTCGTAAGACAGGTACAAATAGATTTAGATAAATTAAGACATAGATTTCCTTGAATACAATTTTGTTCTGCTCAATTATGGTAGACCGATTTTATCTTGTGATATAAAAATGAGACAATGTTGCGCGATCATTACCTAGTGTATTTGAATTTTTTTTTAAAGTATTTTAGAAAATATGATTAAATTACTTTAGACCACTATTCTTTAATCTATTTTACTTATTTCATTTTAAAAAAAGTTTACACGAATTCTCAAACCATTTCACTATAAAGTAGTTTTATATTTTTTTATTGGAAACTGTAAGAAAAGAGTCAGCGTGGCTCTTGTTAAAGATAGAAAAGTTGAGTTGGGGCAGTACCTTGGAAAGAAAACAGAATGTGGTGTCATGGTGATAAATCCATTTTGGATAGGATTTGCGTATATATTCGTAAATACCAATCTTAATACTCATCTTAATGTGTCAATCGGTCAGTCCCTCATTCCTTTATTACAGACTAGCTTTTACCTGCTACTTCGTACGCGGTGGAATGGAGAATCCAGTACATATGTATATTATTATTTTTACAAAGACAGTTGAGAAGTCAATTCAAATTTAACTCAACTCAAATTATCTTAGTTCGTACTACAGTAATTACTTATTTAAACTTATTAATAGATAAAACAAAGGTAAAACGCTACACACGCCGCGCCCGCCGACTGCTGCCAGCCGGGATGGACGTACGGCCCGCCAGCCGCTCTGCCCTCGCATTTTAAATCTCTGATATCTTCTAAGATATTAATTTTATTGATATGCTGTAAATGACAATATTATGATCTACATAAAATTCATACTAGTATCTAATGTAATTAATTGGATAAGGAATAATACTGTATTGTTTAAAATAGCTTGGTAATTATTCTTTTGTAATATGTAAAAGATAAAAATGGTTATTGTGGGTTATCCTTAGGAGATAAATATATACTATCACAGACTTATTTACCGATCTTTTTAATATATACAATTCCGTATTACATTAATTTGATCTATCTCGTAAGGGTTTTTATCCAGCGTTTGCAATGTAAGCTCACATAAATATATCTGTTACGACATCACATTACAAATCTGTGAATTTCTCGGATTTTCTCTACTATAATATGCATGACAGCAACATGCAGTTGACGGGCTTCGTGGCGTAGTCGGTAGTGTAACTGACTTCCGAGCACGAGGTCGTGGGTTCGATTCCCACTCAGGACAATTATTTGTGTGATGAACACAGATATTTGTACTGCGTCTGGGTGTTTTCTATCTATTATATGTATGTATTTACAAAAAAAAAGTAGCATTTGTATTATATCCGTAAAAAGGGAAAAAGTGTTCCTAACCGCACACCCTATCGTTCGGGGCAACGACCAAGGTAGTGTGGGGCCTGCACCCACTAAAGAAACCCGCCGTGTGCAGTCTCTCCGCCTTTATTGGCGGGCCACTGGAACTATGTTACATTCCTTCGGTGGAATTTTATCTGTACCCACTATTATAAAGCTGTAACAGAGATGTGTCTGTAAATTTAAGATATTTGAGAAAAAATTAGTTTATTAGGCTATATTATTATAGGCGTGTCTAAACAAAACAATTTTTTTTAGATATTTTGTCTGTTTGTTTGTTCTCGCAACACGCAAGAACTACTGAACGGGTTTTGATGTAACTTTTTTTATTTGGTAGCTCTTGATTAGAATTAAAAAAAAAACTGGTATATATTTTATCCCGCTACCTTATCGGGAACTCGAGATAATTATAACCAAAAAACTAGTTTTTTGGCTGCATCCAAGCCGCGGGCAAAGGCTAGTACTATGTAAAGATTGTATAAAAGATTAACTTCATATCAGAGTTAATTAAAATGCCCATATCTCGTTATAAAATGTATATTATAAAAACGAGCAGGAACTCGTACAAAAATGTGTATTGTGTTACAATTTTAATTTACTAACTAAATCAACATGCAAGACTGTAGCAAATTAATTGTGTTACGAATTACAAATATTTAGGAAGGATGGATCATGTTATAAAATTGATGAGATTATTTAGAGGTAAACATCAGATGCTCACATTGTTAATTTAAAATTTTGTTGATAAAATTTAATTACAACATGTAACAAAGTAGCTGTTGAATATTGAATATCGAGAACGCGCAGAGTAATATTGTTAAACTTACAAGATTTTAAATTTTTAAGATAGTAAAGTGTTGGGGTTCAGTGCCGAGATGAATGATGAAAATTATATAATGTACTTATATGTTTATTAATGAAAATACAAAATTATGTTTACTCAGGCCGTGATTGACGGTGAGTGCTGCGCGAGTTCTTCGTTACAATCAGCGATCCGCGTTCCCCGCCCTCTCGCCCCTCTGTCCCAAGCTGAAGGCATTAACATGCCAAGCTTCCAGGGGTATCAACAGACATCTCGACAGGTAGCGGACAAATTTCGGAGAAGGAACGCTGCACTTCCCCAGTGGCTGTACGAATCTTAGCAACGCGTGAAACTCCGCCCTTCCCTATATAGACTTGTACTACTCGTCCATGGCGCCATTTCAACGGAGGCAAGTTATCTTCTTTGATAAGGACAAGCCGATGAATTGTGATGTCACTCTTGTTGACCTTCCATTTTGTTCGCGTCTGCAGCTCGCTGATGTACTTTTTCGACCACCTTTGCCAAAAGTGTTGACGCATCTGTTCAATCCGGTCGTATCGTGGCAAGCGATTGTTGACTGCCTCGGTGACGTCATCGCAGGCTGGAGCGGTCAGTGAACACCAAATCAAAAAGTGCGCAGGTGTCAACGCTTGCAGATCGTTTGCATCTGCAGAAAGAGGCGTAAGCGGTCTGGAGTTCAGGACGGCCTCGACCTGTACCAATACCGTGTAAAACTCCTCAAAAGTGAGATTAGAGTTCAGGTAAATTATTTAATGAAATATCTGAATTACATTCATTTTGATTGTTGTCGAGAATGAACCTTGGACCAGACCACTATGAATATAACTCCATATGAATTAACTCCGGGAAGTTTACTCCGCGCGACAACAAATCAGCCGGGTTACACACGCCTTGTACGTGTGACCAAATGCAACCATCCGTCAAGTCATTAATTTCAACCACTCTATTTTGGACAAAAGTCTTTAATGAAGTTGGATGAGTACGCAACCAACCCAAAACGATTGTTGAATCGGTCCAAAATAAAACCTTTTCAAACGTTAAGTTCATTGACTTCTTAATCTTATCATATAGTCGCGCGCCTAAAAGGGCACCGCACAACTCAAGACGCGGTATACTAATTGGTTTTAAAGGCGCAACCTTACTTTTTGCGCATAATAGTTTCACAGTAACTTCATTAGATTGCTCGCAAACGCTGCGTATGTAAGCACAAGTGCCATAAGCGTGTAGTGAAGCGTTCGTAAATAGGTATAGTTGTAAGTGTTTTGCGTATTGTGTAGTTACATGACGCGGAACGCGTACTTCATGCAAATATTGCAATGAAGTTAATGTGTTATTAAACGAACATGCTATATCAGTAGGATCTGGATCGTCCCAGCCAACTTTATGAAGCCAAAGGTTCTGCATAAGAATTTTAGTAATAATAATAATAGGCGCTAACAACCCCAGCGGGTCGTAGAGTTGTGATATAATTGAAAGTATTTTTCGTTTAGTAAATTGTGTAATATCAGTATTAATATATAAATTAGACTTGAAATGTAACTCGTCAGTGCTGTCAAACCAACCTAAACCGAGTGTTTTACATAGTGTAGTTTTATCGAGTGATAACGACTTCGTAAAACTATCTGCTGTACTAACATCGAAATTAAAAGACCATTTTCTCAACGGAAAGCAACCTGATTTTAAAACGTTACCAATATTTTCACACAATGACAGTAACTCCGGCTTATCATTGTGAGAATATATTAAATCGTCACAATAAAATGAATTTAATTCAACGACTTGCCAGTAGATGTTTGTGAACCTGCGTCAAATACTACGCGTCAATATAATAGTTTGGAAGTAAGCTAATATTTTAAACACAAAGTGAAAAATGGGAAATTGAAAATAACAGTCACGAGCAGGATTCGAACCTGCATCTCCTGGATACCGTCCAGATGCTTTGCCAATTCAGCCATCGTGACCCTTGCTCCTGACTGCTAATTTCGATAACACATTCATACTTAACGTCTTTGGGTGACGCCTGCACCATCTGTCGGAAGTATTTTCATACATTATACCGACCAGGTAAACTTAATTTAACAATTAAGATTTTACCTAATAATGACGCAAACCCTATAAATATTTAGGTATTTTAATATATCAGGCTTCGAACCTGCTTCTCCTGGATACCGTCCAGATGTTTTGCCAATTCAGCCATCGTGACCCTTGCTCCTGACTGCTAATTTCGATAACACATTCATACTTAACGTCTTTGGGTGACGCCTGCACCATCTGTCGGAAGTCATCTATATGATGTCATTTTGTCGTGGAAACATAGTTCGTCACCAATTTTTTTAGCATTTTGATCTTACATACCAATAAATATACTATACAAATATGAAACAAACTAACTAACTTATCATCACGCCATTTCCCTTGCGGGGTAGACAGAGAGAACAGAGTGCCAAGAGGCTCTATTCTTGCATACATCTCTCACTTCCTCAACATTCATAACTCTCTTCATACACGCTTGCTGGTTTCGGAGACTCCTGACTCCACCCTCCTTCAATACATGACCGATTTGGTCTAGGTAGGTGAGTCTCGGTCTCCCCCTGTACCTACATCCTAATTTAAAAAAAACAAATATAAACTAAACTGTAAATTTATTTAACGAAAGAAGCAGGTTTAAATGCGTCTAAATAAAAGTTATTCGTAACACATAAAAGGTTTTGATTGGCTTATGTAAGTTCAAAAAGTAAGTAAGTTCAAATCACGAATAAGTATTGATAGCAAATGATTTATGTTTACATTTCCTTTTTTTTCTTTAAAATCAAGGGTGCAAATACTGAGGATGCCTTTTTTTACAACGTCCTCTAGTCCCAAACTAAGCTTAACGCTTTTGCTATGGGTACCAGATTACGGATTTAATACATATACCTACTACTTTTTTTTTGTAAGTACATACCTATATTACGGATATTAAACATATATTACTTTTTTTTTGTAAATTTTTACATAATTATAATAGATAGAAAACAGCGAGACGCAGTACAAATATCTGTGATCATCACACAAATAATTGTCCTGAGTGGGAATCGAACCCACGACCTCATGTACGGAGGTCGGTTTCATTACCGACTACGCCACGAGGCCCGTCCTTTTATACAAGACATATACACCTTTAAGAATGTGTAGGTAATTCTCGTAATTTCATTATTGAATTTATTTCGTTCCTCTTATTTCTTTTTCTCCATTAATCCGTTATTTGTTAAAGCACTCGACTATGGTTAGCCGCAGGCTTCAAGACATTTACATAATTAAATATCATGCCTGTATTATCAAAGGGTTTTTTTGCAATCCATTATTATACTAAACTGATCTGATCGAGCATTTACCTCGCTACCCCAATAAAAGTTGGTAGACTTCACAAGCCTGTGGAAAAATCTCTCGATTGTTTCTCGTTGTTTCCACACAACATTTTCCATCACCGCGCAATAATATTTTGTGAAGTAATGTTTCTAAGTTTGGGTGACAGGGGTAATCTACGAAACTATTCATCCGACTTCAGAAAAAAATCAACACTATTTACAATTAGCCTTAGGAATGTCATAAGCTGTCCGGTCGATGGCGCTGTACGGCGCACCCGTATGGGTGGAGTCCCTGGACGCACTGAACAGAGCTCTTCTGTGGAGGCCACAGAGAGTCGTCGGGTCCAGGGTCATACGTGGATACCGCACGGTGTCGACGGAGGCGGCCTGCGCGTTGGCCGGAACCCCTCCGTGGGACTTGGAGGTGGAGGTGCTCGCCGAGGTATATCGGCGGGCGTCGCAAGAGCGGGAGGGGGGCGGACGCCCCTACCCAGGGAGGTAGCCAGGTGGCAGGGTGACGCCCGCCGAGCTGCCATGGCCAGATGCAAGGCACGGTTGGAGGTGCCCCGGACTAGTCTTTGGACCGTAGGGGCGCTCCAGCCGGTGCTGGAGGAGTGGGCGGGGCGACGGCACGGAGTCCTTAACTTCCGACTGGCGCCTCGGCGAGCACCTCCGCCTTCAAGTCCCACGGGGGGATTCCGGCCAACGCGCAGGCCGCTTTCGTCGACACCTTGCGGTATCCACGTATGACCCTGGATGCAACGACTCTCTGTGGTCTCCACAGAAGAGCCCTATTCAGTGCGTCCAGGGACCCCGCCCACACGGGTGCGCCGTACAACGCCATCGTCTGGACCACCCCCGCGTAAAGCCGTCGGCACGCATTGTTTGGTCCGCCCATATTCGGCATGAGCCGTGCAAGGGCGGACGCTGCGCCGACTAGCCTCGGGGACAGTTGGCGGAAGTGCTCGCGAAAGCGCCACCGCCCGTCCAGCACCAGGCCCAGATACCTAATCTGGGCCTGCACCCCAATCTGTACCCCATCCACTGTGATCGAGGCGCCAGCAGGTGGCCGACGTCGGGGCCCATGGAATAGTAGGGCCTCCGACTTGTCCAGGGTCACCCTAAGCCCCAGCGCCCCGATCCTCCTGACCACCTCTGAGGTCCCTAAGGTGGCCAGGAACGCCGCTTCCTCGAAGTTTCCACCCCGGGCCACGACCAGCGTGTCGTCCGCATAGCAGATGACCGCCAGCCCGGGGGAAAGCCGACAGCGCAACACCCAGTCGTAACCGATGTCCCACAGGAGCGGCCCCAGGACCGAACCCTGCGGGACACCGCACGACATGGGTCTCCTCACAACGTCGCCCATGCGGCTCTCATAGACGACGCTGCGGCCTCTAAATAGTCCGCCACCAGCCGCCTCAGGTATACAGGCACCCCGTGATACCGGAGCGCCTCCCTGATGCAGCTGAATGGCAGACTATTAAACGCGTTGGCGATGTCAAGCGACACCGCCAACAGCATTTCCCCGCTGGTAACGACCGCCGCGGCCGCGGCCCTCAGACGCATGATCGCACCGACTGTCGAACGACCAGCTCGAAAACCGAACTGGGCGTCCGACAAGTCGGGCCCGACGTCGCGCAGGTGCTGGACAATGCGGGCAGCGAGGATTCTCTCCAGCAGCTTACCCACCTCATCCAGCAGCACGATGGGCCTGAAGGCCCCGACCGAATCCAGCGTTCGTCCCGGCTTCGGCAGGAATAATAAATTCCCCCTGCGATAATTATATCGCAAGTAAAGTTAAATATCAAAAATATTTTTTGAACTAAGTACATAACTTGTAAATAAATTTCTCAGTAACTACAAGTACCTATGTCAAAACATTCTACATTATTTTTTGTATATAAATGTATGGTCCTACCTGGAACTGAAAAAAAAGAAATATATTCAGTTTACCGTATATAAGCTGTGTACCTGGATCATAAATAATCATCAATCGATAAACGTCCAGCGCAGACGGCCTCTCGTTTATTAACAAAAGGCTTTATGACAGAGAATCGCTGCTGGGGCAACATTCAAAAGGTTCGTACATCGGAAGAGCCGTAAGCTCTATTTCTATGAGCGTAAGCTTTAGTGATCACTTTGGTTTGGATAAATTACTATGCTTTGCTTTGGTATGACTCAGCAATTGATAGACACAGGCCGTGATTGAGTCTATTTACTAGTACTTAATAGGCCTACTTCAAATTGTAGGAGTGCATTTTTCTTTTGTATACTTACCTACATATTATCTATATCTATACTATTATAAAACTGTAATATAGCTATGTCTGTACATTTAAGATATTTGAGAAAAAATTACTGTAATAGGTTATATAGGCGTGCCTAAACACAAAACGATTTTTTTTAGATTTTTTGTCTGTTTTTCTGTATATCTGTTTGTCTGTTTGTTCGTTCGCGCATCGCGCATCGCGATTTTGATGCAACTTTTTTATTTGATAGATCTCGATTAGACTTAAAAACTGGTATACATTTTATCCCGCTACTATATCGGGAACCTGAGATACAACCTAAAAATTAGCTTTTGGTTGTGGCGGAGCCGTAAGCAAAGGCTAGTACTATTATAAAGTTGTAACAGAGTTATGTCTGTACGTTTAAGATATTTGAGAAAAAAATACTGTATTAGGCTCATGGACGTATAAAGGTTAGGCTATATAGGCGTGTCTAAACACAAAACGATTTCTTTTAGATTTTTTGTCTGTTTGTCTGTTTATCAATGCATATCAATATGTCTATTTGTTCGCGCATCACGCAAAAACTACTGGACGGATTTTGATTCAACTTTTTTATTTGATAGCTCTTGATTAGACATAAAAACTGGTACACATTTTATCCCGCTACTATATCGGGAACCGGAGATAGAACCTAAAAACTAGGTTTTGCGGTGCCGCGGGCAACGGCTAGTTAAATATATTATTAAATATGCAGTTATTCAAATTAAGTAAAACGTACGCGTCTACTAGTTAGTTAAAAGGTAGAAGTAATTATATTTATGATAAGTATGAAAAAATATGCCGAATATACAAATAAAAAGATTGTACATAAATATAAATTTTATTTACTGGGAGAAAATGTAAGCAGCCCACATAATACATCTGTGAAATATGTTTTTTAAAGTATTACAGCTCAATCTAAGTTAGTGTTAATTCTTACCGTAAACAGAGGTACGTAAATAAGTAAGATTAAATTATGCTCCCAAGGGTTAGGTGCTATAAATGAAACAATATCTAGGAAAGGCAAAATTGTGAACTAGCCTGCTCCGAGTAATGAGCGCTTAATGAAATTTCAGCTATGAAATATGAGGCTTTTTGTGCCTGCGATTGTCGTAATTTACCTCATCGTATTAAATATTATTGCTATTTCTCGTGTGTTGTTGAGCACATAAATTGTAACTCAAACTCAACTATTACGTCACGATTTTTAAAATACTTTTGATGTGAAAGATTTTTTGGTAAAACGATTGTTTATGTATGTCACTGTATTTCCCTTAGAAGAGATTATTAGATATATTGTGGGGATATGCGTGCTACCATTTTGCATCACAGGTCAGCCAGAGGGGAGAGGTAGATTTCTTACACTTCTGACAGTTAAGGCAAGGTGTTTCAACGCAAGCTAAGATTTCAAGAGGTGAGGTGTGGGGGGCCGCCTGCGCGTCCTGAAATCTGCGGAACATAAATATAGTGAATACATACTCTTTGCTGCGGGCCGTTCATTTCTCTTCGTGACGTTAGCGCTAGCCCACAGTATAATATTATTTCAGTAGTAATATGAACAACTAATTACGAATGTAATATAAAATATGTTTTTGTCAGGTTATAAATATAAAAAATAAGCAGTATAAGTGTTATTTACTTCACAAATTTTGTTAAGTAGGTACGTACGTAATTATATAATTACGTATATACGTATATTATTTTATTTATTAGGGTTTATTTTTATATAACCATCTAAATTTTAAAGATGCCGTTCCACTCATGAAATTGAAAAATTTTCCCCGAGAAAAATATATGCAAAAACGAAAAGAAATGCCTGCCAATATAATACATACATGTTTAACGTTAGGAACTCAGTTTCATGAGTGGAACACGCTTTTCAAATTTCTATGGTAACAAATGATAACACACAATTATTTTTTGGTATATCTGTAAGATTGTTTTACGTATTAATATTATTTGTTTGCAAGTTAACGTTTCAGGTGCGGCACACCGGATTAACGAGAATAGGTTGCATCTCCTGCAAGAAGTAACCTACCTACCTTTCGAAGCAGAGAAAACACTGGAGCCTTAAGCGTGAAGTAGACTTAAATACCTCTAGAAGTCACCCATCTAGATGAAATGAATTAGGAATGGTATGTTACTAAAACGATGAGTGGAAGCAGCATACAGGCGGAAGCAATGACTGGAGAGGACCTGCTATAAAATTGGAGCTGCGATGGAGTGGGAGCAGTGACCAGGGAACAGGAGCGACATTGTAGTTAAATATTTATCAAGTAAAGATGCTTTAACTAATAATGAATATGTTTCATTTTATAAATAAGTTGATCAATTTTCACTAAATCTAAATATCTAGGCTAAATACATAATTATACAGGGCTGAATTCTTGCATCATATTCTTCATCGTGTATATTAGATTCGGCTTATAAACATTGGTATATTTTTTGTTTTTATGTTGTGGGAAATTAGTGGAAACTTTTTTTTTTATATCCTCTAATGCTAAATCTCCAATGACCATGCCACTTTCTGGTAAACATTTCATCATGCATGTAAACATTCTCCATTTTTTCTTCCAAATTCCATTTTTTTCTTCCAAGTGTTTGTCGTATGGTTTTGCTTCCATAATTTTGACGTAAGTTGATGAAACCCCACCCTCAGCCATTCTTGCGTATATAACCCCATAGATTATAGGTTTATTTCCAAGCGTTTAAAGCTTCACAGATAATGTAATATCTGCCTCCATAGCGCTAGAATATCTCCTGTAGTTTTTGTAACATATCGTTCATTTGGGTAATGCCCTCTCTTTTCGGCGCTGGCACAAATTGCACAATATTTATTCTTTATTGCCATGTAGGAAACCGCTCCACATCCTTTGCCTATAATTGATACCGTCCCTGACTTAGGCCGGAAATAACTTCCATAAGATCTTGAACACAAAGCTCCAAAAACATATACATCAACCAGAGCATATCCGTTTTTTATATCTTCGCCTTTGTTTTTCGAGACTTACGGCTCAGTGATGACAAAAAAATCGTTAGTAAAATTGACGCGTCTTTCCTTCGTCATTGCCTAGATTACGTGAAAAATATACAAATCTAATCTCCATATTAATTTTTGTTTATTATTGTATTTATGCTACTTGGATCCATTGCAAAAAGATGTCAAGCATATATATAGTATCAGATTTTAATGTTTGATCAGTGATTATCCACTGCAAAAGCGTCACAAGAGAATGAAGTAAATATTGAATTTGTTACTCACTACTCAATATTATACTTTTTTATATTTTACTGATTCATCAGGTTTTTTTTTGCAAGTGGTCTCTGATGTCTTGTCTTGATATGTAAGAAGCTAAACATCAACTGAAGTGTAAAGAGTTATTCTGAAACAGTTAGGTAGCAGAAGGTAGTACATTTTGTGTGTTATGTGAAGTGATTGGAAATTTGGGTGCAATTATAATTCCTAAAGTTTTCACTTTGTGTTTAATCCTAAAGTTGAAAAAAAATGGAGGAATCATACGAGTGTCTAACTCGTGACTGCTTTTTTTGACCTAAAATAAAATAGTAAATGAAATAAAGTGATTTTTTTAGGTAAATCATTTTTATGAATAATTATATTTTTATATATTAACAAGATATATAAGAATATTAACAACATGATATTAATATATTTAATATGTGTCAAATAAGTGTGAAATCTAAAATAACAAAAAATAAAGAAAATTATTTGTAGGTACATAATATAGGTATACACTTTTGTTCATACTGATATTGTTAGTCTGTGTTATTATTATAATATGAAAACAACTCGTTTAATGTCAAATTTTTTGAAAATTTTGACACTAACCAAACGTTGGCAAGCGCCCGAATGCGACTGACGGGGTAGCGGGCGTCGCGGTATGTCATCGCATCGCTAGACATCCTTCAAATTTCGGGATAAATATTAATTAAATTTGATTTACTAATTAAAGGACTTTAGTTGAAAATTAAAATTTAGCAGATTCTCTGTAGTATTTATAGAGCAATGTGTCCATATAAATATTATGTTAAACACAAAGTGAAAAATGTGGAATCGAAAATAACAGTCACGAGCAGGATTTGAACCTGCATCTCCTGTATACCATCCAGATGCTTTGCCAATTCAGCATCTGGACGGTATCCAGGAGATGCAGGTTCAAATCCTGCTCGTGACTGTTATTTTCGATTTCACGTTTTTCGCTTTGTGTTTAATGTATAGTGCTAAGCATGTCAAATGCTAAAAATATATATAAAAATATCTAAATAAATATTATGTGAAAATTTTGAAATTTTCTTAACAAATAACTCGTTTTAGATTTTGTTTTAGCTTGTTTTCAGGATTAAATATAATCGAGTAAAGTACATCCTATCGTGTAACAAATTAGCACATTCCTTAGACAATATCCTTAGGTATCTCGCATATTTTTTATTATACCGTTATTGAATAGTAAATGCCTAATCGCCTTAAAACAAAAAAAAAAGCAAAAGTGCTCAGGATGTTCGGGCTGACCCTAACCCTTCTTTTTTTTTTCTTTTTATGCGGGAAAAATGTACCTAACCGCACACCCCCCCGCCGTGTGCCGTCTCTCCACGTGTGTTGTTGATTGTATTGACGAAGGCGGTAGCCATTCAGTCTAAATTTAGGTATTATTCACATTTTTTCTTTTGAAAGTTTTAAAAATTTTAACCAAATAAAAATAGTAAAAAATATTTTCTATGATTGTTTATACTTTTTTATGTGTAAATATATTCTTTACTTATATTACCAACTCTACGAGTTTGACTTTTTTCGCAGTGGTATTTTCTCGTTTCCTCACCCTTTTACCCAAATCAACGGTGAAATAGAATGGGTTTGTTGTACTATATAAAGTACCTGGGTCCTTTTAAAGAAAATATTTTTTACAGAACACCGTTCACTAAGGAGAATATTCATACTATTATAAAGCTGTAACAGAACTGTGCCTGTGTGTATACATTTAAGATATTTGAGAAAAAAATACTGAATTAGGCTATTATAGGCGTGTCTAAGCACAAAACGATTTTTTTTAGATTATTTGTCTTGTTTGTCTGTTTATCTGTTTGTTTGTACGCGCATCACGCAAAAACTACTGAACTGATTTTGATGCAATGATTTTTTGATTGATAGCTCTTGATTATACTTAACAACTTGTATATATTTTATCCAGCTACTATATCGGGGATATTACCTAAAAGCTAGTATATTATATTGCACGGCTCATAAGCGAAGCGTTGAGTGGGTACTATTCTCGTTTTACGTAGAACAACAGACAAACTTAAAATGTGTCTATTTATCATATATTGCACTTGTAAAATAATATATACAGACATATCAAGAAAAAACACTATTTTTAACACTCATGATATTTTTGATGCCATTTTTGTTATTTAAACTAGTTAAAAAACTGTTTAAAAAAGTTCTGTCTTGAACGTCCGTGTGTTGTGATAATGCATGTAAACACGATAACAACCGAAATACTTTACTAATTGCGTCTTTTTTTTTCTTTTACGATTCAGTATAATTACGAATAAAGAAAAAATGAGCCCTATCACCTTTCACGGTCTGATTCGATGTGATAATTGTTATTAAATAAACAAAAAAATTGTGAATATTTATGCTCATCTCGATTGTACAGTGATACACTAAAACCAGCGCTATACCTTATTTCGTGAGAACTACTTCAATAGACCAATATAGGAGTACTTCTTAAAATTAGCGTTAGATGGCGTATAAGAAATGAGAACCACATTAGTAATTTTTGAAATTAGCGCCATCTATGTGATTTATCGAAAACTACTTAGTAAGACCAATACATTATTAGTTACTTATAAAATAATCAATTTTATTGTGAAAAATGAAGATTATGAGGCGTGCACTTTTAAATTTTCCAAAGTATATTTGTAATTGATCTAGGCGATATGCTGTCAAATTACGTGTAGCTTTGGGACTACCATTTGCGGGTTGACACTTCGTGGAACCAGTAATTAGATTATATTTAGCATTTAACAAAAGTTCTGTTTTCTCTACTCAGAAACTACCTGAACCGTAAAATTTATGCGCTCTACCATTGGGACCGTACTTGAGCTCAACAGGCCGAGCACTATTGACAAGTGTCTCTTCAAAACTGTGCTTTCAATCGTTTACCCATAGATATATTAGATATCGAGCATAAGGAGATCTATAATCGGTAATTTAAAGATGGCTGATTCCATAGAAAATTGCCTCAAACAATTGTAGAGAATTTCGCTCTATAACCTGTATTATCGTTTCAAATTAGTTCGATGGTATTTATAGTAAATTATACTTTATAGTAATCTGACGACAACTACTGATTATTATTTTTAAACATCAATCGCCAACGTTGTAAACCCTTTAGTGACGTTGTATGTACCTTGTTTGTTACTTTACAATCTCACAGACAACAGACAGACAGTACAGAAAATTAGAATGTATTTTTTTTAATTATCAAATTTTATAATAATATAAAATAGATTAATATGGGACTTAATATCTATTGGCAGAATACCTATTAATTCTCTACATTTGGACTGGGTTGCATCAGCCGCGTTTATGGGCACACACGAGATTGTGAGGATGTCGATAGCAACTAGTAAAAGTTTACAAATCTTAGTATCTACGAGTGTCCGAAACATTGTTATTTATACTTACTACTTACTTATCATCACGCCATTTCCCTTGTGGGGTAGGCAGAGAGAACAGAGTGCCAAGAGGCTCTATTCTTGCATATATCTCTCGCTTCCTCAACATTTATAACTCTCTTCATACACACTCGCCGGTTTCGGAGACTCCTGACTCCACTTTCCATCAATACATGACCGATTTGGTCTAGGCAGGTGAGTCTCGGTCTCCACCTGTAGGTACCTACATCCTTCCACTTTCACATTGTATATCTTCTTAACCAGTCGCTCGTCCGGCATTTTTTCCACATGTCCGAGCCATCGGCATTCCCTTTCGCATCTTTACACCAATACTCTCTTACGTCGTTGTTACAAATGCGTCAGTTAATAGTGTTATTTATATAATATGAGTAATCCAGTTTATTGTCCGAGACATTGTTGTTTATACAAGCAACTTAATCTATTTCTACCAACCTTTAGCTTAGAACATTATATTAACAATTATCAAAAAATGCCGTGTGGGGCTGGCACCAAGAATAGCTCCACCCTGTCTCTTCCTATGAGAGTCGTAAAAGCAGAATAAGGGATTACCGGAGGACTGGGCAGCAGCGTTCCCCTTTGTACTAAAAACATCCTCTGCGATCGCCAACCCGCCTGCCAAACGTGGCGATTATGGTAAAACCCCCCATTTTGGGGAGGCCTATGTCCAGCAGTAGACAATGAAAGGCTGATGTATGGATGGATGGAATCAAAAAATATTTGCGTTTCCCACTTAATAACTCTGTATTATTTTTTTAGTAGAAGTGCTTACTTAGAGACGACCTAAGCTTTTAAATGAGTACACAACCCAAATAGAAACTGATTTGGAAAGTATAATGTGTAATTTGAATGAGACGGTCAAATTAAGGATGGCATTAAGGGACTTTGAAAAAGCCAACGATAGATTCGAGGGTTAGTAGCTAAATTAGCAATTTAATTTTGGTTCAATGAAAGTAGCTTTGACATTCAAAAGTGGATTTGAAATTCTATACAGCTAGGAAATGGGCAGGTTTTTACTGCAAACCTCAGCCAGTTGGAAATTGATAGCTAGATTGCTTTAATTATGTTTTACTAAATCTTTAATTATTGTCATGTTGATAAAAAACATGTACTTACCATTTTTTCTAAATAGGTATTAAAGTATTGTTCCCAGTTATTCTGCATGTATGATAATACATTTTTGTATTAGAATTTAAAAAACCTGCATTATAGGCGATTCGTGTAACAGAGAGAGTATGTTGCGTCGAATTTGTGATAGGATGAAAACAGAAAAAAATAAGAATGGCTATATACGAGATGCCTGCCATTAGGAAAGTTTAACGGCCGAATACTTAATAATGAAACTTTATTCAATTTAATGCATCACTTATTCTTTAGTACCAATAAATGATAACCATTAATGAATTTAAAAAGCATTTCAGTATTTAGCAATAAGCATTTCCTTTTTTTTTCAGAACCCATTACTTTTGAGCATAGGTCCTCAAAAAAAATACTATTCACACTGTTCAAAGCAATCGATTAATTTGATTTAGTCAATACTCGATAGATGGCGTAGGTATCGAATTGAATCGCGGTATGGTTTCGTCTAAGTTATTAAAATATAAGGCCAAACATTCGAATTCGTATAATAAATCAGTTCAATTGACGAGTTTTTCTTTGTAATCGACTCAGCTAACGAGTTTTTCTTTGTAATCGACTCAGTTAACCCCAGTATTGCAGTTGTTCCAATTTTCTAGTCCAAACTGGTATTTCAAGTAACTTCAGTACCAGTTTATATACACACAACTAAGGTGGACCCAATCATATGGTTTAGGTTCGAAAATTATCTCAGACTATATTATTCAGAGTATTTTGCTCATTTTGTTGCAGAAAATAGTGAGTTGATATTAATACGTTATTTCAGTCTCGTCCCCTTACTGAACACAACGTTCTTTCGTCGTTTCGTAGATCTTCCCACAAGGTTATCACTGTTAACTAAGGATGACTATCCTTATAGAGCCTTCTAAATTAAAAAATAAACAAATGAATGATTTAAAGAACTGTAAATGTAAGTAAAATAAGTAGTACAAAATCAAAAATATGCGACGTTAAGTAGTGCTTTTCCGTTTTCGACCGTAAAATTCACTCTGATGTCGCTGAAGTTGGTAAGTCAGCGTCTGCGATGTAGACATAATAAGATGGCGTGGAAGTACTGTGCTTAAGAGAGATTTAAAAGACATGGTCCGTTCCAGGTTCACCCATGTACAACTTTATAGCGAGAAAAGAAATGTACCTTATTTTATTTACTTACTTTGTTGCTGTATAATTATTAGATAAATATTGATCTCTATACGGCAATGTAAAAATATTATTTCTAAGGAACATGTTTTGCAACAGGGCTTAGTGTTGCCTAAGAAATAAATAAATACATATTGTCAGGAAAACTATTGTTTAGTTGGTATCTATCTATATCTATACCATAGATGTATTATATAGATAGATCGGCTATAGAGTAATTATGACGAAACCAAAACTGACACGTACCAGTGTGTGTGTCATGTGCATGTGTGCACTTCAAATAGTGCTGGGACGTTCACTAAACGAGACTATCGACACATTGTGTTGTTTTAGTGTCGTGAGGTGCAAAGTGAAAACAAATAAATTTTATATTCGAGGGAATAGAAATAAAACTGAAATAAAACATGTTTTATTAATATGTGGGACATTCATAAAGTTTTGAGAAACTAAAAAAATAACTTCTATGGATAAAATATTATAATTAATTTTTTTCAAAGAACTCTCCACCAGCCTCTATACAAAGTTTCATGCGTCTGAACCAATTTTCGAAACATTTTTCCAGTCCACGGCAGACACATCTTCCACGGCTTTCTCGAGCGCTGTGTATCTTCCAGCGATGAAAACTGTATTCCTTTCAGCTAATATTTTATTTTAGGGAATAAAAAGAACTCACACGGTGCCAGATCAGATAAGGTGGGTGACCCAAGACAGACCGGTGTGGTGTCCAGGAAGACGCTCGTCTGAGAGCTGCGTGTGCGGGCGCGTTGTCATGGGGAAGCAGTACACTGCGGAGCCCGGTGTTCGTACACTTGTGAGTCCTAAGAGCCGACTGAGGGAATACGGGAGGAGTGGGCAGCAGCACTCCTTCGAGTATTAACAACATTCACTGCGATCGCCAACCCGCCAGCCAAGCGTGGCGATTACATTGTGGCATTATCCCCCCAAGACGGGACCGCTCGTTGTGGCGTTCTCTTGGGGAGGCCTATGTCCAGCAGTGGATGTTAAAAGGCTGATGGATGGATGGATGGATGGATCCCGTCAAAGTGAAGAAACTAGCGATCAAAATTTTCCCTGCGCTTCTCGATAGCCTCACTTTCGTAGTCGTTTCGTAGTGTAGGTTCGTTTTGAAACAGCTAAACTGTCGACTGACGCTTTGTTGTAGGATCGTATTGATAAATACAGGATACGTCACCTGTCACAATGTCCGGAAGGTACACAAGGTACGTTAGTGAAATACAATAATTTAACAGAAACATAAACAAACAGCAGTATTGGCCAAGTGTGGTACACAATTGATATTGAAATTTTAAAATGACGTACCGGCATGAATAACGTGGGTATATAACCGGAACGTAGCTTTACTCTCTGTGTGCCTCTATGAGAAAAACATTTTTGTTCAGTGCTTGCTGCATAATTTCGAATAATTTTTGGGAATCCAGTATGAAAGAGAGTATTGGTGTAAAGATGCGAAAGGCTCCGATAGTTTGGACATGTGGAAAGAATGCCGGACGAGCGACTGTTTAAGAAAATATACATTGCGAAAGTGAAAGGATGTAGGTATAAGGGAGATCAAGACTCACCTACCTAGACCAAATCGGTCATGTATTGAAGGAAGGTGGAGTTAGGAGTCTCCAAAAACCGGCGAGCGTGTATGAAGAGAGTTATGAATGTTGAAGAAGCGAGAGATGTATGCAAGAATAGAGCCTCTTAGCACTCTGTTCTCACTGTCTACCCCACAAGGGAAATGGCGTGATGATAAGTTAGTTTAGTTAGTTAGTTCAGTTTTCTCTAATAATCATTTTAAGCCATTTTTGTCGAACACCAATATTCTTAGGAAGTCTAAAACGATAAATATAAACTTTAACTATGCAAAGATAAAAATACATTTACTTAATAGACACATCGAAGTCATTTTATCGATACCGAAAGACCGATAGTGTCAATCTCTATCAAAGAAACATTGTAAATTTTATATTACAAAATTCACATATTTGTTATCTTTTTATATTGAATTTGAAGGCATTCAGGGCATGCATATGATTTAATGCAATACAATTCCCCATCCGTATATGAGCACAGCACTTTTGTGGTAAGTTTATAAGCTTTGCATATAAACAACAAATTACTTACATGTGAAATGTACAATTCTGTGTGTTTTCTTTCTTATATGAGTTACATATGGGCACTGCACACGTAACTATGATTAGACACGTTAATTAATACAGAATTAAACGATAATTTCTCCAATTTACCTAAAATATGTGAAACTTGGATCGTTGACGATTGATGTCAGGTCCATACAGGTCCATAGCGTGTATGATAGTGGTCTCGTCTATCTATCTCGCTCTTACATACGCGTATACTATGTTCTTACTCTTTTGCATCACCGATCTACTATTATAAAGCTGTAACAGAGCTGTGTCTGTACAGTTAAGATATTTGAGAAAAAATAACTGAGTTAGGCTATATAGGCGTGTCTAAACACAAAACGACTTTTTTTAGATTATTTGTCTGTTTGTCTGTTTATCTGTTTGTCTGTTTATCTGTTTGTCTGTTTGTTTGTTCGCGCATCACGCAAAAACTACTGAACGGATTTTGATGCAACTTTTTTTATTTGATAGCTCTTGATTAGACTTAACAACTTGTATACATTTTATCCCGCTGCTATATCGGGAACCTGAGATACAACCTAAAAACTAGCTTTTATTTAATTTTGTGCATTATTATTTATTATTTAGATATTTTTTATATATATTTTTAGCATTTGACATGCTTAGCACTATACATTAAACACAAAGTGAAAAATGTGAAATCGAAAATAACAGTCAGGAGCAGGATTTGAACCTGCATCTTCTGGATACCGTCCAGATGCTTTACCAATTCAGCCATCCTGACAATTGCTCCTGACTGCTAATTTCGATAACACATCATACTTAACGTCTTTGGGTGACGCCTGCGCCATCTGTCGGACGTATTTTCATACATTATACCGACCAGGTAAACTTAATTTTACAATTAAGATTTTACCTAATAATGACGCAAACCCTTTAAATATTTAGATATTTTTTATATATATTTTTAGCATTTGACATGCTTAGCACTATACATTAAACACAAAGTGAAAAATGTGAAATCGAAAATAACAGTCAGGAGCAGGATTTGAACCTGCATCTTCTGGATACCGTCCAGATGCTTTACCAATTCAGCCATCCTGACAATTGCTCCTGACTGCTAATTTCGATAACACATCATGCTTAACGTCTTTGGGTGACGCCTGCGCCATCTGTCGGACGTATTTTCATACATTATACCGACCAGGTAAACTTAATTTTACAATTAAGATTTTACCTAATAATGACGCAAACCCTTTAAATATTTAGATATTTTTTATATATATTTTTAGCATTTGACATGCTTAGCACTATACATTAAACACAAAGTGAAAAATGTGAAATCGAAAATAACAGTCAGGAGCAGGATTTGAACCTGCATCTTCTGGATACCGTCCAGATGCTTTACCAATTCAGCCATCCGGACAATTGCTCCTGACTGCTAATTTCGATAACACATCATAATTAACGTCTTTGGGTGACGCCTGCGCCATCTGTCGGACGTATTTTCATACATTATACCGACCAGGTAAACTTAATTTTACAATTAAGATTTTACCTAATAATGACGCAAACCCTTTAAATATTTAGATATTTTTTATATATATTTTTAGCATTTGACATGCTTAGCACTATACATTAAACACAAAGTGAAAAATGTGAAATCGAAAATAACAGTCAGGAGCAGGATTTGAACCTGCATCTTCTGGATACCGTCCAGATGCTTTACCAATTCAGCCATCCTGACAATTGCTCCTGACTGCTAATTTCGATAACACATCATACTTAACGTCTTTGGGTGACGCCTGAATGAAAATACGTCCGACAGATGGCGCAGGCGTCACCCAAAGACGTTAAGTATGATGTGTTATCGAAATTAGCAGTCAGGAGCAATTGTCAGGATGGCTGAATTGGTAAAGAATCTGGACGGTATCCAGAAGATGCAGGTTCAAATCCTGCTCCTGACTGTTATTTTCGATTTCACATTTTTCACTTTGTGTTTAATGTATAGTGCTAAGCATGTCAAATGCTAAAAATATATATAAAAAATATCTAAATATTTAAAGGGTTTGCGTCATTATTAGGTAAAATCTTAATTGTAAAATTAAGTTTACCTGGTCGGTATAATGTATGAAAATACGTCCGACAGATGGCGCAGGCGTCACCCAAAGACGTTAAGTATGATGTGTTATCGAAATTAGCAGTCAGGAGCAATTGTCAGGATGGCTGAATTGGTAAAGCATCTGGACGGTATCCAGAAGATGCAGGTTCAAATCCTGCTCCTGACTGTTATTTTCGATTTCACATTTTTCACTTTGTGTTTAATTATTATTTATTTAAAAACCTTTGTGCTGAATAATTTCCTGTAAGCCTCTTACTTTCAATCGATTTGGAAATTGTTTTTAACTTAGCAATATGGTGGAACCTAATGCTTAGGTATTTCTCAGTAACGCACCGTATTAAATTAATTTTATATTCATGCCCAGCATATTCGTGTTTATCTCTAAATTAATAAAAACCTGGTTGTTGCCCTGTTGTTTCACACAAATGATGATATGCTTTGCAAGACAGTCAAGTGCACCGCCCGTTCCCCTGTAATTTAATGCAATATGCAGAAGCGGTGCAACAACACACATCAATTACACATTTATGCCGTTACTTCTCTCTACACGTGTTTTGCCGCTCCACAGGGCATCCTCGGGGCAACTATTACGACAAGCGATTGTATTCCGTGTGGTGACGGACTAAGAATACAGTGTCACCACCCCATTCTTTCCCACGGGTGTCGTATGAGGCGACTAAGGGAAGTAAGCAATTATCATCCATTGCATGACTGGTGGTAGGGCTGGTTACCAATTGGGAGTAAATGTGGGTGATAAATAACGTCACGATGAAAAAGTCACTGCGATCAGTAGTTAAAATATGTCGCTGTTACTTAGCGCGAAGTAACAACGTTCCAAAATCACGTATATTGTTCCTACGTTCCCGAAGAACTTCAGTAGTATAAATACCAATAGTTGTTGTTGTCACTCACATCACGGCAATACGTAACATGGAACGACCGAATGACCCATGGAACGACCTTGTAACGAACACGAACGAAACTGCCCGAAGGGCCAATGCAAAAGTATCGGTGCCAGGAGTAGTACGTATAACCAAAAAGTGACAGGTGTGACCGAGTAACCGACGTGACAAAATCACGTTGATTTGTGTCACAGGAACGACAGTCACGATGATCGAAAAATAACGCTTTTCCCCAAGTCTAATACTCCCAGTACCCGTAACTGCTATCGAGCCCGCGCGAACGAGTAGGTAAAAAGCACATCAGTGTATTTTGGTTGTAGCAGAAGATGCCGTTGATTCTTTCATTTCATATCTGTGACATGAAATGGTGAGCAGCGGATTCACAATACTCCAGATATATTGGATTCCATGAGCGAGGGTTACCATTTACCACACGCAATAAAAAAAAACATTAATTGTAGTAATAACACAAATCAAAATTTTGAGTCACCACAGACATTTTTTCTATATGAAGACCAATCGTTCGAATCGAACACGTCAGCTTTTAAACAAAAAACAACTGCATCAAAATCGGTCCATTCGTTTAGGAGTCAAGATGCCACAAACAGGCACTCATGCACACAGACACCAAACAGACAGGTCAGACTTATAACATAACACCCCCCTTTTTGTGTGGGGGTAAAAAAATCGAGTCACATTACCCAAAAATGTGAAATGTGATTCCATCCTGTTTTTTATCTCTTGTAGTCTGGTTTTTACACCCTTTCACAATACAATTCGGCATTTTTACTTTGTAAATTATGATATTTTTGATGGCGTTTTAATCGAAGCGCCGCGATAGCTCGACTGACAATTCAAGGCGTAGTTTCGTTATACGTGTGTGCGTGTATGTACACGGCAAGGCGTAGTTTTAACCGGCCTCACTTCTTTGTTCGCAGAGTTCCATCTTAACTTTTTATTTGATCTGAGATTAGTATAATACTTTCTGATATTTACGCGAATGTTACATATTTTGAAATAAAACTACGTTTACGAAATCTATCGCGTTTACTTGATTTTACTACTATCCCGACGTTTCGAATACTTTACAGCATTCATGATCACGGGTGGACTTAGATGATAGACGTCCAAGGCTGATATGTTATTTTAGATTAGTAGCTAAAATAAATGGCTCCATCCAAACGAAACGCCAATGTCTGGACAGGATAAGGTCTAGTGTCGGGTCCGCTTGTGTTTTATAAATATTCTAACTAACCATAATATCTAATACATAAAATTCTTGTGTCACAGTCAAATCAATGGTCACAGTGTGTCGACATTCGCCTCCGAAACGGCTTGACCGATTCTTATGAAATTTCGTGTGTATATTCAGTAAGTCTGTGAATAGGATGTAAACTATTTTTCATACCCCTAAGTGATAAGGGTCGTCCACCCCAAACTTTTATTTTTATTTTTTAATGATATGGCATTAAAAAATACATACAACGCTAATACATACAACCTTCTACTGCCTACCCCTATTTTTTAATGGCAATATTAGTACTTTAATAATTTTCATTGCAAAATATAACTTATCATCACGCCATTTCCCTTGCGGGATAGGCAGAGAGGACAGAGTGCCAACAGTTTCGTCGTAACGCTTTCTGAACAGACCACTAAATCTCGCAATAACGAGATAGTGGTACCTGTCGATAGTGGGACCCCTGTAGGCTCTTGTATCCAGAATTTTACTTCGGAGGCGACTCTCTACCAGAATTAAATCTATCATACTTCTTTGTACATTCCTTCTCCATGTATACATAATTATGAATATCCTTATGTTAAAAAAATGTGTTTGATACAATAAGGTTTCTCTCCATACATACATCCGCTCTTATCACCAAATTAACCAAGCACGTCCTCGAAGTCCCCCACACATAAAAAAAATATACACACAAAAAAATGGCGGTACGAAGTTCGCCGGGTGAGCTAGTATTTTATAATAATATAAAGTATTAAATGTAGTTAGATTACTATTTCTTAACCTCGTAGCACCGTACCCATGGCTCACGATGGTCAAACTTGCAATGATGTCACGTAAATCGATCTAGCTGACACGAGGTGTTTTTATTTAGATTTTTATATATATTTTTAGCATTTGACATGCTTAGCACTATACATTAAACACAAAGTGAAAAATGTGAAAAAGTATAGTGCTAAGCATGTCAAATGCTAAAAATATATAAAAATATCTAAAATATTTAAAGGGTTTGCGTCATTATTAGGTAAAATCTTAATTGTAAAATTAAGTTTACCTGGTCGGTATAATGTATGAAAATACGTCCGACAGATGGCGCAGGCGTCACCCAAAGACGTTAAGTATGATGTGTTATCGAAATTAGCAGTCAGGAGTAATTGTCAGGATGGCTGAATTGGTAAAGCATCTGGACGGTATCCAGAAGATGCAGGTTCAAATCCTGCTCCTGACTGTTATTTTCGATTTCACATTTTTCACTTTGTGTTTAATGTATAGTGCTAAGCATGTCAAATGCTAAAAATATATATAAAAATATCTAAAATATTTAAAGGGTTTGCGTCATTATTAGGTAAAATCTTAATTGTAAAATTAAGTTTACCTGGTCGGTATAATGTATGAAAATACGTCCGACAGATGGCGCAGGCGTCACCCAAAGACGTTAAGTATGATGTGTTATCGAAATTAGCAGTCAGGAGTAATTGTCAGGATGGCTGAATTGGTAAAGCATCTGGACGGTATCCAGAAGATGCAGGTTCAAATCCTGCTCCTGACTGTTATTTTCGATTTCACATTTTTCACTTTGTGTTTAATGAGTCTCGGTTTCTCTCTTTACCTACATCCTTCCACTTTCGCATTGTATATCTTCTTAACCAGTCGCTCTTCCGGCATTCTTTTCACATGTCCGAACCATTGGAGTATTGCGTTTCGCATCTTTACACCAATATTCTCTTTCATATCTACACGCTCTTTTACGTCGTCGTTACGAATGCGGTCAGTCAGCCCTTTATTTACTGTACGAGTTTTAACTATGTACTATGTACTTATTTGAATCTATACTATTACTAGCCTTTGCCAGCGGCTTTGCCTCAGCCAAAAGCTAGTTTTTCGGTTATATCTCAGGTTCCCGATATAATAGCGGGATAAGATGTCTTCCAGTTTTTAAGTCAAATCAAGGCCTTTCAACTATAAAAAGTTGCATTAAAATCCATCTAGTAGTTCTTTTAAATAAATTCTAAAACAAAATCTAGTTTAAATAATTTTCTAGTTTTTCGGTTATATCTCAGGTTCCCGATATAGTAGCGGGATAAAATGTATACCAGTTTTTAAGTCTAATCAAGGCCTTTCAAATAAAAAGTAACAGAGCTGTCTCTGTACATTTAAGATATTTGAGAAAAAAATACTAATAGGCTACCTTTATAGGCGTGTCTAAACACAAAACAATTTTTTTTAGAATTTTTGTCTGTTAATTACTGAAAGGATTTTGATACAACTTTTTTTATTTGATAGCTCTTAATTAGACTTAAAAACTGGTATACATTTTATCCCGCTACTATATCGGGAATCTGAGATACTACGTAAAATCTAGCTTTTGGCTGCGGTGAAGCCGCGGGCAAAGGCTAGTTTAATAATAAAATTAAACGTATCCTTTATGCAGAAAATATTTCTATACCTAATCGATAGGGATTTTTCATATAGTACTTACTACAACAAAGTCAGTACAGCGTCTGCATTTTAAACTTTGTGGATAAACTGTGGATGGCTGCGCTCATACATATATTACTATTTTCATGTCGCTCACATAGCGCCTGACCAAGCAAGATATGAGAATTTTACTCCTCTGTTCTGTTTTTGGATAATACATTATAATAATAAGTAAATTGTTAAAAATTTTAGTTTTATATATACAGGCTATAACAAAAACCCTGTTGTAAATTACGACTGCGTTTTGGCTATCCATATCCAATTGTAACAATACAAGTAATTTTGTAAAATATACAATTAAAAAAAATCATATTAAATATTAATTCATTATTATTTGTAAAGTGAAAGCGATTTATTACCTCTGACATTCTGCGTGCAGTATTGTAGATAGGTACCGATACACGCGCGGCTCCCTTTGTCACCACCCCTTACCCCTTAGTCTCCCGCGCAGATTGCTTCCGAACGGACGTTCGTATTTCACGTAATTATCTGCCGTTAGTGACTTATGTCTCATGAGATGTTGTATTCCAACGAGAAGTATTTTAATATGTTGATGTCTCTCAGATAGTTTGACTGCATTTGGGCAGAGACGCGCAGAATTTATGATGAACTCTTCAATATTCCACGGAACATTGCATTACCATCAGCGATGGCATTTCAGCGTTTACACGTTTACAACACACTGGCAGGTTGTGAACAACATCGTGCTGATACGGGAGCCCAAGCTGTTTGATGAAAATATTGAAAAACAAATTTTGCCTATTTTAGGGAAGACCCCACGTAGATAAAGTTCAACAAGATAAAGTCGCGTACTATTCACTAATCCGTGCTCCTTAAAACATAAATGTTTAATGCACACAATGAACACGTAATATTAACTCTCATGTCATAAAACCCAGTCGCTTTCAACTTCGATGGACGATAAATGTTTCGGTGGGAATTATTGGTGACAAGATTATTGGCCCTTGTTTTCTAGAACAGACCATGAGTAGAAACTACCTTCATTTCTTGCGAGAAGAGCTGAGTGAGGAACTTGATGAGTTTTTCTCGATCTTGTGCATCTTATCTCATCAACGTAACCCGCAAGTAGATGAGATTATAAATTACCTAGTGTATGGTATGCAGTTTTATCGGACAAACTAAATTAAAAGTTATAAGCCATCAATAAAAAAGGTGATAAAATTTAAAAAATCTAGTTACACGTGACAAAGTCATGAGTTCATGACCTTTGGTGTAGACATAGTTGGTTCGCTGAAATACTAGTGGCGCGCCGACCCAAACACACAGGGAGCCGCGCTTACAGTAGGTACCTATCTACAATACTGCACGCAGAATGTCAGAGGTAATGAATCGCTTTCACTTTACAAATAATACTGAATTAATATTTAATGTGATTTTTTTATTGCATATTTTCCAAAATTACTTGTATTGTTACAATTGGATATCGTAACGCAGTCGTAATTTCCAACAGGGTTTTTGTTATAGCCTCTATATAGCGTAAATATAGTATCAGATATCCAATACATACACTATGTCTTATATATTTACTTGTCCATGTTTGAGCCCAGAGGCCTGCTCTGCTGGAACTGCTCTAGACCGCTAAGCCATCGCAGTAGTAGCCCCGGGTTAGAAGAGATGCAAGTTCGAATTCCGCTCGCAATAAAGCTCTCTTTTTCCACTTTCACAATAATTTATTCTTTGAACTATGTCCTTTAATTGTGAAAAGTTCACGATCATCAAACTAAAAATATCTATCAATCTAGGTAGATAACGTGCTAAGTAATTTCGATAAATATAATTCTTTACAAAAGTAATATAATAATATATGGAGAGTGTGGAAGAATAAGATAAATTACGCCGTTGCAAATTAAATATGATGCTAATGATTTTTGAACTTTTATTGAATTAATTTCCACTACTTTTACAATGTCTTGTTCTGTATAATTATCAACCACATTGTCACCACATGCTCCATTTTGGGAGCATTCCGAAGAGCCCAATTTCCAGGAAATTACTTTTTCATATCATCGTTGTGCAGGTCGCTGGGCCACGGTTAATCCTTAATCGGCTTCAAAAGGGCAACTTGACCCTTGCTGTTAGCGGTCATATAAACTCTCACGTTATTAAAGAAATGATACTGTACATAAATAAAAGAGCTTCTAAATTAAATGTTCATACTCTTATTGTAATTATTACAATAGAAAACATATTTTGATCCTTTTATAAGCATTTGACATGCTTAGTCACCACTCCCCGTACCGATAGCGTATTCAGGGATAAATGCATCAAAAATCTTGAAAAGATGCCTGTCTTACTGTGATGATGATAAACAAATCATATCTAAGTTTCTAGAACTGCCCGGATGGTTGAAGAAAATCTGACTGGTCGTCGTCCCATCAAAAAGTCACGCCTCACCGAGACCATAACAAAAAAGTGACTACAATGGCATAGACTACACATGGGGGTTAGACGGAATCTCATATCTCGCAATCGACATCGTATCGTGATCACTGTGATTGCTTGAGCGATCATCGTGATTGGCCAACGAATTATTACGACATTACGCGTCGGTTTCTCTACTAATCACAATCGAGACGATACGATGTCGATTGTGAGATGATATGAGATTCCGTCTAACCCCCCTGGTATGTTATTGTTTATGGACTGAAATTACTTTAGTGTTACTTTTAGGTATTGCTATGTTTTGTTAATAACAACAATATATGTTTTAAAGAAGTGTTCTTCGATGCATAATTTTTTTAAATTTAAGTTGACTAACGCTCTTTCTTCTGACGACGTTAAGTTCCGGGGGAGCAATTGTAATAAGGCTAATTTGTAGAAAGGGCTGAACTGTCTTGTCCGTGTGGTGACATACTAAGAATACAAGTTTCACCACCCCATCCTTTCCCGCGGGTGTCGTACGTCCACTAGTGGTGGAATATAGGGCTGGGTACCAAGTGAGAGTATTCACTTGCTATCGGGCCCGAACGGGTCCGCACCACCGTCTCCTGTGTGACCGGTCATGAAGCACGTCAGTTTGTTTTTACTGTAGCAGCAGATAGCCGTTTATTCTTTCATTTCATACCTGAGAAATGGAATGGTGCGCAGCGGCTTGATAATACTCTTATTATAGTTGAGTCCATGAGTGACGGTTACAACTTACCATCATTAGCTTTTAAAAAAAACATACAATCAGCTTCATAGTGTATATAATCTCTTTTAAGGTCATGGGTTGTTTGTACATTGTCAAGGAACCCATGAGGCAAGACCTAAAATATTAAAAACTTTTTGTTTGCTGCCTCAACTCGAAGATTCGTTCGCTAATGGCTAAAACTTATCTTTATACATGATTTAACATCATAGTCAGTATGTTAATGTATACTTTACTTTAAAAATGATTACTGTTCTGCCTGATTCGGTAACTAGCCACATACGAGTAGGCATCCCGTTGAAAACATAATTGTGAAAACTCACTAAACGAGGCTAGAAGCAGCATCACTAAAAAGTGAATTTAAGTGGTATTGGGTTGTGTTTCTTATCAATAAATTATTTAAAAAAAAAAATACTATGCTGTGTTTGTTGTCATTTTCATGGGCTTAATAATTGATATACTTTTATTGTTAAAAAAAACACACTAAACCGCTAGAATATAATATAGAAGATGCTACTTGAACAAAAAATTTAATTAATATTAAAAATAGTTTACTAAAAAATCGCGCAGTATCTCTAATAATTTGGCCAATACATAATGTATACGTGTAAAATATTTCACTCTTGATCACAATTAACGCCACTCAACCGAGACACCGAGGTAAGTGAAAATAATTGGGTTTTGATAAGTACGATGCGCTTATGATCCATTAGTTATGTTATAGTCAATAATATTAAAAGATTATTATAGAATTTTCGGTGTGTTTGTTGATGCATATAACGATAAAACTTCTGAACCAATTTTGATGGTTTGATAGTTTTTGGAAAAAAGTTGACT
Source organism: Leucoma salicis (assembly GCA_948253155.1). Classification (NCBI taxonomy): domain Eukaryota; kingdom Metazoa; phylum Arthropoda; class Insecta; order Lepidoptera; family Erebidae; genus Leucoma; species Leucoma salicis. The sequence goes on along the minus strand of OX411812.1, from coordinate 12,321,703 downwards.
AATAAAACGGGTGTTTTGGCCTCGCTACTATATTGAGAACTTGACATAATATAACCAATAAATAAAGGAGAATACCCACAAATGTATGGGCTTTGTTTGCATGTTTACTAACTAAGGTAAGTAAGTTTCATTTATAGTGTTTACACTTAGTGTATATTCGTGAAAAAGACTAATGAAGTTCATCAAATTAGGTTATATTTTACATGTTTGTAGTTTATACCTACAATTCTACAAATATTTTGCGTTGTCATCAAGTTTTTTCTTACAGGTATTTAATGTGACAAAAATCCGTGGCAACGTCACCATACCAACAGCCGGTTTTACCCTCCCTTCGTATTAGATGTTTTCACATCAATATTTAATCATTTTAAAGAAAAACAATATAATTACAATGTTTTTGAATGTACTACATGAAATTATTTCTAGTTTTAGATGTACCCTATAGATGGAAATAGACTCGCCCACTGTTACATGGTAGTAGGTATTCGAGCGATCAAAGTAGGTAAATTATTTTTTAATTAGCAGATTTTTATCCGTCGAAATTTGGGTTTGAAATTTGAGTAGGTATTGTAGATATTAAAAATTTAATTTTGGAGAATAATTCGAGTCTGATATAAAACGAACCCATGTATTAGGGGCATTCTCCTTTTAAATGTGAGTAAACACACAGCTGTAGTATACTTAGGAAGTTTAGTTGAACTACGGATAAGTTACAAGTTGCAGACTTCTATTGTTACTTAGACTATAGAGAACAACAACTGCGCATACGCTGGTAACGGATAACTTATTTGCAAATGAGTTAAACTATAATTAAGCCCAAGTTTCAGCGAAAGTTGTTTAGATAAATTAGTAACCCTTTTCTAAAATGTCAACAGCGGCCATTAAGGCCTTGGAAAAGGGTTGACCACTCGCACTCCATGCTTTCATACCTCACACGTTGATTAACTGGAAGTATATCATTGCTAATTCGTTTCAGCTCTTAGGTGAGTGATGTAGTGTATTAATATTTTAAGAAGTTAATTATACTAATGTGCTCCTTTTTTCTTATTAAAATTATCGTAAGTTACATATAACGTACACATATTAATAACATAGACATAAATGAATAAACGGACTGCACAGATGGCGGAGTGGTTTAGATACAGGCCTCCCGCCCGAGTGTTGTGGGTTCGATTCCCACACAGGACAACTCTTTGTGTGATCCACAGTTCTGAGTCTGGTTATACTTTGTGTCCGTGAAATTGTATGTTTGTAAAGTACCTCGCGATACAAGAATCATTCCATGCTGTCTTTATTAAAAAAATATATATATCTTAATCTAAAACTGGTAAGTATAGTCTCGTTTAGGACTGATTACTTCGACCTGATGATGAGCAACGGATATGCCGTTGCTCATCATCAGGGTGAGTTCGCAGTAGTGTCTGCAAGCTCCCTTCCTGCACTGTGGAGCGCCTGGCGTGTGCAGTGCGGCTCAACGCGACAGCGGTGTGGCTTGAGGTGGGGGGCAAATCACTGATGGAGCACGCCAGCAATGTCGGCCGGAGGTGGTCATAACTTCTTACACTGCACTGACCGTAGCGCCTTCCAAATCCTAAGATGCATAAGCCAACTATACATGTTTAATGTAATTCGTTACACAATTATAAATAACTACTTATTATACATCCTAATTATTATAAAGCTGAAACAGAGTTGTGTCTGAACATTTAAGATATTTATTAAAAAAAAATGTCTGTATTAGGCTATGTAGGCGTGTCTAAGCACAAAACACTTATTTTGGTTTTTCTTTTTGTCTGTTTGTTCATTCGCGCATCACATAAAAAACTACTAAACGGATTTTGATGCAGCTTATTTTATTTGATAGCTTTTGATTAGACTTAAAAACTGGTATACATTTTATGCCTGTACTACATCGGGATCCTAAGATATAACCTAAAATCATTGATATATTCTTTTATACATCAATGCCTAAAAACCAGCTTTTGGCTGCGGCGGAGCCGCGGACTTGGGGAAGAGTCTCGTCGCACAGTGAGAGAGATTTAGGTCGTGGTCCACCACAATGACCCATCCATCCATCCATCAGCCTTTCGAAGTCCACTGCTGAACATAGGCCTCCCCAAGAGAACGCTACAACATGTGTTTCGCTGATATGGGGGATAGTGCCGTAATCGCCATGCTTGGCAGGCGAATTGGCGATCGCATTGGATGTTGTTAATATTCGAGGGAGTGCTGCTGCCCACTCCCTCAGTATTCCCTCAGTCGGCTCTTACGACTCCCATGGGTGGAAAGGAGTGGGACAATTCTAAAACCGGCCCTACACGGCAAGAAATAACCCAAGCACGGGATTTTTTTTGCAAACTTAAGAATAGTCAGATACCTGTGAATTCTTTAAACTACCACAATTAGTAGGTACCCGTCGTGATCACCCATTAAGACATTAATTAAGTATGTGATATAGAAATTGATCTTAATTGGGTGGACCTGTAATACTTATATGATATGTGGGTTCGAACCCCGCTCGCAGTTTTCTCTTTCTATTTCACACAATTTGTCAAAGTATACTTTATAAAGTACAAATTGTTTGTGAATAAGGAAAAAGATAATTTTTTAGTACGAGCCAGAAACGAACCCGCGCACCTCACTGAGCTATCGTACTGACCTATCTCGTCATCACATTTGTCTTTACGACTCTTGAAAATCTCTTTTTCCTTATTCACAAATAATTTGTACTTTAAAAAGTAGCGAAACATGTCAAATGCTAAAAATATAGATCAAAAATGTTTAAAAAATCGCGCCATTCAATAGTATGAATTTTAATTGCAAAATTAAACTTACTATGTTGGATTAATGCATGTATATGTTGGATAAATGCACTTACTATGTTGGATTAATGCATGCCTACTCGTAAATGCATTAATCCTATATAGTAAGTTATATTTAGATGATGGCGATAGATGGCGTTGGTTGTAATAATCTTTATAATAGTACCTATTTTATCTATAGGTATTATTATAAAGCTGTAACAGAGCTGTGCCTGAACATTCAAAATATTGGAGAAAAAAAATAGTGTAATAGGCTATATAGACGTGTCTAAACACAATTTTTTTTTTTAATTTTTGTCTGTTTGTTCACGCATCAAGCAAAAACTACTAAAAGAATTTTGACGCAACTTTTTTATTTGAATGGCCTTTGGTGAAGCGCTTTATAGTATTTAGATATTTTTTTATATATATTTTTAGCATTTGACATGCTTAGCACTATCCATTAAACACAAAGTGAAAAATGTGAAATCGAAAATAACAGTCAGGAGCAGGATTTGAACCTGCATCTCCTGGATACCGTCCAGATGCTTTACCAATTCAGCCATCCTGACAATTGCTCCTGACTGCTAATTTCGATAACACATTCATACTTAACGTCTTTGGGTGACGCCTGCACCATCTGTCGGAAGTATCTTCATACATTATACCGACCAGGTAAACTTAATTTTACATTAAACACAAAGTGAAAAAAAATAATTAATTTTACAATTAAGATTTTACCTAATAATGACGCAAACCCTATAAATATTTAGATATTTTTTTATATATATTTTTAGCATTTGACATGCTTAGCACTATCCATTAAACACAAAGGGAAAAATGTGAAATCAAAAATAACTTTTCACTTTGTGTTTAATGCTTTATAGTACTTACCTATATTATTTCACATTTTTCATTCATTTTAAGATATTATATTTTACATAAATCAATAGATATATTTATTGTAATTCCTCAATTCGCTGGTCAAAGGATATAGTGTGGACTACGGAATTGCGCTAGCCAATGGGCTGAGGAAAATTCTCAAGAAACCCACTAGATGGCACTACAAGCCTATATCGGTGGCAATTACACTTGCGTGTGATTGGTGGAACGCGCTAGTGCCATACTTTCTACGCTTTTTTCGCGACATGGTGAAGAAGACACTATTCACTTCGCTTTTGGTTATGCTCGCTATAGGCTCGTTTTAGCCTCTGCACGCTCGCTTGCAAGGAAACTATTTATTTAAAGATATAGGTAATAGTGTACAAACAGTGCTTTATTTGTTTTTAATTGTTCAATAACCAATAAGCTTTAACGCACGGCTCTGTGAGGACATTGGGATGGTTTGATCCATATAGTAAGGACTCCAGGCTGCCCATCTACCCATCGGGAAGACGCAGGACGAGTACGAAGTACCGGAGGTAAGTGCATTTCTCATTTTATCACATCGACCGGCGTTCCTAACGAATATTCCAATTTTTAATTCGGCTTTAAAGCCACCCTGAGATATAACCGCAAAACTAGCTTTTGACTGCGGCGAAGCCGCGGGCAAAGGTTTGTATAATATAAAGATTAAACCCATTCTATCGTCCACACGGATAAAATCGTGAGCAAAATCTAGTACTTACCTCAAAAATAAATAGAGTTATATAGTACATAATAAATTTAATGATAAATTAAACACAGTCTTATTTATTTTGGTCTGTATTTTAGCCATGAGATGCTCAGCTACTTTAAAGAGAAAATTAAGTATTGTGAAAGTGGAAAAAGAGAGTTTACTGCGAGCGAGTCATAAAGACATCTAAAAAGCAATTGTGAAGTGCTGGAAATTGGGTGTAGCCATCGGCTACTGCGATGGCTTAGAGGTTTAAAGCACTTCCCCGGATTGGAAGGGACGCAGCTTCGTATCCCGCTCGCAGTAAAGCTCTTTTTTTCCACTTTCACAATAATTATTTTGTTCTTTACAGTCTTATTTCTTAAACCTAGGTAGTTACATGAAAAATGCAAAAAATATTTTTTACGTTTATTACGTTGTCAATTAAATTAAATAATATGTATTTGTTACATTTTTGATTATAAAGTAAAAAGAGTAAAAGTAATACTATGATTATTTACTATATTAATATATTCCTTAGAGGAAGTAGATACCGTTTTATCTTGTTAAAGTCATGCATAATGATGAACGTAGCCAAACGTAATGAGGATTTTTTTCTCTAAACTACGAAGTTATAACACACATACTAAAAAAGCCTTTGTCCGTAGTTTCGGCGCAGGCTTGTGTTTAGGTTAGGTGTATCTCGGGTTTCGGGTTCGGAATTTAGATGCAATTTTTTTTTATTTGATAGCGGTTGATTACACTTAAAAACTGGTATACATTTTATCCCGCTACTATATCGGGAACCTGAGATATAACCTAAAAACTAACTTTTGGCTGCAGCGGAGCCGCGGGCAAAGGCTAGTTATGGATATAATTGCTTGCCCCGACTGACTGATTCATCAACGCAGAACCTAAACCGCTGGGACTACAAATTTAAAATTTCGTTAGTTAATGCCTTTTGGTGTTGTAAACATCCACTAAGAAAGCATTTTTGAAATTCTTTACTACTTGGGTAAAATAAGGGTTGTATGGAAGTCTGTTATATTTAAAGTAAGAAGCACAAAATTTTATATAAGTCTTTCTGGTAAGAAATATAGCATAGCCTATAGACGCCAGCAACACCAAAGGCATCACTCGCGCGTGACCCCCTTCAAGGAAAGCCACAGGCGATAGAGAGGATAAGAAGAATAGTAAGGAGATAGGCAGTTTAGTAGGAAGAGGATACAAAGGATAATAAAGAGAGGATGTGGAATAGGATTTGGGCCTTCGGCGGGTGATGTGTACGTATAGTGGCATTTAAAAAAAAAACATTTGTCGGTAAGTTAGGTGTTAAAAGTTTATATGGATGTTCGTCATTTTTAAATAAAGAAGCACAAAATCTCCTACACGTGGTTTCTGGTTAGAAATAAATGACTACGCGTATCAGCGTTAATATAAATTTTCCCCTAAGAGGGTAAATTAGGGGTCAAAAGTTTGTATCATAAAATGCGTCACTGTCGAAGGAAGATGCATGAAATTTAATATTAAAGCATCTTTTTAAAGTACAAATTATTTGCGAATAAGTAAATTAAAGCATGTTATATAAATACATAAAAAATACTGTATGTTTATTTCGTATCTTATCCATGCAGTTTTACATAATATATACCTATATATATTTCGGTGTACAGGACAGGACATAGGCTACATTTATTCCGAAAAAATATGGTTCGCGTGGGATAGCCTGCGATATCTGAGCCAGAGCAACATGTGACCGAGTTTGCTAGGTGGTAATAGTATAGATATATAGATAGACATATTAATAGTACAGATAGATACATTATATCACGCTCCATCCCAGTCCACTCCATTACCTCCTCTTTTGAGAGAATAATGAATACAAAAATAAATGATACTTTATTTGTTCTGCATGAACTTGTAAACTGTTCACCGAACTGTGCTGAAGCATTGGAAAGATATTATAGCCAAACCGGTAAAATCTTCGATGTCATCCTAGTCGATTTACTAAATGATTGATTATCTGATCACGAAGAATAGCTTCACTCTGTCTCTTCCTATGGGAGTCGTAAAAGACGACTAAGGAATTACCGGGGGACCGGGCAGCAGCGTTCCCCTGTGTACTAAAAACATCCACTGCAATCGCCAACTCGCCTGCCAAGCGTGGCGATTACGGTAAAACCCCCATTTTGGGGAGGCCTATGTCCAGCAGTGGACGATAAAAGGCTGATGGATGGATGAATGATTATCTGATTCGATATAAAGGCATGTAAACCACTTTTTGACTCCCAATTATCCAGTCAAATTATGTAATTAATGTCCGGGAAAATGGGTTCAAACAGAGAATATATACACAAATACATAGTGTATAAATGTACTAAACTATTTACCCCCGAGGCAAGAGATTGGAGGAAGGATTGTAGCGAGGGGACAAGAAGGTGGTGAGAAAGAATTATAGATTAGGAGGGCATTTGCCGTTTGTCTATAGCGCTCTTACTCGTCGAACGCAACAGTAGAACTACCTTGTGTTATTATATATACCGATATTCTTTGAGAGGGTTTTTTTATACAATGCAGGTGGCAAACAAACATGCCACCGAGTGGTAAGCGGTCGTAGCCTGTAGTGTGTGCTAGTAATACCAGACTCACGTATCACTATCTCCAAGGAAAGACATAAGATAGGAAGGATAAGAAGGAGAGGATAAAGAGGAAGTTTGGGCCTCCAGCGCTCTCACTCACCATACAAAAAACAACAGTAGGAGTACATACTATTGTTTTGCTACTTCCCGGATCGATCGCTGGCCCATTCATGTGGACAAGCAAAGCTTTTCAACCAACGAGTTACAAGGAGAGCTCTTAAGATATTTAATGGGTTATTCCAACATTTGAGTTAAATAAACATAAATATCTCTATAACACTGAAACTATCGTGAGATTGATACATATTAGAAATATATCACCGGCAATAACTCACGTTGAGGATCGATTTAGTCGACCCGGGTTTCGAGCATATTCGATGCTCATCATCAGGGCGAGCGCGCAGCGGTGTCAACGAGTTCCCGGCGGGCCCGCCTAGTCGAAACCCGGGTCGACTAAATCGATCCTCAACGTGAGTTATTGCCGGTGATATATTTCTAATCTCTATAATACCTTCTCGCACTTATTTTGCCATTACAGAATACCATAACATGTGCAAGTATCAAAAGAAATCTCAACGTGAATTACAGTTGTTAACACGCTGAATATTTATGCGTTGTAATTCGTTACCAACTTTGTTCTCTACACCAAGGCTGGATCTGAGGAAGTTCATTACTTGCGCAACTTGTTCGCAATCATTAAAATAAATTTATACTTTCTACAACTTTATTTAATGAAAATACGAAAAAGTTTTTTTATATCTCAGTAACGTTTAGAGGTCGTTTTGGACAGAAGGGAGAGAAATTAAGCCAATATATTTTTGTTCCAATTCAACAAAATTAATAAGAGTAAATGTTTTTATTAGAATCTGTTTGAATTATAATTTAAAACATTAATATGGTTTAAAAAGCAAGAAAGTAAAGTATAAGCTGTATAGTCACGTCTAAGGACATCTTTGGAAAGATAAAGTTGGTTAAGAGACGCCGTGAAGATATGTAGTGACAAGGATAAAAAGGTAAATTATGATTGAGAGGTTTAAAAACGTGGCATGAAAAAGAACAAAAATGTTTGACAAAGCATATTTACATACGTAGCATGTAGGTATCAATAAAACATTTTCAAAGGGAAGAGCTTGTCTGACATTTTTTACAATAAAAGGGGTTGAGCACCTTGAACCGAACAGCATGACCCGATAGAATTATATCAGGATCTTAGCCAATGGGAAACCGTAATTTCTGCTTGTTCAATCGCGGGCAGAATCTACTAATATCGTAAACTACCCGCGAATTCGTCCTCGTGGAATTTAGTTGTTTTTTTTTTTTGTGTGGTTTAAAATCATTTTAAAAAATAAAAGTAGCCTTTTTTTGTTTAGGAGGGTAAAAATGTACTTAACCGCACACCCCGTCGTTCGGGTCAACGAACAGGGTAGTGTGGGGCCCTCACCCCCTAAATAAACCCGCCGTGTGCCGCCTCTCCGCCTGTAGGTACTGGCGGACAACTGGAACTGTGTGACATTACTTCAATGGTCCACCAGTGGCTTATATAACAAATTAGCGGGTACCCGCTAATTTATACCCCACCCTGATGAGGAGTTCTTGTGGGATATGCTTAAATGACTTTATGGGCCAAATTTTGAATAAAACTGAATTTTGGCGGCTAGAGCAGAAACTAGTATAGGTTAATACAAAGTGTGAAAATGTGAAATCGAAAATAACCGTCAAGAGCTGCATAAGGCTAAGCATGTCAAATGCTAAAAAAATATATATAACAACTAGCTCACCCGGCGAACTTCGTACGAAAATTATTAAAGTACTAATATCGGTATTAAAAATAGGAGTTGGCAGTAGAAGGATAGGAAAAGGAATTTTGGGTTGTATGTATTTTTTAATAACGAATCATAAAAAAACTAAAATAAAAAATTTGGTCTAAAAAATTAAAAAATAAATTTTAGAATGGACCGATGGATGATAAGGAGTATCACTTAGGGGTATGAAAAATAGCTTACATCCTATTTTGAAATAAAACTACGTTTACGGAATCTATCGCGTTTACTTGATTTTACTCCTATCCCGACGTTTCGAATACTTTACAGCATTCATGATCACGGGTGGACTTAGATGATAGACGTCCAAGGTTGATATGTTATTTCAACGGTTTCATCTACCCACAGTATATGATTTTACAAAATTTTTGGTTTATTTATTTTAACCCACCTAATATTCGTTTAGAAACACAGTGAACATTTACATCCTATTCTCAGACCTACTTAATACACACAAAATTTCATAAGAATCGGGCAAGCCGTTTCGGAGGAGAATGGCGACAAATACTGTGACACGAAAAATTTTATATATTAGAAGAATATCAAAACCAGTATAGATATAAACAAGCATAATGTACTTTACATACAAATGGTTTCCCAATGCACTCGTATTTGCTATATTTATGTCTTGCGCTGCCATAACATAATTTTGACCGTAAAACTGACCTTTTTTGCTTTAACTAAGAATAATCCATCCATCCATCTATCAGCCTTTCATGGTCCACTGCTGGACATAGGCCTCCCCAAAATGGGGGTTTTACCTTAATCGCCACGCTTGGCAGGCGGGTTGGCAATCGCAGTGGATGTTTTTAGTACACAGGGGAACTCTGCTGACCGGTCCCCCGGTAATCCCTTAGTCGGCTTTTATGACTCCCATAGGAAGAGACGTGGTGGAGATATTCTTGATGCCGGCCCCACACAGCAACTGAGAATAATATGTATTTAATTAGTTTAATTTATTATCATTTCATTGTAACAAGCTTAATTACATGAAGCATATTATATTATGATCATGTTGTTCATCCTCGGTATGACCCCGATTAAGGTTACAACCGATAATTTAAGGACTCTGACTCACTGTCAATAACGACAAAAACAGCAATGAGGCTGGAAATCAATATTGAAAGGTTAACAAGTACCTATTATGAACCAAATCATTTGTAAAAGTGCGAAAAGAGAGCTTTACTACGAGTGGGATTCAAATTTGCGTCGTATCCAATCGAGGAGGTGCTCTGCATCGCTAAGCTATCGCAGTCACCTGACGATAACCCCCATTCTCCATTTCACATTTGTGAGCATGTCAAATGCTAAAATACAGTACAAAAATAAAAATTCTCTTAGAAAATTTTGAATGTTGAGGGAGCGAGAGATGTATGCAAGAATAGTGCCTTTTGGGACTGTGTTCTCTCTGCCTACCCCGCAAGGGAGATGGCATGATGATAAGTAAGTAAGTAAGTAAAAATAAATATTATAGTCACCATGCATCACTGTCACTCACATCGGGCATGAATTGAGAGTACAGGATCTCTGTTGGGTTGGTGAAGTCAATAAATACCGCCAAAAGCTTTTTATCAACGGCAACCGCTCCAGCAATCACGGCTTTCAAGTATCCCATCAAGAAGTGAGTACTAGACCACTCTCAGAAGCTCAATTTTTATCAAATTTGTATATATTATAGTAGAAGAAGGCGATGGTAGTAATCAACTTAAGAGATCCTTTTGATAGTAGCGTTTGTGATGGGTCATAATTATTGCCCATGTGTGTTGTTTTATGACGCATATAATTATACAAGTATACGTTCTACTAACCACTACATGCGCAAATAGCGACGAATATATCAATGTCACATATTAACTAATATTTTAAATGTGCAATGTTTATCTGGTCCTCTCTTATGTCTATCTCTTAACTGATTTCTACAAAATTATGGAGAAAGATGGTTTTTTTTACACGTAATATATAATTAGCCTTTTCTCCTCATTTTTTTGGTTATATCTTAGGTTCCCGATAAAGTAGCGAGATAAAGTTAATCTCAAAGTGCAATATTGTAACACGTGCGTAAGCAATTCGCTGTGCTCCTTCTTTCCATCGTACTCCTCGGACCAACAGTGTACCTATATATGTTATTCTTACTAATGAAACCTATCGCCAAGCCATGTCATCTTTGTGATATTTATAGTATTCCTATTCGACATTAAAAACAATCTTAGCGTTAACACGAAAATGGTACAATACCAAGTGATCTGGTTTATGCCGTGTGGGGCTGGCCTTAGAATTGGCCCACCCCTCTCCACCCATGGGTGTCGTGAGAGCCGACTGAGGGAATACCGGGGAGTGGGCAGCAGCACTCCCTCGAGTATTAACAACATCCACTGCGATCGCCAACCCACATGCCAAGCGTGGCAATTACGGCACTATGCCCCATATGAGCGAAACACATGTTGTGGCTATTTTAGATATTTAGATATTTTTTTTTATATATTTTTTTAGCATTTGACATGCTTAGCACTATACATTAAACACAAAGTTTTTTCACTTTGTGTTTAATACATGTAGTGGCGTTGTCTTGGGGGGCGGACTATGTCCAGCAGTGGACGTCGAAAGGCTGATGGATGGATGGATGACCAAGTGATAGATATGAAGTAGATAGTATCACATTTCTGTACTCTCTACCGTGTCCGCTGCTAAATAGTTGTGGAGCATCTAAATGAGTAAAGGTTTTAGGGGGGAAGACAGCCCATTCATTCCCACTATTTTCATGAGCCCAATGACGGATATGCACGGTTGGCGACAATATGGCTATTCTCCTAGTATCGCTGAACCTATAAAACAAAACACAAACAACAGTAGGATATATTTAAATCTTTAAAATTGGTAAAATTAATTATGCAGGTTTCTCTGAATATCCGGTGGATTGTTGATGTCAAAGAGTCAGTCCTAGCGAGCCACCAACACAGGTGTATAGACGGCATACGACAGGTTATTTTACAAGGTGAGGGTGCACACTGCTCTGTTTGTTGTCCCAAACGACAAGGGGTGCGATTAGCAACATTTTATACACCTAAATAAAAAATTGGATTGGGCAAATTAAATGGCTTGCCCGAACGTTGACGTTTAATTTATTTTATACTTAAAATGTACCTAAACAACCCGTTAGAGGCACTTTGTTCTACTATGTTTTTAATTTAAAAACAACTAAAGTTAAATTAAGCCAACCATAACCGTCTTTAGACATGATCACGAAGCAGAATTACTTTGTTTCTATGTCCCACATCCAATTTGACGCCAGTTCAATAAATCTGGTAAGCATAGCATTGCACCAAGTGACGCAGTTCATGTCTTCAACCAGCTTGGATGTTTTTATTAGCGGTAGACGGGCGACCATCACGAAAGTCGTCACTGAAATTGACTTGACCGAATTTGAATTCTGCAAACTAGCTATAAGTAGTTGTCTTAGTGTAGTACTTCATCGCACAAAAGCAGGTAAAAGCTTGGTATTCAAATTACACTTAAAATTTTCATGTGTGTTCAAATCTGTGGTGATGTAGATCAATGTAGTCACGCAATTTCTAAATGACGACATTTATTATTACAGTCAGATGAAACAAATTGTATTCTAGAGCGAAAGAGTTCCATATTCAAATGTTGTAATTACTTTAAAATGTTACATTATATGCAAGTGGTTAGTTCCGGAAACATATAGTGCGCCTGTGTATAGGTATATGTATTCAATACATAGCAACGCAACGGGGAATATTATTGCAAGCTCAGCCCCAGTTATCGGGTAGTAATATTTTCGCCCTTTATAAATCAGTACCTATATCTTGTATGATGACGCTACTTATCGTGACAAAACGTGAGATATATTATCCCAGGGTTGATATATGGGATAGAAGTTCTTCGATCGTGCCTTAGAGAACATCCGCTCTTTCAACTCGGGGATAAATATAAAGAGTATAAAATAAGTAGGTAATACACCCTTTTTATCATACTTCTTGGATTTTTGTGTCTTTAATTAAGGACATGACGCAGCACAAATGTCGTTTCAGGTATGTGCTTGATAGTGTATGTGATGTTGAGATTGGGAGTCACCAGTAGGTGTCCGCGATAGCTTAGCGGTGCAGAGCACTTCCCCGAGTAGGGACATAAGCGGGCTTAAATTCACCTCGCAGTAAATCTCTCTATGTCCTCTTTCACGTATAACGAAATCTATATTATGATAGTGTAATCAAATTGAAAGCAAAAAGACGTTATAACCACTTAACAAATCCATATTCAACTATACTATCCATTGCAAGCGTTGGAAAAATCACACACAATGTTGTGTATCCAATATGTTATTTTACCTAAAACTATCTTGTGACCTTATGCGGCACTGAAATAGATAGCAACAAAATCACTATAATATACCTATATAACCTCTTCCTGTTTCTCTCATTAAGATAAGGGCCAAGCTAGTCTTGTGTGGACTGAAGTGAACTCGATAACGAAATTGTTTCAGTATTTTTCAGATTACTGTACTGTAACAAAAGGGTTTTGCAATTTGCTTTAAACGGACTATTTAGCTTGTGTAGCTTGTGAAAAGTTCATCAATATTTTATCCGACAATATGAATTTTCCCTAAAATATAACTTTTATAGTGCATTTTTCGTTGTAAATACGTGTTGATTTTCAGCGTATTGTTTGTTTGCATGCAGAATTTATTGCCCTATGTCAATAATACACATTTATATCAGCTTAGTGTCTTCTTCATATAAATGTAAACACCATGAAGATGTTAAGTTTAGATGTATGTCCGTCAATGACGTCTAAACGACCGAATTGATTTAGATGAAATTGGATAGGTAGATAGATGAGACTCTATTACTACTAGGATACTTTACACAAATTTACAAATTTCTCAAATCATAATAAAACAGTAGGATTCGGTTTAGCTACAAAATTGTAAATACTCGTATGTGTTGATTAACCTGAAATAAAATTTAATTAATCTATTTATAACAGTCTAGTTAAAGTTTAAGAGGGGTATCTATTAATTGAAATACTTACCAAAATACAAAGTTTGTATTACTCAAATACCTCTTTAGAAAATTTAACTGAAAAGCAATAAATTACATTGAGCTATAAAACATTTCGAGGGGTTCACCTTGTAGTTTTTATTTACAAAGGGTAAGTACCCATCATCAAACCTAACCAATTTACGCAAAATGTATGAACACAGTCGAAATTCAATAGTTACGTGTCACATATAATATAATGTTACACGTAACTATTGAATTTCCATTGAAATGAAGAAAGAAAATATTTATTCCTTTATTTATTTTGATATGGAACAAGGACTTGTTAAATATTTTATGGCTAAAATCAGTGCCGACACAATCTTCAACAGGTACGTACACCTACGCCATAACTAATAAATTGTATTAGTTTATGTATACATTTTTTTGACGTGATAACGTCTTATAAATCAATGAACGCTGGCCGCACGCACGAAAATGTCACGTTCCGATAAATGAATGGCGACCGATGCACTGTTTGTGAAACTCTCAGAGAACATATATATGACGTTATCACGTAAAACTACCGTCCGTAAACCGATTTTACAGACAATCATATAGTTTTTTATATAACATGGGTGCCAAACAAGCCTATAGACGTAGCAACACCAGAGGCATCTATCTAGCGTCGTCATCTCTAAGAATAGGGATAGGAGGTGGATAGGAAGGATGATAAGGAAATGAGAATGTAGGATACTAAGGAGAGGATAGGAAGGATAATAAGGAGAGGATAGAGAGATGGTTTGGGCCTCCGGCGCTCTCGCTCACCATACTAAACACACCGGTAGGAGTACCTACCATTGTTTCATGCTGATCTTTTGTGAGAAGGTAGTAGTTTCTGGATCGTGCCGGCCCTTTCATGCTGGGATCAGCAAGTGCATTCAAATTATTATCATTTGCAAATAAAATGGTAAACGTAGGGCCATGGTCGCATGTCTATACTATTATAAAGCTGTAACAGAACTATGTCTGTACATTTAAGATATTTGAGAAAAATGTCTGTATTAGGCTTAGGCGTGTCTAAACACAAAACGTTTTTTTTTTAGATTTTTTGTCTGTTTATCTGTTTGTTTGTTCACACATCACGCAAAAACTACTGAGCGGATTTTGATGCAACTTTTTTTATTTGATATCTCTTTTTATTTGATTAGACTTAACAACTGGTATACATTTTATTCCGCTACTATATCGGGAAACTGAGATATAACCCAAAAACTAGCTTTTAGCTGCGGCGAAGCCGCTGGCAAAGGCTAGTTTATAATAAACTAGCCTTTGCCCGCGGCTCCGCCGCAGCAATGTATACCAGTTGTTAAGGCTAATCGAGAGCTATCACACAGAAAAAGTTGTATCAAAATCCGTTCAGTAGTTTTTGCGTGATGCGCGAACAAACAGACAAAAATCTAAAAAAAATCGTTTTGTATTTAGAGACGCCTAATAGCCTATTACAGTGATTTATTCTCAAATATCTTAAATGTACAGACATAGCCATGTTACAGCTTTATAATAGTATATAAGATATATGCTATTATAATTTTACACACATGGTAGGTATAAAGGCATGCGACCACAGCTCTACCTTAACCATTTTTGTAACTAGGTATGCATTTATTGATTTGTGTCTAAATTAATTTCTTGTTTTGTACTTTTTAGATCACTATTTTATTTTTGTAGCCAGATTACAGTTTTTAAACTTTATTTGTTATTTTATGTAAACGTTATGACAATGTAAATACATATCTCATGAGCATTATGCGGGTACTGAGTTTTTAGAGTGAGGGTATTCTCTGAAAGAGGCAGCATTTCCTAGCTAAATGGCCTCTTAATAAACAATTTATTTAAAACCCGCGGAACAAAATACTATTGTTAAAGTCAGATAAAATGTAGGCTATGTTATCCGGGCTATAATAACGAGTCGATTGACACCTTATTCATCAAAATCGGATAAATAGTTTAGGAGCTACGGAGGAACATACGTAAATACAAACTTACACATACATAGACTGCTAAAATCATAACCCTTTCTTCTGGCTTTGGCGTAGTCCGATAAAAAACTAACTATGCTCCCTACGAGATTAAACATAACTCGCTTATTCCCTCTAGTGAACCAATTAGTGTGAGGATTATTTATTTGTACAGACTTGAAAATCAGTAGCTACTTGCCTTTATAGAACTGCAGATAAGCAAAATTCCTTATACTTGTACACGCTACATGTATAACTAGTTATATCTTAATTAGGCGGGAAATAATAAGTTGTTTTCCTTGTAGCTAACAGTACTATTATAGGATTTGTTTCCTTAAGGCTAGAGCTAGAGGTTAATTATACTAAAGCGAAGGCTGTTTATGTTAAAATACGCAATATTGAAGACATAGTACTCGGTCCACTGTGGCGACTAGAGAGACTTGTAAGAGATTATACGCTCGTCAAACAATCTAATAAAGTCAGATAAAGCTGTAATGTGTTACGTTATAAATTATTAAGATTAAGTAAGTATTATACAGAAATATAATCATTATACCGTTCTTCATAATATACACGTATACTAGGACCGAATTTGACTTGAAACTAACATTTCGATAATAGGTATATATGTACTGTGTATGTTTAAATGTTTTAACACAATATATTTGTATCGAGTTAGCTTAAAACCTAGTAGGTATATGCGATAAGATTTTCAAAAATAATAATAAAATAAAATAATAAATTAATGTACCGTTTATAATGAACTAAAAAGTATAAAATAATTTAAATACTTGTAAGATTGGAAACGACGAATATGCGGCACGCTATAAATGCGTAAATAATCTGCTGCATGCGCCCCATTTATTATTATTTTCTGATTTTTAGGGTTATGGTCTTCTTCTTTTTTCACATTTTCGTGCATTGTCGTCCATTTCTGAGCTATGGTCCAAATTTCAAGTATCTAGCTCATCGGGAAATTTGTTTAAAATCAATTACAAAATTTCGCCGGACAGACGTACAAGAAAGCGAGTCAATAAAACATAGTAACAAAAAAGTTAAACAGACATTAATTACTATTACGTGTTTCCGTACACATCTTATATTATTTTTTTTTAATGCTACAGATCGTAGGATTTCTGATATTTTCAGTTTCAGTAAAAAAGTTTCGAACTGAGAAAATTTATTCAATCCAATTTTAGCTGCCCGTTCTGCAAAACATTATTAGAAAAACTGTAACTTCGAAAATAAGGTAAAAATTCACAAAAGAAAAATAAATGATCTCCTTTCTGGATAAAACTAGGAAGCTGTCCATGCGATGAAATGCAATGCAAAGTGTACTTCATACATATGGACCACGGGGCATTACGGCGCCCTGATGCCTCAGCGGCGATAATAAAACAGTGCGCAGCAGGCTCTCATTTTTACCCACGAAAATACGTAACTTTACCTTTTTCTCTTTTACAAGATCAAGGAAGTGTCCATTAAGATTTGATGTAAAAAATATCTGAGTAAATAGATCGCAGTTGTTTTAAATAGATCAATATATAATTATAGTACAATTTCAGCTTCATTATATTTTAATGCTATTTCATCATAGCATATTCTATATACCTAACAGGTACTGCACATAATAAGTGATGTCGAATAATTGACTTTAAATAACAGCAGTAATATTATATGTCAATATTAGTTATGTAAATTTTTAATTACATTTACTAGAACCATAGATCTATAACTAGAACTTATAATTAAATTATTGCCGCGTTTTACATCAAAAAATTTAAATCCTATTTGCTCTTTTTACTGTAACAGCACTTCTTTACTTATGGTATAGCCTCAGAAATAGAAAACAAATTTATAATTAAAGTGTTAATTGTATTTTACTAAAGAAAAGGTACAACCCATTATGTAGAGTTTGATAATATTATAACGTCCAAAGCGAGTATTTAAATATTTACTAAATACTTACAAATAATAAATAGTAAACTCTTTATAAAATCTAGAACCAAGTCGTCGTTTTTGATTAAGTCGACAAATAAGTACAAATAGCTAGGTATCAAGTTCATTATAGGAGGGGCTATGGGACAAACTCTAATGGAAACTGAAACTAACTTTAACTTTGAGCCCATATAATATACGGTGAACGCAGCGGCTGTGTCTAGCAAGCGAACGATGTAAATTCTTTCATAACTTCATTAAAATTGTGATGCGCCCGTTGTGACTTTTATTTCTCTATTAACTTTAATAAAAGTGTTAATATAGTTGGGTAAATACTAGCTAAGTTTACCATAATATGTTATTTAGTAATTCCATGTTTTGGCATAATACTATAGCCACAGAATAGATACTAGTCCTACGGACAGAAACGTCACTTCCATTAAAACTTGTCCAAAATCTCTTTATAATAGCCTACAAAATCTTAATCATAATACTAATTGTTCGTAACGAGAAGAAATGTACCTTATTTTCACAGAAATACAGTAGAGAATGTTTTGCCCGCCGCATGATCCTCGGGCAACTGCGTCATTCAACAAATGCGCTAGGGTTGCACCTATGATGATTTTACTACATCACGCTATCTCCCTTGCGGGGTAGGCAGAGAGAACAGAGTGACAAAAGGCTCTGTTCTTGCATACATCTCTCTTTTCCTCAACATTCATAATTCTCTTCATACACTCTCCGGTTTCCGCTCGCCGGTTTCGGAGACTCCTGACTCCACTGACAGCAGCAAAGCTGTCGTTTATAAAACATAAAAAAATTTTTTTCTAGTAAATTCTATTTGATTACTTTTATATCATTTTAAATGTTATTTTCTAGTCAGATTATTATTTTATACATTGTTTTTTTTTGTTGATCATATGCGTTTTGAGTTTTAGCTCTGAATTTTCGGTTGTGAAATTTTATTGTCGAAATACCCTTTTTTTTGTTTGTTTAGGCACCTCACACCCTGTCGTTCGGGGCAACGACCAGGGTAGTGTGGGGCCTGCACCCCCTAAAGAAACCCACCATGTGCCATCTCTCCGCCTTTGTTGGCGGGCCACTGGAACTATGTTACATTCCTTCGGTGGTTTGTCGAAATACCCTAAATCGTGTAAATAATTTTATTTTAATCAATACTACAAGCGCCGCGCGAGCACTTAGGCGCGCGTGCGACAGTCTTCAGTCGGTTGTACCGTGGTCGGTACGCAAAGCGGTAGGCATATAACTCGGGGCCTTGAGCGAGTGATGTACGCCTGCTATAGCCGGCAAACCACTCGGTTGGACTTGCTTTGAAAGGACCGTGTAACATTATCTTTTTTTTAAGATTGGAGCCTGAGCTTGGCATAAATCTGTAATGCTAATACTATCAGATAATAATTAACGAACTATTTTAAGTTTACGATATGAGCCTGAAGGGTAGGAGGTTTGCAGGTGTGACGGCCGTCCAGCCCAGGGGCCAACTAGCAAACGCTACCTTGACAATATGGCTAGTCCGACGCTACGACAAACAAGAAAAATCTTTAAATATTAATAGCCCATCTGTAATTTTTAATCAATAATATATCGGGCATATGAAGTTTATCTACTTGTCGTTCAATATATCATACCTACAGATTGAAGTTGGTTTGCTATAGTGTACCTTAAGTAAAGCCATGTTTGCTTGCTTTATTTCAGGCTTCTTCTAAAAGGTGGAGACGCCCCGGTCGTCAGAGCGATGCTTCGCAGCGACAGAAATTGGGCCATGGTCACTGCCTCCTGCGAAGAGGTCGTCTCACAGAAGAAAGCGGTGGAGAGGGCCAGGGAGGCTGCTCCTTCCGCTGACCCGAACCGCTGCCAGCGACGGGTGACGGAGGCGTGAATAATAGCGCCTGATGTCGCCCTAGCTGAGGCTGCGGATGGATGGACCGGGGAAAAAAACGCAAGCCTCCCGCGAAGGATGTGTCACTCAGTAAAAGGTATCTGGAAGGGTAAGCCGCCGGCGGACTACTGAAGTAATCTCAGATAGTTCCAATCGCCCGCCAATACAGGCCGCGAGACGGCACACGGAAGGTTTATTTAGTGAGTGAGGGCCCCACACTACCCTGTTCGTCGACGGGGTGTGCGGTTAGATATTTTTTATGTTTGCAAAACTAGTGAAATTCCTATGAATAGCACAAATATTTATATTCATTAAGTTTGGATTTTATTATCTTGCTTAGTAACATAATGCCTACGGAAGCAATAATTATGTCAAGAAAACTTATTTATAACTCAGATATATCACCTCACGCACTCAGCACCATAATATCTCTCATCTTCCGCACACTGGATGATGCTCTCATCAGTCTTAAAAATCAAGGGATCCTAGTGTCCTAGACCTTGTGAAATAACTAAAGTACTTTTTTTTTTAAGTTCACTCCTCCCTTGACGGGGACAGAAAGAAGGATCGATACATACTATGTATTCATTCTTCGACCTGAACCATCTCATATAACGGCAATATCCACTGTGCCGTCTGGTAATAAGAGAACATTGGAACCAGTTCTCTTGCATCTATGGATTAGCCACCAATGATATTTTTTCATAAAAATAATATAAATTTCTATACAGACTACACCTAATCAATGACTAGCATGGACATGTCTGGGCTCGAATAATATAATACATTATCATTATATTCTCCTTCTAACAATAGACCTTACTTACTTACGTAACAACACCATAACTGTTATGAAGAATATTACATATTGTCATTAAAGTGCAATTAGACAACTGCCTGTTGTGTATGTTTCTAACTAGAAAATAAAATATCTCAATATCCATGTAAGCTAAACAATCAAGCTCTATTGCTATAAGTTTCATTTCACAATTTTATAAAATAACCCAGGTTTGAAGTATTTTTATACTGCATATAGCAGGAATAACGGACCGCGGAGACGTCGAGTAAATTAAAACTAATGGATCGGTTAATTTCTCATGAGAATAAAGCTTACACCAGTTCTACCCTGCTGATGCTGAGCGCTGTTGGGATTCACACTTAACTCTTGTTTATACGCTTTTTTATTAAAATATGAAAATTTCACAAATTTTGAACCACTCGTAATTCCTTAATTGTGCCTAATTTACTACTAAGAATAGTAGCGCACGTTAATCTGATCGTATCTAAATATTAGAAGCTGAAATATAAATTTGTCATTTCGTAATTAATAATTAACTTTTTTTTAGTTGCCCAAATCGTGGCGACGATTATGAAGGAAAAAAACAATAACAAAAACATGTCAAAAAACAATTGTTTTTCCCTATAAAAAGAAATCCAATCCTTGATTACGCTTATTCAGAAATCTGACCGACAAGATTCAAGCATATTTTTGATGTGAAACATCTAATGCGGAGGGAGGGTAAAATAGGCTTTAGCGTGGCGACGCTTTTCAAATCAAATCAAATTGTCCCGTTCAAATCATGCAAGTTAAATTACACACACTTCCCGGTTTCCGATTGAGCTAAACTTTTACACGCATATGTATATCGCGTGACAATGCAATATTATGATGGCATAGAGCTGATCTGGTGATGAATCTGAAAGCTGGACATAGGAACTCATATTATGAAACGGCGCAACCCCATCGAGTTTGGGCTCGTATGATCCGTCTTGACAAGTACTTTGTCTCTAGATAGTATCCAAGGCCTGATGATGGAGCTGGAAGGTGGCCACAGTAACTTTATAATGAAACGACGCAACCCCAACGAGCTAATATTCGTTTGATTCGTCTTGAGGAGTACTTTGTAAAGTTATAATCATTTTATTTCTACAAAATAATTTCGATGTTTTCACATCTGGTAGACGTCCTACGACGTCTAGTTTTTTTTTCAATTTATCGTGTAAAAAGTTGATTTGGAAAGATGCCGAAAGGACTGCCTAAAGCTTTACGAGCAAGAATTGTTACTTTGGGGGAAGATTCTATGAGAGAAATAGCTCGCCGAGTTGCTGTATCCCATTCCTGTGTAGTAAACGCGTTGCGGAGGGTATCGCGGCATGGATAAATTTTCTGATCAACCTCGCAGTGGTCACCCAACTGTTCTTACTGCTGCCCAGAAACGTTACATCAGACTGCTGACTGCCCGCGACCCAACAATCAATGCCTCTTAAATAAAAGCTGAGTTGTGGGCTGCCACTGGACTAGAAGTAAGCACTCAGACCATCACGAATTGCTTACACCAGGCTGGATTACGAGTAAGGAGATCCTGGCGAGCACCTCTAAACTCACGGCAACGACAGCAACGCAGATTGCAGTGTGCTAGGCGCCGCCAAAATGAAGATGATAACGAGGAAAACATTTAGCAAAATTGCTTCTTCGTTGACGAAATAAGAATAAGCACTGATCCAGACAACCGACGTGTCCATGGCTGGAGAAGACGTGGGGATGCAATGAGACAAAGAAATGCCACTGGTACTGTTCAACAAGGCGGGAAATCGGTGTCTTTTTGGAGCAGAATAATGATTGGAGCTAGAGCGCCATCAATCCCGTATCGGGGCTCAATGACTGCATCTTTGTACCAAAATATCGTTATCGAAGGAATCGTCAGACCATTTAGAATAAATTATGGCCACCAATTCGTATTGGTTGATGATAATGCATCCGCACGTCGAACTCAACGAGTCAATGCTGCTCTTCGTGATCACAACATTGCCAGGTTAGACTGGTCTGCCGGTTCGCCTTACTTGAACCCGAACGAGCACGCTTGGGATGCTCTAAAGCGAGCTATTTGGAACCACCTCCCCAGACAGTGCCAGAGATCAGGGAAGCTGCTATTGAAGAATGGGACAGGTTACCGCAAGAAATCCTGAATAACTTTATTCTCAGCATGCCCAGGAGGATTGATGCTTATGTTCGAGCTAGGGAAGGAGTTATCTTGTACTAAATAAAATCAATTCCGTAATATATATTTCTTATTTTGTCGTTATCTTTCATTTATTTCTTACTCACAATTGCATTAAAATTTTCAAATAAAATTTTTAGTTGTAAAATAATTAAAAATAGTTAATATTTTAATTTCAATAAAGTTATTTTCTTTTTAAAATAGATATCACGTAAGCACTTTTCTTTTATAGGGTGAAATTTTAAAAAATACAGTATTTTTTGCTAGTGATCTTAAACTTTTTTGATGTGTATATATCCCAGTAGTAAATAACAATGTAACAACATACTTAATATCTTACTCACCTTTATCTCGACATGTGTATAATTTTATTTCTTTACTCAGTGCTTCTCGAATTAATAATTTATAAACTATAATAAACATTATCATGGATTTACTTCCCTATATGTATGTGACGTCAATTGTTTCACTTATGTTGGCCAAGGATACATTCCTTGTAACAACAGACAATCATCATCGTCCATTGAATTTAGATTCTAGGCCTAGAAGCCTTTTTTTTATTCTACTGACGAAAAAGCATGCGGCCCTGATGGTAAGCGATTACCGTAGTCTATAGACGCTAGCAACACCAGAAGCATTACTCGCGCGTCGCCATCTCCAAGGAATAGGAGGTGGATAGGAAGAATAATAAGGAGAGGATGGGTAAGATACTAAGGAGAGAATAGGAAGTATAATAAGAAAAGGATAGGGAGGGGGGTTCGGGCATCCGGCCGTCCCTCTCACTCACCATATGAAACACAATGGTAGGTACCTACAGTTGTTACAAGCTGATCTTATGTGAGAGGGTGGTCCTTCACCGATCGAGCCGACCCATTCGTGCTGGAATAAGCAGGCTCTACCACTAGAAATAGCGTGAGCATATTATAAAGCTAATTTAAGTGATATCGCTTTCAGTACAGATCAGCCCCTTTAGAATGAACAACGAAACGTTAGACAAACTTTCGTTTCTCTTCATTGTGATTGGTCACCTGAATCACTCGTAGAAATCTCGACCAATCAGGAATCATGCTTCGGACTGTTGATCAATCACAATGACTCGAAACGAAAGTTCGTCTAACGTGTCGTTTTTCATTCTAAGGGGGCAGATCCTCAAAGCTCTTAAATCCTTAGATTGCTCCAAAGAGTCTGGGCTAGACTATTTACTAACTAACTCCTTCTTAAAAACACGACTGCCAGTATTTACATTTTTCTTTGTATTACGTGTATATACAACAAATATGCAAAACGTAAAATAACTATCGCTAACGAAGCGCTATTCGATGTATAAAATTATACACCTAATCTTGAGGATTAACGTAGATAAATAAATTTTCATGATCAACAGATAGGTTCTATTTGATGTTCTGCTAAAACATGTACATTTCCGGAGCAATACAAATATTTTAGTTAATGGCTTTGCACCATATAGGTACCTAGTTGAGTAAATATACTTAAGTAAATTGAATGAGCGTCTTCAAGTTATAGCGTGGCTACAGATGCCCTAAAAGCCATTCCCATGTTATCGCGTCGTAAATGCAAGATAGTTACAGGACGATCTAAAGCTACGTATGAAATTTACATGCGCTATGTCTTTATGTTTTATTTGATAAAAAGCATCCATATGTATCATTGATGATTACCTATTTAGTCTAGTGGCATAATTGAACAATGTATATCTGCATTATATATCATTCTTTCGCAACTAAATTCTTTGATGTATATATGTGTCGTTTTTTTATTTCATCGAGTTCCCAATCACAATGGGGCCGCGAAATTAAGACAAAAAAACTGAATTGAAAGTAATGTAAAAATAATGCGCCATTTCTATCAGCGCTTTATAACTTCCCTTAACGTCTAAACAAACGAACCGAGCAAAGATAAACAAGCAAACTAAATCGAAATAGTAACAGTTATTTACACTGAAAATACTGTTTCCTAAGAACTAGCATTTAAAGTCAACAAAATATTATCCGATCAACAGACGCTTGGATTAAAGTGCATTTTTGCAAGTCTATTGAGTATTAGAGTAAAATAAATTCCTATGGGTAAATATATACTATAAATATGGCTGAAAAGATTTCTAATGAAACTATATAAAAAAAACTTGTAAAAAATGTTGTTGCTTGATTTTTCGATTTCTATTTTCTACGCGGGTAGCAAATAAACATACGCCGCACCTGATGGTATGTGGTAACCGTAGCCTATAGACGTTAGTTACACCAACCAGAGACATCACTCATAACTCGAGCGATGCCAACTCCAAGGGAAGGATAGGAGACGGTGAGGAAGGATAATAGAGAGACGGCGTATTCACTCACGACTCGTAACACAGCAGTAGGAATAGGTACCTGCCTACCGATACTTCACACTGATCGTCTTTGTGTAGGTGGTACTTTCCCGAGCCAGCCCAGTCATGCTGGGACAAAGAAGGCTCTACTACAAAAGAAATTAACCGCTTGGAGGTGTATGCTTACTCGCAATCTTTCAGCTAACTGGTATCGAGTTTATAATGACATCTTGCCCATCAGTTTATTTTTAAACAACACGAGGGGCACAGCCAAGCCACCGCCTACCGTGATTAAATTGCTCTTCTTAAACCTCTTTTAAAGAAGGACACATGTAGTAGTGCTGTGGAAACACCACAGCAAGAAGTCGTTTCAGAGCCTACACGGGCATGGTAGAATAAGCCGCTGGAAACAAAGCGTTATATACGATATCGTTTCCAGATTTTGTGGATGAACCCTACTACGACGTCTCGTGGTCCGGTAGTAAAAAGGGGACATTGGTACCACCTCAACCGAACGACTCCTATCTATCCATCAGATTGAGACGATCGACAATTCGAACAGCAAGGCTTTGTAGGGATTCCAGGGGCTCGGACTATTATTTTGATGCTCGTACCCAGAGAAGTGAGCATGAGCAGTACTCCACGTGAGGGTGGTGCTTTATACAGCATAAGGCGCTGCCTCGCTCACATTTGAAGTCAAGATCCTATAAAATTAGTCATAATGTAGTTAAGTCAAGCCAAACTCCTGCCTCGGTAAAGTGATGATGACTTTACTGAAAGGATCTATGAAGTTTTGGAGAAACTAAAACACCCGTTAAGCCGCACCACATCACATGCCAAGACAAAAAAAAAGAAACCGTAAAATACCACCACTTTTACCCATTATTCCCGCGGAAACTCGATGTTTTTTCTATTATAGTTAATTTCAAGATTATTTTTTCAACTAATTTCAAGATTATTTTTTGATTACAAGTGGATGAATACGTATATCTTTGATGTGGATTCAGTCGGGATGGAAGGTACACCACTTATATAGACAGAAGAGTAAATGCGGGAAATATAGTGAACGGAGCATTGGGACAACTTCTCAGCAGCCACCACCTCAGCTAGAAGGCACGGGTCGCGATACACAACGCAGTGCTTGTTCCAACGTTATTATATGGAAGCGAGAGTTGGGTATGCAAAAAGGAGTATGGGAATAAAATCAATGCGGCGAAATGCGATCTCTGCGAAGGATCTGTGGCGTGAGGCTGACTGACCGCATTCGTAACGACGACGTAAGAGAGAGAATAGGTATGAAAGAGAGTATTGGTGTAAAGATGCGAAAGGGAATACTTCGATGGTTAAGACATGTGGAAAGAATGTCGGACGAGCGACTGGTTAAAAAGATATACAATGCAAAAGTGGAAGGATGTAGGTACAGAGGGAGACCGGAACTCACCTACCTAGAGCAAATCGGTCATGTAATGAAGGAAGGTGGAGCCTCCGAAACAAACCGGCGAGCGTGTTTAAAGAGCATTATTAATGTTGAGGTAGCGAGAGATGTATGCAAGAATAGAGCCTCTTGGCACTCTATTCTTTCTGTCTACCCCTCAATGGAAATGGCGTGATGATAAGGAGTAGTAGTAGTTCATGATTATTTTAGAATACCAACCAACCGTAGTCAATGAGTGGTCACTAATGTTGCTGAACTATCAATAATTATTCTATTGCATGCCTCATAAGCGAAGCGTTGAGGTACCCACCTCACATTACTCTCGCTTCATGCAGAACCACTGATTTATCAAACTTAAAATGTCTCTATTTATCATAAATTGCACTTGTCAAATAATATATACACACACATATCAAGAAAAAAACACCATTTTTAACACTCATGATATTTTTGATGCCATTTTTGTTATTTAAACTAGTTTAAAAACTTTTTGAAATAAAACTACGTTTACGGAATCTATAGCGTTTACTTGATTTTTATGCTATCCCGACGTTTCGAATACTTTACAGCATTCATGATCACGGGTGGACTTAGATGGTAGATGTCCAAAGCTGATATATGTTGTTTCAACGGTTTCATCTACCCACATATCTACTCTAAGTTTTATGCTTACAATGTATGAGATTTTAAGCTAGTATAATAAAATTAGTATAATACTCCTTTAAGTTATAATTTTTTTTTTGTTTATATTTAGTGCTTAAAAAATCTACCACAAACTACCAATTAAAATTTTTAAGTAATCAAAAAACTACTATTAAGAAGACAATATGTATTATTGACATGTTTCTATTATTAAATATATTGATTTTAATAGAAGCTAAGACTAAAAAGCTACCACCGGATCGGAACGCGGCCTGACTGAGAAAGATCCGGCCAGAAAACTCAGTAGGCAACAACTTGTTATGGATTATTAAATTTATGCGGAAAATACTAACTAATCACTACTGTGGGTTAGCCGATATTATGACGTGAGAATTTTTTATTGAAAATTAGGTTGATTTTTCGATATTTAATCAAAATAAGAGGAAAAAATAAATATTTTGCATCAAAAAAAATTACAATGTGTTTGAAATATAAAAAGGTAAGTTTTCACCAAATTTTGCGGAAAAATCTTATTATTTGTGGAAGTTAAAAGTACAAAACCAAAAAGTCGGTTTTTTAGATTTTTCACATAAATTTTGAGGTTATGTGAAAAAAGTGTTAATACAAAAGTTATAGATCTTTTTATTGCCTACAATTTTTCCATTTAACTTTTTTCGATAGGACTCTTAGTTTTGCCGGAAATCGTGATAAACCGATTTTTACCCTTAAAAACTCACCCCCACCTCCTTCCCGACCTCAAATCACCCATAAATTATTTTTCTTTTTATTTTTGTTATATTTTCTTACTTTTCCAAAGTGAGTCCTTTTCCAGAGTTTCATTCTACTATTTTCTTTTTTCACTTTTTACCATTTTCAAAGGCTTCGGCACTGGCCTATATGAGGCGTGCACTTTTGGCTTTTCCATTTTATTATTGGGATTATTTTATCATCTGAAATAAACCGTAATATTATAGGCCTAATACTTAGACAAAAAATATTATAGACAAGCTATCAGCGTATGCAGTGTCGAAATATCAACAGTTTGACATAATAAATATGATAACCGTAATAGGTCACCTTATTGTTGGGACCCAGTTGATTGGGTCCAAATACAAATAACGCATACGTGAAAAGGATAAGATTCTTATAGATGTGTCTCTCTCACTCTTGCTGAAACCTAATATGCGCATCCTTTTCTTCATTTTTAGTGTCAAAATAATAGCGAGTCTATAATATTCGTTGTCTAGGGCCCAATCTACCTATATACATATAATTGCTTGTACCGCCTGACTGACGATCAACGCAGAGCCTAAACCGCTGGGGCTGCAAACTTGAAATTTTGGTAGTCAATGCCTTTTTTGTGGTAGAGATCCACTGAGAAAGGTTTTTTGAAAATTTCACCCCTAAGAGGGTAAAATAAGGTATAAACGGTTGTATAGAACTCTATCACATTCAAAGTAAAAGCACAAAATTTCAAATACCTGTTTATGGTTAGAAAAAAATGTACATGTATAGTGATATTCAAAAAAAAAAACTACTAAGTTGGTATATGAGGGGTTGAAAGGTTCGTCACTTTTAGAATAAGAAGCACGAAATTTCATATGCCTGTTTCTGGTTAAATAAATGAATACATGTATCAGCGACTTTATAGTTTTTACCCCTAAGAGGGTGAATTAGTGGTCGAGAGTTTGCATAAATAGTTTATTGTTTTTAAAAGAAGGAGTATGAAATTCAATATTGAAGCATCTTATATAAAGTTTAAGCAAGGACAGTACAACCCTTTTTTTTTTTTTTTTAGGTCGGCAAAAATGTCCTACCGCACACCCCGCTGCCCGGGGAGACAACGGGGTGAATGGGGCTCTCACCCACTAAAAACCCACCGTGCGCCTCCACCCGCCCTTGCTACGGCGGATCACGGGTACCGCGTCGTTACGACCGCGATCCGCAGGCGGCAGCCCCTTCGGGCACCCTCTCTTGAGCGACGCCTCGCGCACTTGGGCGTCGCACCTTCGTGGTAGGCTTCCGCGGACGGCAGGGTACTCCCCGACCCCACCGCCCGCAGCCTCGGCTAGGGCGGCATCAGGCGCAAGTAAGCGCGCGCACGCCGCCCCTCGCGCCGGCGGCGAATCGGGTCCGCAAAGGAGGATTCCTCACGGGCCCTCTCCGCCACCTCCTTCCGCGAGATGACAGCCTCGTAGAAGGCGGCGACCGCGGTCCAGGCCCTGTCACTGCCAACCATCGCTCGCGCAACGGCCGGTAGCGACAGGTCCACGCCTATGACTGCAACGAGTTCCCGGCGCTGCACATCCCAGGCCGGGCACGACTCGAGCGTGTGCTGCGCCGAGTCCTCGTCGCAGTCGCAGTGGTGACAGCCTGGGGTCGTCTCCCTCCTTGCGATCGTGTGCAGGTATTTGCCGAAGCAACCATGCCCCGACAAAACCTGCACCAATCGGAAGGTGAGGACCCCGTGCTGCCGCCCTGCCCATTCTTCCAAGATCGGCCGGAGCGCCCCCACGGTCCAAAGGCCGGCCCCGGGCGTCTCCAGCCGAGACTTCCACTTTAGGACGGTGGCGTGGGCATCTTCCCGCCACGATGACATTGCGCTCGGCGAGGGGCGGCTGCCCCCCGCCCGCGCCGTCGACGCCCGCTGATAGACGGCGGCGAGCACCTCCGCCTCCAGATCCCACGGGGGGGTTCCGGCCAACGCGCAGGCTGCATCGGTCGAGACAGTCCGCTGGACAGATGAGGAGGTCATCCCATCTGAAGCAGAATGGCACCAAACACTTGATGTAGTTAGCCCACAAAAAGTACGGTGGGCCATTAACAGCTTTAATTCATACAAATCACCTGGCCTGGATGGAATTTTCCCTGCCTTGCTGAAGTGGGGCGGGGAGGAACTCATCCAAATACTCACCACTATTCTGGCCGCCTGTCTTGCCCACAGGTACGTGCTGAAAAGTTGGAGAGAAGTCAAGGTGATCTTTATACCCAAGCCAGGTAAGAGCGATTACTCGGACCCCAAATCCTACAGACCTATCAGCTTGACCTCTTTTCTGTTGAAGACACTGGAGAGGTTGTGCGATAGGAACCTGAGGGAGGGGGTTCTACTAGGCGCCCCCCTGCACCCGCATCAACACGCCTACTGTCAAGGTAAATCTACAGAATCGGCACTTCATGCAGTGGTATGCAAAATTGAAGAAGCGATTTCAAGCAAGTCTATATGTCTAGGCACCTTCATAGACATCGAGGGGGCCTTTGACAAGACCAAATTTACTAGCATAACTGCAGCACTTGAAAGACATGGAGCAAATGCAGTTATGATCCAATGGATAGATAATATGTTAAGCAAAAGGATCGTTAAGCTTAGCACAGGCGGAACACACAAGGCACTGGTGGCCAAAGGATGCCCTCAAGGGGGTGTGCTTTCACCGCTACTGTGGAATTTAGTGGTAAATGATCTAATTGCTACACTGAACAACAATTACTATTATACGGTTGGTTATGCCGACGATCTGGTGATACTGACATGCGGCAACAGTACAAGTACAGTATGCGACGTTACACGCTCTGCGCTGGTCATCGTGGAACGGTGGTGTACTATCAACGAACTAACAGTCAATCCAAAAAAAACGGAAATGGTGATGTTCACTAACAAACGTAACCTGGGCAACTACCGACTGCCCAAATTATTCAAAACAGAACTCCAGTTATCAACACAGGTTAAGTACCTAGGGGTAATTCTTGACTGTAAGTTAAACTGGAGTAATCATTTAAATAGTAAAATAGATAAAGCTACGGTCATATTTTGGCAATGCCGCAGAATGATAGGTAAAAGATGGGGCCTAGACCCTAAAATCGTTCTATGGCTATACCAGGTAGTAATCCGACCAATGATTAGCTACGGTGCGGTGGTGTGGTGGCCA
Source organism: Leucoma salicis (assembly GCA_948253155.1). NCBI lineage: Eukaryota > Metazoa > Arthropoda > Insecta > Lepidoptera > Erebidae > Leucoma > Leucoma salicis. The sequence goes on along the minus strand of OX411812.1, from coordinate 12,290,668 downwards.
CGGACCGAATTATCCACTGTCATAGCTAAACTACAACGACTCCAGAGATTGGCCTGTATGGCGGCCACGGGATGCATGAGGACAACTCCAACTGCTGCTCTGGAAGCTATTCTTGGCCTGCCGCCACTGCATCTGTTTATAAAACAAGAGGCAGCAGCTACAGCGGTAAGGCTTAAAAACCTGAGTCTCTGGAGACTAGCAAGGGTACACACCGAAATCCTCAGTGAGGTAATAGGTAAGGAGCCGCTCATGGCAGCGGTGACCGACAGGATACCCAAGCAGTTTGTATTTGATAAGAAGTATAAGATACAATTGCAAGAACAACCGGGTGAAGGTCTTAACCCAAGAGAGATGAGTATCTTCACAGATGGATCTAAAACAAGGTCAGGTACTGGTGTGGGTGTATTCTCCGAGGACCTGAACATTCAGATATCTACACCATTAGGAGCTCATAACACGGTCTTCCAGGCAGAAAGTGTGGGCATCTTAATGGCAGCGTATGCAATCGACTCTAGAAAGGTAAAGAACCAACAAATCCGTATACTCTCTGATAGCCGATCAGTCCTACAGGCCCTTCAAAGGTATACTATAACCTCGGGTCTTATATACGAGTGCCATCGAGCCCTGTCACAGGTATGTATCGACAACGATATAACCCTACAGTGGATCAAAGGACACAGCAACTCACGCGGTAATGACGCTGCCGATGAATTGGCAAGGGGGGGTTCGGAGATGATAGTGGAAGGACCTGAGCCCATTCTACCCCTGCCGTTTGCTTGGCTCCGAGACACACTACGACGAAACACCAAGGTAGAACACCAAGAATACTGGTCTAACTTAGGTACATGCAGGCAAGCCAGAGAGGCCCTTCCGACAATCTACCCCGGATTGTCACTAAAGCTGCGGCGTTTGAAGAGGCCTCAGCTCCGGCTTCTAATGGGAGCCATTACTGGACATGCTTTATGGAATAAACACTTATTTACTCTAGGTGTTACTGATAGTCCTCTTTGCAGAGCTTGCATGGAGGCAGACGAAACGGCCGCCCACGTCATCCTTGAATGTCCGGGGGTGGCGGAATACCGGGCACTATACCTCGGCTCTCCGAGGTCGCTCCCAGAGGTCGTCGGCAACGTTAAGGGTCTGCTAGCCTTTCTGGTGATGCTGGGTTGGCAGGAGTAGTGCCAGCAACCCGTCACGCAAAATAGGCGCACATACGACGTCGAGTTGCGGAAAATAGCCCGCGTTTACAATACAATACAATCGGTCGAGACCGTGCGGTACCCGCGTATTGCCCTGACCGCTACGACCCTCTGTGGGCGCCACAGAAGGGCCCTATTGCGAGCGGCCAGGGACTCCGCGCACACGGGTGCGCCGTACAGCGCCATCGACCGTACTACCCCCGCGTAGAGTCGTCCACACGCAAGACTCGGTCCGCCCAAATTCGGCATAAGTCGCCCGAGGGCGGACGCCGTGTTGACGAGCCTTGGCGCAAGACGGTGGAAGTGCTCGTCAAAGTGCCACCGTCCATCCAATACCAGGCCCAGATATTTGATGTGGGCCTGGATTGGGAAGCCCACACCGTTGACCGTTATCGAGGCGCTGGCGGGCGGGCCCTGTCGGCGCCCATGGAAGAGTAGGGCCTCCGACTTTTCAAGGACCACCCTAAGCCCCAACGCCTCGATCCGCCTGACCACCTCCGCGGTACCTGAGGTGGCCAGCGTTGCCGCCTCCTCGAGGGTCCTGCCCCGGGCTGTGACGAGCGTATCGTCTGCGTAGCAAATTACGCCCAGACCGGGGGGGAGCCGGCCACGGAGGACCCAGTCGTAGCCGATGTCCCACAGGAGCGGCCCAAGAACCGAACCCTGCGGGACGCCGCACGACATAGCCCTCCTTACAACGTCCCCTTCCCGGTCCACGAAGAGGACGCTGCGGCCGTCCAGGTAGTCAGCCACCAGCCGCCTTAGGTAGAGGGGCACTCCATGGTACCGGAGTGCTTCCTTGATGCAGCCGAATGGCAGACTATTGAAGGCGTTGGCGACGTCGAGCGACACCGCCAACAGCACTTCCCTCGAGGTGACGGCCTTCGCAGCCGCGGCCTTCAGGCGCAGAATGGCGTCGACCGTAGACCGACCCGCCCGATATCCATCATCGGACAGGTCGGGGCCAACCGCTCCTAGGTGCCGGACGATGCGGGCAGCGACTACCCGCTCGAGGAGTTTGCCCGCCTAGGACCGTACAACCCCAGTTAAGAGTTAAGCCATTCGAATGGGTAAGCCGTTTATGTGGTTACCTTTATCGTGATGTAACTCTTTGAAAGGGTTCTATGCTCAAACCCAATGAAAGGGTTACACCATCATATTGATAACCCATTCAATAGGGTTTACGCTTGACACCCATTAAAAGTGTTACCCTTTCAATATGGATAACACATTGAATGGGTTCTATGCTTTAAACCCAGTGAAAGGGTTACACTATCAATATGATAGCCCATTGAAAAGGGTATATGCTTGAAACCAATTAAAAGGATTATCACTTCAATATAGATAGCACATCGAATGGGTTACCCATTAATTACAATTGGGTTATCATATGGTTATTCAATGTGCTAAGTAAACGGGGAAGTACGACATCGCTAGCGGCATCGGCCGACTTGTAGACGAAAGTAAACGAATCACATGCTACCTACCTACTTATTAAACTATTATAATATTTTGATGCGTACATAATAAGGTGTAGGTACATGTCCTGAGTTTCTGACAATTATCTTGTATGTAATCATTATGTACTCGTAACCTTATTGTGTTATAACTGAATGAGCAATGTGTAAGCCAGAATTTTGTCTGCCTTTTATTATACCTACCTATAGTAATAATTATGTCTTTTAAATAAATATTAGGTACGTAATCAATCAAGCATCTAATTTTCCTTCACATAATTTCATGATGTGTTTAAAACTAGCTTCTGCCCGCGACATCGTCCGCGTGGAATAGTTACTTTGGTCTAACGCTAATTGGGGCCACACATCATAAATGCGCGCGCAGTAGGTACTTGATCATATTATGCTGCGATGTTATTGATGTGAAACATTTATTGCGGAGGGAGGGTAAAATCGGTCGTTAGCGTGGCGACGCTTTTATTGTACCTACTTGTTCCGTTCAAATCTTGCAAGTTACATTTGACACACTTCCCGGTTTCCGATTGAGCTGAAATTTTACACGCGTGTGTATATCACGTGATGATACAATATTATGATGACATGGAGCTGATCTGATGACGGAGCTGGAAGGTGGACATAGGAACTCTATAATAAAACGGCGCAACCCCATCGAGTTTGGGCTCGTATGATTCATCTTGCCGAGTACTTTGTGTCTAGATGGTATCCAAGGACTGACGATGAAGCTGGAAGGTGCCCATTGTAACTATACAATGAAATGACGTAACCCCGTCGAGTTTGGACACGTTTGATTCGTCTTGATGAATACTTTGTCTTTAGATTGTATCCAGGGTCAGATGATGGAGCTGGAAGGCGGCCATGCGAAACTCTGTAATTAAATGGCGCAACTCCATCGAATTAGGGCTCGTTTGAAATGTCCTGACAAGAACTTCAGTCATAGATGATATCCAGGGTCTGATGATGGAGCTAGAAGGCGACCACAGTAACTCTGTAATGAAACGACGCAACACTATTGAGTTTGGAATCATTTGATTCGTCTGACAAGTACTTTGCCTTTAGATGGTATTCAGGGTCTGGTGATGGAGCTAGAAGGTGGCCATAGGAACTCCGTTATAAAACGACATAACTCCATCGAGTTTGGGCTCGTATGATTTGTCTTGACGAGTACTTTGTCTCTAGACGGTATCTAGGGTCTGACGATGGAGCTGGAAGGTGGCCACAGTAACTCTGTAATGAAACTACGCAACCCTATCGAGTTTATACTCGTTTTATTCGTCTTGAGGAGTACTTTGTCAAGATATTATCATTTTATTTCTACAAAATAATTTTGATGTTTCACATCTGCTAGACGTTTTGAAATAAAACTACGTTTACGTTAATTCGCGTAAATGTTAGAAAGTATTATCTGCTAGACGTGCCACGACGTCTAGATTTTTTTTAAAACTGCGATATCCTAAGATATTTATTGAAATCAAATGATGTAAAGGTTCTATTTTGTTTTAAATTAAATACTTGTGATGAATAACGTACCTATTTATTTGGATAAAGATTAAATCATTAGAGCACTTCCCCGGATAGGAAGGGACGCAAGTTTGATGCCCGCTCGTACTAAAATACTATTTTTCCTTTTTCAAAAATTATAATTTGTACTTTAAGAGCAGCTGAGCATGTCAAGTGCTAAAATATAGATCAAAATGTTTAAAAAAATCGCGCCATCAAATACTATGAATTTTAATTGCAAAATTAAACTTACTATATTGGATTAATGCATGTAAATGCTTCCGATAGGTGGCGTTGGTCATTAAGATAAATTGTGATAAGGAGATTGGGTATTTCTAACAAATAGTACGGTAGTTTTTTCTCTCTCAATTTTTGAGATAAGGGGGCGTCTATTAATTATGTGAGGCGTTCAGTTAGTTTAGCTAGCCGTATCTCATCTAAGCTTACTTTTTCTTGGCGAATATTACACCCTTAATATTTTTTTTCCGCAAAAACAATATGAATAAGCGAGGAAATAGGATTAAATTAAGTAAATCATATTCATTTAGATATTTTTATGGTCTGTTGATGATTTCCTGGTCGGTATAATGTATGAAAATACTTCCGACAGATGGCGCAGGCGTCACCCATAGACGTTAAGTGTGAATGTGTTATTGAAATTAGCAGTCAGGAGCAATTGTTACGATGGCTGAATTGGCAAAGCATCTGGACGGTATACAGGAGATGCAGGTTCAAATCCTGCTCGTGACTGTTATTTACGATTTCACATTTTTCACTTTGTGTTTAATAAATCATATTTATTTACTAAAATATTGCTAAATATTACACGAAAATACTGACTTGGATTCTAGCCTACTATCTAATCAATCTTATGTACTTCCATCCATCCATTAGCCTTTCAATGTCCACTGCTGGACATAGACCTCCCCAAGAGAACGCCACAACGAGCGGTCCTGCACCGACCGCATCAAACGGTTACCCGTGGCTTTGACCAGATCGACAGTCCATCTGGTGAGAGGCCGTCCTACGCTGCGTTGTCCGTGGGTACTTACATAAACTTCATGTTTTATGGCTTCTACGTGATCACGTGGTCAAATCTTTCAGTGCGTATATCTGCGATACTATTATATCTCAAACCCATCATGTGCGTACTTAAACTTTCATCATCATTTCATCAATCCTGAAATCATATCGTGGCGCCACTTATCGGGTCCAAATGTAAATCTAAACCATCCCCGTACTTACACAAAGATACACAAAAAAATTCGTTAAGATCGGTTCTACGGTTTAGCAGGAGTTCAATTACTAACACACGGACACAAGAAATATATGTAATAGATATATAAGAAACCTATAACTATTATAACATAGGTAACTGTAATGCATAAAAGGCTTAGGTACTTTTCATTTTTATTCCACTAATTTCTGCAGGTGTATAGTCCTTATCTACACTTCTACACTAATATTATAAAGAGGAAGGAATTGTGTTTTTGTATGTTTGTAACGAATAAACTCAAAAACGATTGAACCGATTTAAAGCTATTGGACCGATTTATGAAAATTCTTACATCATTGGAATGCTACATTATATTATTATCCCTGAGACATAGGATATATTTATTAATAACATTATAAAGAAGGAAGATTTGTATTTTTGTATGTATACAAATACCATAATCTATTACTTAATAGATAGATTTATTACTTATTAAAAATAGTAATTACAAAAAAGAACTACTTACCTATGTCACAGAATAAGTACTAGTCCTACGGACAGAACCATCACTTCCATTAAAACTTGTCCAAAGTCTCTCTATAATAGCCTACAAAATCTTAATAATAATACTAATTGTTCGTAGCAAGAAGAAATGTACCTTATGCACACAGAAATAAAGTTGAGATTGTTTTGCCCGCCGCGTGATCTTCGGGCAACCGCGTCATTCAACGAATGCGCTAGGGTTGCACCTATGATTTTATTTATCATCACGCTATCTCCCTTACGGGGTAGGCAGAGAGAACAGAGTGACCAAAGGCTCTATTCTTGCATACATCTCTCGCTTCCTCAACTTTCATAATCCTCTTCATACACTCTTCCGGTTTCCGCTCGCCAGTTTCGGAGACTCCTGACCACCGACAGCAACAAAGCTGTCGTTTATAAAACTTAAAAAAATATTTTTCTAGTAGATTCTATTTGATTACTTTTTATATCATTTTTAAGTGTTATTTTCAAGCCGGATTATTTTTTATAAATTGTTTTTTTTTTGTTGATACGTTTAGTTTTAGCTCTGAATTTTCGGTTATTAAATTTTATTGTCGAAATACCCTAAATCGCGTAAATAATTTTATTTTAATCAATACTACAAGCGCGAGCGCTTAGACGCGCCTGCGACACTCTTCGCTCGGTTGTACCGTGGTCGGTACGCGAAACGGTAGTCATTTAACTCGAGGCCTTGAGCGAGTGATGTACGCCTGCCTATATACTGCATAAAAAATATCTAAAGATATATTTACTCTACGTTTATCCCAAAATGTTAAAAAAATAAATGTCCCTCCGGGTGAAGCCGGGACGGGCCGCTAGTTTTTAATAAAATACTAAGCCACCATCAAGCTATCCACTCTTGCCGATTGGCCTTTACGAAATCCTTTCATGACTTATAGGTACCTTCTCAAGGTTGTATTAGTTTTTAGATACTATATTGGATAATTGTAACTTTCTTTAACTACCTATTTAAGTAAATAAATTTAAAAAAAAATAAAGCTCGCGCCTGGTGACTTTATTCGTAAAAGTTCCTATTATAAGTACCTATTGTCCGTGTGGTGACGGAATCATATGATTTCACATGTGAAATTTCATTGACAATGATTTTTCATCCCACGTCACACGTTCCGTATGCTAGTATAAAATGAAGTAGGAAGTTTTGTATAAAAACTCACTTACTCCTAACTAAGGTTCATTTTATCTATCTATTGGTCTCATTTACACTAATCTTACATATGTACATTAACGCTATACATATACCTATACTGACTTACTAAATAAAAAATAATAATTTATACCTATATAATTACAATAAACTATGTACAATAAAAGTAAGTAAATCGCAAACAATCATCGAAGACACACTCGACCGACTGAGCTGTGGTCTGCGATAATAATGAAATTTCATTCATGTAAACAAACACGTGATTTTGAGATCTGCGACAAATGATTCCAAGGAAATTAATACTTTACGGCACTTAATTTAAAGTCTATTTTTAAAATACTCTTTTAGGATACTCAAGGTCAAAACTGAGGCATATAGTACTAAAACGCTACGCTCTGGTGACGAATCATCTAAATATAGTTTGTTCTTTCTATCACGCCAACAGTGAGCGTGATAGTTCGAACAAACTATATACCCACTAGGTAGCTAGTGGGCGCGATTCTTCGCTCGCTAAGTCGGTAGCGAGGGAACGAGCGACTATTGAGTGTGACGTTTCACAGGCCAAATGAGTATGAAAATTCATTTCATATGAAATTTCACATGCTACTTGTGAAATGTTCCAAGCTTATGACGGACTAAGAATACAAGTGTCACCACCCCATTCTTTCCCACGGGTGTCGAATGAGGCGGCTAAGGGAAGTAAGCAATTATCTTCCATTGCATGACTGGTGGTAGGGCTGGGTACCAAGTAGGAGCACTCACTTGGCTAGGTATCGGTCCCGAGCGGGTTAGTAGGTACCACCATCTCCTGTATGACCGGCCATGAAGCACATCGTTTGCGTTTTGGCTGTAGCAGGAGATTGTCGTTTATTCTTTCATATCATATCTGTGAAATGAAATGGTGAGCAGCGGCTTGACAATACTCTCGGTATAGTTCCATGAGCGACGGTTACCATTTACCATCAGATGGGCCGTGGCTCGTCTGCCACTACATTACATGCAATAAAAAAATACTCAGTGATTCTCTAGAATGATTATTTCACGTACCTATAATAATATATAACAATTCACAATATACAGCTATCTCTTTCTTTAGCATACATTCCGCATTCATCTATAAATCAGTACTTTGTCATAATGCAACAATATCGGTACGCCATTTATTATGATCATAAATTCATAACTCATCTTTGCTTATAATATCAATGCGCCGAACTCTGTTTTTTCTGTCTAACAAACAAGTACAAACATGAAAATTACAAGCCGCTAGGTAAGTACCTAGGTAAAGTCCATTCGCTTTGCGTACTGTACCATTTTGCAACCTATGCCTATAGTCGAGGGATAAATATTACACTGCTCCGAATCGGAATGCTACACTGTTACTGTTTTAAAGAGAGGGAGTTGAAAGTGTAAGACTTTTTTTCAAAAGGGTTACCCACATAATGGTTTTTAGATGCTTAGAAAAACCGTCGAAAACTGTTTCAATGGTTTTGCTTTTGAACGGTTTTAATTAAGTCGTATAAAGGGGTTACCCATAACGTATGGGTTTTTCACTAACCGCTTTAAAAAAACCCTATCGAAAAGCCTTTCAACGGGTAACCTAAATGGTCAGTACAAAATGGTTTTTACTAAGCCATTTAAAAGGGTTACCCACATCGTATGGGTTTTTCATTAACCGCTTAAAAAAAACCCTATCAAAAAGCCTTTCAATGGGTAACCGAAATAGTCAGTTTTTAAGGGTTTGTATTAAGCCGTTCATAAGGATTACCCATATCGTATGTGTTTTTCAATAACCGCTACGAAAAACCTAATCGAAAAGCCTTTCAATGGGTAACCAAAATGGCCAAATTTCAAGTAACAAACATTTTAAACTAGGTTCAACTTAATTCGCGGGGAATTTAGTTTGTATTTTTTTGCGATACCCTAATTATTTTTCTAAAATAATAATATCCAAAGCTAATACTTGTAATATCTGCTATGCTATATATATATATATATATATATATATATATATATATATATATATATGTTATGGATATTAGCCGAAACAAACAGTCGGACAAAAACTTTAAAAATTGTATTTTGTTACTCTGATATGCATTTGGTAAAAAGCTGTTATTACAAACAGACATTTTCATTTCAATTATTTTTAGGTATAGATAAGTTGTGTGTTGTTGTTGCTTAAATTCATAGTTTGCTAGCCTTTATAAATAATTGCTATAATAATTATATTACGTGGGACTTAAACATAGCTGGCGAGTCGTGGGTGTGTAATACACCTCTGCCTACCCCTTCGGAGAATACAGGCGTGATGCTATATATTTTTTTTGTGTTTTTTTATAATAATTGCCTGCCGTGTGGGGCCGGCTTTAGAATTGTCCCACCCCTCTCCACCCATGGGAGTCGTAAGAGCCGACTGAGGGAATACCGGGGGAGTGGGCAGCAGCACTCCCTCGAGTATTAACAACATCCACTGCGATCGCCAACCCGCCTGCCAAGCGTGGCGATTACGGCACATGGGGGATCCCATATGAGCGAAACACATGTTGTGGCGTTCTCTTGGGGAGGCCTATGTCCAGCAGTGGACTTCGAAAGGCTGATGGATGGATTATAAATAAGTTTACGTTCAATAGATGGTATTATGCACGTTTTCTGATTCGGGCTATTGTTTCGTTATGCCGCTTATAATTATTATATGACGAGACAACGTTAAACACACCGTAGGTTGTACATAAGTGACCACTGAAGGTATGTCACACAGTTCTAGCGGTCTACCAATACAAACGGGGAGACACCACACAGCGGGTTTATTTAGTGGATGAGGGCCCACACTACCCTGTTGTTGACGGGGTGTGCGATTAGGTACCCGCCTTTACAAAAAATAGTGTTGTACGTAAGTGTTATATAAATCTGTTCCTTCATTATCATTGGTGACGGAGCTTGCCAGTAAAAGGCAATACTATCTTTTATATGACGAAGTCTTGGCTAGAGAGGTGCGGGAAGAGATAGTTGCTCATGTAGCCACTCACTGGGATGATTTTTCTATCATGTTCCATGATGCTGACAGTATTAACCATAATAGTTCCGATGAATACTTTGTTGATATGTCAGTATTTCATACATATGGAGATTTATGTGAGTTAGTAGCAACCGGACAAATACATCCAATATTGCAAGTACATCACAATTATGAGAACATAGAAGGGAAGCCCGTAAAAAGGCTTCCGTTTAGTTCAATACAAAACCAATCCCAATGACATTTTGAAGTATATTTGTCTTCTTTACTCTTTAGTGTTAAATAATCCTCTACTACTCTAAGCGTTTGCCGGTAGAAAATTCAGTACTGAATTAAGCTCGCCTTTGTACATTTATACCTACTATTATATCGGGAACCTGAGATATAAGCGAAAAACTAGAAAATTATTTTAACTAGATTTTTTTAGAATTTATTTAAAAAAACTACTTGACGGATTTTGATGAAACTTTTTTATTTGAAAGACCTTGATTAGACTTAAAAACTGCTATACATTTTATCCCGCTACTATATCGGGAACTTGAGATATAACCGAAAAATTAGCTTTTGGCTGCGGCGAAGCCGCGGCGCAAGGGCTAGTTATTTATATTTATTGTATTTAATCAATTCACTCATGTGTGTGTACAATAAAGAATTAAAGGACTAAATATAAAAAAAGGAGAGAGCTACAGTAATTAATTATCAATATTATAAAGCTGTATCAGAGCTGTGTCTCTACATTTAAGATATTTGAAAGAAATGACTGTAATAGGCTATATAGGCATGTCTAAATACAAAACATTTTTTAGAATTTTTGTCTGTTTATCTGTTTGTCTGTTTGTTTGTTCACGCATCACACAAAAACTACTGAACGGATTTTGATGCAACTTTTTTATTTGAAAGGCCTTGATTTGATTTAAAAACTGGTAGACATTTTATCCCGCTACTATATCGGGAACCTGAGATATAACCGAAAAATTAGCTTTTGGCTGCGGCGAAGCCGCTGGCAAAGGCTAGTTATCAATAAAACCATCTACAGGTACACAGAATACCTGTATTTAATTACCTCAATAACCACCCGGATGTTCACAAAGCAGCCGTTAGACCAGGTACGAAGAGAATTATCCAGAAAGACGATCGAAAAGGCGATTGTTTGCGTGGAAGGATATGCCGTCGATGACTGCGATTGATTAGCGATCTAGAGCACTTCCTCAGATTGGAAGGGACGCAGGTTCGAATCCCGCTCGCAGTAAAGTTCTCTTTTTCCACTTTCACTAATAATTTGTTATTTAAAGTAGGTACCTAGCTGAGCATGTCAAATGCTAAAATACAGATCACAATACTTTAAGAATATAATAAATCCGTTTTAGTTAGGAATACGTAAATTGTAACGCCCTTTAATTTAAAAAAAGAAGCGCCGGGTATATTAATAGTTAGTGACAGTGTTTCTCACTGGAAACTCACTCTTAAATTTGGATCACCAGTAATGTTATTAAGAAATCTTAATCACTTAAATTGTGCAATGGAACAAAGTTATAAATCAAAGCTCTTTATAAAAACGTCATATATCAAAATATTTATAGGCTTTGCGTCATTATTAGGTAAAAATCTTAATTGAATAATTAAGTTTACCTGGTCGGTATAATGTATGAAAATACTTCCGACAGATAGCAAAGGCGTCACCCAAAGACGTTAAGTATGAATGTGTTATAGAAATTAGCAGTCAGGAGCAATTGTCACGATGGCTGAATTGGCTAAGCATCTGGACGGTATCCAGGAGATGCAGGTTCAAATCCTGCTCGTGACTATTATTTTCGATTTCACATTTTTCACTTTGTGTTTAATGTATAGTGCTACGCATGTCAAATGCTAAAAATATATATAAAAATATCTAAATATAACATGACATTTTTGACCTAAAGGCCTTAGTTACCTTGTCACTAAATTCCACAAAAAAACATTACACTTCATCATCATGACAGGACAGTATGACAGACGAGACAACATTTGATGTGTGTTCCGATATACACTGGAGCACTGTGATGTGTGACGTCAATTTAGCGGAGCCGTTCCTTTATAGTTAGTTAAACTGGTTACTGTTTACAACGGAACACAGTCCAGTTTACTGATCTGTCATTACTTTAATTTCATACAAATTATTAATTTCACACTGCAATAAACACAATTTCTTTACATTTTCTATGTTTCGGTATCTTTGAATAACAATATTCAATAATAATAATAAGTTTCAATAGTGCAAGTTGTTATATTTCTGGACGTTGTCGATCACGTGATCAAACCACTGAGAGCACCTTACCTCGAAAACGCCAGTGCTCAACAGTACGGAAATGTCGATGATTCATGACGTCATATAAATATTTCCCTAGCATACTGCTGCAGTATACTGTCTGTCTATAACGGAACGATTTTTCTCCAGTAAGAGCACTGGGCAGTTCTCTCAGTGTATTTCGGAACACAGCCTTGATTTGATCTGTCACTCTCGCTGTCGAACTAATGAATATTGAGTTGAGCCAAAACAAAGTAGTTTCGTGGTAGTACCATTTACTGATATATTGAATTTTAATCACTCGTATTCCAAAAACATTTTAAAGTCACAATAGTGTAAGAAGCTAAGAAGCGCATCGCACTTCTCTAGAGGTATGTACATAAGCCAATTTAAAAACTAGTTTATCATTATGTTATTAAATCTCTTCATAGAATCCGCAATTACAAAGCTAGGAATGAACTTATGAAGTTTCGATGACGCATTTATAATTAGAGTATCACGTTCCCTTATTGAATACAAGTGTTTAGATAGATTCATTCTTATGACACTAGACAAACAACAAGTAAATCCATGCCTACAAATGGCTTACTTTTTAATTTGCCAGCAGTGATACAACCGCCTTCTTACATAGTTTCAAATACATATTCCGGAATAATAATGACATTAGTTTGATTCACCAGAACATCTTGCTTGTCAGACATTTTTCCAAATAAAAGAAAATAATAATTGCAGTAACATGTGATGTGTGTATAACTAGTGTTATATAGTGTTGACAAGCATATCTCTATTCCTTTAAATTTCAGGTATGTAATGACATACTAATGAGTTTACATGCAGACTAAACCTACTATCTATGTAGGACCTTTGCTACTGCCATATACATATTTCTATATACTAATGTTCCTGTTTAGGAGTAGTGGTAGAACCTTGCTTATCCCAGCATGAATCGGGGAAGTACCACCCTCTCATAGAAGATCAGAGTGGAACAATGGTAGCTACTCCTACCATTGTGTTTCATATGGTGAGTGGAAGCGCCCTCCCAATTCCTACCTTATTATCCTTCCTCTCCACCTACTATCCCTTTCCTTGGAGATGGCGATGCGCAAGTGATGCCTCTGGTGTTGCTAGCGTCTATAAGTTATGGTAACAGGTTACCATCAGGTGGGCAGTATGCTTGGATGCCACCCATGTACATAAAAAAAAATAACTCGTAAAAATTCTTATAGGTTTATTTGAACATTGGATAGGTGTCTTATTATAAGATTACTCTCAATTATACATATTCGTAAACGGGACATGCTTAAAGATAATGGTCTTTTTTGTTATTGTTTTTTTTTTGTTTTTGCCATGGCACATCCCACGGTCAACCTAAACAGAATACTGATCACCATTTTATTTCACAAATGGGAAATGAATGTACTGATTTTATTGTAACACACTATGATTACTCTCACATGGTATTCAAGCCACCAGTAATGCAGTGGGTGATAATTGATTAGTTCTTTTTGTCGCACATCGGAGAGAATGGAGTGGGGATAACATGTTTCTTAGTCTGTTACCACATGCAACTCATATCTCATATTTCTAGGGCATACAATGTATTTATAAAACTTATTATTTAACTTTAATTGAACTCTTATTCAACTACAGGCAATCTTATATTTATTTACGTGTAACAAGGATACATAGAGGGATTGCTTCAAACTCAATTGAAACATCCTGTTCAACTTCCTTCTTGAATACAGACACTTGGTATATGAATTATATAAGAAATATACGGAAGGTTTATTTATGTTATATACAGTCCCACTGCTGGACAAACACCTTCCTCCCATTCTCTTCATACATTACAATTTTGAGCCACTTCTTACTAAATGATTAAAAATTTGTCAAGTTTGCCCTGCCACCTCCGTTTGGGTTTAGCCATTGCCTTCTCGTTGCGTTCGTCATGACTACCACCGACTACAGCTCTCCTAGCATAGTTACGGCAGAAGTAACTAGCCCATTCCCACTTCAATGCGGTCACTTTTACACCTACATCCTCCATCTGTGTTTCTGGAGCGTAGTTTGGTGTTTCGTTTTGGTTTTTATTGCTTATGATGGTATGTGAGCCACGGTCCTGATGGTAAGTGGTAACCGTCGCTTATGGACTCAACTATACCGAGAGAATTGTCAAACCACTGTGGACCAAATGGTCAGATATGAAATGAAAGCATTAATGGCTATCTTCTGCTACAGCCAAAACACACTGACGTGCTTCATGACTGGTCGCACAGAAGACGGTGGTACCGTTCGGGCCCGAGAACAAGTGAGTACTCTCACTTGGTACCCAGCCCTACCACCAGTAATGCAATGGGTGATAATAGCTTACTTCCCTTAGTCACCTTGTACAACACCTATTTAGTGGGCAAAGATGTGGTGACAGTTGTATTCTTAGTCCGCCACCACACGGACAATCGGATCCTATCTGTATATACGATACATTTATTTACTTAATTAGCATCACGCCATCTCCCTTGCGGGGTAGGCAGAGAGAACAGAGTGTCAAGAGGCTCTATTCTTGTATACATCTCTCGCTTCCTCAACATTCATAATTCTCTTCAAACACGCTCACCTGTTTCGGAGACTCCTGACTCCACCTTCGTTCTATATATGACTGATTTGATCTAGGTAGGTAAGTCTCGGTCCCCCCTGTACCTACATCCTTTCACTTTCGCATTGTATATCTTCTTAACCAGTCGATCGTCCGCCATTCTTTCCACATGTCCGAACCATCGGAGCATTCTCTTTCGCATGTTTACACCAATACCCTCTTTCATACTTTTTTTTTTGGTAAGGCGGGAAAAAAAATTCCTAGCTGCACACCCCGTCGTTTGGGGCAACGAACAGGGTAGTGTGGGACCTTCACCCACTAAAGAAACCCGCCGTGTGCCGTCTCCGCCTTTATTGGCGGGCCACTAGAACCATATTACATTTCTTAAATGATCACCCTCTTTCATACCTACTCGCTTTCTTACGTCGTCCTTACAAGTGCGGGCAGTCAGCCTAACTCCATAGATTTTCCGCAGAGATCGCATTTCGACCGCATTGATTTTACTCCCATACTCCTTTTTGCATACCCAACCCTCGCTTCCATATACTAACGTTGGGACAAGCACTGCGTTGTGTATTGTGACACGTGCCTTCTAGCTGAGATGTTGGCTGCCGAGAAGTTGTCCCAATGATCCGTTCATTCGATTTCCCACATTTACTCTTTTTCTATATCAGTGGTGTACCTTCCATCCTGAATCCACATCTAAGATATACGTATTCCGCCACTTGTTCTAGCTACACCGTTGCCTATTGTTTATAGTCTCCCAGAAAAGGACATTTAATGTAGGTACCGTAGAGTGATATGTTTTTATATTCTGAACTCCACGCAGAGTCACGGGCAGATTCTAGTAATAATAAAAATGGAAAGAACCATGTAAAAACGAAAGTACTTACATATTTTGCCTGCAAAAACCTAATATTCCCCTATTAATAATGAACTATAAAAATTGTGTTTTGTTTAAAAAACAGATGCTGGTATAAATCGTGCAGTCAGAACTGGCTACACAGAATCATTCATGAAATAAAACATGACATGTTATAACAAATCCCTTCGTTTTATTGCTTTCGTCACCTTAATACGCAAACCTCGTAACTCCACCAAAGGTCGAAATTAACTTTTTGATGGAAATAGCTGCGTAAAAAATATTGAATTTTTTCCTTCTAAGCATCGTTATTTTTTGTGTTTTGGTAATACTAAAAATTAAGGCCTTGTAACTCCCTTGGCAACGTTTTTACTAAGGCAATGTTATGGCGCGAAGTTGTGTATGTAGACCGGTGTGCTATTTTTATGTTTTAACCTAAAATTACTACGTGTCCAGTAAAATGAGAAGTCTTTATTAAATATTGATAGCATGTCGATTAGTTTTGAAAAATATTGAATTCAATAATTAAAGTAATATACAGTAAATAAATGGTGCAAAGTTTTAAATGGAGTTACAAGTACTACTTTTATCCTTATCTGAGAATATTGGCTACGCAACTCCTAATTTATTTTAAGCTAGTAATAAATGCACTTAAAGAAACACTTAAAGAAGAAGACATGACTAATATTATTCTGTGTTTATAAAATCGGGCAGTAAATACGCCTGGAACAATTCTGATTCCATTATGACTATAATTCAATTCGCCTATATTCATGAAGACGAAGCTTATCTACCACACAAAATCATGAAAATATTTTAAAAGTAGCTTCAGGATGATGCAGTTTATACTTGGTTCTTACATAAAAACTAAATTTAAAATTTAAAAAAAAACCCTACTCAAAAAATACTTATAGTTTAAGGAACAACCCTTAAAAAGTAAAAAATAATTGTTCTTTATCAGTTGTTAGAAACCAAATAAACAAATGTTTATCGCAATGTGAATTGAAAAATATTTAACAAGCCGTCTCTTAACATTATATTTTCTGATGAAACTTAACAATAAACTATATACTCAATTTAACGATATTTGTTTTTCAACATTCCAAATATACTTTTTTTTTTGTTAAGGCGGGAATTCCGAAATATACCTAGATTTTTTTTAGTGATTTAAAGTCACCGCGGAGTATCGCTATGTAACAAACTTTAAATATCAATTCTTCTTCTATCGCATCGGCGGCATATCACTTGTCAAATTGGTCCAGTACGCTGCCACCTTGATTGCGTTCTCAGAGACGCTCATGTGCTCCTCTGGTGTACATTGTTGTGGACAAGCAGCAATATCGATTCTGAAATAGCTACTTTTTATTTTAAGCTTTTTAAACTGAACTAACCTATAGGGCAATGCAATAAATATAGAAACCTAAGCCAAACTAATCTATTGAACCCAGAAATACCTACGATATGTCTGCTGTGAGTTTTCGAAGAGTTGGGTTCTCTGGAGACCATTCTGGTTGCAGCATCAGATCGAAGTTATCAATTAATTGTCATTTAACGATTATACTGGCACGCGTGAAGCACTTAATCGAGTAATCATACGCCATTACATCATTTTGGAAAAGAGCTGATACACTTATACTGCTGGACCGATATTAACCAAAGATAGCTAAGAGCCACCGCGACGAAACTGGCTTTCAAATGAAAGAAAAACCGCATCAAAATCGGTCCATCTATTTGAGAGCTACGATGCCACAGACACACACACAGACAGACATCGACGTCAAACACTTATAACACCCCTCTTTTTGCGTCGGGGGTTAAAAATAAAAGAAAGCAGAGGAAGAAGTAAAAGAAACTGAGCATGTGTTTTAAGAACCATATTATGGGCACATCTTACTTATTTATCATCACGCCATCACCCTTGCGAGGTAGGCAGAGAGAATAGAGTGCAAAAAGGTATATTTATCCTTCAATACGTAAGCGATTCGGTTAGGTAGGTGAGTTTCGGTCTCCCCCTGTACCTACATCCTTCCACTTTCGCATTGTATCTTCTTAACCAGTTGCTCATTCGGCATTCTTTCTACATATCCGAACCATCGGAGCATTCCCTTTCGCATCTTTACACCAATACTCTCTTTCATACCTACTCACTCACTTAAATCGTCGTTACGAATGCTGTCAGTGTCTCACTTCACAGATTCTCCGCAGAGATCGCATTTCGACCGCATTGATTTTACTTTCATGCTCCTTTTTGCATACCCAACTCTCGCTCCCATATAATAACGCTGGGATAAACACTGCGTTGTGTAGCTGAAGTGATGGTTGCAAGTTGTCTCAATGCTCCGTTCACTCTATTTCCCGCATTTACTGTTCTCTCTATATCAGCGGTGTATCTTCCATCCCGACTGAATCCACATACCAGATATACAAATTCGTCCACTTGTTATAGCAGGCTCTTGATGTTATATTCGTAAGTAGTAGTGCTTAAGACAAGACGATTTGGATTAATCGAAGAAACTGAGTATCCTGATTTTTTCTTATCTGGCCTACCAATGGTTTTAATTGATCCGTATACTCAATGATTTTTATATTGATCGCAACATAATATATTTAAAAGTTAAATTTAATTACTGGTTTGTGTTATTCGTAGGTTATTGCACTGTTATTACAACACCTCATTTTCAAAAAATCCTATAATTAGGTTACTAACAGTGTAAAAGGCTGTTAATAAAGTTTTAAAATAATGGTATATAAAAGAAAAATATTATGTTATTAAAGTGCAGACTGATTTATTTAAGTGCAGTCTATGTGCAAAAACAATTAAAAGAAATAAATATTTTTATCTACTTAAGTTATTTTGGCTATCACTTATAATCAAGAAGGTACTAGATAAACTTGTAACTCCAATTTTTATACATATTTTTCATGGGTAAAACTTGTAACTCCTTTTTTTTAAGATAAAGTACCTAAAATGTTCATATTTTTTAATTATTTGGTTATTTACGTACTTTAATAGTATCCATATATTGAAAAGTAAATTCATTATTAAACGAAATTATTAACATTATTTTTTAAAATTAGTTTTATTGCTCCTGAAATGTTGGTCAAAATGGAGTTACGTGGTTTGCGTATTAAGATAGAGTGAGTGTGATGGTGACTGACGAGCCATGGCCCATCAGGTGGTAAGTGGAGTAATTGCCTCTCAAGACCTCAACATTACTTACAATACTGCTCAGACTAACATAAAAATAAAGACTACCGCTTTATCAACTAAAAAGTGAAGACAATTTTTAAAGAAATTTAAACTTTTGCGATTTGTACACATCATAATTATACAAATAGATGTGTTCGTGAGTGTTCTCACCGGAAAAAAAAATCTCTAAATTTTTAAAAAAGAATATGTTTAAAACGTAAAGGAAGTAAAAGTATAAAGTAAGTTTACAGCAAATCAAAGCCCTCCAAACGTTCTCGGGGGCGACGTTCCAGAGTCGTGGACCAGGAGCGTGGTGGTGCTGTTCTTCAAGAAAGGTGACAGAACCCTCTTGAAGAATTATAGACCCATCTCGCTCTTGAGCCATGTCTATAAGTTGTTCTCGAGGGTCATTACAAATCGACTCACGCGCAGGCTCGACGACTTCCAGCCTCCCGAAAAAGCCGGTTTCCGAAAAGGCTATAGTACCGTAGACCACATCCATACGCTACGCCAGATTATACAGAAAACCGAGGAATATAATCGGCCTCTGTGTCTGGCGTTTGTGGGCTATGAGAAAGCCTTCGATTCGATCGAAACTTGGGCGGTGCTGCAGTCCCTTCAGCGGTGCCAAATTGACTATCGGTACATCGAAGTGCTGAAGTGTTTGTATAGAAACGCCACTATGTCTGTCCGAGTTCAGGACAAGAGCACAAAACCGATCCAACTGCAGAAAGGTGTTAGTTAGACAGGGAGATGTTACGTCCCCGAAACTCTTCACCACAGCGTTGTAAGATGTTTTCAAGCTCTTGGACTGGACCGGATTCGGCATCAACATAAATGGCGAATACATCACCTTCGATTTGCAGATGATATGGTGATCATGGCAGAATCGCTGGAGGACCTTGGTACCATGCTCAACGACCTCAGCAGTGTCTCCCGACTAGTGGGTCTAAAAATTCACGAAGTTGTCCACCACTATGTATACCTGGGACAAACTGTCCAGTTAGGTAGATACAACTTCGAGAAAGAGGTCGATCGACGAATCTAGCTCGGCTGGGCAGGTTCGGGAAGCTGAGAGAGATTTTCTTGTCCAATATTCCATAGTGTCTGAAGACGAAGGTCTACGACCAGTGTGTGTTACCAGTGATGACTTACGGCACAGAGGCGTGGTCTCTGAATCTTGGCCTTATATCAAGGCTCAAAGTCACTCAGCGTGCTATGAAGCGGGCTATGCTTGGGATCTCTCTACGCGATAAGATCCGTAATACGGAAATCCGTAGAACGAGAGTGACTGACACAGCCCGCCGGCTCAGCATGCTGAAGTGGTAATGGGCAGGCCACATCGCTCGACAAACCGACAACCGTTGGGGAAGAAAGGTTCTCGAGTGGCGACCGCGTAACGGACGGCGCAGTGTAGGACGGCCTCCCACCAGGTGACCGATGCCTGGTCAAAGTCGCAGGCAGTCGTTGGATGCAGGCGGCACACGACCGTTCGCTGTGGCGTTCTCTTGGGGAGGCCTATGCCCAGCAGTGAACGATGAAAGGCTGATGGATGGATGGATAGCAAATCATATAGGGAATATTATGGCGCTGACGAAGTAGTCATATTATGTACAAAATCGTCGAGTCATTTGGGGTAATTGTATATCATACTCTAGTAAAGGGGTAACAACAGTTGTAACTCGTGGTTTCTTCGTTTTGGCATGGTTTTATTTGTATTTTTGTGTGCGTGAGCGCATGTAATAACTAGTTTGGCATTTTTTCTTGATCTAAGCAATACTGCCAAACTACTGCTTACTATTTCATTTCGCGAATAGGAATTGAAACGGTGTACAGCCCCCTTAGAATGTGATACACAAAATCGTATCGACATCGTATCGTCTTATTGTGATTGGTAGAGACATCGAAGCGTGATGTCGCAATAATCGCTGATCCAATCACGGTGATCCCTCAACCAATCACAATGACATCATGCAATATCGATACGATTTAAATTTACTTTCTAACCCCCCAGAATAGACGGCATGAATTGATGGCTATCTCCCGCACCACTACAACAAACCACACCCAGGTAGAAGGTGCGGCCTGTAGGGGCCGGCTCGAGGCCGATAACAAGTGAGCACCTACCCACTTTATCCAACCTACTACTAGTGACGCAATGGCTGATAAATAGTAACAACTGAGTGTTCACTTATTACTTCCCTTAGTCGCCTTTGGAAAAATGGGAGCGTGGAAACACCGTACCTATTTGTTTCTTAACAAGCAGTTAGATTATTAAACTATCGTTAAAATAAATAAATATTCACGGACATTTTCACAGAACGTCCTCTCCCCCAAACTAAGCGTAATGCTTGTGCTATGGGTATACCAGATTACGGGTATAATACAAATATTACTTTTCTTTGTAAATACATACATATCCATCCATCAGTCTTTCGATGTCCACTGCTGGACATAGGCCTCCCCAAGAGGGGATAGTGCCGTAATCGCCACATATAATATGAGTAGATACATACATATAATAGATAGAAAACACCCAGACGCAGCAGAAATATCTGTGTTCATCACATAAATATTTGACCTGAGTGGGAATCGAACACACGACCTCGTGCACGGAAGTCGGTTACACTACTGACTACGCCACGTGGCCCGTCTAAGTACTAGTATAATAATTAAGTACATGAAAACTTGCTAATCGTACACCATGCGGTTATATACACTACTAGCCTTTGCCCGCGGCTCCGCCACAGTCAAAAGCTAGATTTTAGGTTATATCACAGGTTTCCAATATAGTAGCGGGATAAAATATAATTATTCCAGTTTTTAAGTCTAATCAAGAGCCTTGCCTGCAAAAACCTAATATTCCCCTATTAATAATGAACTATAAAAATTGTGTTTTGTTTAAAAAACAGATGCTGGTATAAATCGTGCAGTCAGAACTGGCTACACAGAATCATTCATGAAATAAAACATGACATGTTATAACAAATCCCTTCGTTTTATTGCTTTCGTCACCTTAATACGCAAACCTCGTAACTCCACCAAAGGTCGAAATTAACTTTTTGATGGAAATAGCTGCGTAAAAAATATTGAATTTTTTCCTTCTAAGCATCGTTATTTTTTGTGTTTTGGTAATACTAAAAATTAAGGCCTTGTAACTCCCTTGGCAACGTTTTTACTAAGGCAATGTTATGGCGCGAAGTTGTGTATGTAGACCGGTGTGCTATTTTTATGTTTTAAGCTAAAATTACTACGTGTCCAGTAAAATGAGAAGTCTTTATTAAATATTGATAGCATGTCGATTAGTTTTGAAAAATATTGAATTCAATAATTAAAGTAATATACAGTAAATAAATGGTGCAAAGTTTTAAATGGAGTTACAAGTACTACTTTTATCCTTATCTGAGAATATTGGCTACGCAACTCCTAATTTATTTTAAGCTAGTAATAAATGCACTTAAAGAAACACTTAAAGAAGAAGACATGGCTAATATTATTCTGTGTTTATAAAATCGGGCAGTAAATACGCCTGTAACAATTCTGATTCCATTATGACTATAATTCAATTCGCCTATATTCATGAAGACGAAGCTTATCTACCACACAAAATCATGAAAATATTTTAAAAGTAGCTTCAGGATGATGCAGTTTATACTTGGTTCTTACATAAAAACTAAATTTAAAATTTAAAAAAAAAACCCTACTCAAAAAATACTTATAGTTTAAGGAACAACCCTTAAAAAGTAAAAAATAATTGTTCTTTATCAGTTGTTAGAAACCAAATAAACAAATGTTTATCGCAATGTGAATTGAAAAATATTTAACAAGCCGTCTCTTAACATTATATTTTCTGATGAAACTTAACAATAAACTATATACTCAATTTAACGATATTTGTTTTTCAACATTCCAAATATACTTTTTTTTTTGTTAAGGCGGGAATTCCGAAATATACCTAGATTTTTTTTAGTGATTTAAAGTCACCGCGGAGTATCGCTATGTAACAAACTTTAAATATCAATTCTTCTTCTATCGCATCGGCGGCATATCACTTGTCAAATTGGTCCAGTACGCTGCCACCTTGATTGCGTTCTCAGAGACGCTCATGTGCTCCTCTGGTGTACATTGTTGTGGACAAGCAGCAATATCGATTCTGAAATAGCTACTTTTTATTTTAAGCTTTTTAAACTGAACTAACCTATAGGGCAATGCAATAAATATAGAAACCTAAGCCAAACTAATCTATTAAACCCAGAAATACCTACGATATGTCTGCTGTGAGTTTTCGAAGAGTTGGGTTCTCTGGAGACCATTCTGGTTGCAGCATCAGATCGAAGTTATCAATTAATTGTCATTTAACGATTATACTGGCACGCGTGAAGCACTTAATCGAGTAATCATACGCCATTACATCATTTTGGAAAAGAGCTGATACACTTATACTGCTGGACCGATATTAACCAAAGATAGCTAAGAGCCACCGCGACGAAACTGGCTTTCAAATGAAAGAAAAACCGCATCAAAATCGGTCCATCTATTTGAGAGCTACGATGCCACAGACACACACACAGACAGACATCGACGTCAAACACTTATAACACCCCTCTTTTTGCGTCGGGGGTTAAAAATAAAAGAAAGCAGAGGAAGAAGTAAAAGAAACTGAGCATGTGTTTTAAGAACCATATTATGGGCACATCTTACTTATTTATCATCACGCCATCACCCTTGCGAGGTAGGCAGAGAGAATAGAGTGCAAAAAGGTATATTTATCCTTCAATACGTAAGCGATTCGGTTAGGTAGGTGAGTTTCGGTCTCCCCCTGTACCTACATCCTTCCACTTTCGCATTGTATCTTCTTAACCAGTTGCTCATTCGGCATTCTTTCTACATATCCGAACCATCGGAGCATTCCCTTTCGCATCTTTACACCAATACTCTCTTTCATACCTACTCACTCACTTAAATCGTCGTTACGAATGCTGTCAGTGTCTCACTTCACAGATTCTCCGCAGAGATCGCATTTCGACCGCATTGATTTTACTTTCATGCTCCTTTTTGCATACCCAACTCTCGCTCCCATATAATAACGCTGGGATAAACACTGCGTTGTGTAGCTGAAGTGATGGTTGCAAGTTGTCTCAATGCTCCGTTCACTCTATTTCCCGCATTTACTGTTCTCTCTATATCAGCGGTGTATCTTCCATCCCGACTGAATCCACATACCAGATATACAAATTCGTCCACTTGTTATAGCAGGCTCTTGATGTTATATTCGTAAGTAGTAGTGCTTAAGACAAGACGATTTGGATTAATCGAAGAAACTGAGTATCCTGATTTTTTCTTATCTGGCCTACCAATGGTTTTAATTGATCCGTATACTCAATGATTTTTATATTGATCGCAACATAATATATTTAAAAGTTAAATTTAATTACTGGTTTGTGTTATTCGTAGGTTATTGCACTGTTATTACAACACCTCATTTTCAAAAAATCCTATAATTAGGTTACTAACAGTGTAAAAGGCTGTTAATAAAGTTTTAAAATAATGGTATATAAAAGAAAAATATTATGTTATTAAAGTGCAGACTGATTTATTTAAGTGCAGTCTATGTGCAAAAACAATTAAAAGAAATAAATATTTTTATCTACTTAAGTTATTTTGGCTATCACTTATAATCAAGAAGGTACTAGATAAACTTGTAACTCCAATTTTTATACATATTTTTCATGGGTAAAACTTGTAACTCCTTTTTTTTAAGATAAAGTACCTAAAATGTTCATATTTTTTAATTATTTGGTTATTTACGTACTTTAATAGTATCCATATATTGAAAAGTAAATTCATTATTAAACGAAATTATTAACATTATTTTTTAAAATTAGTTTTATTGCTCCTGAAATGTTGGTCAAAATGGAGTTACGTGGTTTGCGTATTAAGATAGAGTGAGTGTGATGGTGACTGACGAGCCATGGCCCATCAGGTGGTAAGTGGAGTAATTGCCTCTCAAGACCTCAACATTACTTACAATACTGCTCAGACTAACATAAAAATAAAGACTACCGCTTTATCAACTAAAAAGTGAAGACAATTTTTAAAGAAATTTAAACTTTTGCGATTTGTACACATCATAATTATACAAATAGATGTGTTCGTGAGTGTTCTCACCGGAAAAAAAAATCTCTAAATTTTTAAAAAAGAATATGTTTAAAACGTAAAGGAAGTAAAAGTATAAAGTAAGTTTACAGCAAATCAAAGCCCTCCAAACGTTCTCGGGGGCGACGTTCCAGAGTCGTGGACCAGGAGCGTGGTGGTGCTGTTCTTCAAGAAAGGTGACAGAACCCTCTTGAAGAATTATAGACCCATCTCGCTCTTGAGCCATGTCTATAAGTTGTTCTCGAGGGTCATTACAAATCGTGAGTCGATTTGTAATGACCCTCGAGAAGAAGAGCGCAGGCTCGACGACTTCCAGCCTCCCGAAAAAGCCGGTTTCCGAAAAGGCTATAGTACCGTAGACCACATCCATACGCTACGCCAGATTATACAGAAAACCGAGGAATATAATCGGCCTCTGTGTCTGGCGTTTGTGGGCTATGAGAAAGCCTTCGATTCGATCGAAACTTGGGCGGTGCTGCAGTCCCTTCAGCGGTGCCAAATTGACTATCGGTACATCGAAGTGCTGAAGTGTTTGTATAGAAACGCCACTATGTCTGTCCGAGTTCAGGACAAGAGCACAAAACCGATCCAACTGCAGAAAGGTGTTAGTTAGACAGGGAGATGTTACGTCCCCGAAACTCTTCACCACAGCGTTGTAAGATGTTTTCAAGCTCTTGGACTGGACCGGATTCGGCATCAACATAAATGGCGAATACATCACCTTCGATTTGCAGATGATATGGTGATCATGGCAGAATCGCTGGAGGACCTTGGTACCATGCTCAACGACCTCAGCAGTGTCTCCCGACTAGTGGGTCTAAAAATTCACGAAGTTGTCCACCACTATGTATACCTGGGACAAACTGTCCAGTTAGGTAGATACAACTTCGAGAAAGAGGTCGATCGACGAATCTAGCTCGGCTGGGCAGGTTCGGGAAGCTGAGAGAGATTTTCTTGTCCAATATTCCATAGTGTCTGAAGACGAAGGTCTACGACCAGTGTGTGTTACCAGTGATGACTTACGGCACAGAGGCGTGGTCTCTGAATCTTGGCCTTATATCAAGGCTCAAAGTCACTCAGCGTGCTATGAAGCGGGCTATGCTTGGGATCTCTCTACGCGATAAGATCCGTAATACGGAAATCCGTAGAACGAGAGTGACTGACACAGCCCGCCGGCTCAGCATGCTGAAGTGGTAATGGGCAGGCCACATCGCTCGACAAACCGACAACCGTTGGGGAAGAAAGGTTCTCGAGTGGCGACCGCGTAACGGACGGCGCAGTGTAGGACGGCCTCCCACCAGGTGACCGATGCCTGGTCAAAGTCGCAGGCAGTCGTTGGATGCAGGCGGCACACGACCGTTCGCTGTGGCGTTCTCTTGGGGAGGCCTATGCCCAGCAGTGAACGATGAAAGGCTGATGGATGGATGGATAGCAAATCATATAGGGAATATTATGGCGCTGACGAAGTAGTCATATTATGTACAAAATCGTCGAGTCATTTGGGGTAATTGTATATCATACTCTAGTAAAGGGGTAACAACAGTTGTAACTCGTGGTTTCTTCGTTTTGGCATGGTTTTATTTGTATTTTTGTGTGCGTGAGCGCATGTAATAACTAGTTTGGCATTTTTTCTTGATCTAAGCAATACTGCCAAACTACTGCTTACTATTTCATTTCGCGAATAGGAATTGAAACGGTGTACAGCCCCCTTAGAATGTGATACACAAAATCGTATCGACATCGTATCGTCTTATTGTGATTGGTAGAGACATCGAAGCGTGATGTCGCAATAATCGCTGATCCAATCACGGTGATCCCTCAACCAATCACAATGACATCATGCAATATCGATACGATTTAAATTTACTTTCTAACCCCCCAGAATAGACGGCATGAATTGATGGCTATCTCCCGCACCACTACAACAAACCACACCCAGGTAGAAGGTGCGGCCTGTAGGGGCCGGCTCGAGGCCGATAACAAGTGAGCACCTACCCACTTTATCCAACCTACTACTAGTGACGCAATGGCTGATAAATAGTAACAACTGAGTGTTCACTTATTACTTCCCTTAGTCGCCTTTGGAAAAATGGGAGCGTGGAAACACCGTACCTATTTGTTTCCTAACAAGCAGTTAGATTATTAAACTATCGTTAAAATAAATAAATATTCACGGACATTTTCACGGATTTTTTGCCGTGTGGGGCCGGCTTTAGAATTGTCCCACCCCTTTCTACCCACGGGAGTCGTAAGAGCCGACTGAGGGAATACCGGGAGAGTGGGCAGCAGCACTCCCTCGAGTATTAACAACACCCACTGCGATCGCCAACCCGCCTGCCAAGCGTGGCGATTACGGCACTATCCCCCATTTCTTGGGGAGGCCTATGTCCAGCAGTGGACGTTGATAGGCTGATGGATGGATGGACATTTTCACAGAACGTCCTCTGGTCCCAAACTAAGCGTAATGCTTGTGCTATGGGTATACCAGATTACGGATATAATACAAATATTACTTTTCTTTGTAAATACATACATATCCATCCATCAGTCTTTCGACGTCCACTGCTGGACATAGGCCTCCCCAAGAGGGGATAGTGCCGTAATCGCCACATATAATATGAGTAGATACATACATATAATAGATAGAAAACACCCAGACGCAGCAGAAATATCTGTGTTCATCACACAAATAGTTGACCTGAGTGGGAATCAAACACACGACCTCGTGCACGAAGTCGGTTACACTACTGACTACGCCATGTGGCCCGTCTAAGTACTAGTATAATAATTAAGTACATGAAAACTTGCTAATCGTACACCATGCGGTTATATACACTACTAGCCTTTGCCCGCGGCTCCGCCACAGTCAAAAGCTAGATTTTAGGTTATATCACAGGTTTCCAATATAGTAGCGGGATAAAATATAATTATTCCAGTTTTTAAGTCTAATCAAGAGCTATCAAATAAAAAAGTTGCATCAAATTTCGTTCAGTAGTTTTTGCGTGATGCGCGAACGAACAAACAGATAAACAGACAAAAATTCTAAAAAATATATTTTGTTATTAGATACCTACGCCTATATAGCCTATTACAGTCATTTTTTCTAAAATATCTTAAAAGTACAGACACAGCTCTGTTAGAGCTTTATAATACCTAGTACCTATATATTATGTAGAAAACCGGCTGAAAACGTCGTATAGCTGAGGCATCCTGTGTACAATTTAAAGTCTAAATGATGTGACCTTGATACGAACTCTTTATCTCGTCGTTCTCCCAATCTAACTACAGAAACCGGAATTTAGTCTAGACAATTATATTAAAAACAAATTATCAATGGCAACATTAAATTTAAAAAAAATATGCCGATTGCGATAATCAAAGTGCGCAGATGTTGATTTGCCTAGCCTTCAGTGTTGTGTCTCAAGGAAATAAAATATAGGCTAGGTTTCCTTGTGAAGACGCAGTAAGTTGGTTAATAATTATAATATTCACGGATATTTCACACAACGTCCTCTGAGCCCAAACTAAGCTTAACACTTGTGCTATGGGTACCAGATTACGGATATAATATATATATTACTTTTTTTTCGTAAATACATATTTTATAATAGATAGAAAACACCCAGACGCAGCACAAATATCTGTGTTCATCACACAAATAATTGTCCTGAGTGGGAATCGAACCCACGACCTCGTGCACGGATGTCGGTTATACTACCGACTACGCCACGAGGCCCGTCAAAAAAATAAATTTAAGAAGACTGTAGGTAGTACTAACGTGTGCTAAGCAGATCTCGAAAAAAATATTATAAAAATCAATGTATGCCTACTTGGGTTTGTTTGGACTGTTTGAGGTGGTACCAACATCCCCTTTTTACCACCGGACCACTAGACGTCGTAGTAGGGTTCATCCACACCACCTGGAAACGATCTCGTCCAAGACGGGTTGTTTCCAGCGCTCTTTTCTACCACGTAGGCTCTGGAATGATTCTTCCTGCTGCGGTGTTCCCCCAGCGCTACGACATGTCCTTCTTTAAACGGGGTTTGAGAAGAGCACTTTACTCACGGTAGGCGGCGGCTTGGCTGTACCCCTGGTGTTGCCAAAGTCCATGAGCGACGGTTACCACCTTCCATCAGGTGAGCCGTTTGCTCGTATGCAACCGTTGGCAATAAAAAAAATATTAAGTTTTGGAACGTGTTCATTAAGGCCTTTATATTGATATCATATTTCAATAATAGAAATAAAGCTTTTAATTCACATAATTATGAAACTTTACAGCCAGTGTCACTCGTAAGGTTGCCAAATATACTTTATAATAACGTATCCTTAAACACAAAGTGAAAAATGTGAAATCGAAAATAACAGTCAGGAGCAGGATTTGAACCTGCATCTTCTGGATACCGTCCAGATGCTTTACCAATTCAGCCATCCTGACAATTGCTCCTGACTGCTAATTTCGATAACACATTCATACTTAACGTCTTTGGGTGACGCCTGCACCATCTGTCGGAAGTATTTTCATACATTATACCGACCAGGTAAACTTAATTTTACAATTAAGATTTTACCTAATAATGACGCAAACCCTATAAATATTTATATATATTTTTAGCATTTGACATGCTTAGCACTATACATTAAACACAAAGTGAAAAATGTGAAATCGAAAATAACAGTCAGGAGCAGGATTTGAACCTGCATCTTCTGGATACCGTCCAGATGCTTTACCAATTCAGCCATCCTGACAATTGCTCCTGACTGCTAATTTCGATAACACATTCATACTTAACGTCTTTGGGTGACGCCTGCACCATCTGTCGGAAGTATTTTCATACATTATACCGACCAGGTAAACTTAATTTTACAATTAAGATTTTACCTAATAATGACGCAAACCCTATAAATATTTATATATATTTTTAGCATTTGACATGCTTAGCACTATACATTAAACACAAAGTGAAAAATGTGAAATCGAAAATAACAGTCAGGAGCAGGATTTGAACCTGCATCTTCTGGATACCGTCCAGATGCTTTACCAATTCAGCCATCCTGACAATTGCTCCTGACTGCTAATTTCTATAACACATTCATACTTAACGTCTTTGGGTGGGTTAAGTAATCCAGAAGATGCAGGTTCAAATCCTGCTCCTGACTGTTATTTTCGATTCACATTTTTCACTTTGTGTTTAATGTATAGTGCTAAGCATGTCAAATGCTAAAAATATATATAAATATTTATAGGGTTTGCGTCATTATTAGGTAAAATCTTAATTGTAAAATTAAGTTTACCTGGTCGGTATAATGTATGAAAATACTTCCGACAGATGGTGCAGGCGTCACCCAAAGACGTTAAGTATGAATGTGTTATCGAAATTAGCAGTCAGGAGCAATTGTCAGGATGGCTGAATTGGTAAAGCATCTGGACGGTATCCAGGAGATGCAGGTTCAAATCCTGCTCCTGACTGTTATTTTCGATTTCACATTTTTCACTTTGTGTTTAATGTATAGTGCTAAGCATGTCAAATGCTAAAAATATATATAAATATAACGTATCCTACTTTATTTTTGGTAAAAAAAATATACTCTATTTCCAATCTTTACTGTGATGCTAAAATGAAACACTTATTTAATTAACTGAACTATTTTTGATACTTTTAAGTTGAAACAGAACAGGGCAGACGTACATTATAATTTAAAATATTTACAAGATAGATTGAATATTAACGATTTAATTCCCAAGTCAATAAGATTGAAGTGATACAAAGGAATTCTACTAACAACGATAAAGAATTTTCAGAAAAAAAAAACTTTTATAACAAAATAGCAATATATTATTAAAAATGCATCTGATACCCTGTGTAAAAAAATGTTTTTTATTTCATTCAATAAAAAAATAGTTATTTGTTCATTTAAATTTAACGATACCCCATCATATTTATCTTCAAATCTGTTCTAAAATTTAAAAGACATGAATGGCGGAGAGCCTTAAATACCGACCTCCGCCTGCCGGTGTTGTGACAAATCTTTGTGCGACCCTCAAATAGTTGGTCTAAGTGGACCGTGTTATTTGTATCCGTGAATTTGTATGATTAAAAAGTCCCCCGCGATACAAAAATAGTGTTAGAACCTTTGGTGCAATGCAATAAATCTATAGATTTCAAAAAGCAATTAAAAGCCAACATAATATATAGGTAAACAAAATCAGTTTACATTATAAGAAGAAACTAATAAGACAAAATAAGTGCAGAACATTTGCAACATATGATTAAACTGCTAACCCTCCCAAGGCTATTTGCATCATCATATTATACCATACTAGTCCCATAACCGGTTGGTTTTCTCACGCTAACGGAAAAAAATCTATTTAGACGAAGCTCGAAATGTTTATGGAACAATATAATATTTTAGCATTATACGCTTACAGCAAATAGGTTTAAGATTGTAACATAAGTTGTTTTCCTGCGACACAAAATAAGGTGCAATCTTTTTAATGTTCACGTAAACAGGTTGTGGTCTATTTTAATAAAAAAAATGTACCTATGTAGATATCTAATCAAACAAAAACTATCGCCAATGCTAACATTGTTTACTTTATCGAGTAGGTAGCTAGGTACATTAGTACCTACTAAATTCTATCTGTGGCATTTGGCTACAATCCAGCTTATGGCTCATTTGAAAAAAATGTAAACAAGAAATTCATACTTAATCTATTTATATACAAATAGTTTTTTTTGTACTAATCGTATGTTTCTCTCGTTTGTATTTGTTGGCATCTGATATACGAGGATATTTGAGTGTTTAGATTTTTAGAAGTTAAAATAAGTGTAGTTGTGGCGGGCACAAGATAAAGCCGGCCAGTTGTTCTCCTGTCGTACATCCGTACCGTCTACCTAAATGCTAACAAATATGTGAACTTGATTTTCACAAATCTAGTAAATACCGAGCATGACATTTTGTTTTCATACACGGATGGCGAACTAGTGTACGACCCGTACTGTTCCCGTACCCGTACACCGTAGCCTATAGACACTAACAACACCAGAGACATCATTCACGCGTTGCCAACTTCAAGGAAGGAGATAGTAGGTGGAGAAGATGGAATAAGGAGAGTACCTATAAGGAAGGGGTTCGCCTCCGACCCTTTCACTCACTTCTCCCTCGTTCTTACTCGCACAATCACACAGTATTTCGGTGTCGCACACCACAAAAATGTCGTTATTATACTTCCGCGAGAATGTGAGCATAAAGTATAATTGTGCTGATGTTGATAGACGAATTCCGGGTATTTACCCGATATGCTGGTTAATGTGCCACGGTACCCATTCTACCTTTAGCCAGGAGCAAGTACCATGCCCACTTTCTCTGCTCCCGGAAAATCTGACGGCACATGGCCATGACCGTACAGATAACTCCCTCACGATTTATATTCCACGCGCTTTATCGAATTGTACATTGTTACATAAGCTAATGGCTGAAGTTTGAAATTAATTGGAGTAACTTTGAAGGGAGCATAATAGCCAGAGTTTATTATAAATAATGGAAGTTAAGTGATAAAAATTAGCAACATTTTAGTTTATGTAATATAATAAATTAATAGTTAACAAATTATCACTGCTCGGTGAAGGAAAACAGCCCAAGAGATTTTCTCGACAGCTTGTGAAGTATTCCAATCCGTACTGGGCTAGCATGGTGGGAAATGGCCTAAATCCCTCTTACTTTGAGAGGAGACCCTCTCCCAACAATGTGATAGTAATGAGTCGTAAAAAAAGTAGTAAATTAATGGAAGACCTCAATGTTCCAGCGGTTTTTAATTGCAACGAGACTCGCTGTAGTAGTAGGTACTTACTTTAGTAACTTTAAACCTTCTTCGGGGCCACCAATACAGTTTTGTACCGCGTTATGTCCACACTTACCCACATATCGCGATCAAGAGGTAGCTACTACATACATCATCAAGGATTTCTAGCTTGCATGTTAATATCCAGGGACTTTCTACTATCCAGGGATATTGCCAGTGGACCACTGAAATAATGTCTACCAGTTCCAGTGGTCCGCCGGTACAGCCGGAGAGCGGAGCCGGTCTTATTTAGTGGGCGAAGCAGGGCCCCACACTACCCTGGTCGTTGCCATGGACGGCCGGATATTTGGTTTTTTCCGCTTAACAAAAATAAAATTGTTCCAGAACTTGAATCCTTATTATAAGGAAAGCCCTTTTTCACCATCGTAAACCATTATCATAAATGTATTCTATGTAATATAAGTCAATCTATATAAATAGAATGATCTCATCTTAGAACTGAACCCTCTTATCAGTCAATATACGTATTAAGTAATGAGTAAACATCTTTGTAGTTCAGTTGTGACTAAAGCTTTATGATCAGTGAACCGTTCGCGCGTAATTCATAAAGTACGTGTTTAAAGTAAGATTATTTTTATCTAAAACTACGTTACGGAACTACGATAGTAAAACCAGTTTTTAAATATTTAAAGTCATACTGGAATCTGTGTTGTATTGTGAATTTACGATGTTGTGTCGTCATAAGCTCATTTTGATGTTAACGCAAATCTGTTCCAACTGAACGTGATTCCTTTATGGTAGCATTTTTGTCTGGCATTGCCTTACCGAAGCAAGTGTGAACACACCGGAGATTTATACCGATATAAATCCCGGTATTCAAGTCGATTGCACTTTTCGCACACTCAGTAGAATTTGCGAAGTGAAATCTGAGAATTTGTGGAGTAGAAACCGCCAGTGACGAATCTGTTGTAGAATTTGAACGTATTTACTAAATTTTGCAACCGGCAACTACGATCATACGTAACTATGTTACGATCATACAATTTTTATCCTGATCACTTTAAAGTTTAATCAGATTGTAGCATATCAACCCTTATGCAACAAATTACCTCACTAAATCTACACATGACTAGTATTTTACAAAGAATCAATATAGTTCTCCACTTATGCATGACTAGTATTTTACAAGGAATCAATATAGTTCTCCACTTATGTATTATGGATATAGAATGGAAACGTTGACATCGTATTGTTTGTGACATGAAAAATTAGAAAATTCGCAATAACATAAAGAGAAGCGACTGAAACGCGGACGTGACAGCCCGTTAACGTGACTGTTACAGAAGTGATATATGTGCTGTGAAGTGGCTTGAAGCCGCTGTCACTTAGCGTTCCGCCGCGCTGCGGTCTATACTAGCAAAAAATAAAAAGGATTTCAAAATACAATTCACAAGTGGACTGCCAGGTAGAAGGTTACCAAATATGCCTTTACGTTAAAAAAAATCTTTAATATCGGAAACTTACACCATGCCATTTATTCCATTAACACTTTTAATTAAAAACCTCTTAATGATCGATATTATAAACTAAATAGGACTTTATATTCCTTTGATCTTTGATTCTGATATTAATATTACTATTTCAAACCAAGAATGTCTAATGCCCAGCATCGCTGATTTACAGCGGCAATCCATTTATTCACACGAAAAAATGATTTCGATTTGCAAATGGAATTAGTTTGCAGCGTTTGTGTTTTTCATACAAAAACAATGTGAGATTGTAAGTCGCGAACGAGTGAACATTTGAAAATCATTATCCAGGTGGTGACGAACTAAGTACACAAGTGTCACCATCACATTTTTTCACGCTGTTGTCATACGAAGCGACTAAGGGAAGTAAGCAGCTATCATTATTTTTAAAATCATTATTCCTTTCATCCATGTGGTGACGGACTAAGAAAACAAGTGTTACCATCACATTTTCACGCGCGTGTCGTATGTGTATTACTATTAGTTGGGTACCATGCGGAAGTGCTCACTTGTTAATTGGGCCCGAGCGGCACCACCGTCTGCTGTATGACCGACCGTGAAAGACCTCATTGTGTCTTGGTTGTAGCGTCTATGAAATGAAATGGTGAACAGAGGCTAGGCAGTATTCTTAATATTGTCCATTAGCGGCAGTTACGCAACGCAGTGCTTGTCCCAACGTTATTATAAGTATGGAAGCGAGTTGGGTATGCAAAAGGGAGCATGAGAGTAAAATCGATGCGGTCGAAATGCGATCTCTGCGGAGAATCTGTGGAGTGAGGTTGACTGACCGCATTCGTAACGACGACGTTAGAGAGCGAGTAGGTATGAAAGAGGGTATTGGTGTAAATATGCGAAAGGGAATGCTCCGATGGTTCGGACATGTGGAAAGAATGCCGGACGAGCGATTGGTTAAGAAGATATACAATGCGAAAGTGAAAGGATGTAGGTACAGGGGGGACCGAGACTTACCTACCTAGACTAAATCGGTCATGTATTGAAGCAAGGTGGAGTCAGGAGTCTCCGAAACCGGCGAGAGTGTATGAAGAGAATTAAGAATGTTGAGGAAGCGAGAGATGTATGCAAGAATAGAGCCTTTTGGCACTCTGTTCTCCCTGCCTAACCCGCAAGAGAGATGGTGTGATGATAAGTAAGTAAGCGGCAGTTAGGCCGTAGCTCATCTGCCGTCTTAAGGAATAACAAATGCAATGATATATTTTCCTCTATGGTTGCTGTACTTTATACACATTGCGTGACTGTTCAGAATCTCAACCTACAATGACCTCCGCTAAACTCCGACATTGAAGTTAATCACACAGCTATCCCTATCACGTCATCTAAGTACTACTTTATACTTTTCGAGTGCTAGTTATTTTAGTTGAATATCGTATATGAAGGAGTCATTTTCGTTTTAATTCTCTTTTCCTTCTTACTTATATTCCATTACCAAATTAACATTATGTTATTATTTTAGTTTCAGATATAGTAGACTTACTACCAAATTTAATTTAATTGAAAAATAAAATAAGACCACCACCAATAGAACTGGTAAACATTTTATGACAATAGTAAAGTAAAGATTAGTTTCTACGAGTGATATTTCCGGTAACTTTAAGACTACAAAAGAGTGGTGTGTAAGGGTAGTTGTAACGGATTTCCGATATATTGTTTTGAGTTATATTTTCCTTTGTCCTTCCTTTTTCTAGTTGCCCATAAATTTTAATGGAATACGCTGCCTATACTCTGTGATCTAAAAATGTAGTAAAAATTTGATATCTAATGCCTACTTACTCGGTAACTTCGAATATTTACGAAGAAATATTTTATTTACTTCAAAATATGTATCTTTTTTGTTTGATAGCTCTTGTTTAGACTAAACAACTATGTGATTGTCTGGAAAGTCGGCTTACGGACGATAATTTTACGTGATAACGTCATATATGTTTTCTGAAAGTTTCACAAACAATACATCGGTCGCCATAAATTTTCGGAACGTGACACTTTTTCATGCGTGCGGCCGGCGTTCTTCGATTTATAAAACGTTGTCACGACGAAAACTTGTATGTAATCCGTTAATTTACCTGAAATCTGAGATATAACCTAAAAACTAATAACGAAAAATAATAGGTGGCGTGGGTCGTAAAGACGGATGTGATGTGAAGATTGGGTATGGCCGTCCGGTACTGCGATGGCTTAGCGGTCTAGAGCACTTCCCCGGATTGGAAGGGACGAGGAGGTTCCAATCCCGCTCGAAAATACTTTTTTTCCATATTTTCACAAATAGTTTATTCTTGATCGAAAAATAAACT
This sequence comes from Leucoma salicis, assembly GCA_948253155.1. NCBI lineage: Eukaryota > Metazoa > Arthropoda > Insecta > Lepidoptera > Erebidae > Leucoma > Leucoma salicis. Next base: position 12,253,832 of record OX411812.1, on the reverse strand, counting down.
AAAAACGGGTGGAGCCACGGGCAAAGGATAGCTTATAATGTTAGTAGAAGTATTTTAAACTCGGGTGTCATCCCATACATCTCTGTTAAAATCCACTACAATTCCATTACGATTGGTAAAATCCTATTGGATCACTTTTCTTCTTTTTAATTGGTGACCAGCAGGGTTTCGATGGCAATGCGAATAAACGTCTGTCAATCGCCTTTTTATTGTAGTCAGTGTTACAGATTTCAATCGACATTTGTTTTTTTATTTTGTAGCTATGATTCCGCTTTTTTTTTTTTAATTGCTGATAGAATGATATTTCATAGAATTTTATAATTATAACAAACTGACCTGCAGTTTCAATCGTTCGTTTAATCCTATTTTTTTATTAATGCGGGTAAGAATGTACGTACCTAACCGCACACTCCATCGTTCGGGGAATTCGCTCTATCGCCCTGCCACTCCCCCCGCACCGGCTAAAGTAAGCGGCAGATTCTCTAGACTCCATAGATTAATGCATTTGAAATCGAAATAATTGTCTACGAATAACCTAAAATCGACCGAATTAAAAAGCATAAAATTTCGGCAATGTTAGCACAATCTTAGCTAATCATGATAAGGGGTACTTACATACAAAAATCACTACCTCGCTTGACTGTATTTCGGTGGTGTCATAGCTACGAGAAATACTGACTGCATATATAAATTAATCAGACAATATAATTCACTTTTACTTACCTAATTTTATAACGTATAATATACCGGGTGTAAATTACATCATATACATAGCTCCAGACAAAGATGTCACCAACTGTAATAATATTTCCCCATACTATTTTCACTGGCCGCTGCCTCGGCATGGCCATTAAACGACGGGTTATAAAGTTAGCAATTTTTTAGCCGCCATCGAATCATCGATTAAAAAACGACGTAGGTTTCAATCCATTGTAGTTTTTGGAGTAAATCGGTGATTAATGGGTTTATTACCTAAAACCGAATTTAGATAGAACAATATAATATATGACGATTTTATCTCCCATTCCATTATAAAAAAAGATTTTTTTTTTTTAAGAGAGTTTCAAATTTCCACCACCTGGCATTCAGAATCGAGTACAGAACCCATGGTATCAATTATCGGTACGTTGTCATTTACACCCTGTATACATTTACCTATACTATACAAATGACTTTTCCACTAACCGACGCGTCTCTCGTTTTCAATAAAGAGAAACAACTTGTGCCATATCCGCAAAACGTTTACTTACATAGTGGAAGCAGTAGTTGGTAATGAGGTTATACAAAACAGTTTCCTACGAAATTGCTCGGGAAATGTAGCTAGGTGTCATAAAGTTTCAGCAAAGCTGTCGGGCAGACGTGTGCACTGTTGAAGTACATGTGTCGGCAACCTATTTCATCTTGCCCACATTTCAACTTTGTTACACCACAGCATTTACTAATACCCACTGTAGTTCACTTGTTATTACAGTTACTAAGCCACTGAAAGATTACATGTAACATTTCTAATATTGCTTTGCTTGTTTCAGGTCAATCATGGATTGGCGTACAGTAATTTGCACTTTCGCCCTCGTTTATTTTGCTGATGGATATTCAAGTAAGACGTTGTTTTAAATTGACAATAAATTTCGCTTGCTACCCTTATAGTCACTTATTTAATAAAACCGTCTACCTTAATCTTATTTATGGAATTTTAAAACTTAATAAAGCTGTCCAAAATATTACTTCTTACTAATATTATAAATGTGAATGTTTGAATGGATGTTTGTTACTCAATCGTCGAGAGGTGTGTATGGATGTATTTAAATTCTGGAGTCTACTCGGATAAATTCGCGGACAGAACCTAGTGTAGTATGTTTACAATTATATTAAATAACATGCTTAGGAAGATAAGGCATTCATCGATTTATCTCGGAGGATAATTTATAAATATAATGTTAAAATTTAATAAAACGGTCAAAAATAGTAGGGTAATAGTAATATGATATTTACAATTGTATTATTACGAATAACTGCTAGTATATAACTCACGAACAAAACGCATTCGTCGATGTATTTCGGTGGGCGCAAATATTTTAGTGTTTTCTTGGATCGCATTCGTCCGATGTATTTCGCGTGGCAAATATCATTTTGCAAAGGTTACCACTATTACCAGGCTGTTTTAAGCCAAATAAAAAACAGCCGGTACTATTGTATCGTTATAGAGTGAACATACCAATCTACTGTATGATTTACCGTTTCCTGTTATTTATCCACATGTGCGCAGTACTTTTATTGCTCACACGAACGTCATTTTATGTTCAGATGATCTGAAGGGTAATAGACGCCTTGCGAAGGCACGTACTCACCCCTCAAACCAACGTGATAAGTATCGATCTTATTACATAATTTGCTTGTAAGCGGAGCAGCCGCCTCTTAAGGATATTATGATTGTTAACGAAGTAAGTGAACATGTTGGCTTAGTGCAATGTTTTAGGTAGACAGATAAATAATATTTTACCTAAAAAAACACTCTTTAGAAATTAGAACTACAATACAAAATAATATTACAGTAAATACCTAATAATTATTGTAAAAACCGGCCAAGTGCGAGTCGGACTCGCGCACGAAGGGTTCCGTACCATTGACTAGGTAAACAACATTACACTATTCTCCGTAACCATGGTGTTTGACTGTTACCAAATTTTGCAAGTAAAATTTGTCTCATTTCGTGGTTTTCAACTTAGACTTAAATGCGCATAACGAAACAGTTTTAAATGTAAGGAATTATGTTACCATTAGAGTCATTCGAGGTAACTGTGCGCAGTGGGTAAGCGTGCGCAATCGCATATATTTAGGACTAAAATGAATGGGTTTTTGCACTTTTACCCACTGCGTACATATGACTCTAAGTAGGCGCCATCGTGGATGAGTTTTTATAGTGTTAATTCCATCAGCTTTTTAAACTTTTATTATTATTTGTAAGGGCGTAAGAATTAGGTAAGTAATATAAAGAAAGTGGTGTTAACAATTACTTGATAGGTAGGTATGTAGGTAGTAGGACCGCCCACTTTTGTTTATGATTTTCAATTAAGTACCTATCTACTTACTTTTCAGACAGTTTAGATAATATGGGAGCCCCCCTTAAATAACTGTTTTATTTTAATTTAATTCTTTATTTTTAAAGTGAATATATAACTAAATATCCTGTAAACATTTCAAGCATCAACCTGTTGTTGTTATCAATAGCGAGCAAAAAAGGGCAATAAAATTACGTTTGTTGTATGGGAGCTCCCCTTAAATATTGTTTTTTTTTTGTTTTTAGTATTTTTTGTTATAGTGGCAACAGAAATACCTACATAATTTATGAAAATTTCAACTGTCTAGCTATCGGCGTTGTTGAGATACAGCCTGGTGACAGACGGACGGACAGACAAACGTTGTATGGGAGCCCCCCTTAAATACTGTTTTGTTTTTGTTTTTAGTATTTGTTGTTATAGTGGCAACAGAAATACATAATTTATGAAAATTTCAACTGTCTAGCTATCGGCGTTCTTGAGATACAGCCTGGTGACAGACGGACGGACAGACAAACGTTGTATGGGAGCCCCCCTTAAATATTATTATTTTTTTGTTTTTAGTATTTGTTGTTATAGTGGCAACATAAATACATCATTTGTGTAATTTTCAACTGTCTAGCTATCGCCGTTCTTGAGGTACAGCCTTGCGACAGACGGACGGACAAACAGACGTTGTATGGCCCCCTTAAATATTATTATTTTTTGTTTTTAGTATTTGTTGTTATAGCGGAAACAGAAATACATCATTTGTGAAAATTTCAACTGTCTAGCTATTTGAACCTGTGTCGCTCCCTATCCGGGGATGTACTCTAGACCGCTAAGCCATCGCAGTCACCGATGGCAATTCTCAATCTCCACTTCATTTTTTCTATATTAATCTTATTCAGCATTCTAAATTGAAGGGGCAGGGGGCCCTTGTACCCTTCAATTGCAAAATGAGCTAGTTATTTGTATTTCAGTGTATTAGAAATAAAATAAATAAATAAATATTCACGGACATTTAATAGAAAAAAAATTCAATTTTTTAAAGAATATTTCAACTAGCCCTAAAATCCGATCATCCTGTCAATTTAATCCAACATCGTAGACACGTTCAAAAAATCCATTACATAGTTGGGTACAGGTGAAGCTAATAATTTATTAGCCCTTACAACCTAGCCTTATAATGTATTTATGATTAAAACGCGCGGGGCTTCCAAAGTCAGTCTTAAGACCTCAATAGTCTTTTTATATTATTGTATTGCACCTTTCATTATGATCGTAAATCATAAAAACCTTTTTTTTTTTAAGATAACACCCTAACCGCACACCTCTTCGTTCGGGGCAACGAACAGAGTAGTGTGGGGCCGTCACCCACTAATGAAACCCGCCGTATGCCGTCTCTCCGCCTGTGTTGACGGACCACTGGTACTATGTTGGATTACTTCAGTGGTCCGCCGGCGGCTTACCTTTCGTGTACCCTCTACTGACCGACGCATCCGCACACGGACGGAGCGTCGCACCTTCGCGGGAAGCCTTGCGGGTGGCGGACGATCTAAGACAACACCCTGCACTAATCCTGAATAATCCTTGTATCGCGGGAGACTTTACAAACATACAATTTCATGGACACAAAATACACCAAGACTCAGAACAACCATTTGCGGATCGCACAAAGTGTAATTAAACCCACAACACTCAGACGGAAGGCCGGTATCTAAACCACTCGACCATCTGTGCAGTCGATCAGATATCAATGCTATTAATCAAATTTCTATACATACTTAAATATTATGATGGTAAAATCATACATGTGTACGATATAACTGCTAAATTATACATGAACGTACTGTTGTAAACCTATTTTAGAAGAATGTTCTAATTTTAGTTATTAGCGTATCGAATCAAAGACATCGGATGTTATTTATACAAAACATTAACATTTTGTTAATGTAAAGTAGGTACCTTTTTTTAATCTACGTGGGTGGCAAACAAGCATACGACCCACCTGATGGTAAGCGGTTACCGTAACCTATAGACGCTAGCAACACCAGAGGCAAAACTCGCGCGTCGCCATCTCCAAGGAAAATGATAGGATGTGGATAGGGAGTATATTAAGGAGAGAATAGGTAGGATACTAAGGAGAGGATAGGAAGGATAACAAGGAGAGGATGGCGAGGGTGTTCGGGCCTCCGGCACTCTCACTCATCATACGAAATACAACGGTAAGTACCACTCCTGTCAATGAAGTAATCCAATACAGTACCAGTTGTCCGTCAACACAGGCGGAGAGACGGCACACGGCGGGTTTATTTAGTGGGTGAGGGCCCCACACTACCCTGTTCGATGCCCCGAGCGAAGGGGTTTGCGGTTAGGTAAATTTTTTCCCGCCTAAACAAAAAGAGGTACCACTCCTGTTGGTTCACGCTGATTTTTTGTGAGAGTGTGGTACTTTCCCAATCGAGCCGACCCATTCATGGTGGGATAAGCAAGGCTTCTACCACTAGTATTGTAAAATAGCACATGATTTCTGAATCATACTGTATATAGGTATATGAATGCTGCATTGTTACTCTGTTAAAAGTTCAATTGCTAACTGCGATACGATACGATACTTTGCCTTTAAATTGTATCCAGGGTCTGATGATGGAGCTAGAAGGTGGCCATAGAAAGTCCGTTATAAAACGACATAGCTCCATCGAGTTTGGGCTCGTAAGATTCGTCTTGACGAGTACTTTGTCTCTAGATGGTATCCAGGGTCTGATGATGGAGCTGGAAGGTGGCCATAGTAACTCTGTAATGAAACGACCCAAACCCATCGAGTTTATACTCGTTTGATTCGTCTTAAGGAGTACTTTGTCAAGCTATGATCATTTTATTTCTACAAAATAATTTCGATGTTTTCACATCTGGTAGACGTCCCGCGACGTCTAGTTTTTTTTGTTCGGTTATACTGCGAAAAGTACTGAACTGATTGGAATAATACTTATACCATAAGACGCAGCGTGTTTCGGAGAAAGTTTTAGTATATGATTATGTTGGTGATTACTTATCCGGAACCTATATTTTGATGTGAAACATCTATAGCGGAGGAAGAGTAAAACCGGCTGTTCGAGTGGCGACGCTTATACCTAATAATAGAAATCCTATCCGAAATGTATATTTCATCGACAATACTATGACCCGAGCGAAACCCCGGGGAATGTACTAGTATATATATGCGGTGTTGCCAGGTTTAAATTGTATGTAAAATTAAAGTTTATATTCTCGATGTTTGAGCGATATACTCGTAACAACAGTAATGATTACGCACTATATTGTATGTACTTTGTGTTACGCACGAACCCTGGCGGTCGTCTTTATTTGTAATATCTGCGGATGTTTACATTATTACCCTGCCGTCTTTGGCATATAGGTACATACCTATTTATGCTATAAAGTATATAATAGGAAAACACATTATTAAACGAGGTGATGCATTTTACATGCCTTGAGATGAGCTATTTATTCCCGTAATTTTTTTTATTATAAATACTTTTCAAAAAAAATTAAGTTATTAGATATTATTTTATACGAAACAGCCATAGCTAGTACTTTGCAGTCACAAAAAGATTTTTATCTTGTGCACAAGCAAAAGACTTCATGGTCATGTTACTTTCAGATTCTGCATAAGTATTGATCAATTAAGTGAACCTTATCAGTGTTATAATATAATATACTGCGTATTATTTTATTAGTTAAGTATATTTAGTTTGAAACTGACTGATATTTTACCACATGAATATTATTAGTCCAAGTGGTAAAGGACTATGAATTCTATTGTCGCCACTCACCTAAACCCTCTGGTATTCCGCCTGGCCTGTTTTGATGTATATTTTAGCACGTGACATGATCAGCTACTTTAAAGAACAAATTATTTGTGTGTAAGTGGAAAAAGAGAGATTTACTGCGAGCAGGATTCGAACCTGCGTCCCTTCCATTCCGGGCAAGTGCTAAGCCGTCATCATAGAGATTGAGTTACTGTCGGTGACTCCCAATCTCCACTTCACAATTGGTTTTAAATGTCTACGTCACCGTCGGTGACTGCGATGGCTTAGCGGTCTAGAACACTTCGCCGGATTGGAAGGGACGCAGGTTCGAATCGCGCTCACAGTAAAGCTCTCTTTTTCCACTTTCACAAATAATTCGCCTGGCTAACTTAATATAATTGGTCAATCCAAATTCCATTAAGCAGCTGAGTCGTAGGGGCTCTATTGTTCGACTTAAGTAATTTCTAGTAGTAACAAGTAACTTATTAACAATATTCTTAAAAGATACATCTTGTTTCAATTTACGTGATAGGAAATTGTCACGTTTTCCCACTTAGCCTATATTACGGACAGGCTAAAAAGTTGCGTCTATTGTCTACAATAAGCAGGCGGACCGCACTTATTTGCCATCTTGGTATAAAAATAAGTTGTTATTATCACTAATATTACAAAAAAACGTATTATGATAAAGTACATAAAACCAACGTCGCGGCAAATAATTCGATGGTAAAGTTTTTCGCATCGGTAGGCTTTTATTACGTGTGATATTGGCTCTCGAAGACGACGGCGACTCCGATCTAAGTATATAATCTTGTATATGTAAATTATCCCTATTCTACAACTGTTCCTTACCCAGTCACGCCCTTTGGGTTATAAAAAGGGTGTAACGAGATCTCGTAGACACAGCGAAATAAAATATATTCATAAGGACTTTTTTCCATTTTCGAACACGTTCTACCCAACCAAATTCCTTTTATTATGTCAATAAAGGGTTGGAAGATAGCGTGTTATGCAACAGATAAATACCCCCGCGTCCCTGGAAATTGTTTATGGTTCTTGAACTGCATGAATTTCATTAAAACACGCTTAACGGGTCTATACGCGCATAAAATTTCTCAAAATACTATTATTTTGACTAACCTCGACGTTTCGGCTGAGTTAAATCAGCCGTGGTCACGAGTAGACTGGTGAGAGCAGGTGTTAGTCAGTTATATTGTGTGAGAGTATCTTCAACTACCCTCACTTTCCGACCGCAAAGTATTAATATTACATTAGTAGTTTCAATACACGTATTTATTAAAATTGCCAGTCTTAGTTTTTTGACCTACTACGAATAAGACAATATGGTAATCATTATCGTATTGTCTTATTCGGATAATAAGTCAAAGAAATTTATCACTCGGGTACTATCTGCGATAACTTAGCGATAACATAAACATAACTCCACCATTCATCTAATTTCACATTAAGTTATTCTACTTCTTATGAGTATTTTGGCATATTTTTAATAAGCTGTCCCACTGTTGGGCATGGATTTCCCCATCATATTCTATAACCTTTCTAGAGTTTTAGGCTATTAAATATAGCCGCACTGGACCATTGCAGGTTGACATAATTATATTATTTGACTGAATAGGCACGATGATATCAACAATATTCTACTAAACTATCGTAGGTTATTCTAGTATAAACTCAATTTCTAATCGATTTACACGCAATCACTCTAACAAATAATACCCTAAAACGTGACCTGTTTCAAAATAAAAATAAACAACTAATTCTACGAATCATTTGATTACGCAAACAATTAGCTAAGTATTAAGAGTTATTATAATTAAATGTTCGCACAAATGAACTACTGACGTAAACAAGTACGATTTAATATTTTACTCGTTATATTAGCCGAGAGATAATATTACGAGTCGTATTAAATGACTATTGAAGATTTACGCTTTTAAAATAAGACAATTTTGAATTTAGTTACGTACATTACTTAATACATAGTTTGATGCATAGTTTTCTTCACTTTATAATTTCTTTCCATTTAACACAATTTGTAGAAATTGATGTAGCGTTTATCTAGTAAAAGTTCGTTTATACCTTTTGTGCCAAAATAATTTTTCATACAATTTATTCATCCTCCAGCGACTTTTTTTTTTAAACTATTCCATCCATCAGCCCTTCTACGTCCACTGCTGGACATAGGCCTCCCCAAGAGAACTGTGTGCTCATTATGGGGGATAATGCCGTAATCGCCACGCTTGGCAGGCGAGTTGGCGATCGCAGTGGATGTTGTTAATACTCGAGGGAGTGCTGCTACCCACTCCCTCGGTATTCCCTCAGTCGGCTCTTACGACTCCCGTGGGTAGAGCGGGGTGGGACAATTCTAAAGCCGGCCCCACACGGCGTAAAACTATTAGTCTTAATTTTAGACTCAGATCTTCCCTCAGAATATGAAGTAATATTGTAATATATAAGTCCATTGGTCTCATGCTGACTGGCAGACCTAAGTGGTCAAAAATGTCTGAGACATGTTTTGTGTGTTGAAAAACCAACACTAGCGCCACACAGATGTAATTCGAATGTGTTGTCTAACACTCCATTAAATATCAAGGTGACACCAAACAAACACCTGCTCTATATGTATGATGGCTATACCTATAACGCGTAGTACCTTTCACTAATAGGTAAGTAATGTAGGTGTGTAGTTTACAAGTTGCCATCAACGGCTTTATTAAAGTACAAATTATTTGTGAATAAGGAAAAAGAGATTTTTTGTACGAACGGGAACCGAACCCGCGTCTTTTCCAATCCGGGGAAGTGCTCTAAGCCACTGAGCTATCGTACAGATCTTTCGATCATCCCAATCTCCTTGTCACATTTGTCTTTACGACCAATGCCAACTATCGGAATGCATTTACATGCATTAAACCAATATAGTAAGTTTAATTTTGCAATTAAAATTCATACTATTTGATGGCGCGATTTTTTAAACATTTTTGATCTATAATATGTATATTTGTACGAGCGGGGTTTTTTTGATTCCCGCTCGTACAAAAATCTCTTAGACATTAAATAGTTATAATGTTTAACATAAATTATTAAGGTCTAAATTTTGTCTAAACTATTTAATTGTTAATAAACAATCATTTAATTATTTGTATTAAAGTTTTGTATATAGATAACAACATTTATTTTTAAAAAACACCTTTTTTTCTGAACATCATGTGAAACGATTGATGTAATAATAAAACGCAAAGAGGGTCATCGGTATACTTAACTGACAGTTCTTCGTTACTGCTAGACATGATAATAATATTGTGAAACACCTGTGAAACCTCGGTATCGGTATCTTGAAAACTTCTGGTAGCTAAACACAAAGTGAAAAATGTGAAATCGAAAATAACAGTCAGGAGCAGGATTTGAACCTGCATCTTCTGGATATCGTCCAGACGCTTTACCAATTCAGCCATCCTGACAATTGCTCCTGACTGCTAATTTCGATAACACATCATACTTAACGTCTTTGGGTGACGCCTGCGCCATTTGTCGGAAGTATTTTCATACATTATACCGACCAGGTAAACTTAATTTTACAATTAAGATTTTACCTAATAATGACGCAAACCCTTTAAATATTTTAGATATTTTTATATATATATTTAGCATTTTACATGCTTAGCACTATACATTAAACACAAAGTGAAAAAAAAAAAAAAAAAAAAAAAAAAAAAGCGTCAATTGATTGATTGATTGAATTGGAGCAATTGTCAGGATGGCTGAATTGGTAAAGCATCTGGACGGTATCCAGAAGATGCAGGTTCAAATCCTGCTCCTGACTGTTATTTTCGATTTCACATTTTTCACTTTTCGATTTCACATTTTTCACTTTGTGTTTAATGTATAGTGCTAAGCATGTAAAATGCTAAATATATATATAAAAATATCTAAAATATTTAAAGGGTTTGCGTCATTATTAGGTAAAATCTTAATTGTAAAATTAAGTTTACCTGGTCGGTATAATGTATGAAAATACTTCCGACAAATGGCGCAGGCGTCACCCAAAGACGTTAAGTATGATGTGTTATCGAAATTAGCAGTCAGGAGCAATTGTCAGGATGGCTGAATTGGTAAAGCATCTGGACGGTATCCAGAAGATGCAGGTTCAAATCCTGCTCCTGACTGTTATTTTCGATTTCAGATTTTTCACTTTGTGTTTAATGTATAGTGCTAAGCATGTAAAATGCTAAATATATATATAAAAATATCTAAAATACTTCTGGTAGCTGTCATACAATGACGATTCGTTGAATATACCCGGCATTAGAGCACTTCTCCGGATTGGAAAAGACGCGGGTTCGTTTCCCGCTTGTACAAAAAATCTTTTTCCTTATTCACAAGTAATTTGTACTTTAAAAAGTGGCAGAGCATGTCAAATGCTTATAAAAGAAATATAAGTAGATCAAAAACTTACTTGCTTTATTGATTCATATTATCTTTACCAATATTATAAATGTGAAAGCTTTTGTTTGTTCACACCTTATCTGTATAACCGATCATCGTGAAATTTAACATACATTGCGTGGACCTCAGAATTGGGACCACAAATAATTTTTGTGTCACTAGCTGTGTAGGTACCAAATGTCATTCAAATTTGTTTAGTCTTTATGTCAAAAATATCATAAATATTTTTTTGGGATCAATCGTTTATACATGATTAACGGTTTTTGCAAATAAAAAGTTATTTGTGTAGGTACTGACTAGATAAATATGAAGTTCAAGGAACAATTAATGTCTTCCTGTTATTTTAATAGTTACTGACTAGCTGTTTGGGAAATACGAAGATTTATACGAGTATATATTAATACTTTGATTGTGTTAGTTTTATCAATTTGGCTGGCAATTACGAGATTTCTAGGGCAAAGTTTATCATAATATTGGTGTGTTGTGATCATCGTCTTTTCTATAAACTCATTTACATTATGATGTATTATCTAGTATTGCAATGCTTATTATTTTATATCAAATCAAGTTGATTATTTATTTGCGTCTTTCTTCTTAACTTACATGTAACTTACAAACAAACACTTAATTATCCGTAACACGGAACTGCGCTTCCAAATTTAAATCTATAGGTACTATGTATTATAAAGCTGTAGCAGAGCTGTCTGTACATTTAAGATATTTGTGAAAAAAATACTGAATTAGGCTATATGTATAGGCGTGTCTAAACACAAAACGATTTTTTTTGTCTGTTTGTCTGTTTTACAGTTTGTTTGTTCGTCACACAAATATTTGTCCTGAGTGGGAATCGAACCCACGACCTCGTGCACGGAACTCGGTTACACTACCGACTACGCCACGAGGCCCGTCAAATTTGCTGACGTAGCATGGAAAACCGCTTACCTGAAATGTATGGCCAGGTGAGCTGTGGGCACAGCTAGCCACCGAGTAAAGGCCAAATCCGATGAGAAAGCGACGGGGTACACACAGACAGAATGGCTGGATGAATTAGACCAATTTTTGGACTATTGGCGTGAGGTGGCTTAAGATCAGGATGTCTAGTTGGAGCGAGAGGAGGCCATTACCCGTCAATGGTATAATAATGGCTAAAATAATAATATGTAATTAGATTTGAGCCTTACTTGTCCCCGGCTCGATCGATTGAAGATCAACGTGAAGCAACGGTGCTTTATTCTACATTTGTGTTTCGTATGGTGAGTGAGAGCGCTGGAGGCCCAGACTCCTTCCTTATCTTACATCTTCTCCTTATTATCATTCATCTTCACCTCCTATCCCTTTCCTTGGAGTTTGCGACGTGCGAGTGGTGCCTCTGGTTTTGCTAGCGTCTATAGGCTACGGTAATCACTTACCATCAGGTGGGTCGTATGCTTGTTTGCCAACCGCGTTTTATGTAAAGACACCATATAATATTTTTTTCATCTATTTATAGAGTACGGGCGAACGTGCAAAGACATAGGATGCTTGAACAGCGAAGTTTGTGTCCTCGCAGAAGACCCCTGTTCATTTGGACATGCTTCCAATTGTGGCACTTACCCCACCTGCAAAAAGAAATCCCAGGTTGAAGGTAATTAAACATATTAGAGTTATATTTGATGTTGTGGGTTTGATTCCAAGACAATTCCTTGTGTGATCTTTGTGGATCATCTCGTACTGTGAATGTAAAACACAAAATCGTATCAACATCGCACGGTTTAATTGTGATTGGCTTAGGAATAACTGTGATTGGCCGCGGAATTATTGTGACATCACGCGTTGGTGCATCTACCAATCGCAATAAGACGATACGATATCGATACGATTTTGTGTGTGAAATTCTAAGAGAGCTCAGTACAATTTGTCACACAAATAATTAATGGACCTTTCCTTTAGGAATCGTACCCGTAACACTCCATGCGAGAGGAACAATGTCAGCACAAGTTCCAATAACCGGGCTTATAAAAACGCATTTTATATTGTTATTCCTCACGATGCCCTGTTTTATTGTGTGAGTGAGTTGTGATAATTTGTAAACAATATTTAAAAAAAACACCGTGATGTACCGTAAAAGTTAGTCGATCACACGAATAACGATGGTACTCGTAGCCCCCTTAGAATTAAAACAAAACGTTAGACGAACTTTCGTTTCGCGTCATTGTGATTGTTCAACAATCCGACGCGTGTTTCCTGATTAGTCGGGATATCGACGTGTGATTAAGGCGACCAATCACAATGAAGCAAAACTAACGTTTCGTTTTTCATTCTAAGGAGGTCCGTTATCGAGTGAGTAGGTACATCCACTTCGTACCCATCCTACCACTAGTAATGCAATAGGTGATGTTGCTTTCTTCGTTTAGTCGCCACATATGACACTCTTGGGGGAATGGGGTGGTGACACTTGTATTTTTAGTCCGTCACCACGTACGTATGTTTGATTAAGTTTTTGCTACATTAATGTTTCACTCACATTTCAGGTGGAGGACTACACTCTGAACCCGATAAACCTGCTCCGAAACCACCACAATCACCATCAACAAGCTTTGATAAACCACCTAGCTACAACCCGCCTGCTCCGCCTTCTGGAGGCGTTTCTCCTTATGGTGGAAGCCCAAACAGTGGTGGCAGTTCACCTTATGGTGGAACCTCACATACAGGTGGCAATCCACCCTACGGTGGAAGCTCACCCTACGGTGGAAGTTCACCCTACGGCGGCAACTCCCCCTATGGAGGAAACTCGCCTTATGGTGGTAATTCACCATATGGCGGCGGCAGCAATAACCATGGAGGGTCTCCGTATGGTGGAAATTCCCCATATGGCAATAATTCGCCATATGGTGGTAATTCTCCTTATGGGGGCTCTTCAAGTGGAGGAAACAACCCATATGGTGGATCACCTTATGGTGGCTCGAATTCTAACACCGGCGGTTCAGGACGTGGCGGCAGTCCTATTGATAGTATCTTGAACACCCTGAATAAGTACGCGAATGGTGGCGGTGGAGCCGCAGGAGCAAACGGTGGTGCAGGAAGCAACCCTCTCTCTGGAGTATTCACCAACATCCTTGGAAATCTCGGCAAAAACGGAGGTTTTAATTTCAATAGTTTGTTCAATACTAGACCTATAATGGAGAATCCTAATTATCCTTATAGTTCCAATAGAAACACGCGTTCTAATATACAATCTTATTCATCAGGCTATCAGCAGAATAGTCAACCGCCTGCTCAGAACAAGAATTATGCGCAAAGTTATGCACATCATAATGGTGCTACTCGCAGTTCCACTCATTACTTTAGGTAAATTAAAAAGTAACCGTTGTAGAGCTATGGATTCTCCCGCCTGCATTATTTTTCTTTGAATAACAAAAAAAGCTTCTTAATTCTACACTATTTCTTTCTTTTAGCTTGGCTCGGCTAATACCAGCTTTAACTTTCACTTAAATTTTTATTGTATATAGTTTTATATTAGGTCAAATTTCGGTTTAAGTCAAAGGTGTTAATAAGTGCAAGGTTAAGTGCGATTTAACAATTATGTTAACAATTCTCTATTCTCACAAGGATAGCCCATTCATGGCTGAAGCAAGTTGTGTGTAATTTGATGAGGCACCACGGAATCCATCGTGGATCTTACCACTTTTATTAACCTCTCGAGCGTCATATGTGGGTAGATGTGCTCGTACTGCGCTACAAAAATTGGATGCGTGGTTCTAAGCAACAGTTTTAGCTAAGGTTTTAGAATAACTGTTCAGTGATATATAGAATATTACTAAAACATGTACTAAAAATTTCAACACGATGTAGTATAAAGAGAGGCAGCAACCTAGTCTTACAATTAGAATGAAAACCTCGTAATATTGTGTGTTTACAACTACCTTCGACCAAAATAAAATGGATAAACGGGCGTTAAATGTTTAGCTTGATAGTAAAATTTAAGTAAAAACCACTGGACTTTAATGTAGTTTATTAAAAAGAGATAGCTAATATAATAACTACGTGAGAAAAAGAGAGCACCTGTGTTTTCCTGTTGCTGTCAAACCGTTTGACAGCGGTTTAGAATATAAAGAAAATGGCGACTACTAAACGGTATTTGAAGAAATTTTTACATTTTAGAAAGAATTAGAATATGTACTTATGAATGAAATGGCACTTCTGTCAGTTTTATTTTCAGTTTCGTAGTATTTTGATGTTAGAAAGGCACAAGAGGGCATGTTTTGACAGCAGTTGGTATTGTGTATTTGGTCGACTAAACCCAATGGAGATTCACGGGCAAAGCTGAGTGTTTCGACGCGATAACTACTGTCAAATTGTAATTTCTTTGTTTGAGAATTGTTTGCTATTTTTGTGTTTAATCCGGTTGATCAGCGATATTGTTAAAATGTATATAATGTACCTGGAAGATATTTACACAAAAAAAGAGCAAACAATTCTCAGGCAAACGAGACAACTATAAATTGTCAATTATTGCCATCTCGCCGATAGCGTTATCTGCGCTCAGCTTTACCCGTTTATCCCCATTAAAGAGTAATGCGTATAACCAGACAATCCCCATGCTATGGAAAAGACAGCAGTGTCATTTCAACATGGGTTGATAATACGATACGCCATCTGCCGTGAAACAGTGTCAGTAAACACCACCATTGCAAGCCCGCGCTCACTATAGAGAGGCGACCACACTAGAACGACTAGTGGCCGCCACAAGTTGCGGACGCGTTTCTCCATACATTTTGTTTAGCATCGGCGCACACCGAGCGTTTGAGTAGCCGCGTCCGAGCCACGAGCTGCGGGAGTCGACCGCGCTCGCTACTTGTGGCCGAGTTTTGTCGTTCAACTCGCGCGCACACACAGCCACAGTCGCCGGCTTCTCCCTTGTCCTTTACACTTGAACAACTGCCGCAAGTGGCAGCCATTGAAGGCCGCATCCAGCCACTGGTGGCGGCGTGAGTGGTGTAACTGAACCACTGGTGGTCGCGTTTAGTAGCGGCGACTGGTGGCCATAATGTGCGGGGGCTCTTAGTCAAAAACGCGCTTCCCCGAGCCCGTCCATTAATTTTATTTTGGTAGAAGGTAACTACTACACAATCTTTTATTGTGTCACACAGGTTGAGTATAGCTACTTTAAACAATTACACACCAGCTCTATGTACACAACATATATTTTTTTAATTTTATTATTATAAAGAATCTCATTTAATACACTAGATATTGTAAAAAACTTACCTAACTATAACAATCTCGAGGCTTTTTTTCGGTTCGTAAGAGACCGACCAGTGTATATCATTATTATAGAAACAATTACTATTATTCATTTTCATTTTAAGTATTTAATTCAATCCAAAATAAGACAATTGACGTAAGAAATGGATTTGTTTTTACTTAGCTATTAATGCACTATAGATAGGTATGTTAATATCTCAAAGTAGTTAGTAGTATGTATTTTTAGCCTACACTGAAGCAAATAGCACTTAGCTTTTTATGTATTATTAATAGACGAAAAAGCAGTGATAGTCGTAAAACCAAAGACTGCAAATGCAATGGTATCGAGTTCGATTTCCAGTCCAAGGTCCATGGCACCACTGACTTTTCGAGAATATGTGTGTATTTCTTCACAAATTATCACTGCTCGGTGAAGGAAAACATTGTGCATGCCCGAGAAATTTTCTCGACTGCTTACGAAGTCCTGCCAACCGCAAGCTGTAAGCCCCACTGGGCCAGCGGTGGGGCTTACAGCCCCTCTCGTTCCGAGATTGGCAGTACCAAATAGTGGGATAGTAATGACTCCAAAAAATAAATAAGATGCTAAGATACAGGTATTGTATGTACTCTGGTGGCGGAGCAAAAACGAGCAAATAATAAAACCTTTTATTAGTCACAAATTAACGTGTACCACTAACTCTAACCAATAATCAAGATTTATTATTAAAACTAGCAACACGGGAAGACTGCTGTTCTTATATGTATCCTTTTAAATATGACAGGAATAGTGTGGATATGCAAAATAATCCTCTGAACCAAAACTAAATCAAACATAGATAGATGAACTCTTTATTATACATTGAACGAAATTAAATTGAAATGTATAATTGGCGGCCTTATCGCCTTCCAGACAACCATTGGATGGAAAGTAAATGAAGAAAATATACGAATATGCTGCCTTCCTAACTATATTTAGTAAAGAAATAAATGTAAAGAATCCAGCAGTCTTCAAATTATATCACGAAAATTTTATTAGCTCTTGCACTATAAAGGTGGACTTTCGAAATTAACCTCCATGGTATCACCTTCAATCTTGCGCTGAAACTCCCTTATTTCAACTGTCTTCTAATCTTAAATTTATATTTAGTAACAATTTTTCTGTGTGTTATATATGATACTCGTACAACATTATAATACTCATACATTTCCAATACGACTTCTAATACTGTAATGTTATATTTCTATTTCAGTTTGACTGTGGTTTTGATGTACCTGATACAACATTGTATGCAGAGTATATATTAGGAGATTATATTTTATTTATAAGAAGATAATTCGTGCCCGATGTAATCGCTCTTGTTAAGTTTCCAATGTAATGCAATTTTTACTTTTGCGTTGAATTAATCTTTAATATATGTGATGTTAACAACTTACGAGATTACCCAAAATAAAAGACAAAATACCTGTAAAATTGTTTTTTATTCAGTCAATTGAGATGCACAGACTAGAAAGAAGTACAAGATTGCTACAAAATATTGTGTCCCATAAATATGATCTATAATTGACAGAATATGTACTCTAACCAAGTATGATTCCTAAAGAGAAGTTATTACAATTGTAAAAGTACATAATCTTTTTTTACGTTGTGTCTCGGTAAAGTTAGCTTCAGCCATTGTACACTGTTGAAATTTAAATATACGATTTTTCAGGCCCAGAATACGTATTCGTTTAATTTCAATATGATTGATTGTAGTGCAGCTTATTTACGACATGATACTGGTATAAGTTTATAGATCACAAGAGAAATCCATCGACTAACTACAGTACACAAAATAACAAAAGAAATGCTTCTATGTTCCCTAAAAAAAGAACTGAAGTCGCACAGTTTTCTAAATTCATTTAAATAAAGAACGCGAGACTTGTGTCAATTCATCTCGCGTTATTTATAATTACATAAAAAGTTTTTACGATGCGAGATTTTTATTACATTTGGCAATAAACTAGCTCCCATCCATGAGTTAGCTGCGTAACCATTTACCTAACTGTTATCAACGACCGCTAGCCACTGAATCGCAACACTGCTATCGAAACCCTGCATCTTCACGATGGAAATATGGATTCAGTGGATTTTCAAAGCCTTTCTGGCTTTGTTGTATAAACTATTTTTTTGGTAAATGGAATGTCATTATTATACAACCACCAGCTTAAAGCTAGATAACAGGTATAAACACCCTAGCCACGTAACACACTACTAAACGTACTACACCTTACGTAAACCTTCGGCCTTACAAAATAAGTAGAAAAACAATATACCGATTAAAAGTGACAACATTCAAATAAATGTCTACAAAATTCTGAAGTTCTGGGTACATCATTTTTACACACATTTAAAATTCAATACAGAATCATATATTTTAATGTGATCTAGATTCTAGAATAATATTTTAGTCATCTTACAAGTATTATTAATAATAGTACTTTATTCACAGGTATTCAGTTAAAAGCAAAATTGTATTAGCCTCAATAATGAATACAAAAATAAAAATTCAATTATTTCTTTAGAGATTACATTGGTACAAAAATGCTAATGAGATAGGAAAGTATTTTCACATATAAAAATTTACTTTTGGGCCAAGATTATAAATATAAATAATTTGATTAAGGCCAATATAATATCTACACAATCATAGAAATATTTTTTTTATTCTTCTATGATTGTACCTAGAAACCCCAATCGAACCATCGAAAGATACTATATAATTTATAATTTTTTGACATTATAGTTAATAAATCTACCTAAAATAAACTATACATATAAAACCCACCTATTCTAGGAGTATATACTACAGGGATTTTTTTTAACCAGTGCGAAAATTTTGAGAAAATAAACAGGTAAATTTTAATAAACACGTATTTTTTATTTTGATATGTCTTAGTACTAAAAAATAAACTATCGCTAACGAAAGGGGTTTGAAACAAATTTTATGGTCACACGACGCGCGCGCTTCTGTAGATGCCTACATCGGCGCTCGTTCAATGCGCCGACGCGTAGGTATCTATGCGGGTCACTGACCGCAAATTTTATCAGGTTCGAACTAAACTTTTTAAGTTTAAGTCGTGACCTGAAGTTATTTGTAAGAGTAGTTCCAATTTTTCCTTCATACTTTCATAGGCTTAGGACATTCCGTATATATTATTTTACTCTGCTTAGGACCATCAAATGCAGAAAATAAAGCTTCGAGCCGCTCGTAAGATTGGTATCCATATTTTACTGATTTATTGTGTGATAAAAAAATAAAAAATAGGGATTTAACGATTAATGGAAATGTGTTCTATTACTGATAAAGAACCACCAAAAAAAACTTGCGCACTGGTTAAAAAATTACCCTGTATAAAGCTAAATATATGGCTTAGAGTCCTGTAAGAATAATTTAGAAATCCCTCTGTACACATCCATAATTAAATTATGTATTTTCTTATTCTAAGATTAAACATTTACTAATTGAGCTAGGTACTTAATGTAAATAAATAATAAATTATGTTCACGATATCAATATCAATCGTAAACTAAAGGCTAAATGATAAAACCACTGTCGCCTATCTATTTAGTGAAGTCCATAATAAGCTTTAGTTCGAATAAAAAAATCATACAAGATTCTCGCCCTCCTTTATCGAAATGACAGTGTCGAAAATTTTCCAAAATAAATCAGCCCCTTAGAATGAAAAACGAAACGTTAGACGAACTTTCGTTTCGAGTAATTGTGATTGATCAGCGTGATTCTTGATTAGTCGAGATTTTGACGCGTGACTGAGGCGACTAATCACAATGAAGCGAAACGAAAGTTCGTCTAACGTTAAGTTTTTCATTCTATGGAGACAGCTAGAACCTTACGTACTAATACCACTTCTGGCCTCTAGCTTACGATTTATATATTAATATTACATTAATTGCTGGTAACTTGGTTCTCTTCACTAGCAGAAGGTACAGGCTGTGGTCTCAATGCTTTATGAACTACCTTTAAAAATTGCCCTGTTATGTATAATACGAGCCAACACCAAAACCAGTAGTGATAAACGGACGAATAATACACCCATATGCGATCGAAAGTGAGCAGCAAGAAAGCAGCCGCTTGGTAGGACTCTGAGTGAGATCGTAAGAACCACATTATGAAGCCAACGATTTTCTTTTTCTGAAAATTAAGTTTGAAACTGATTCAGTTGAACGTAGTTATTCGGCGTCATTAGTGAACGGAGGAATGATTGCGCAAAAAAAAATTCAAGTAATGTTTCTACATATTTTTTGTAGTGGTAGTCATGCTTCTCCCAGCATGAATGACCTCGCCCGAGAAAGTACACAATCACACAGAAGATCGTCGTAAATCAACAATAGACACTCCTACTTTTTCGTATGGTGAGTAAGAGCTGTGTGGGGCCGGCTTTAGAATTGTCCCACCCCTCTCCACTCATGGGAGTCGTAAGAGCCGACTGAGGGAATACCGGAGGAGTGGGTAGCAGCACTCCTTCGAGTATTAACAACATCCACTGCGATCGCCAACCCGCCTGCCAAGCGTGGCGATTACGGCACTATCCCTCATTCTTGGGGAGGCCTATGTCCAGCAGTGGACGTTAAAAGACTGATGGATGGATGGAGTAAGAGCGCTGGAGGCCTAAAGCCTCTCTTCACTGCCCACCTCATTATCTCCCTCTATGATCTTCCCTATCCGATCCCTTCTCTTAGGTTTGGGCAACGCGGGAGTGTTGTCTTGATGTTGCTGGCAGAAGCCATAGAAATAGGCTACGGTAACCGCTTGCCGTCAGGTGATTCGTTGCTTGTTTGCCACCCGTATAGCATAACACTTAGAGAAACAGATGTATTACGAAGAACTGATTAATTGCGTTAAACACAAAGTGGAAAATGTGAAATCGAAAATAACAGTCACGAGCTAGATTTGAACCTGCATCTCCTGGATACCGTCCAGATGTTTTGCCAATTGGGTAGGCAGAGGTGTATTCACACCCACGGTTCGCCAGTTATGTTTAAGTCCCATGTAATAGGGGGCGGGCCTATTGCCGCCTACCGGGCACATTTCGAAACTCCGGGCTGCGCTACTGAGAATTTTTGTTTTTACGTATAAGCTCAATAACACTGCCTGAACCGAGGATCGAACCCGAGACCCCATGATCAGCAGTCGCTCACACTACCGCTACACCGCTTAGGCAGTTATATTCATCTTTAGTGTTGCATGATTTCATTGTGTAAAGGCGTCAGTTTACTTACCAAACCAGTTGCGTTTTTGTAGTACAATTTGTAATAAATATCTTCTGCCATAAGATAGAAAGGGCAAGCGTAAATGCAGAAGAAATAGCCAGCGTGGTATCCATGCCATATCACCGATACAAACAGCGCTGCGTGTATTCTGTAACATAACATAAAATGCTTAGCCGTTTGTAAAATACGATACACTAAATTTTGCTTTTTCGTTAAAAAATTTAAAAATTCGGCACGGTAATTGGAACTGTACTTAGTAAATGGCAATAAGCGCACCCTCAAAGTTGCAACTAAATTATATACTTAGACGATATATACAGAGGTAAGCAGAGGCTTACCCCTTCGTAATGTAGAAGAGAGTAATTGCTAAGGTGTAATATGGATATTCAGTGTCTATATTCTGCACATTCAAACTGACAAGATTAGGGTACAACTTGTAAAAAAACTGCGATTATTAATTCGCTTTAAAAAGGCCTAATAAAGCATCAAAAACCAGTATATCCACGGTGACCACCAGCGGCTTGCCGACTCGAGCGAGGAGCTGCCAAGTTTGCCAGTATTCATTAGTTTCCAATTCCAGTTAGTATTCATTAGTTTTCAACAGCGAAATGAAATAGTAAGCAGCGGCTTCGCAGTTTCTAAGGTTGCTGCCTGCATGAGCAGCGATCACCACTTACCATCAGGTGAGCCGAGGCACATCTGACCCCATAAGCAATGAAAAAGAAAAAAAAACGGCATTGTATCTATTCTCTACTGACTAAATCCAACATAGGCGAAGCAGTTCTATATGTGCATTGCTCTCAAAACTTACTTCAAAGGTTTTATAGGAAAGCGCTTGTACACAACCATGGCAACCCAATATTGCACGGCCTTGTTCCACACTTTCATCGAGTCACGCAACGTGACAACAGTTTCACATTGCCATACTTCCATAGATTCCACAGTTTTGAAATCATAGCTCATTGTCTTTGCTTCTTCTGGCGTCCTGTAGATAAAATGATCAAGTTACTGTAAACAAAACATAGTCCCCCTTACTAATAAACATTGTATAAGCTCCAAATAGTTATCCAGTGTTTTGTTCCATTCTTTCAATGTCAAACTGTCATATTAGTGAGTAAGACAAAACACTGAATAACTATACAGTGGTTATACAACGTTTATTAGTAAGGCAGAGTAAGTATCATCAAGGTATAATCTTCTTGTTTTGATTACCTCATTATTGAGGGTTGTGTCACTCATGGCTAATTCCTCGGAATAGTACCTACAGCAATTCCAATACATCAAATCATGTAGAGATGTTAGTAGATCTAGACTAGATACCTCGATGTATCCAAATATTCCAGAAAACGTGAGATCCTAGCGGTAGAGCCTTGCTTATCCAAGCATGAATGGGTCGGCTCGATCGGGGAAGTACCACCCTCTGACAAAAGATCATCGAGTAACAACGGTGTACCTACCGTTGTTTCGTTTGGTGAATGTGAGCGCCGAAGGAGCAAACCTCCTCCCTATCCTCTCCTTAGTACCCTACCTATGCACCTCCTACTCCTTTCCCTGGCGATGAGCGAGTGATGCCTCTGGTGTAGATAGCGTCTATAGGCGGTAACCGCTTGTAGATGATTAGGTTAGATGGGCCGTATGCTTGTTTACAAGTAGCATAAAAAAAACCAGTTCGAGCCCAAGCACGTTTTTTTTTTGCAAAAACACATACCTAAGTTATAATTACTGCACACAAGTCGGAGTGGTTTAGATACCGACTTCCCGTCCGAGTGTTGTCGGTTCGATTCCCACACAGGACAACTCTTATTGAGATCCACAAATGGTGTTCTGAGTCTGGGTGTACTTTACGTCTGTTAAATTGTATGTTTGTAAAGTCTCCCGCGATGCAAGGATTTTTCCTTAGTACCTACAGGCTGTTGTTAAAAAATAATGTTATTAACGTACACCAAACCTGTACGGCGTTGATTTTTATTGCAACAAGTCCTTATTAAATGGAAGTTAGATTACGTCCGTAACATGACTTGCAGCCAAAGTTTAAAGTTCAGCCTCTGTCTCAATTTCAGTCAAAACCAAAATTATGGCCAAAGGAAACCGAATGACGAGGTTTCGAAATGTGCCTGGTAGACGGCAATAGGCTCACCCCCTATTACGTGGGATTAAATATAGCTGGCGAACCGTGGATGTGTAATACACCTCTGCCTACCCCCTCGGGGATACAGGCGTGATGCTATGTTATGTTATGAAACCGAACCTTTGGTCTTTCGGTTTATTTAGTCACTGCTGCGAGCGAAGTGTTTCACAGTCACTAAGTTTCACTGATTTTGGTCGAAACCAAAACTACGGCCGTTACTAAATATTTTAGCCAAAACCAGAACCGAACCTAAGAACGGTTATACTAAATATGCAAGTTAGTTTTTCACTTACGTCTTTTTTAACATCAGATATCCAACGGTGGGTCCATGGCCGGTCTTATTTTTACCATAAACTGGGTAAGCTCCCATTCCCGCGGATGTGCACACACTTTCAGCAAGTGTCATTCCAGCATAAATGCGTTGTCTGAACGCGGCAAATAGCACCCAAGGGTAGAACATGCGATATATAAAATGCCTGTTGTTGTGTTCTTCGGTTAATACATACTGTGGCAGTAAAAATAAGTTCAATGAGTACTAGTAAACAAACTCCTATTTATCTTTCCAAAAGGGCTTTCTCATTTTGAAAAATACGTTTTTTAGGACAACTTTAGGCTTCAATGATACTATGACGATTTATAACAGTTTATTTCTTATAGGAAATTATGTACAAAGAGAGCATTCTGTTTGGTGTCAAACTTGCTTTTGTTTTGGAATGTTCATTCCATCCAAACATTCTTTATTGACTATACACCTGATAGTAAGCAGTTACCGTAGCCTATAGACACTAGCAACATCAGAGGCATCACTCCCGCGTCGCGATCTTCAAGGAGAGGAATGGGAGGTAGATAGGAAGGATAATAAGGATACGAAAGATAATAAGGAGAGGATAGGGAGGGAGTTTGGGCCTTCTGCTTTCCTGTTAATTATGAAACTCCATAATTGACGTGCTGCACCACCTCCAAAATATAGGAAAAGTGGCAGGCGAGTATATCATACTCGTATATAAGGTATTTAAGTTTAATTAATTATGTATGCATAGCAAGTATGTTATTAATTCCTTACCTCCAAAGGCCAGATGCTAGAGAATGCCAGATACAATGAGATGTATGTTGGAACAATTTTGAGCGTATTTACAGTGAAGCTAAAACAGTCAACAGATTTGCTGAATGGCAGGTGAAAGTAGTCATCGAAAGTTCTGTATCTGTAGTATGGACCTGAAATAAATAAATAAGCTTGATTATTAAAACATTTTCATACGCCCTTATAAAACTGTAACAGCCCCCTTAGAATGAAAAACGAAACGTTAGACGAACTTTCGTTTTGAGTCATTGTGATTGATCAACAGTTCGACGCGTGATTCCTGATTAGTCCAGATTTTGACGCGTGATTCAGGCGACCAACCACAACGAAGCGAAACGAAAGTTCGTCTAACGTTTCGTTTTTCATTCTAAGGGGGCAGAGCTGTCTGTATCTACATTCCGGAGTCAGTAGCATCCCGGAATTTGGAAATGTGGCCGGTAGACGGCAATAGGCTCGCCTATTACGTGGGATTCAAACATAGGTGACGAACCGTGGGTGTGTAATACACCTCTGCCTACCCCTTCGGGGAATACAGGCGAGATGCTGTTATTCTTTTGCAAAATGAAGTCATAGCCAGGAGCTAGTTATACTTAATACGGAAAATAATCAATACTATTATAAAGCTGTAACAGAGTTGTCTGTACATTTTAGATATTTGAGAAAAAATGACTGTAATAGGCTATATAGGCGTGTCTAAATACAAAACGATTTTTTTTATAATTTTTGTCTGTTTGTCTGTTTGTTTGGTCGCACATCACACAAAAACTACTTAACGGATTTGATGTAACTTTTATTTGAAAAACCTTGATTTGACTTAAAAACTGGTAGACATTTTATCCCGCTACTATATCGGGAACCTGAGATATAACCGAAAAACTAGCTTTTGGCTGCGGCGAAGCCGCAGGCAAAGCCTAGTTTATTTATAATATCATCGCTTTCATATTAATAGGGTTTTTTTGATTGATACAATATAGAAAATTAATTATTTAGACATTTTTATATATATTTTTAGCATTTCTTATGCTTAGTATTTATAGGGCTGCGTCATTATTAGGTAAAAACCTTAATTGTAAAATTAAGTTTATCTGGTTGGTATAATGTATGTAAATACTTCCGACAGATAGCGCAGGCGTCACCCAGGACGTTAAGTATGATGTGTTATCGAAATTAGCAGTCGGGAGCAATTGTCAGGATGGCTGAATTGGTAAAAGCATCTGGACGGTATCCAGGAGATGCAGGTTCGAATCCTGCTCCTGACTGTTATTTTTGATTTCGCATTTTTCACTTTGTGTTTAATGTATAGTGCTAAGCATGTCAAATGCTAAAAATATATATAAAAATATCTAAATATGAATGTGTTATCGAAATTAGCAGTCGAGAGCAGTTGTCACAATGGCTGAATTGGCAAAGCATCTGGACGGTATCCAGGAGATGCAGGTTCAAATCATGCTCGTGACTGTTATTTTCGAATTCACATTTTCCACTTTGTGTTTAATTGACAAATTATGTTTAAGGCAAACCCCACACGTCCAGTAAATACTGTGGTTCATCAGTATTTAATGATAAACTACAACATTTAGTGAACTTGTGATATATGTGGGAACTAGTATATTGACAGATCTCAGTATAGATAATTTACCAGAGACTTCTAATTAATTCTGGAATGACAGAGTGATGAGCCCATAGAATGTAACTCACTAAATATCGACATCGCATCGTAATTGTCATAACATTGTCATTGGATGAGAGATCTTGAAAGATTTCGTGGTTGGTTGAGCGATTATTGCGACATCACGTGACTATGTATCTACCAATTACAAATAAGACGATACGATGCCAATACGATTTTGTGAATCACATTATAAGGCGGCAGACTAACAATTTTTTTTTTATATTCAATATAGCCGCAGTGCTTGCAATTAAAAAAAAACACCAATGTTAATTTTTGTCTAGGGGAAATCGAAGGTCTAATTAGCGTATCTTCTTTAGTTAAAAACCAACGTCAGAAGATGAGTAAGTAAAGTGAGTAAAGTGCTCTTCTCAAACCTCGATTAAAGAGGGACAAGTCATAACGCTGGGAAAACACCGCAGCAGGAAGTTCATTCCAGATCTTACACGTACGTGGTAGAAAAGAACGCTGAAAACGAACCGTCTTGGACGAGATCGTTTCCAGGTGGTATGGATGAACCCCCTAGTACGGCGTCTCGTGGCCCGGTGGTAAAACGGCGATGTTGGTACCACCTCAAACAGTTCCTCAGAGCACTCCCCGTTGAAGGGTCGATAGAGCACACAGAGAGCCCCAAAGTCTCTCCGCCACCCCAACGACTCCAGCTCATCCGTGAGATTGGGATCATCGACAATCCGAACAGCGCGTCTTTGCAGGGAGTCAAGTGGGTCGAGCTGGTATTTTGGTATGCCTGCCCAGAGATGTGAGCTCCACGTGAGGGCGGACTTGTGCTTTATACAGCACAAGTCGCTGCCTCGGTATGAAGTACCGCTTGGCTCTGTTCAGAACGCCCAGTTTTTTGCTCGCCAATTTGGCTTTGTCCTCCAAATGACTCCCTAACTGGAGTTTACTAGATATGTCGATGCCGAGGGATCAATGCTCTCGGAGACCGGGAGAGTTACCCCTTGGAACTGGGGCGTCACGACAAATGCGTCCTTCTTTGCAGTGAACGCGCAAAGCTGGGCGCAGATGGCGCTATCGGCGAGAAGACCACTGTCAAATTGTAGTTGCTTTGTTTGCCTGAGAATTGTTTGCTACTTTTTGTATTTAATCCGGTTAATCTGGGATATTGTTAAAATGTACAGTACTGGAAGATTAAAGAAGTGAAAGACGCTATGCTGTATAACCACAAAATCTTTGCAACTATTTCCACTTTTTTAATGTTGGATTTTTGGGGAAATAAAAGTATACTGAGGTTACAATTATGTATGTACATCACATAGAGGCAAATTAAAATATGCCAAATTACAGGGTACAAATTGTATGAAAATGATAGTTTTCAGTGGCCATGTCGATAATATGCTATGAAACGATGGTAGTAAATATCCCCATTTATTTTTAAATAGTTACTCAAAATGAAGCGAGCGAGCGACCGTAGATTATACACTTAATACTGATAGCAAGCGACCACAGATTATAAATTTTTCACTACTAGTACTTCCCTCAGTGAGGGTAGTATTTCGTGTCTTAGCGTTTCGTTTTTGCGATAAATAATAGCTATTAGCTATGTCCTAATCTGGTCCCCCCCCCCCTCCCGAGGTATTATGTATACCACAATTCGTGATGATTAGTAAGACCATTGTCAGCACTGACTAAATTTGCTGAAATTCAGAGCCGTAAAAAAGTCCGTGAAATGGTATGTTCGTAAAGTCCTCCGAGATACAAGGCTTATTCCTCATTGCGTGAAAAAAAAATCACCGATATATCGATATTTTTTGACGTGATAACGTCTTATAAATCGTTGAATACCGGCTGCATGCACGAAAGTCTCACGGTCCGAAAAATATACGTCGACCGATGCACTGTTTGTGAAATTAAGTAAACGTATATGACGGTATCACGTAAAATTATCGTCCGTAAACCGACTTTACAGACTTTACTTTTTTGTTTCGATATAACGAAACCGATATCAATATTTAAAAAAAATATCGAAACTATATATTATTATATCGATACTTTTTGGTTCTTCTTGCATCCCTAGACGGTTGTACAGCCGACTGTCGGAACATCTATAGTAATGTCGGAATGATTGGCCGGCCTTATTATGGTCGGAACCAGCCAAATCGGAATGTCTGTTAGTAGCTTTAGTTACCAAATAGTTTTAATTTCAGTCAATAAATTGAATTATGTGTATTTTGCAGGCCTCATAAGCGAAGCGTTGAGGTGTGTTCTACTGCCGTTTTACACGGAACAACTGATTTATCAAACTTAAAATGTCTCTATTTATCATATATTGCACTTGTAAAATAATATCTACACACACACATAAAGAACAAACACTATTTTTAACACTCATTATATTTTTGATGCCATTTTTGTTATTTAAACTAGTTAAAAAACTGTTTGAAAAAAATCTGGCTTGGACGTCCGTGAGTTGTAAGTAATGTATGTTAACACGATAACGACCAAAATACTTTACTAATCGAGTCTTTCTTTTTCGTTTACGAATTATTATGATCAGGAATTGAGCCCTATTACTTTTCACGTTCTGATTCGATGTGGTTTAATTGTTATTAAATAAACAAAAAAATACTGAATATTTACGCTCGACGCGACACCAAAACCAGCGCCTTTCATGAGAACTACCTTTTTACGTTAGCATAGCCACCGGTGGTTTTAATATCGTAAACAGAACGCCGTTCGCCCGACCGGTAGGTACATTATTTTTTGAATAAAGTTCTACCTTTGCTTGACGAACTGATGATATTTGTCAAGTATAATAACTATTTTATCCATAACAATAATTAAAAACACTAAACACACGTAAATAATAACAACATTATAAAACACGAAAAAAACATATTTTACATTCCACAATTTTTTTTGCTTGGCCTTGACGTGCGTGCCGCCCAGAACTGAGAGAGGTAGACCAAGAAGTACTTCTTAAAATTAGCGCTAGATGGCGTATAAGACATGAAACCCACATTAGTACTTTTTGAAAGTAGCGCTATCTATGTGATTTATTGAAAACTACTTAGTAAGACCAATACATTATTAGTTACTTATCAAATAATCAATTATATTGTGAAAAATGAAGATTATGAGGCGTGCAGTTTTGGATTTTCCAAAGTATTTCTCTCTGTTGTAACCAATATTTTGTTCATTGTTTTCCTTTTTTAAACCCAACGCTAATATAATTGCCACACAAGTATTAGTTTTTGCCATGTGTCCATTTCACACCTGAACTGTAGTATTTATAATGCAAATGTAACAAATACTGAATGTTTAGCCTTGCTTGTTCATTTCGACAACAGAATGCAATCTATCATTATTTATTATACTGATGGACCACAGTATTTACAGAACGTCTAGGGTTCGCCTAAGAGTAAATATAAATATTGGTCTACCTCTCAGTTCCAGGCCGCGCGCACGCCAAGGCTACGCAAAAAAAAAGGCCCCCGAGCCGCTAAAAATATTCCCGCTTAAAATTTTGTTAGAGTTCAATGTCTTTTTAAATTTTATTAGTCTGTATTCTAGGTTATAGTTAAAGTTACTCAAGCCAATATAAACTGTATCCTCGTAAAAACAAGTTGTAAAATCGCTATATATCGCATAGTTATTATACTTGACAAATATCATCAGTTCGTCAAGCAAAGGTAACAACTTTCTTTTATCAAAAAACAATGTACCGGATGGGCGAACGGCGTTCTGTTGACGATAGTACGGCTCTATTCCTAATCATAATAAAGACTCGATTAGTAAAGTATTTTGGTCGTTATCGTGTTAACATACATTAAATAAATAAATATTCACGGACATTTCACACAACGTACTCTGGTACATTACCTAAAACTCACGGACGTCCAAGCCAGATTTTTTTCAAAAAGTTATTTAACTAGTTAAAATAACAAAAATGGCATCAAAAATATCATAAGTGTTAAAAATAGTGTTTGTTCTTTATTATGTGTGTGTAGATATTATTTTACAAGTGCAATATTATATGATAAATAGAGACATTTTAAGTTTGAAAAATCAGTTGTTCGGTGCAAAACGGGAGTAGAACCCACCTCAACGCTTCGCTTATGAGGCGTGCAATAATAAAAAAAATAAAAATATATAATTACCTGTCAAAAGCCCACAATAATGGAATGAATAATGGAAGAGATCTATAAATTCAGGATTTATTAATTCAAGAAACTCATTGTCTTTCTCAACCTCCTTTAGTTCCTCTTTAGGTTCATTATCTTTAGACAATTGCATAGCTTTCCATGAACCATTAATTTCAAATGCAACTCCAACAACCCGTAGCACTATTATCATTTCAATTAGATTGGTCTGACCAGAAGATTCTGGTAGACCAAGTTTGCTGGACAGCCGAAACACAAGGAGATATCCAAACATAAAAAAGAATGTGACAACATGACATCTTCTGCAAAGAAAGATAAAAATTTAACAAAAAGATAAGTTGAGTCTTTCAGCAATAAACGGCCTAATCCTCTGATATTGCATACACCCCCATGTACCTGAACATAATTATAATTTATATATAGTTTACTTTGACCCTGCACTCGTCTCTCAGTGGACTATAAAAGTGAGGGAACAAAGTTCATATATATATTATTTAAAAATATATATTAAGTATATTCATACAAATACTTATCATCATACCTTTTGCCTTGCGGGATAGGCAGAGAGAACCAATAGGCTCTAGGAGAACCAATTTTTGCATACATCTTCATACACGCTTGCCAGTTTCGGAAACTCCTGATGCCACCTTCCTTTACTACACAACCAATCTGGTCTACGTAGGCGAGTCTCCCGCTGTACTTTCGTATATCTTCTCAACAAATCACTCATCTGGCATTCTCTCCACATGTCCAAACCATCGGAGCAATCCCTTTCACATCTTTACACTAATACTCTCTTTCATACCTCTCTAACGTTGTTGTTATGGATGCGGTCAGTCATACCATTCATTATCTCATTCATTACAATCTTGATTTCTATTTGTACAGTTTATGCCTGAATGTTTGTGTTGTAATTTAATTTTTTTTTTTTATCAGGTCGGCAGTTGTAAACAACTGATAGGTGCCTGTATCCTGCTACTTTTCACTTGCTATCTATTGCATGTAAAAGATATTTGTCTAGGCGGTTTTTGAAGAAAAAGAAAATAAGATTCCCTGCAATTTTAACTCCTAAATCTGTTTGCACCTTAACTTCCAATCTTGAGTCATAGAATTTGGTGGCATCTTATTAGTAAATGAGAAGAGGATTGTGGGTACCTATGTACAGTGCATTTCAAGCCATTTAGGTTAATGACCCATTCTTTGGACCAGCGTTGGTCCAAAGAATGGGTCATTATTCTGTGTTGAGTCATCTTGAGGACGATTAAAATCGACTAGTGGGTTAGCAAATATTTTAATGCCATCAGCAAAGATGCTCATATTACACTGCAGACATTGAGGGAGACCAAATGTATATATGATGTATAATACTAGTCATAAAACAGAGCCCTGTGGCAAGCCGCTTTATTATATCTCATGGCTATCTGATTTAGTTTCGCTTACTCTTACTTGCAAGGTTCTCTAAGTTAGGAATGCCTTGATCCAATTTATGAATTCATTGCATATACCAAATCTAATTTCTGTTGCAGTCTCCTTGTAGGTACCTTGTCAAATGCTTTTTTATAATCTAAGTACATGACATCAACAGGTTCTTTCTTATTGAAGTGTTCTGTCAATAACGACATGCATGATCGACATGCATGATCGACATGCATCATAGTGGAGTGCTGCGAGCAAAACCCATGTTGCTGTTCAGGAAAAACATGATGCTTGCATAAGAAAGCTCTGATGTGTTTCGCTATAATTTTTTTTGCATAGCCTTGCATACTACACTAGACAACCTGATGGGTTAAGATGGTTCTAGTTTGCTGCCTTTTTTTAATATAGGGATCATAATAGCTATTTTCCATTAATTTCGAATGGAGATTTCGCACAATTGATAACCTTCATATCTTTAGCCAATGTTGTGTGTAAGTTTTTGTTTACCTTGTCTTTAATCAGCTTTGATGATGTTGGGGTTTAATAAATGTAATTTTACCTTGGGGTGATGTTTACTAATAGCAATTTACAACATAAATAGATCAACTAAGACTATTATGACAAAAGATAAAGGTTTACAAAATAATATAACATAAGTACCTACAGATATTTAAAAGTAATGTATGTAGGCAAGTACATTGCATACAATTTATAAGTGGTAAGACTTACTTTACAGATGAAGCCTTTATTGCAGTTATACCAAACAGTGCCGACAAAATAGGATGAGCAGCGCTATAACCTGAAACAATAATAATAAGCAGGAGTCCAAGAATACTACCAGCCCATTTCTTAGTTTCCACTGTCTTTATTTTTCTGTAATATGGACCGATCACAACACTAAAAAAAAGCAATGATATATATATGATATCATTTTTGTTTTTGTTGATAAAACCCCACATATTTCTTTGGGTAATCAATCAATGTGGGTTTCAATTCAAAGAGCATTTAGCACAGCCACAGAACAATATTACTCAAGAGGCATTTAGTTGGTTTTAGTTTTTCGGTTTATTACTATACTGACTATACTCTTTGGTTCACAGAGTACTCTATGAATGTGGGACTTCTTTTTTGGGAGTTTTGGCGGGAACACGAAGAAGATCATGTCGTCGCTCTGCATTATTTTCCTAAACTTGTGTTATTTCAAGTATTAATGTGTAAAAGGGGTGGCCTTTTGCTTATTAACTATTTGTGTATGTGCATAAGTGTTGGCAAGTGATGTAATGCAACATAACGGGATTTTTCGTGTTGTCTCCAAAACTCCATAGAAGCTTCAGTAAGATCGCCATCGTCTTACTGGAGTGGGACTTTGACTTGACTGACTAATTTTATATGACTGACTTCGACTATGACTTGTTTTATGAACTAAACTTACGTGTGATGAGAGAATAACGATGTTTATGTTACTGTTAGGCTGATGGTTCTTCCAATGCCTTAAACAAATTAAAAATAAAAAAAAATATAGATGTTTTTGCTTGATGCTTCGCTTCGTCTTCATTTTTGCAGATAATTTTTTAACTATTTAATACTCTAGGAATTGTAAATGAATCTGATATTAAAGAAAAACAATCTGTTAGTAAAATACCCCATTGTTCCTTTAAAGCCAACGTGATAATATAGGGCCTAAAGATGAATGAAGAAAAAAGGAATCAAATAATCCAATCTATTAATTTAAGAATTGGTGGTGATATAAATTGTTTAGAGAGTGCTTACGAGTTGGAAACTGAGTTAACCCGTAGAAGGGAGACCTTAAAAACCAGAGTAAGTATTGTAATATTTATTACAACGCATATGACAAAAGCTATTGGCATACGAGAAGTTTTAAAAAGGCATATATCCCTCATACCTTGTACCCTGTAGCCGTGAAATTTATTTAAATGTAATGTACGTTCCACATCAGTCAGTTATTCTAAGAGAGTAGAAATTGCCACATCATTATAAAAATTAAGCTACATACTTAAATAAAATCTGAAATATGATATTTGTTTTTAGAATGATTTTGCCATTTTTGACCACATTTTTGACCACATAAAGGCACCCTTTTGAATCCTGGCGCCTTATTGTTACCCATGTTGTGAATAATAATAATAAATATCCACGGACATTTTCACACAACGTCCTCTGGTCCCAAACTAAGCTTAGGTAATGCTTGCGCTCATCTAGCGAAAGGAGGTGGCGGAGAGTGCCCGGGAGGAATCCTCCTTCGCGGACCCGATTAGCCACCGGCGCGCGGGGCGGCGTGCGCGCGCATACCTGCGCCTGATGCCGCCCTAGCCGAGGCTGCGGACGGTGGGGTCGGGGAGTACCCTGCCGTCCGCGGAAGCCTACCGCGAAGGTGTGACGGCCAAGTGCGCGGGGCGTCGCACAAGAGAGGGTGCCCGAAGGGGCTGCCGCCTGCGAATCGCGGTGAAACGACGTGGTACCCGTGATCCGCCGTAGTAAGGGTGGGTGAGGGCGCACGTTGGGTTTTTAGTGGGTGAGAGCCCCACACGACCCCGTTGTCTCCCCGGGCAGGGGGGTGTGCGGTAGGACATTTTTGTCCACCTAAAATAAAAATAAAATACAAAAAAAAAGGTAATGCTTGTGCTATGGGTACCAGATTACAGATATAATACATTATACTACTTTTTTTTTGTAAATACATACATATCATAGATAGAAAACACCCAGACGCAGTACAAATACCTGTGTAAATCACACAAATAATTGTCCTGAGTGGGAATCGAACCCACGACCTCGTGCACGGAAGTCGGTTACACTACCGACAACGCCACGAGGCCGTTAATGTTTTTCTTAATTTTTGCACATGTCACTATTTTTAGATGTATATCATATAAATACTTTGCTGAGGTGGGCAGCAAAAATATCAGCCTTAACCTGTCTACTTCGAGCCCAACTTCTGTCTCGTCTACGAAGTAGGGGTTTATGATGTAATGGTCTATTGAAATTTTTGCATGCTTTCCACAGCAAATAATTGTTAACCTTTGTAGCCGAGACGCCCTCCAAATATGTTTCCAGGGTAGTATAGGCTTCAATTATGAGAGTTTTAGCTCACAGGTCGCTTTAATGAGCGCCTTTTTGTTATCGTGATGACTACTGTTATGCCTTAGTCGATCAAGTCTCCTTTTTTCTAGAATTTTATTTGTATCTCCTCTAAATTTGGTGTGTTACTGGACGTTCAATCACTTCTGGCGTAGACATTTAGCAACATTTCTGAATCGTTCTAGTAATCGATTTAGTCGTCAATATCAGATTCAATTTTAAGAGTTTTTAATTTAATTTGCTCTTGTATTAGTTTCCGAAGGGCATTCCAGTCTGGTCGCTTGCTATATAATTTTGAATTCCTTTCCGTGACAAGCACTGTAATTCCACTAGAAAGTATCACTGGAACGTGGTTGGCGGGCATCAAGGCAAGTTTGTATCTGATGATCAAACTTAAATAAACCCTTTACAATAAAGAAGTCGATGAGGTCCGGTAACCTCTTTGGGTTGAATTAGTGGGTTCTGCTTTTATTGTTTTCTTAAGCTCTCTTCCCGGGTATTGCTCAATTGTGAGGCCCGATAGACGTGTTTGGCTTTCCAGTCTCCTATAATAAAACGCAAACCTGCCGTGTCCCGTCTGTCTGCCTGGTTCAGTGGCCTGCCAATACAGGCGGATAGATGGCACACGGCGGTTTTATTTAGTGACGGGGTGAAGGAAAAAAAAGGATGTGAATTAATTCGTTATACTGTTCCTGAATTATTTTACTTTAGAGGGAAACATTGAATACTCCACTTCGATCTTCTACGTCGATATTTGCTACCTGCATGTGTGCTTTCCGAATCTGGGGAAGTTCATATGTTTAATACTAGACCATACAATCACAGCTGCGCCGGAATGCGCTGTAGCATCAGGGTGATTAGCGGCGTAGATGTCAGAGTTCTTAATTTTAATGCAACTGTTTACAGTGAAATGAGTTTCACAAAATATAAATTATGAGAAGTGACAAGCAATATTCTTAGTATTGCAAGTGGACTGTGGCTCTTCTGCTACTATAAACAGTTGAAAAAAACTGTGAGCCAAACTATCACACTTAACACCTTAGCATTTAAACAAAACAAAAATACATTTTTCTTTAGCAGCTTCTAAACTAGATTAAAGAAAAAATAAAAATTTATAGGTTGAGTTTATCTAAGGCCATTTTCTCTTGTGTTTCAGCTAAAGTTTGCCATAGACGAAGTCCCAAGTAAGCGACCATCAGCACTACGTAAAGCAGAACTAAACATAAATCAGATTGCCAATCTCAAGGCTCGTAGCCTTGACTTGAAGGATAGAGTGGATACTTTTCTTAAAAAAACTGAACCATTTAGAGCTGAAGTTCAAAAACAGTTTGAAGCAATTAACAAATTAGAGCAGGTTATAGTTTATTTGAAGTCATTTGAACAAATTGAAGATTTGGGGTTTGTATTAGTCCTTTGATGTAATTTTATTTAGTTATAGTTTTGGCTATTCTATGCGATATTAAATTCTACTCGGGCGGCTGCCTGTACTAGATCAGAATGCCTTTCCATTCTTTAGTGTTTTGAGAGCCTCAACCAACTAAAGAACGGAAAGACAGGGTGTGCGTATTCGTTTGGAGTGACGTCTGCTGTAACCGCCTTCTGGGTCTCGAACATGGCGAACTGTATATTTTATAGCTACACATAGAAAATGGTGGAACAGAACGCATCTACGCATGCCTTTACAGGTCCCATGGCAGTGATTCGGGGTCAACTCACCTTTTCGAGAACGTCGAACGGAATGAACTTCCTGCTGCGGTGTTTCCCCAGCGTTACGACTTGTCCCTTTTTAAACGAGGTTTGAGAAGAGCACTTTGCTCACGGTAGGCGGCGGTTTGGCTGTGCCCCTGGTGTTGCCAAAGTCCATGAGTGGCGGTTACCTGGCTTACTATCAGGTGGGCCGTTTGCTCGTCTGCCACCGTTGGCAATAAAAAAAAACCGGGAGACGACGAAATTACCGTAGAACTTCTGAGGGCCCGCAGAAATCCGGTCCTAAAAGCAATTCAGATGTTATTCAATTCCGTCGTTCTCGTGGGTGACGTCCCAGAGTTGTGGACTAGGAGCGTGGTGGTGCTGTTCTTCAAGAAAGCTGACAGAACCCTCTTGAGGAATTATAGACCCATCCCGCTTTTGAGCCACGTCTATTAGTTGTTATCGACTCTGCGCAGGTTAGACGATTTCCAGCCTTCCGAACAAGCTGGTTTCCGAAAAGGCCATAGGACCATAGACCACATCCATACGCTACGCCAGGTTATACAGAAAACCGAGGAATATATAATCGGCCTCTGTATTTGGCGTGTGAACTATGAGAAAGCCTTTAGAATCAAAATTCGATCGAAACTGGTCGGTGGTGAAAACGTTCTTTACGACTCAACGACATTTAAAAAGAATTGTGGTGGGGTGCCGTCCTACGCTGCGCCGTCCGATACGAGGTCGCCACTCGAGAACCTTTTTTCCCCAACGGTTGTCGGTTCGTCGAGCGATGTGGCCTGCCCATTGCCACTTCAGCATGCCAACCCGGCGGGCTATGTCGGTTACTCCCGTTTTCGTACGGATCTTCGTATTACAGATTCGATCACGTAAATACCAAGCATAGCCTGCTAGGCCAACATTCAGAGACCACGTCTCTGTTCCATGTCATCAGTGGTAACACACACTGGTCGTAGACCTTCGTTTTCAGACACTGCGTAATATTGGACGAGATCTTCCTTAGCTTCCCGAACGCTGCCCAGCTGAGTTGGATTCGTCGATTGACCTCTTTCTCGAAGTTGCGCCTACCTAACTGGACTGTTTGTCCCAGGTAGACATAGTGGTCGACAACTTCGAGAAGCGCACTCCCGACTAGGACCGGTGCTGAAATGACATGGAAATTAGACATGACTTTCGTCTTGTCCATGTTCATTTTGAAACCCACTAGTCGGGAAACCCTGGTGAGATCATTGAGCAATGGTGCCAAGGTCCTCCAGCGATTCTGCCATGACTACGATGTCGTTGGATTATCGAAGGTCAGTGATGTATTCGCCATTGATGTTGATGCCGAATCCGGTCCAGTCCAAGACCTTGAAGACAATCTTCTTCCAATGAAGTGGTAAAGATTTCGGGGACATAACGTCTCCCTGTCTAACACCTCTCTGCATTTGGATCAGTTTCGTACTACTGTCCTGAACACGGACTGACATGGTGGCGTTTCTATACAAGCACTTCAGCATTTCGATGTACCGATAGTCAATATGGCACCGCTGAAGGGACTGCAGCACCGCCCAAGTTTCGATCGAATCGAAGGCTTTCTCATAGTCCACAAACGCCAGACACAGAGGCCGATTATATTCCTCGGTTTTCTGTATAATGTGGCGTACGTATGGATGTGGTCTATGGTACTATATAGCCTTTTCGGAAACCGGCTTGTTCGGGAGTTAACTAAACTAACTACTTAGTTAACTAAAGAAATCGTATTTTAGGTAGGTAATGTAGGTATACCTAAAATACGATTTCTAGGCGTCTAACGATACTTGCAAGATATATGCCTATATTTAATATGTACTATTGGTTTTATTATTTCATACTAGATATTTATACATATATATGTATAGGTACTTTTATGCACATAATATAGGTATATATAACTGCCTCTGTGGTGCAGCGGCAGTGTGAGCGAATGCTGAACATGAGGTCTCAGGTTCAATCCCTGGGTCGGGTAGGGTTATTGAGCTGTTTCGTAAAAAGAAAAATTCTCAGTAGCAGCCCGGAGTTTGGAATTGGGCCCGGTAGACGGTTATAGGCTCGTCCCCTATTACGTGGGACTTAAACATAGCTGGCGAACCGTGTAATACACCTTGGAGTGATGCAATGTTTATATACTTTTATAGATTATGAAGGATACGCCGATAAGTAGAAAATAACGGTATATCTAGTATATTATAGAAATACAAACCACCTCAAGATTAGTGGTTCAATTCTTCTTTATGGCGGTCCCGTTGATTTGGGGAATTAATATTTTTTTTATTTTCAGCCGTCAATTAAAACAGACCAATGATGACGAACAAATGGTATTATTATATGGAGAACTCAAACAGATGTGTTCACAATATACCAAGGGCCATAGGGC
Organism: Leucoma salicis; assembly: GCA_948253155.1. Lineage (NCBI taxonomy): Eukaryota > Metazoa > Arthropoda > Insecta > Lepidoptera > Erebidae > Leucoma > Leucoma salicis. The sequence goes on along the minus strand of OX411812.1, from coordinate 12,214,410 downwards.
TGCCTACTTGAGGGAATACACTCATTATTGGCATAATATCCTGAAGGATAAGCTTACCAAGTGAGATATTTTCTTTTACAGAATACATAGGTACAAACCACCATAGGTACAAACTACCAGCCGTGTGGGACCGGCACCAAAAATAGCTCCACCCCGTCTCTTCCTATGGGAGTCGTAATAGCCGACTAAGGGATTACCGGGCGACCGGGCAGCAGCGTTCCCCTGTTTACTAAAAACATCCACTGCGATCGCCAACCCGCCTGCCAAGCGTTTATGGTAAAACCCCCATTTTGGGGAGGCCTATGCCCAGCAGTGGACGATGAAAGGCTGATGGATGGATGGATGGATAGGTACAAAATGGATATAATAGATTAAACAAATTATTTTTTTATAGTATACTAGTTTTGCCCGCGGCTCCGCCGCAACCAATAGAGCTAGTTTTTAGGTTATATCTCAGGTTCTCGATATAGTAGCGGTATAAAATGTATACAAGTTTTTCAAGAGCTATCAAATAAAAAAAGTTGCATCAAAATCCGTTCAGTGGTGTTACATGATGCGCGAACAAATAACCATATAAACATACAAAAAATCTTTTGTTTTATGTTCAGACACGCCTATATAGCCTAATATAGCCTATAATACTATTTTTTTCTCAAATATCTTAAATGTACAGACACAGTTCTGTTGAAGCTTTATAATAGTATAGACATATACAAGTACTTAAATTGATTATAGTATGTAGTGGACAGATCAAATGCACTCGTAGTTATTGTGATATTCACTAATAACAGACAAATTAAAAAATACTTTGGAAAATCTAAAACTGCACGCCTCGTAATCTTCATTTTTCACAATAAAATTGATTATTTGATAAGTAACTAATAATGTATTGGTCTTACTAAGTAGTTTTCAATAAATCACATAGATAGCGCTAATTTCAAAAAGTACTAATGTGGGTTTCATGTCTTATACGCCATTTAGCGCTAATTTTAAGAAGTACTTCTATATTGGTCTACCTCTCATTTCCGGGCCGCGCGCACGTCAAGGCCACGCAAAAAATGGGCCCCCGTGCCGCTAAAAATATTCCCGCTTAAAATGTTGTTAAAGGTCTAATGTCTTTTTAAATTTTATTAGTCTGTATTCTAGGTTATAGTTAAAATTACTCAAGCCAATATAAACTGTATTCTTGTAAAAACAAGTTGTAAAATCGCTTGCGCCCGGCCGTCAAAATGAACCGAAACGTCATTACGTCAAGGTCAAGGTTACAGGACATTTCAGTGTCGTAAATATTGTGGAATGTAAAATATGTTTTTTTTTGTGTTTTATAACGTTGGTGTGTTATTATTTACGTGTGTTTAGTGTTTTTAATTATTGTTATAGATAAAATAGTTATTATAAAGTACAAATTAAAATTTGTGAATAAGGAAAAAGAGTATTTTAGTCCAGGCGGGAATCGACCCTGCGTCCCTTCCTATCCGGGGAAGTGCTCTAACCCACTGAGCTACAGTACTATCTTTTAGACATGCCCAAACTCCTTATCACATTTGTCTTAACGACCAACGCCCTCTATCGGAACGCATTTATATGCATTAATCCAATATAGTAAGTTTAATTTTGCAATTAAAATTTATACTATTTATTGGCGTGATTTTTTTAAACATTTTGATCTATATTTTAGCACTTGACATGCTCAGCTACTCTTAAAGTACAAATTTAAATTTATGAATAAGGAAAAGGAGTATTTTAGTACAGGCGGGAATCGAACCTGCGTCCCTTCCTATCCGGGGAAGTGCTCTAATCCACTGAGCTACAGTACCATCTTTTAGACATACCCAAACTCCTTATCACATTTGTTTTAACGACCAACGCCCTCTTTCGGAATCGGTAGATAATGTATACCTACAACTCACGGACGTCCAAGCCAGATTTTTTCAAACAGTTTTTAACTAGTTTAAATAACAAAAATGGCATCAAAAATATCATGAGTTAATTAATTGAATGAGGCGACACTTGGAAGTCCATTGTTACTATTATAGAATGGATATTTTAGGAGAAGAGCCCACCACTCACCCACGGATTGTCAATCCCGGTTATCTTTGGACAGTATAACCTAAGATTACCAATCCGCACTCTCACAGATAGAGGAGAATGTGATAATAGCAAAGTAGCATGCACGATAATGACAAAAAACTCACCAACGCGACCCAACCATGCGATACGGTAGAACTCTCAGAACCACAATATTGCAATATTCTGCAAAAATTCGAACATAAATTCGACACGTGTTTCGCCTCTAAACGAGGCATTCTCAAGAACGCTCGGCAACAAATGAGCAAACTCTCGGCAAAAAAAAATGGTTAAAAATAGTGTTTGTTCTTTATATGTGTGTGTAGATATTATTTTACAAGTGCAATATATGATAAATAGAGACATTTTAATTTTGGAAAATCAGTTGTTCCGTGAAAAACGGTAGTAGAACCCACCTCAACGCTTCGCTTATGAGGCGTGCAAAAATATATACTTTGGGTCAGAGATGCCTTCATCCTTACTTATATACTTATTTAATATAACAAATTCGCCAGTGCATTTACCCTTTCACGCCGTAAACACTGCACCGATCATCATCCAATTTGGCGAACATATAGTTCAGAGCAAGCAGACACATTTAAGAATCAACATTGGCTATTTTTGATCCCGCAACAATGGTTATTTTCGCAATTTTTGCCTAAAATCTATTTCTAATCACCTGACGAATCATGTGCAGTCACGAACCATCGTTACCAATAAAAAAAACTTCAATATAGAGAACATTGTTTGGTGTAATGTGATGTTTCCAGGATTTAAAATACTGGCAACACTGGCGGACCACTGAAGTAACGTTACACTGCTCCAGTGGTCCACCACCGCCAGTACAGGCGGAGAGACGGCAACCGGCGGGTATATTTAGTGTTTAAGGCCTGACACTGTTCGTTGCCTCGAACGACGGGGATTTGATACATTACGAGGAGTGATCAAAAAGTAGTGAGAACGACATACTCCATGATAAGAAAAAAAAAAAACACTGGCAGGCATAGCTCAGATACATATTTGTAATAATAATAAAGAAAAAAATCTTCGATTCTCTTTTGTTTTTTTCTGAATGTAGTCATTTGTTAACCGACAGTCAGAAACAAAATCGACTTGACATTTCGAAGATATTGTTGGACAAGTTTCAAGAAGATTCTGAAAACTTTTTGTCTCGTTTCGTAACAATGGACGAAACATGGCACCATCATTTTGATCTCGAGACAAAACAGCAATGTTCGCATGGAAACGACCATCATCATCGACCCCGAAGAAGTTTCGTGCCGTGGCATCGGCTGGCAAGGTTATGGCCTCAATATTTTGGGACTCAAAAGGGATATTGTTGATTGATTACCTAGAGCGTGGAACCACTATTACAGGAAAATATTATGCAGCTTTAGTTCTCAAGTTGAGGAATGCCATCAAAGAGAAAAGGAGAGGGAAACTTCGAAGGGGCGTGCTGTTTCATCACGACAACGCAGCCGCGCACAGGTCGGCAGTTGCGATGGCTGCCATTCAGCAAGCTGGCTTCGAATTGGTTGACCACCCCCCTTGTTCACCAGATCTGGCGCCTATCAATTTTTATCTGTTCCCCAAATTGAAAGAATACTTAAGGGGAAACAGGTACGAAGACGATAACGAGGTGATGGATGTCGTGGAGAGCTTTTTGCAGGACCAAGACAAAACTTTTTTTTTGAAAGGGATTTAAGCCTTGGAAAATCGCTGGACTCGGTGTGTAGAGAGACTCGGAGACTATGTAGAAAAACAAATTATTAGGTTATCAATAGTCATTATATTCTATCTCATTCTCACTACTTTTTGATCCCTCCTCGTACTTCCCGCCTTATCGAAAAAATGATGATAAATATTAAAGTGGTAGAGCCTTATTTAGATATTTTTATATATATTTTTAGCATTTGACATGCTTAGCACTATACATTAAACACAAAGTGAAAAATGTGAAATCGAAAATAACAGTCAGGAGCAGGATATGAACCTGCATCTTCTGGATACCGTCCAGATGCTTTACCAATTCAGCCATCCTGACAATTGCTCCTGACTGCTAATTTCGATAACACATCATACTTAACGTCTTTGGGTGATCCTGCTCCTGACTGTTATTTTCGATTTCACATTTTTCACTTTGTGTTTAATGGTAGAGCCTTGCTTAGCACGAATGGGTCGGCTCGATCAAGGAAAAGATCACAAAAAGATCAGCGTGTAACAATGGTAGTTACTTCTACCGTTGTTTCGTATGGTGAGTGCGAGTGCCTGAGGCTTAAACCCCCCTCCCTAGCCTCTCTTTATTATCGTTCCTATCCTCTCCTTAGTATCCTACCTATCCTCTCCTTATTATCGTTCCTATACACCAACTATCCCTTTCCTTCGAAATACCTCTGGTGTTGCTATCGTATCTATAGGCTACGGTAACCGCTTACCATCAGGTGGTCCGTATGCTTGTTCGCCACCCATGTAGTATAAAAAAATAAATGAAACACAATTAACTTATCCTTGTATTAACATTCTTTTTCAGACATTATGAGGATGTATTAAAGTTATTGAAATGGCCATTTTCAAGTGGAGCAGAAAGGTCATCCCTTACCAAAGATACAATGGCGAAGTTTAACAGTCTCACTAAATATCTATTTTTAATTGAGGAACCAGAAGAAGCAGTAAATAATAATGTTTCAGAGAGATTTGCACAGGGTAATGTAGTTTTTTTTTTTTTATTGCTTATGTTGGCAGGCGAGCCACGGCCCACCTGATGGTAAGTGGTAACCGTCGCTCATGGACTCAACTATACCAAAACTATAGTCAAGCCGCTGCGCACCATTTCATTTCTCAGATGTGAAATGAAAGAATAAACGGAAAATACAGCCAAAACACACTGACGTGCTTCATGACCGGACACACAGGAGACGATGGTACCGACCCGTTCGGGCCTGATAGCAAGTGAGTACGCTCACTTGGTACCCAGCCCTACCACCAGTAATGCAATGGGTGATAATTGCTTAATTCCCTTAGTCGCCTTATACGACACCCGCAAGGCAAAGGATGAGGTGGTGACACTTGTATTCTTAGTCCGTCACCACACGGACAAGATTATTGATAATTTCTTAATTCTTTCGAATCTTCTTGAAATAATATTTTCGAGGTAGCATACTAGTTGAACTCGCAGCTTTACCTGCATAGAACTCGGTTTGTTAATACTAGTACCTACTTGTCTAATGTGATGCTTGGTTCTCGTCAGGCAGAAGGCCTCGCAACCGTGCACGCATCTTTTGTTGTACCTCCTTACTTTCTTAGTGCTCGGCTCCTAAAAAAAAACAAAAAAGTTTCAAGCTTGACCTATATTTATATTATAAAAAAATCACGGCATGTCGTTTGTCCGTAAGGAACTCGTAAACTAATGAATCGATTTTATTGAATTTTTGCACGTGTCTGCGATTTGGGTCAACTTTGGAGATATAGGATAATTTTTATACCTATTGTTTTCTTTTTTACTGCAAAATTAACCAGCGGATTATAAATATGTGTCACAGCAACGCGTGGCTGGGTCTGCTAGTATATACATATATATTAATATTAAAAAAACCCTGTCACAGTGTTTGTCCGCAATGAATTCTGAAACTAATCCGTTTTTTTTTTAAATTTAATTAACGATTTTTATATCCGGAGAGAGATTCTGGAGAGATAATCTGAGAAACAGCTACCTGGAGTCCTGGAGGATCATCTTATATATGATTTCTAATCTGTTTTTCTGTCAGTGCGCGAGATCTTTCTTAGTTCCTTTATCAAATTTCATGATTTACCCCTCAATTTCTCGATTTAGGCCTATCGTGCCGGCTAATGACGAAAAATAGACCCACGTTCAAAAATGTACAGCTTCTCTTAAATTTGAGAATCGAACCCAAAACACTCGGGCCGGTATCTAGACTACTCCGCCATCTGTTCAGTGAAATCTGAACGGTATTCAAAAGACGTAGGTTCAAACCTCGCTTTCTATTTTACATTTACCCACTTTGTCTTCATTAACTTTTGGCAATAAATATATTCTCTGTAACAGAAAAAAATGCGTGCCTGCCAGTCAGAGTTCTATTGCGACCACTGAAAAAAAGATTTCAATTCCATTTCACCGGATCGCGGCAAACTGCGAGGGTTGATCGACCAGAATGGTTTCTTACTCAAACACTCACTTGGATAAAGCATCACCAAAATTTCGTCAAAACGTATGTCCAACCGATTGCTGATAAGCTCGAACTGACAAATGTTGCGGCTGTGGTAAGTGTTCGTATTTGTAACATGTCTAATATATAATCTGGTACTTTCATCAATATAATTATGTGTGTAATAGTAGTAGAACCTTGTCCCAGCATGATTCGGCCGGCTCGATAGCCTTTGTTTTGTTGGTTCAGACCTATATGTTTTTTTTTTATATAACACGGGTGGCAAACAAGTATACGGCTCACCTGATGGTAAGCAGCCACCGTAGCCTATAGACACTAGTAACACCAGAGGCATCACCCGCGCGTTGCCATCTCCAAGGAAAGGGATAGGTAGAGGAAGGATACTAAGGAGAGGATAGGAGGGATAATAAGGAGGCCTCCGACGCTCTCACTTACCATACGAAACACAACGTTAGAGGGACCTGACACGCTGATCTCCCGTTAGCCAGCCCAGTCATGCTGGGATAAGCAAGGGTCTACCACTAGCAAGCTAAAAGAAGTCTATTCATGTAGGGCATTATACATAAAAAATATAATATAATATATAATATGTCTAGAATGGAGTGTCAGATGCGGCGCAGACGACATACTATCCGCGGCGCACTTTTTAGTCTGTAAAAATAGAACCTATGTAATTATATGCAGTAACGCATACGACGCACTAAAAGTCCGGCAGATAAAAAATCCGCCTGATTCTTGCAGACAGCACGATTATTATATAAATTCACAACAATATCTTTTATAAAATGGCTCCCTATGTAAACACTGTTGAACACTATAACACAAACTGATAGAGAGATTACTTTTTACTTTTGTACCAGACCAGAGGGGGGTCCTTACAGGAATCATAGAACATCAATAAATAATATATATCAATCGATTCACGGCAGTAAATATATCTATGTGAGGAGGTTGAATGGAAAATACTGTTATCCCCACAACTTCAATTATAAAATAATACATCGCGATCTCTGCATTTCCACAGCGTATACGTCCCTACAGTTCTGCCGACAAAATGATCGTAGATGTGCGTCGTGTGCGTTAAGTCTGCGAAAAATCCGCGACGGACTTTTAGCGCGCCATACAGACTTTTTGTGCGCTGCAGATTCAATCGCACAAAAAGTATGTCGTATGCGCTGCACCTCAACGTCATAAAAAACAGGCGGGAATTATTATGCAAGTGTGTGTGACAGCTGTCATTACGCTTGTGCAATTTGTGTTTGTGTGCGTGCGTAATGATACCAGTTTCAGTGGTAAATCCATTAAATTATGAGAAAATTATATTATCATAGATTCAAGACATTCTTATAATAAAAAATTGTTAGTATATATCATCATATATATCACCTCGTTAAGGAGTTCCTATAAGGGTACACCTACAGGAGCCACATGGGATTTTATAATTATATTATACGAAAATCATATATAAATTATAAAATCATATAAATAAAAATATATATTTATAATCCCAACTATTATAAAGCTGAAAGAGAGCTGTGTCTAACATTCAAGATATTTGAGAAAAAAAATTACTGAACACAAAACTTTTTAAAATTTCTTTTTGTTTATTCCCACATCACGCAAAATAGATTTTAGTACAACTTTTTTTGTGTAGTACCTCTTAATTATACTGAAAACTGTATTCGGCAATGTTTGTTATGTACTGAATAAACTGCAGGTGTATAATAAATAAATAAATATTCACGGACATTTTTCACACAACGTCCTCTGGTCCCAAACTAAGCTTAACGCTTGTGCTATGTGTACCAAATTACGGATTTTATAATACATAACCGAAGTTTCGTCTGTGCATGGTGAGAATACAAATCTAAACCATTCCACCATCTGCGCAGTTAAAACGTGTTTTTCACCTTGCACCACAACACTCACGCGCTCTTTTTTATATTGTGTATTTTAAAAGCACATAAATGTGGAATAATATCGAAGCCTTATTCGATATTGATTCTTTAATGAGAATACTACTTTAACCAATGATACTTTAATAAATTTAAAAATGTAAACAATTTTCATCATTAAAATAAATAATAATATTACAAAATTAAATAGTAATATTGTAATTAATTCCGAAAATGACAACTGTGCAGCTTTATGGATCCATTAAAAACGATAATAATTATGTTAGGTAATGTTTCTATCGTTAAAATATCATCAACATTGCAAGATTACGCGGAAAATTTAAGTTCATAAACTACCAGTCACACAAAAAATTACGAACTATAATTAATTTATTTTCGGAATATTTAAATGACTTATTTAGGCAGTTATGGTATGAAATAATTTTACTAACCGATGATAAGAGATATCTTTAGTGCTTATTTTCCGATTTTTGTAGTTTTGGCACACTTTAATTACACACGTTGACATTTTAAATGACACACTATTGCTCCTGGATACAACCGTGTCAAGTGACGTCACGATTGACACTAACAGCATCCATCCATCCATCCATCCATCCATCCATCCATCAGCCTTTCAACGTCCACTGTTGGACAAGGCCTCCCCAAGAGAACGCCATAACGAGCGGTCCTCGGTCTAAGTGGGGGGTGAACATTTCACCCCAATACAACAGTATCAAAAAAAATAAATGTCGAAAAAAATTGGGGAGAACTTTTTTTTTTTAGAATTGTCCCACACTCTCTCTACCCACTAGAGGCGCAAGAGCCGACTGAGGAAAACCGAGCGAGTGGGCAGCAGCACTCCCTCGAGTATTAACAACATCCACTGCGATCGCCAACCCGCCTGCCAAGCGTGGCGATTACGGCATTATCCCCTATGACGGGACCGCTCGTTGTGGCGTTCTCTTGGGGAGGCCTATGTCCGGCAGTGGACGTTGAAAGGCGGATGGATGGATGGAAGTTTCAACGATGACTATATATTCTGACTGATACGTCAGCCACGTCACGTAATATACCGATGAACTAATATCCTTGCCTGAAAGAACAGTATTTGCGATGAATATGAAGTGGTTAAAAAAATGTTGTTCTTTTTACTTACTTATGAACTAGTTATGTTTTTTTTAGGACGAGTTTAATGCTGGGCTTATAGCATTGGCAGCTGAACGTCTTCACACCGTGCTAGCATTGTATAATTCACACGGAGTAAAAGGTGAAATAGTCGACGTGGATGCGGCATTCGCACATGCCGTAGACGAAACACTAGGCTTTCACAAAGAACTGCTTACAGTCACAGGACAAGATGCAAGCAGTGTGTTATCTGTACTGACGAAAGCTGAAACATTTGTTAGATGGTTAGCGGTGGAGAAGAAGTGTGAGTTTTTAGATTTAACTACGTATATCATATTAATATTATAAAGCTGCAACAGAGCTATGTCTGTACATTTAAGATAATTGAGAAAAAAATATTACTGTAGGTATTCGACTATATAGACGTGTCTGAACACAAAACAATAGTTTTTAGTTGTCTGTTTGTTCGTTCGCGCATCACGCAAAAACTACTGAACGGATTTTGATGCAACTTTTTTATTTGATAGCTCTTGAGTAGACTTAAAAACTGGTATACATTTTATCCCGCTACTATATCGAAAACCTGAGATATCACTTAAAAACTAGGTTTTGGCTGCGACGGATCTCTTGCGTAGCTTTCTTTTTCTTTCACTCTATATTATGAGTACCTATATCTTTCATCTCTCATGTAATGAAATGTGTCGCATCCTTAGTTAAATTCCTCTTGTCTATTAACGAACTGCCTCTTGGATAATGAATTTATTTTACTTTTTTTATTCTATGCCATATGCTTGTTTCTCACCCAACAAGCATATGGCTCACCTAATAGTAGTAAGCGATCACCGTATCATAGAGACGCTAGCAATACCAGAGGCATCACTCGCGGGTTGCCAACTTTAAGGAATGGGATATGGTGGAGAGGAAGTATAAGGAGGGGTGTCTGGGCCTCCGGCACTCTCACTCACCATACGAGACATAAAAGTAGGAGTACCTACCGTGGTATCACGCTGATCTCCTGTGAAAGGTATTTCCCCAATTGAGCCGGCCATTTCGTGTTGGGGCAAACAAGGTTCTTAAGTACTATAAGAACTTCTACGCATTTGCCAATAGATCTTTTACTAGATATTATGTATGTTCCAACAGATGCTTTAGCAAAAATGGATGAAAGTTTAGAAAGCTCACAGTGGTGTGAGGGAGTGGGTTCGGGCACCGTAGTTGCGATAGGTGCGGCCTTGTGGGTGCCTCGAGCCGCTGATTGGTTCGTCACATTATTGCGGACTATTGAAGACAGATACGCGTTGTTACCGCAACCTGGACACCGGTACGTTTTTTTACCGACTTAAAAAATGCGAGGTTTAATTCGCTAGATCTTGTTTTATTTATGTTTAGTTTAGTTTTTGTTGACGCCAAGTGCGTACCGTTACCGGTTTTATTTTTGTAAAGCAATATTTCTTTACTATGTCAACTACGATCTAAGATACCACTGTTTTTTTTTATTGTTAAAAAGGCATACGTACCAACTAAATACATCTGAACTTAGATTAAATATTTATCCAGATGGAGTATCACTCATAGAAACATCATAAAAATCGGGCGGGAATTATTATGCTAGTGTGCGTGACAGCTGTCATTACGCTTGTGCAATTTGTGTTTGTGTGCGTGCGTAATGGTACCAGTTTCAATGGTGGTATTAAATTATGGGAAAATTATATTATCATAGATGCAAGACATTCTTATACTACAAAATGTTTCGTAGGTATATAGTCAATTATCTCTTTCTATTTACTCTCATAATCTTAATATAATTATGTATAAAAAATATATACTATATATAACCTCTTCTTTAATGAGAATACTTCTATAACCCACGATAATTATAAATTTAAAAATGTAAACAATCTTAACCATTAAAATAAATAATAATATTACAAATAGTAATATTGTAATTAATTCCGAAAATGACGATTGTGCAGCTTTATGGATCCATTAAAAACGCTAATAATTGTGTTAGGTAATGTTTCTATTACTCTCTATCTTTAAAATAAATATCATCAACTTTGCAAGATTACGCGGGAAATTTAAGTTCATAAACTGGTATCACATAAAAAAATATGAACTAAAATTAATTTATTGTCGGAATATTTAAATGACTTATTTAGCCAGTTATTGTATGAAATAATGTTACTAGCCGATGATAAGAGATATCTTTAGTGCTCATTTTCCGATTTTTGTAGTTTTGGCACACTTAATATACACACATTGACATTTTAAATGACACATTATTGCTCCTGGATACGACCTTGTCAAGTAACGTCACGATTGACACTAACAGCCATAGAACAGCATTGGGATGAAAAGTTCACCCCAATTATTTTTGACGTGTTTACAACGCCGAGGCTCCATCTAGAAATATAATTAATCTAAGCATCTGAAGTATTCATATTAGCATCCACCGCGCAAACTTAAAAATTATGTAATTGGGCATAGATAACACCTCTAAAAATACTGTGAGTATTTAGCAATGGGGACTTTGGAGTAAGAACGAGATTTTTACTGCCGAAATTTCGCACAGACTGCGAATTATGCGATAGTGACTTATTGTTATAGTAATAAATAATAATAATAGTGAGCGATTATTGTGACAACACGCGTCTATGTGCTATCAATCACAAATAAGACGATACGATGTCGATACGATTTTGTAATCACATTCTAAGGGGCAGACTATGCACACATAAGTGAAAAATAAAAACGAAAACACAATCAGCTTAATTTATTTTAAAACGCCGCGTTTAATAACAACTATGTTAGTTGTACAGCAGGTTATGGTCGAACATAAAAAAACATGGCGAAAATGCTCGTTACAAAACGACGCTGACTCAGCATTTGCAGGCTGTGAAAACCTGCGCTGATCTTCTTTCGGATCAATAGAGAATGCCCACAATATTTCGTCCAAAATGAATAAAAGTGCTTTTTTGTGCTGATTGGTTTATTTTTCCTTTTTAGGTTGCAATTTTTGGAACTACAACTGGAGTTACTTGAAGAATGGCGTATCCGTCTAACGCAGTTACTAAGCGCGGCTTTGGACAAGCTGAACGTGGATTCTTTTCTATCAGCTGGTTCGCACCCGCTTATCGGCGTCATAAATGCAGCCCATTACACCCGCAGCGTGCTTTTACAGTGGGCACACTCCTTGGTATTGTACCTTTAAATATTATTTCTCAAACGTGTTTATTAATTTCAATTCGTTATAGGCGTCGACCTAAATTAAGCCACCTTTATATTATTTTTCAGCACTACCTGCAACTCCACTACTATCGGCGTCAGTTCCAAAATTTCACACAACAGCAACATCATGATGATGAGGAGACCAGTTCATCATCAAGCTCTTCCGACGAAGAATCTGGTTCTGAAAAACCCCCAAAAGAAGGCAGAAAACGTTCTAAAGCCGGTAAATGTTTATTTTATATAATTATCGGCATTTTCGTCCTAACTAACCCCTATTGGACCTATTGTCTTAATTAAATATAGTTGTACTTCATACCTCTGTCTACTGATCTGTGCATCATAAAAAGGGCAATGATATTCCAAAATGACGAGGGGGGTTAGAATGTATCTCACTCAAACATATTGACATCGCATCGTGTCATTGTAATTGGTAGAAAAAACGACGCATGATGTCGCAATAATCGACATTCTAACCCCACTGATCAAAATATTTATGGGTCTTCATAATGACGACATTATATTCATGACAGCCGGGCCTGACAGGAAGCATGATATAGGCCACAAACTTAACTTTTCATATAATTTTATAATGTCAGAGGCTTTTTGAATTTTTGTCTCTGTACCTTGTGTACTGACCGACTTAAGATTGAAACAGAATCTTTGATCAGTTTCGACCTAACTATTTATTTTCGGTTTAACCCAAATAATAGCCGATTCTTCGGTTTCGCCAAAACTTACTGTCTATGAACTGTCACCCTCCGTTCGAGTTAGTTTATTCCTAGTATTTGTAGTAATGACCGAAGATTCCGTTTCGGTTTCAGTTTCGTCCAAATTATCTAGTTTCAACCATGTTTTAGCTATGACCGAAACTGAGACAGAAGCCGAAGTTTAGTATGCACGTGAGTTTGGTATGCACTCATAAGGCGTTCTATAAACAAGTAATCTATTGCAGTAACAGTGACAGGTTAATAAGAATTTGACAGCAATCTTCAACAGAAATATCCATTCGCAGAAGCGGTTTTCCAAGAAGCAATGTCACTACAAGAAGTAGAATTGCAAGCACAGAAACTGGCGTTAAATGAAGTGTCCAGAAAAAATTCTTCGAACATCATTATGGATGACTTTGATCCTGTACGTATAATTTAAATAAGCCAATTCAGCAAAAAAAAAAAAAGCTTCTGGGATGGTATTCCAGGAGATGCAGGTTCAAATCCTGCTCTTGACTGTTATTTTCGATTTCATATTTTCACACTGTGTTAATTTATATTATAGCATCCGACTCAAATGCTAAAATAAATATATAAAAATAACAAAATAGTCAAAATGTTATATTTTTATGTAGATATTTTACACTAATGTGTCGGTAGTGTAACCGACTTCCGTACACGAGAATTCGTTCGATTCCCACTCAGTATATACTTGTTATATTCAGTCAAGAAAGTATTGGGAATGGATGATTTGTTTATGGTTCCAAATTCAAATTTTTTTTTTTTTGTTTTTAGATTGGCACAACTGTTATCCGTTTTGGCGCGGAGTTTGAGTTACATCTGTTATTTATATTAAATACAGTGCTGTTTTTAGTTATATCATATCTAGTGTGTATTGCGAATTTCATAATGGGCAAAAACATCGAACAAAGAGTTTGTCTTAAATTTTGCATCGCCAATGGAATTTCGTGTTCGGGGTCGCTGAAAATGTTACAGAAGGCTTACGGTGAATCGACTTTATCAAAAACACGTGCTTATGAGTGATACAAAGCGTTTAAAAGCGGTCGAGATGTGGTGGAAGATTTGCCTCGCTCTGGTAGGCCATGAACGTCTGCAACTGAAGTTAACATTGCAAAAGTGATTGAAAATCCTCATTCAACTTTGAGAGAGATAGCCGCCGAACTTTCTGTGTCTCACGAGTCGATCCGTACCATTTTAAATAATTACTTAGGTATGAAACATGTTTCCGTTCGGCTAGTCCCAAAAGACCTGAATTTTCTCCAAAAACTCAATCGTATGAGAGTCGCTGAGGACATGCTAAAACGAGTCAATTCCGACCCAACATTCATGAAACGCATTGTTACTGGTGACGAGACGTGGGTTTACGAGTTTGACATGCAAACTAGTCAACAAGCTTCGGAGTGGCGACTTCCAACTGAACCGAAACCGAAAAAACCACGCCAAAGTCGATCAAAAGTCAAAGTCATGTTGACTGTTTTCTTTGACTATCGCGGTGTTGTGCACCCGGAATTTTTGCCAGAAGGTCAAACGGTAAATAAAGAATATTATTTGAGCGTTATGCGGCGTTTAAGAGAGCAAATTCGATGAAAAAGGCCAGATTTGTGGAAAGAAAATTCTTGGATTTTGCACCACGATAATGTGCCTTCGCACAAGGCCATAATTGTGAATGAATTTTGACCAAACACTCAACAAATACCATCGAGCAACCACCATATTCATCAGATATGGCTCCAGCCAACTTCTTTCTTTTTCCTAAACTCAAATTACCACTTCATAGCACCCGTTTTCAATCGGTAGAAGACAAAAAGGAGAATTCGCGGCGAGAACTGAACTCAATTCCGGAAACAGCGTTTAAAAAATGTTTTTATTATTGGATTATTCGTTGCCGTAAGTCTATCGTTTCTGAAGGAGCATAATTTGAAGGTGATAAAATAAATTTGGATGAATAAAGTCTATCTTTTCTGAAGGAGCATAATTTGAAGGTGATAAAATAAATTTGGATGAATAACAAAATTTTTGTGTATTATTGATCTTTTCCCGGTACTTTCTTGACAGTGTAGTATTTATGTGATGAACACAGATATTTGTACTGTGTCTGGGTGTTTTCTATCTACTAAATGTATTTACAAAAAAAAATATATGTATTATATCCGTAATCTTACCAGATTACGGATATGATACATATATTACTTTTTTTTTAATAAGCGTAGCACAAGCGTTAAGCTTAGTTTGGGACTAAAGGACGTTGTGTGAAATGTGAAAGAACGGCATTCTTTCCAAACGGGCACGACGGGTGACTGTTTAAGAAGATATACAATGCGAAAATGGAAGGATGTAGGTACAGGGGGAGACCGAGACACTGAATGGCTGAAATTTGTGTCCGTCGATTGTATGTTTATAAAGCTCCCCACAATACATAGATTATTTCCTAGTACAGGACGTTGTCTTAAAAAAACGCATGGGTATATGTACCTACATTTAGGGGTAATTTTAACATTATTTTTCTGTTATTACTAGACAAGGCCAATAGTAAACTTGGCGGTAGCAGAACCGTTAAAAGGTGAAGAAGAAACTGAGGAAGGAGGCGTATTCGCTGAAGCACCGGGTTTGCTCGCCAGGCTTAGAGACCAGGGCTTGGCTTCACTCGCCGATCACATACTGTTGGAGTTCAAAGCAGGACTTAAGGATTATAAACGACAAAAGTAAGTGCTAACTATGTTGTAACTCATAGAATCATAATGATGTTAGGTTTTAGAAGTGTCCGCCCCCAACAGGCGGACCGAGGCCCGTATTCAAACCGCGAAAGGTCGAACTATGGACCAATGTTTCAGAGTCAGGATTCACTCGTATTTTAAACCACAACAACGTCAATACAAA
Source organism: Leucoma salicis (assembly GCA_948253155.1). NCBI lineage: Eukaryota > Metazoa > Arthropoda > Insecta > Lepidoptera > Erebidae > Leucoma > Leucoma salicis. The sequence continues at coordinate 12,198,303 of OX411812.1, read as the reverse complement.
ATAGCAAAACAACACCAATAAACAACAAAATAAGAAAAGTAACAAGTACGTAGTATAAAATTAACAATATATATTATTATTTGAAGAAAAAACCTTGTACCCCTTTTTTAGCACATTGCGCGAACCGGAAAGTGTGAGATTTGGCGGGAGAATGGAGGAGTGCAGAAATATGATATTTTTATATAATATGCATTAGAAATAATATTTTTGTATAACATGTATTAGAAATAAATTAATTCAATAAAAATACATTTTATAGGATTGACTGTATGTACGGTCGGTGTATAGTCAAATGTTGACCACTAGTATTTAGAAACGAACTCTCGTATCTTTTATAGATAGAAAAAATGGCGGAAGACAAAACGTCACTTTTCAATGTAAAGTATTATTAATATACATTCCAATTTTGAGTATTATAACCTAGTGACCTAGTGAACAATTTAGGTTTAATTGCATGTCAATAAAGTATGTGATTTATAATTTTAAATGAAGAAATTTATTATATTGCAACATTTAAATTAAAATTATTTAAAAAAAAACGTGATTCTGCATTAATAGTACCATTTGCTGTTTACAGTGTTATTAGTGTTTAACTAGCATCATTATTTACATCTATCTATACTATTATATAGTTTTTGCCGTGTGGGGCCGGCTTTAGAATCGTCCCACCCCTCTCCACCTATGGGAGTCGTTAGAGCCGACTGAGGGGATACCGGGCGAGTGAGCAGCAGCTCTCCTTCGAGTATTAACAACATCCACTGCGATCGCCAACCCGCCTGCCAAGCGTGGCGATTACGGCACTATCCCCCGTTCTTGGGGAGGCCATTGTCCAGCAGTGGATGTTAAAAGACTGATGGATGGATACTATTATAAAGCTATAACAGACCTGTGTCTTTTTTGATCTATATTTTTTAGCATTTGACATGCTCCGCTACTTTTTAAAGTACAAATTATTTGTGAAAAGAGATTTTTAGTACGAGCGGAAATCGAACCCGCGTCTTTTCCATTCCGGGGAACTGCTCTAAGCCACTGAGCTATTGTACTGACCTATTCGGTCATCCCAATCTCTTCATCACATTTGTCTGTACATTTAAAATATTTGAGAAAAAAATACTGAATTATATAGGCGTGTCTAAACACAAAACGTTTTTTTTTGTTTTATGTCTGTCTGTCTGTTTTTTTTTTCGCGCATCATGCAAAAACTACTAAAACGGATTTTGATGCAACTTTTTACATTTGATAGCTCACAAGACTTAAAAACTGGTATACATTTTATCCCGCTACTATATCGGGAACCTGAGATATAACCTAAAAACCAGCTTTTGGCTGCGGCGAAACCGCTGGCAAAGGCTATTATATAAAAGGATTTTTTTTGTTTACACTGTCTCATAGCTTATACAGTATAAATGAAGAAGCATTATACTTTGCCGACACTTTCAACAGTACCCTGAAAATTACCTCTGGTTTAGATTAAACTAGATTAGCCATTCATACATAATTCCTAATGTCTAACATTGCTATGAAATACTTTAAAACAGATGGCACGGCTTGCTAGTCATTGAAGAAATGGCCTTATCAGTATCGAGCAGTTTGTGTGGGCCCCTGGCAGCCCTGTGTGCTCGGCTCAACGTCTGTTCTGATCATCTGGCGCCCCCTCTCACTATCCGCCTGAGAGGGCACCTCGCTGAAATAGTGGACATTTACATCTTAGAGGTAACTACACAAAATGTTGGCGTACAAGTTTATATAAAGACATCTCCTGTTTTAAGTTTAATTGATACCCAAATAGTGTCGTATGGTGTATCATGTGTCGGTCTATAAGTTTTTAAAATGATATTAAATTACAAATCATTCGTGAAAGTGAAGAAAGAGAACCGGATTCGAACTGCGTCGCAACAAATCCGGGGAAGTGCTCTGGACCGCTAAGCTATCGCAGTTACTGACGGTGGCTCCCAATTTCCTCTTCACAAATTGTTTTTAGATGTGTTTACGACTCTATTTGATTTGTTTGTACATTGCATATTGGAATAATTTCTCTTTTTCCGTGTCAACTGCTAAAATACAAATCAAAATAATATTAAAATTATAAATATGCGGTGAAATATTATTACTGGAGTTATTATCTAGTTCGAAGTGTTTAAAATGGGTCACCATTTTGCTTTAGATTGAGAGGGTGATGAGTTGTGATACTAGACCCTTTTACCTGCTGTTACGTCATAAGCGCCGCTCAAGGACTTGTATACACGGGTTATAATCATGACGTAGTATGATAATATATATATAGTTATTTAATTTAGCTTCAAATTATAAAGACTACACAATATGGTTTAAATAAGACTGTTAATGAAAGTGCTTTAAATAGAATGATGTGGTAATTCTAGAAACAAAGCAGTAATAAATTTGCTCGAAAGCCTATATTATCAGGGGAGAAAAGAAAGACCTATGGAATATATTATACTTTATATATACTTTCTTAATAACTGGCTAAAAGGACTTACTTTTTCTGAGTTAATAAAGTACAAGTACAGGACAGTACACCGTATGGTGTTCTAGATGGTTGTCGTAAAATGGATTACAGATACTCCAATCCTTTCTCAATGATTGCTAATAATAGAAACCCATTCACGAAAATCGAGTTGCCAGATTTGTCAGTCTGATTTCGTATACAAGCAAAAGCAAATTCCCACTCTTTTATTATATAAAGGATTTCATATTTATATATATTTATTTATATATATTTTTAGCATTTGACATGCTTAGCACTATACATTAAACACAAAGTGAAAAATGCTAAGGAAGGTAAGCAATATAATAAGTCATTGCATTAATGGTGGTAGGGTCGGGTACCAAGTACAAATACTCACTTACTATCGGGCCCGAGCGTAATTTATGGTGAGCAGCGGCTTGAGCAATACTTGGTATAGTTGAGTCTATGAGTGATGTTTACCACTAACCATCAAGTGGGCCGTGACTCGTCTAGCACCATAAGCAATAAAAAAATCATCACTCCCGCAGGAGATAGTTTTGGAGAACTGGTTCAACACTGGTGGTACGATGCAGTTTACCCACGATGTCAAGAGAAATCTTGTGCCAGCATTCGCAACGCCCAATCAACAAGCGTCCTATAACAATCCACTGCTTCGGTGAGTGTGATTTACTTTAGTCGTAACATTAAATCAACCTATTTTGTTGCTGTTGTGTTTCGTTTGGTGAGTGACAGAAAATTTGGGCCAGGAGGCGCCAAACATTCCCTGGTCTCCCGTAATTCCCATTTCAATCTCCATCTTTCTATAGGCTTGGCAATACGCGAGTGATGTTGGGTATAATGAGGCGGCCTGTATAGTTAAAAAAAAAATTTTTTTTGATTCGAAAAATTCCAGCTAGGTTTGAAAAATTCTTTGCATTTAATATTTTTGAGCAAGCATACATTATTTTAGATAATTACATTATTTTAATTAATACCAGACAGAGAATCGACAGCAAGCTGCGTTAACAGATTATATAAAAATAATCTTATTTTTATTTAAATTAAAAGGCGGGGGAAGCCCCGGTGCAAAGCAACATAGTATATTATTAGATGTAGAACATAACCAATGTCAGCGATAAGCACTAGTTCGCTGATACCAAAAAATATCAACAGGCTATTAGAAGCATGTCAACTCCTAAATATGGATTATGACGACGCGCGGCGCCTTCGAACTCAACTTGGAAAGAGTGTTGAAGTTGTTCATGAAAGTCTTGCGATGCATTTCATCCGTGCATTGCAACCTTCTCAGGCATTGCAGATATTAAGCCAAAGGACCGATCTCTCTGAAACAAATACGCCATCGTCTGTGATGGAATTATTCTGAGGTTTCGAAGGAGGAGGTATCTAAAAGGCTTAGAAGGAAAATTAGTATGGAATGATCTGATTGACCGGTTGTATTAACGTGTAATTATGAGGCGTTATTTAGGCACAGATATTAAATGTAACGAACTTGCATGATTCTTTTAAAAGTGTTTAGAGGATTTAAATGATTTGTAAAAGCCTTTACTAGCTTTAGGTTATCGTTATTTTTAAATGTACCTACCCTTATTTCAACCTATGGCCTTAAATTCAGGTCATGGATTAAATGGTTAATTATATTATAATTGCCAGTGCTAATTGCCTTTGTTATCGGATAGCAACACCATCCACTTTTCGTCGGGAGATTTTGGCGTGACGTCATGGCGAGTGTTTGAAATCCTGTCACGTACATAATACGTAATTTATTGAAAATTACAGAAATACATCTGCTATTAAAGTATTTCACTGACGTACATAGTTTACATGGTGAAGTAAAAATCCGCTCCAGATACAACAACAAGTCTTGGTCATCCACTGCTGGACCACAATTAACGGTCTCCTGCCGACTGCAGCTACGGGCCCCTTGCGACTTTGACCAGATTGTCCTTACACTTGGTGTGAGGCTGTCATAAGCTCCCTTGTCCGATACAGTGCTGGCAAAATATTCCCTCCCTTCGCCGTTCATTTTATAAAAGATATAAGGCTTAGATCAGATCAAGACAATTCAACAATACTTTATTGTCGCATTTGCGCCTCCATACGCGTATTCTACGGACGATTAAAATTTCTTACCTTATTACGCCCGATTTGTTTGTTGCGATGAAGGTTTTTTGTTATTCTATAAGTATCTAACATTTTCAAGGATATATATTAGCGGATAATAAAATCCTCTTTATAAACTAATAACTTGTAGCTACGTCTATACCGATGTCGACTTCACGACGGTTACAATCTAACAGACACAAAACTATTTTATTTATTAGTAATGTGCACATGTAAAGCATTTTAATTGATTTGATTTTTGCAAATCTCTTATTTTTTGATATACTAGTAAAGTATTAATAAATACTTACGTATGAAAATCTGCACTGTGTCGATATGATCTATCAAACCATGCTTTTTATATTCTTTTAACATCGAACCATACAGTAATTTACTCATTAATTCACCGGCATAGGATGAAGTTGGTTAAGCGTGAGTAGGCTTCCTCCTCCTTCGAAAATATTGAAGAGAAAATTGGTACATGTATATTTTGATGTGTAGTATGTATATTGTACGGTTTGTATAACCTAAATTATGTATAATAATGTTTATCATAATATAAAATAAAGATAAATATGTCTTCACGTCTACGATCATTTCTAGGAACATCAATCCTAAATTACTTGCGAGAAATCGTAGAAAATCGAAATATATTTGTATATAATATATCACCCGGCTATAAATATTTCTTACTGAGGGGTGTAAGGATGGACCTCTATTATTGTAGGCATGTACTTTAAAATTTCAATAAAGCCGCTGGTGGTTATGTAAAGAAAACTTGTATAATAAATAATTACTAAGACAAATTGTCATATTCCCAAGTAATATGAAAGATCTATTACAAAGCATTCCAAATACAATTAACCTTTGAATAAGATTATCTAATACTAAGACATCTTCTATTAAATTAAGTAAGAAATCGTGATATCGCATAATAGATAATTTTGCAATGAAATGATCATCAGCAAGTTGTGTTAGAACATCTGTAGTGATTACGGTTATTAAAAGAAAAATAGATAAGTAGGTACATATTTTTTGATGTAATGGTGGAAAAGTGTAATTGTTAAGTGCTATTTAATAATTTCTCGTTTTTACGACAAAAATATCGGTGTTTAGCATAGTATAGCTAATCGAATGTAAAGAATCTAGTAAGTGATTTCCAAGCTACAAAATTTTCTTGCTTATAAAATAATTTTGCTAATTAACACGTGTTTTTAATAAATATTGATGTGAAAACTTTATAATATTTGAATTAAAGATCGATAAATTGGTAATTAATAGGTTTTAGATATTTGCGATAATTGATGTTGTTATTTAAGGGTCAAATTTCTGTTTTTCACAGTTCCTGTTGATTTTGCCAAAATTATTTTACTTTTGTTACAAAAATTATACCAAATTTTTATGTAATTACTTATGAGCATAGTCGGAGAACTACGCAATGATAATAGAACTTACATAGAGAGAGGTTTTTCATTTCTTGCTGGTCGCGTATATGTTTTAATATATAACAGCCATGAACTATATTGGATGTTTCGGTGTTAGAATTTCGCTTGCAGGATCTTCTCAATAAATTAGAGGGAATCGCAATTTAGATGTACCCGTCTGTTATTGACTTAACAGGGGGGTTAGGCAGAAACTCATATCTCACATGTCGATCGTATCGTGTTCACTGTGATTGGTTGAGAATCTGACGCGTGATGTCACAATAATCCGTTGGCCAATCATGGTGATCTCTCAACCAATCACAGTGATCTCGATACGATCGACATGTGATATATGAGATTCTGCCTAACCCCCCAGATAATGTAACTAAATCGAGTATTATCGAATTCGAATTAGTCTCGAAGCTACAAGGTATTGTTCTATTTATGCCAATGCAATACAGTTATTAAACGAATTTTAATCTTTATTATTATTATATTTTATTTATGTTGGTATTTTATGACGATTCCTTTATTTAATTCTAAGTGATATTTGGAAAAGTATTGTATTATAGAAATAAATACTTAATATATTCCGTTGAAAATCTTTTTTTTTCCCAAACTGCTGAGACCTTTGTAAGTTAGTTGCATCTTTTTTATAAGAAAAGTCTGGAATTATAGATGTATCGTCTATAATTCCGAACTTCTTGCAGCTACTGATTATTTCTAGACGGAAAAAAATAACACTGCACAACCCAGGATTGGAACCCGAGATCTCGGTGTTACAAGTTACACAGATACTAACGATATGGACTAACGATGCACATTGTTTTATGTAATAAACTAGCCATTCTTAATTTGGATTTAGTATTTACTAGCCTTGAGCGATGGGAGTCGTAAGAGCCGACTGAGGGAATACCGCGAGAGTGGGCAGCAGCACTCCTTCGAGTATTAACAACATCCACTGTGATCGCCTACCCGCCTGCCAAGCGTGGCGATTACGGCACTATCCCCCATTCTTGGGGGGCTCGCGGCTCCGCCGCAGCCAAAAGCTAGTTTTTCGGTTATATCTCAGGTTCCCGATATAGTAGCGGGATAAAATGTATACCAGTTTTTAAGGCTAGTCAAGACCTTACAAGTAAAAAAAAACATTAAAAACAGTCCAGTAGCTTTTAAAATCAATTTAAAAAAAAAAATAGTTTAAATAATTTTCTAGTTTTTTGGTTATATCTCAGGTTCCCGATATAGTAGCGGGATAAAATGTATACCAGTTTTTAAGTCGAATCAACGCCTTTCAAATAAAATTGCATCAAAATCCGTTCAGTATTTTTTGAGTGATGCGCGAACAAACAAACAGGCAAAAATTCTAAAAAAATTGTTTTGGGTTTAGACACGACTAGCCTATTACAGCAATTTTTTCTCAAATATTTTGAATTTTCTGTACATTAGTACACAGCTCTGTTACAACTTTATAATAGTACCTATAGAATGTACAGATAGTCATAATAATGTCTGTTATAAGTTGTACTTATGCCAATGATGCAGGGGGTTAGCAAATTAAGCTATATATTCGTTTTAAATATATTTTTATTTAACAATATACAATATATAACATACCTACAAATTATTATCTCAGTGTCTATGTTATAGTAGAATAGTTCTAGTTTAAAAATGCTAATGGATCCACTACAAATTTTTCTTTAAAGGGATTATAGGAAAAAATGTATGAAAACTAATTATTGTTTGTAAAGACAAGTGCAGTTTTAAACTAGATCTACTATATTTATACTACATACAGATCTCTTAAATGGCACCAAATGCACTCGACGATATCAATTCATAAAAATTACATTAACATGGTTCTTTACTTATAATAACCTAAACACTACTAATCTCTTTGAAGCCATTGAAATGCTAAAGGCGTTCATCACGTCTTGTTTTTTTTTGTAAAGCTGTAGAATTATAGTTTTCATAAGTCCTCCTGATACTGTGATCAATAACAGAGAGGTTAGTAAGTTATCGACTTATACTCATCGGTGTATCAATTTATCGATATCTAAGGCCTCTACCTTAGATTGCTTTTTCAAGAATAGACGCCTCGATCGAGAAAAGACTACCGTCTGTCAGAAAATCAGCGTGATTGTGTTTTTTATGGTGACTGAGAGCGCCGGAGGCCTGAACCCCAGACCCGCTCCCCATCCTCTCCTTATTATCCTTAGAAATTGGCGACGCGTGAGCGATGATTCTGGTGTTGCTATTGTCTATAGGCTACGAATACCGCTTTTTGTCAGGTTAAAAAAAAATCGTAAATAATAAGACGCATTTAAGCCGTTATTATTTTTCATAAAATGCGAATACTGCACATATGAGATGCTGTACGTATAAATTTTTGCACAAACTATGTAGCTTCTAATTAATAGATCGATGCTGATACCAAATTAGACACATTACGGTGAATAGTTGACAATCTATATTACCCAAAGAACTTGGTGTACCTATGTTTGTTAAGCGAGTACGTAATTAGATTGAACATACGGTTTGTATATTACATGTTGGTATAGCTATAACTACGACCATGAGTTAGTTATTCTAATTTTAGTGTATTTTAAATGTAATATACACATTGTAATATACACATTATTCATTAATATACAATGGAGTAGATGGACTGATTTAGAAGCCAGAACATATATAAATTGGAACAGAATTGGTTGTATACAATAGGTGTACCGTTTCTATTACGGACTTAAGTAGGCGACAGGCCTTTGAATTGGCTGATGAGTGACTACAGGTGACAGGATAATTCTGATTGTATACAAGCTCATTGGTATTACAACAATATGTACTTGACTTATGGTATGTATGTTTGTACAAATTTAACAGTAGAATGTTGCCATATAAAAAAAATATGAATCATCTAGGGCTAGGCGACTACAGAATATTAGATGCAGTACTAGGTAGGTACCTAGACCTAAGTTTTATTCAATTGGTGTAGTATAGAATACTCGTAATCTAGTTACATATTATATTAAAGGACATTTTATACCTTGTGCATAAACGAATAATAAATATAGACTACACAATTAACACAAAGTGTGAAAATGTAAAATCTAAATTAACAGTCACGCGCAGGATTTGAACCTGTATCTCCAGGAATACCGTCCCAAATGCTTTGCCATTCAGTCATCGTGATAATTGCTCTCTGCGAATTTGGATAATACAGTACTTAATATTCTTAACGTCTTTGGTGACGTGTGTTAACGAAATTCGCTACCGCTTGGTACCTATTTATTTATTCAAGTTCAAAGATGGCTACATATCGGAAAAGAAAATACTGTATTGTATTTGGATGGCATATATGGAATCTTCTCAAATCACAACACTAAAAACATGATATAATTGAAAATAAAATAGGTATAGGTATACCTATTTGACCAGGACTGAGTAGGTACTCAGTCCTGGTCTATGCATAAATACTTAATAACATCTTATTAAGAAACTTTGTATTATAGATACCGGATGTTTTGTCTAACTTTTAAGGTAATTTATTTTAAATTTGTATATAAAACTATTAATACAATTGAATAAACTAAAAGTGACCAGCCCTGCGTGCGTAGGTAATTATCGCGCGCACGGGGTCTGAGTTATTGTTCTTCTTTTATTTTACTATGACACAACAAACTTTTTATTAATAAAAATGGTAATGGTATGGTACTAATAAAAAAAATAACGGCTAATATCCGAAACGGCTGGACCGATACAGACAGGACTTTGACTGGCAGATGGTTGATGTTATAAGGAGTAACTTAGCTACTTTTATTTTGGAAGAAGAATTGGGGTTTCGGATACAACGGAATAGCCAGTAGCAGTTAGTGGATACAAAAAATAATTTCACATCATCATTCACAAGTCGGAGATTCGTCTTATTGATTCATGTACTTAAAATACCTAAATCCGAGCAAATTTTTATTGCTTTTTAATAGTGTCGTTATTATGTCATGTAAAGTAATGATATGTCGGTATCTAATGTATCAATTTAATCACAATCAACAACTAGGTACTTATATCAATTATGCTACAAAATTATTTATTATAATTTATGTAAACACCACACCGATGTTCACAGCCCTTTTGATACTTGTTCATTTCAGTCGCAAACATTTTTTTATTGAGTGCATTGGTCAAATAAATATTTTTTTAACATATTTACAAATTGATACCTATTCAACAGAACTATACATTATGGGCGCCCTTTAAAGATGATTTAAAATTATAAAGCGGTTGTACCACTACGATTATATACAAATTATTATTAATTAGCTACAATCTCACACTTTTACCTTACCTTAAGATTTTATTCATCGTCACTAATTGTCACAACAACAATAATACTTTTAATAAATACTTTGTCTAAAATAATACCTTAATATTAAATAAAAATATTAAAATCATTCGTCTATGATAAAATTGTCGAAACTGCGATTTGGGGTGTCTTATTTCATAGATATTTAATTCAATGCTTGCTACTATATACCACGCCTTTTGCTGCATTGTTTTTTGCAACGTCAATATGCTTCTCTATAGCAGCGCTTTCAGCTGCAGTGATTTTTTTGCAATCGCAAATTGTCACTTATCTCGTAGTAGGTATAGCATACAAATTATTTGTGAATAAAGAAAAAGAGATTTTTAGTAGGAGCGGGAATCGAACCCGCACATGGCCGACATGCAACCAATATGTAATGCTTGCCGATAGATGGCGTTGGTCGTAATACAAATGTGATTAAGAAATTGAGATGATCGAAAGATCAGTAGGATAGCTTAGGGGCTTAAAGTACTTCCCCGGATTGGAAAAGATGCGGGTTCGATTCCCGCTCCTACTAAAAATCTCTTTTTCTTTATTCACAAATAATTTGTAGGTACTTTAAAAAGTAGCGGAGCATGTCAATTGCTAAAATAAATAGATCTAAAAGGTATAGCATAGCTTTTCGCTCTAGTGATTTTTGTCGCAAATGCTTGTCCGGACTACTTAGATAGGTAGGCACATATAAGCGATACGGATATAACCGCAGTATTCGGCAGTACAGCCTTGCATTAATATCACTTATGTTGTAGGATCATCCTCAATCGCCTTGACACCTACATATTTGTAACCTTTTTTGTTATGCTGTGTATGTATATGATTCACCATTTTGGGCTATTAATTAATTTAGCTATCCATTCATGCCTTGATTGCCAATGATTCATCATTTTGCACTATGAATTATTTTGTAATACATTTAATATTAGTCTTTCTTTACAATATCATCACTTTAACAACACTGAGCCGAACTTTTGGTATGGCGTTGCTCTCTATATACACACAAAGAAGACCGGCATGACGATGTGGCAAGAGCATGGTGCAGGTATTCACAAAAAAAAATCATCAAAGCATTTCACTAAAACACACACCGATGTTCCTCATACATCAAAGTTGTATGCATTTCTAACTAAATCACACTAAGTACTTTCAGGCGTTGTTGTTATGCAACACGTATACTTTACCAGACTTCTTATAAGTTTGGTAATGTCTATGGATGTCGTAACTACTTACGATAAATTAGATATAATGGTGTCTATTTACATTTTCCTTCTGCATCATTTATGACAGACAAATGCACTTAGACTCAGTCTAGTCGAATGTCATCCTTAGTTTTTGGTTTGAACCAAACCGTTTACTTTTGTACTACAGTTTGACCTCGGCGTTGACGGACTGGTTGGTACCAGCCTCCGCTTCGATTTGCTTCTTAGGGTCTTGCGCTGATTTGTTCCACCACTGTTCTTCACCAGATGCCCACGCAACAAATACTAAATTTGTCACGATGAACACAGCTAGAGCTATCCAGAATACTAATCTCCATTGGACTAACGTGCTCTGTAAATAAAAAAAAAGCATTATATGTCTAATTGTCTACAATATAGAGTATAGTATTCGTTGTATTCGTTGTAATTGTTCGACTTTACAGTACGGAGCTCTGGTTAATAATGGTACCTGGTTCATTAGTTCTAATTTATGTTAGAGCCTGTGTTGAGTCTCAATTCAATGCAAAATTGTAAGGATAGCACTTTTATCCCAAGTTAAAAATCCCAAGTTTAATAAGGCAGTTAGGCATATTGCTTTAGTTTTGTTAATGTTGTGATAACATTAATCAATTACCATCTTTCCATTACTATTTCATTAATATTTTCTATCTCAAATGTAAAGATAAACAACAGCTCGTTGCTTTCTGTTTGTTTTACATTAAGGCATCCAACATAATCAACACTGGTATGGACTTAAAAAGCGAGCCTTTTGTGTAAGTACAGCCGTAAGTTACAACATTACAGTAGGTACCTAGGTATTGCGTAATTTTTATACATACCTACCTACCAGTTTCACGCTGATCATTTGCGAGAACTAAAAAAAAAAGCGTGGTACTTCCCCTGTTGAACCGGCCCCATTCATGCTGGGACAAGCAAGGGTTTACCACAGCTGTTAAATATGTGTCGCCAACTCCCCAACAGCCTTATTATTGTAATAGATGTGTACATAGATATCCATGCATTTGATAACAAGTTCTTACGTAGCAAATGACTTCCTGTTTAATGAGTGTTTCTTCCATTTTAAGCATGAATAAAGTGATTAAATTCGCCTAATTTGACATAATGTTAGGTTATTAGTCACCATTTGCGTCAAGTTTGTATAGACTAAAAGGCTTTTGGTTTAACAGTGGACCTTGTAATACAATGCATCATTTGTTTCTATACTTACATCAGGTGTTAGCAGGCCGACAAGGTAAGGTGCGATGATACCAGTAATAGCACCAATACCATTCACAATAGCCATAATCGTGCCAGCATAGTTACAGCTCAGGTCAAGGGCATTGACTTTCATACCAGGGTAGAAAGCTCCCATCAGACCCATCGACGCGGTAAACAGGATGACAACAGTGTTCGTATCGCAGCCAGAATAAGAAGCCAATATCATGCAAATGCCGGGACCGACGGAAGCTGTGGAATAGAACATATTGTAAATGTTAATAAATTGGTATAATCTGTAGTATATAAGGATCAACTTTTTTTTTTTTTATTGCATGTGTATATGTATTTGCAGACGAGCCACGGCCCATCTGATGGTAAATGATAACCGTCGCTCATGGACTCAACTATACTGAGAGTATTACTTAAATGAAATGAAAGAATAAACGATTATCTCCTGCTACAGCCAAAACGCAACGATGTGCTTCATGGTCGGTCACGGACACCAACCCAACCCACTCGGGCCCGATACCAAGTGAGTATTCCCACTTGGTACCCAGCCCTACCACCAGTCATGCAATTGATGATAATTGCTTACTTCCCTTAGTCGCCTCATACGACACCCATGGGAAAAAATGGGGTGGTGACACTTGTATTCTTAGTCCGTTACCACACGGACCAAGAGTAGTTAGTATAGTTTTCTGTGGTTGCTTGTTAATATCTAATTGGATATATTACCTATATCAATCAATATTTAATAGTCAATTTATCCAGGGTTCCCAAGATTATACTGTCTTTGGCGATTAAATTTGAATTCCTGTGTACCTGTTAATTAGGTACCTACTGATGTGTCAGATTCATTTAAATGTTTGACATTTAATTATATGCAAATGAAATCGAGGGTAGGTATTTGCCTACAGAGAAGATTCTTTTAATAATTTGGGCTCATATAGGCTTTTTATTGCTTATGTTGGCACTTTGGCAGATGAGCCACGGCTGACCTGATGGTATGAGGTAACCGTCGCTCATGAACACAACTAAACTAGGAGTAGAATAGAATACCACCTTTATATTTCGCGGATATGAATTCATAGTATGAACGCCTATCTCCCGTTGGCGTCGAAATACTTCGAGGTGGTTCACGGTCACATGGAAGATGGTGATACTGACCTGCTTGGGCCCAAAAACAAGTGAGTGGGTACCCCCACTTGGTACCCAACACTCTGCTTAAGTAGGTTTAACTCTCGATTCGAACCCAAGTACCTTTCGGTCGTTAGTTATACCTATACCTAAGCCACTAGAGTAACGAGACAGCCGATTTTGAATAAACTATTATGATGTAACCAAGGAGTACGGATAATTTCTGTACTCCGTGAATGTAACATGTTATAACCCAACGTTACATGTATAGATCGAATGCAAGACAGAATTTCTATAAAGTTCAAATCATTAAGCTTTATCGTAGTTGAAGTTAAAAGAAAGTGGAAGGATGTAGATACAAGGAGACCGAGACCAAATCGGCCATGTACTGAAAAAGAAGAGAAGGTGGAGTCAGGAGTCTCCGAAACCGGCGAGCGTGCTATGTAGAGAATTATGATTGTTGAAGAAGTGAGAGTCGTGGGTATGGAAGAATAGAGCCTTTTGGCACTCTGTTCTCGCTGCATACCCTGCAAAGGCGATGGCGTGATGATAAGTAAGTAAAAGAAAACAAATCATTACAAAACTATGCACATCATCGTAAACCCATAAGAAAATGTTTTACATAATTAGATAAACAAACACTACAATGCAATTAGCATTTGCATAGTACTTACCTATGGTAGTGAAAGTCTTTCTGGCATTAGTGACAGTCAACCAGTTTCTCTTGACGATCTTGTCGCAAATCCATCCGAAAGCAATGGAACTTAGCCACATGACTGCGTAGGGCAAGGCGGCGAGTGTGCCAGTTCTGTGTATATCGAACTTAAGGACACCAGTCATATATTTGGGAAGGTCTGTCACCATTGTGAAGTAGCCGTAGTCGTGACCGATCTGTGGAAATATATGTGTTAAAATGTTGTATCAATAAAAAAAATCTATATTTTTTTTCATTGTTAACAGATGAGCCTAGTGGTAAACAAAAACGCAAAGATAGTGGCATCGAGTTTGATCGCCAGTCACACGTACCTCTGTCTGTTTGTACGAAATTTCTCAAAATTATGTGCATTATATTTGTTTAGAAAATATCACTGCTCGGTGAAGAAAACATAGAATGCTGCATGCTTTAGAGATTTTTTCGACGGCTTGTGAAGTCTGCCAACTCACATTGGGTCAGCGTGGTGGTATACAGCCTAAATCCCTCTTACTCCGAGAGGAGACACGTCCCAAAAGTCTGACAGTAATGGGTTGTGAAAAGGCAGACTAACTTAATTCCTGTCGTGTACTACGAATAACTGACGTTCATCGCTATTTTACAGGAGACTGATACCTACTTTCCCATTGAAAATTTAAAAATATTTTGTTTATATGAGCGTTGTTATTATTATTAATATATTCGTAATAACTTGTATGATAAACATTAAATGATTAATTCATTAATTAGCAAACATAATAATTAAAGTATGGCTTCCATTTTGCAATTACATGACGTTTTTTTAATTATTTTCTAAATGTACGTACCTACTAGCGTTTGCCCGCCGCATATTTTAAATGTACAGACACGGCTCTGTTAAAGCTTTATAATTTAAATATGTATATCAATATTTGCAGACTAATATTACACTTCAATACATTTTTACCCTTATAAACAGCCAGATGATAATGAATGAGTGCTAAAAACGATTGATGTTGATGACCTTCACAAATGCATCGACTACCTAATTGCCTCTTGTTACCCAACGAACAAATTCACTCTTTTAATTCGAAAAATGGCGAGTGTCAAGGACCAGTCAGCCCCATAAGAACTTCTTGTTATAGGACCCGAGCGGCGAGGCCCGTATCGGGAGGTAGTCGTCCTTTAATTCATTTCCCATCCTCCAAATAAAATGGTGAGCAGGGTACTCTTAATATACCTACTTGGGTTCATGAGCAACGGTCACCACTTACCTACCATCATGTGGCCCGGGCTCGTCGAACATCTTAAACATTACAAAGACAAACATCGACCGGAACGCTTAGATGCCTGCTATGACTTGACCCGTGTGAAGTATTGCACGGATCAACACCTCTTTTTTTACAACATTTGTGGCAAACAAGCATACGACTAGATGGTTAGCAGTTACCGTAGCCTATAGACGCTAGCAACACGAGAAGCAGTACTCGCGCGTCGCCATCTCCAAGGAAAGGAATAGGAGGTGGATAGGAAGGATAACAAGAAGAGGATAGGGAGCCCCCTCCCTATCCTCTTCTTGATTCTTCAGACGTCCGTCATTCTCACTCATCATACGAAATTCAACAGTAGGTAGCACCACTGCTGGTTCACGCTAATCTTTTGTGTGAAGGTGGTACTTCCCCGATCGAGCCGGCTCATTCATGCAAGGATAAGCAAGGCTTTACCACTTATATAACTATACTAGTACCTAATTAGTCATAATATTGTTCGATATTAAAGACTTAGGTATAGCTAGTTCATTTTCTTTTTACTAATATTATCTGTCAAAGATATTTATAACAGTAGGGGCCAACAACGCAACAACAATATTCAAAAGTTAATCTAGCTAACCGTGACCACCATCGATGGACCGTAAAATATAGGTTGGTATATCTTTGTAATATGTATTCCTACCCGATACTAATTAAGTATTGGACGTATTCAACTACCAGTCAATGTAATTAAACTAAAAGCATCGAAGGTTAACGATGATTTGACTGTGAAATTATATTTCAGTCGTTAATATAGAGCCGTCATGATTTTTATTCTGCAGGGGATGGGCTTTTTACAATAAGCAATCCGTTGTCTATGCCTACACTTATGGGAAATAGGGGTGACTCTTTATACATAGATATAAGCAGTCTAGCATGATATGTGTGAAATTTGAATTTATTTTTATACGTATAATCTCAGAATTCTAACTTATGAAATTTTGATGAGGTAACCATAAATAAATATTAACTCGTCATGTTATTTCCATTGGTTCTTTGCTATGGAATACCTCTTGATAATGAATGTATGAAACTGTCCGTTAAGTTTGGTTAATAGTTTCGTCAACAGAATATTAATAGGCTTGAATGTACGTAAGTAATACTTAATGCCTGAACATAAGGAAAACCAACAATAATTTTAAACGTTAGATGGTTACAAATTACAAGAGATGATACTAGATCGCACGCATTTAAAGTTCCGATTCCGCGAAACATTACCTGCAACTTAAAAACTGAGCCTGCACATGTTACTTACACATAAATTATATGTAAGTATTTTTTTGCTTGTAGTAATCGCTGCTCATGGACTCATCTACACTAAGAGTACCTACTATCAAGCCGCTGCTCACCATTTCCTTCATGTAAAATGAAAGAATGCACGGCTAGCTTCTAGCGGTAGAGCCTTGCTTATCCTAGCATTAAGTGCCTGCTACACGGTTGCAAACCAACGCCCTAACAGATGTGACCTTGCTAGATTACAACAGTGTAGAACAGCGGTTTGCAACCAAATTTCAAAACACACAATCGGCCGCTAACCAAGGTCATCTCTGTTAGGGTGTTGGTTTACAACCGTGTAGCAGGAACTATGGGCCGGCTCGATCGGGGAACTGAATCGGTGGAACAAAAGATCAGCGTGTCGCAACAGTAGACGCCGTAGAGCGCCGGATGTCCAAACCCCTTCCCTATCCTCGTCTATAGGCTACGGTAACCGCTTACCATCAGGTATATAGTATAAAAAATTTGGAAAATCCAGAAGTGCACGCCACATAATTTCATTTTTCATTGAATAACTTGTAACTAACAATGTATTGGTCTTCCTAATAAGTTTTCAATAAATCACATAGATATCGCTAATTTCAAAAAGTACTAATGTGGTTCTCATCTCATGTCTTATATAGATGGCGCCATCTATATAATACTATATTGGTTCTATAGAAGTAGTTCTCACTAAATAAGGTAGATAGCGCTGGTTTTAGTGTATGATCAAATCGACCATACATAATCAAACTATTTTTGTTTATTTAATAACAATTAAACCACATTGAATCAGACCGTGAAAAGTGATAGCGTTCTATTCCTAATTATACTGAATCGTAAGAGAGAAAAAAAGACTCGATTAGTAAAGTATTTCGGTCGTTATCATGATAACATACAGGATCCGCACATACAGACACACGGACGTCCAAGACAGAACTTTTTTAAACAGTTTAACTAGTTTAAATAACAAAAATGGCATCAAAATTATCATGAGTGTTAAAAATTGTGTTTTTTCTTGATATGTGTGTGTATTTATTATTTTACAAGTGCAATATATGATAAATAGAGACATTTTAAGTTTGAAAAATCAGTTGTTTTGCATGAAGTGACAGTAGTATCCACCTCAACGCTTCGCTTATGAGGCGTGCAAAAAAAAATAGCTGGCACTGCAACCATAACACAACGAGATGTTCACGGTCAGTACACGGGAGACGGTATGGACTAGCTTGAGTCCAATAACAAATGACTCCCAATTAGTACCTAACCTTACCACCAGTAATGCCTCACCACACGGATCATAATTAACTTCGATTTGGAATTCCCTACATGTACATTTTAGACTTACATATAGGTACCTACTTACACTATTCATTTTACCACAGTAAAACGTAGGTATACTGTAAAATGGTTATTATAATATTTTTTAATTTGTAGACTCACCTGTGCGCAAACTAGGGCCCAAAGTGGTACAGACATAAATATGGCCTTCCATGGTATAGCGGAAGGCTGACTGCTGCGGTGACCGCCCAATGCTTCCTCCAAATATTTCTTTTCTTTGTCGGAAATAAACGGATGCGACTCGGGGTCATTATAACAAAGCAGCGCCTAAAACGATAAAGTAACTATTTTAAATAGAATCGTTCTCCTAGGAGAATAAAATTATCGTATCAGAACAAAATAATAGAAATTTGCGATACTATACTGGCAAGGCTACCTAAATTAATGTACCTAATTTACATACAATTAAACATTTTGGTTAAATAAAATTTTATTGTGATGAAATTTCTATTATTAAAAAGAATTTAGCATGTGATTTCACATGTATACCTATTTATACCTACATACAATAAATTATATTATGAAATATAATTATTTACTATGAATGTTATTTAAAAATTAAGTATCTATACTATGCGGAACACATCCGACAAGTAACGTGATACACTCCATGATGATAACGAGATGGTGATTTATCTTTAAAAGTGATAGCATAATCGGCACAGTTATTTGCAGGCTCTTTCTTCTATCTTAATCTCTATTATAGAATTACTTAAAAAATCATTTTAAAATAAAACAACAATAACATAGTCTCATGCCTGTATCCCAGAAGGGATAGGCAGAGGTGTATGGACCTACGGTTCGCCAACTATGTTTAAGTCCCACGTAACAGGAGGCGAGCCTATTGACGTCTACCGGGCACATTTCCAAACTCCGGGCTGCTACTGAGAATTTTTCTTTTTGTTTTATACAAAAAATCTCAATAACACTGCCCGACCGGGGGATCGAACCCAAGACCTCATGATCAGCAGTCGCTTACACTACCGCTGCACCACAGAAGTTTTAGAAATTATTTAATTTTCTTAATTTCATATTATATTTAATGTAGGTATTAAGCTATATAATCTCGGTTTTTTACTGCCAACGGTGGCAGACGTGCAAACAGCCCACCTGATGATAAGTAGGTCCCACGGTATCAAGCTATTTAACTTAGGTTCAGTAGAGGTTTTTCAAAGGTTTCAATTTAACAATTCTTACTTACCCAAAGAATAAACCAGAGGATTCCCACCGCACCAAATAAGTAGAAGACAGATTGCCACTCGCCAGTTTCTTTAATGACTAGTCCAGAAAAGTATGTGCCTGCGATATTGCCGATTTGGGCACCGCCGAAAACAAGAGATCCCATTCGGCCTCTCTCAGATATGGGCGCCCATCTTGCCAGCATTGCATTTAACGCAGGGAATGTGGTGCCCTAGAAGTATCGTCTGAATTAGAATTTTACAATTCATGTCGCTACTAGAAAGGTATATTTTAAAGACTTCTTTTGCTCTAATGTTTTCGACTCTCAAATTGTTGTATATTTGTTTGACAAAAGCTGCTAGTGATCCGCTTGGTATAAAGAGACAAACATCGAACAAATTATTTGGGAAAGTGGAAAAAGGGAACTTTCCTGCAAGCAGAATTCGAACCTGCGTCCCATCCAATCCGGGGAAGTGCTCTAGACCGCTAAGCTATTGCAGTCGGGCCACCACCACTTAACAATAATTCCTTCTTTAAAGCTGAGCATGTCAAGTCCTAAAATACAGATCAAAACAGACAAACATCGATTATGGCTAAATAATAACAAGGGCACAATCACGCCGATGTTTATTTGAGTAGTGGAATCGAGAATGACTCTTATCAACTACGCTATGCGGCATATCTAAGAATTTGTGTTACAGTTAGTCAAAATGAATAAAACCATAGCAAATAGCCTTTGGATCCACCCGTAAATATTTAGTAGAAATAAATGATGTGAGGAAATCTCGAGTAGTTCGCAACTAAAAGATTTTCTCGATGACTTGTGAAGTGTGCTGCATTAATTGGGTATGGTATCCCTTTAATTTTGATAGGAGACCCTGCCATATAATGGGACAGTATTGCATTAATGATAAAATGTGTTTAGATATTATAAATTAGAAAATTAATAAAATACCTCGCCGAGACCTTCCAGAACTCTCAATATAATGAGCCCAGTAGCTCCTCCGGCAGAGACAGCCCAGGGTGTCAGCAATGTAAACACCGCAGTACTTAAGACTCCAAAGCCAAGTGAGTATTTTCCCCCGAATCTTTCCGCCAACATCCCACCAGGCAAATGAGTAACTATGTAGCCATAGTAGAATGCACTCAAGATAATACCCTGTGTTGCTTCGTCCCAGTCGTACTCTGTGACCTCCTGAAATAGAATTTACTATAAACCTTGGGACAATTATTTGCTAAAAACCAATGAATATCATTGCTAAAACTAATTATTAACTTCCTGAATTCTTAGAGAACTTAAGTTTAAAATACTTTAAACATACCTATAAGAAAAAAATGTGCAGTGCAACTGCTAAAAGAAACTCACAGTTGGATTCACGGTGGTCTCCTCAATATCACCAGCTGGGCAGGAACCGTCATTACCCACGCCCGTATGAGATCGCCTGTGCACCATCTGCGTGATCGCGATGTTCAAGCAAACTCGCATGGTGTATGCGTTGGCGACCGCCAGAAAACCCATGACTGCCATCACCCATCTTTGAGGTATGAAGAATACTGAAAGAGGAATACATATCCTGTTATTCTTACTATTTATTTGGCATCTAAATCTGATCAAAGTTATAATAATAACTAGCCTTAAATTAGGTTACAGATATTTCAGGTTCCCAATATAGTAGCGGGATAACCACCAATTTTTTTTTATTTTTTTATTGCATTTAGTTGCAGACTAACCCCGGCCCATCTGATGGTAAATGGTTAACCGTCGCTCATGGACTCAACTATACCGAGAGTATTGTCAAGCCGCTGCTCACCATTTCATTTCACAGATATAAAATGAAAGAATAAACGGCTATCTCCTGCTGTCACGCGGGAAATGGTGGTACCAACCCGCTCGGGCCCGATACCAAGTGAGTACTCCCACTTAGTACCCAGCCCTACCACCAGTCATGCAATGGATGATAATTGCTTACTTCCCTTACTCGTCTCATACGACACCCGTGGGAAAGAATGGGGTGGTGACAATTGTATTCTTAGTCCGTCACCACACAGCAGTCACACGGTAGGCAAATCTATCAAAAGCCATCAAAACAAAAAAGTTTTCAAATTCATTCAGTAGGTTTTGCGTGATGTACCACTGAGGTAATGTAACACAGTTTCAGAAGCCCGCCAATACAAGCGGAGACAGGGCACACGGCGGGGTTATTTAGTAGGTGAGAGTGTGTTCGTGAACAACGGCGTGTGTGGTTAGGTACATTTTTACCCGTCTTAACAAAAATAGATTTTTTTTTCTTTCTATGTATTCTTTTCAAATATCTTAAATGTACAGATAGCTCTATTAAAGGTTTATTAGTAATTTTAGATTAGTAAGGATAATACTGTTCAGTTCTCCTTACATAATACCGGTGCCTTCGGCTAGTTAATCTCCCTAGTACCTGATGAGGAACACAATCAGTAGTTGGTGATGATCCCTGTTTGGTGATCCCGGATTTACATTTTGAAGGATCGCCGAAAAGGCTTAGGTATCACAAGTCTAGCAAAAAAAGTGAAATATAAACTAACATAGATGTAACATTCATACAAAATGGAGTGCATGATGCATATACTTATGCTGAAGCATCCCGCTTATAAATAACATACAGTTATAAATTGAATAATTACTTCTTTATCTATTGCGGTGATCACGCTTAAACTATTGTTTAAAGGTCTAAGTATCCACCTTGACTTTGTTGTACACTATGCGTGGAGACGAGAGAATGTAGATACTACCACTACCTTGTTGAGATACCTGTCTAGCCCCCCTGGCGAATTTGCATAACGGTTGTAGAATAGAATAATCAATGTATGGGATTGACAATCGGTTACGCTTACGTTGTCGTACCCTTATGTCATAGGTACCTACTCAACATTGATCATTCTATTTTAGGTAAGTACTAACGTTTATGCCACTTGGCTAGGGGCGCCGGTATATTATGATATCTTTGTATACTATCAAAGATTATTCTGGTTAAACAGACAACCAAATATTTAAAAACACTTGTTTTTTTTAAATCGTGACTAGTAAGAACCATGCTTTATGTATATAATTTTTACCACCTAATCAAGGACAGATATATATTCTTATTTTATTTGTATCGAGATGAGACCCCAAGTACTTGATGGTGTCTATAATATTCAAGGGCAAGCTTAGAAATAACCTAGGTACCTATATACGCTTGCTTAATTTTGAAAGAATTGAATGCCCTTCATAATCTAAATTGTAAGGATGTAATGTGTTTTGAGAATGGAATGAAGTACTCGGCAGCTGGTTTAGAGTTGCTAGCTAAAAATAAAATTTATTGGTCCAGTTTTCACGATATGCAATAAAAACCTACAAAGTAAATCATGTATCTACATAAAACGTAGTATTTCTGAGACATACTACTTTTTTATATCTGTATCATCTCTTTTGGCAACTACAGTTTCGTGGTATCTCTAAAGTATATAAATACGTACCTACCTAATTCCTTATTTAGTGATGCCATCGTGAAGTGTGCGGCACGTGCGTGTCATCTTTCACAGTAAACGCTGTTTGTAAATATTTCTAGTTGAAATACGGTTATTATCAATAAACTGATCGCGTACCGATATCCGGATGTAAAGATACGTAGTCTTGTATTTGTTTGTAATACCATCCAGGACTACTACCAGCACTGACCTAATGTAGGTACGTCGAGTCTAGTACAATATTTACGAAAAAAGTGTCTCTAGTCAAACAATAGAAACGTAGACCGATCGAAGGTGAAGCACCTCGTTGTAATGATTGTAGCGGGATCTAACTGTCATTTATTCACACAGGACTCCTTTCTTGGAATCTAACCTAGGATACTTGGTTCGGGAAATCGGTAACTTGACCAGAGTACACTATGTGTGCAATCAAATACACACAGTAACGGTAACGTATTGAATGTTTCAAAAACTACACTGTACTCGATTTATGGCTAATAAATAATACTAGCAACAATGTAACGTTAGCCTACATTTATAGAGGAACGGAACTACTACTAGAACTAGGTAGATTATGCTCAGACGACCGCAATCTCCTAAGAGAAATGAAATCGACCGCAGGTAAGAACCACAGGTTATCTACGTGACGTCAAATCTATACAGTGTTCCATTAATCTAACTTTATTGGGAATCTCATCAACAGAATTTAGATTGACCTGCTATGCTAAAAATAAGGTACTTGTTAAACATCGTGATTAGAAAAAATAATATTTTGATAAGACCATATAATTTAGCAAAATACCTAATCTAACGATAAATTTTATACATATCTAAATAGGTTACTACTATTTCATATAAAATGTGCATAGAATCATAACACATAATTGATTGTTCTCTGTGGGTCAAGTTTCGGGGAAACCCGCCGTGTGCCGTCTCTCCGCCTTCATTGGCGGGCCACTGGAACTATGTTACATTCCTTCGGTGGTACCCCATTATACATACCTACATACATAGAGAGCGCAGAGAGAGAGAGGCAGACATCGGGTTGGCCCTTATCATGAAGCGTCCTTTCGCCGCCCACTTTGTCACTTTTATTCCCTATTATAAGATTCGAATATCGTAACGTAAGTAAATTTTTTTAAATTGATATATGAATGTGAAACGTCGACTAAACTATATATGGAATTTACATTGTGGACTAAACAGATGTGAACGCCGTACCTAGGTATTGTTTGACATCTGGCTGATTGTCTGCCAATAATTAATTGACGTTAACCATTTAGCACTTCCCGTATTTTATCGTCCCGTGGCTTTAGAATTGTCCCACCCCTCTCTACCCACGGGAGTCGTAAGAGCCGACTGAGGGAATTCCGGGGGAGTGGGCAGCAGTACTCCCTCGAGTATTAACAAATTTTATCGAAAATTTAGAATAAATAAATAAAATAAATATTCACGGACATTTCACACAACGTCCTCTGGTCCCAAACTAAGCTTAACGCTTGTGTTATGGGTACCAGATTACGGATATAATACAAGCATATATTACTTTTTTTTTGTAAATACATACATATAATAGAGAAAACACCCAGACGCAGTACACGATTTTATTCCTTTTATTGCAACCCACGACCTCGTGCACGGAAGTCGGTTACACTACCGACTACGCCACGAGGTCCGTCAAAATAAGTATACTTATATATAAGTATATTTGTAGGATCTGCGTTTATATTCACCGTTATACTGATTAAAAGTCTGACCAAACTATGACCTAAGTATAGAAAGTCTGTAGCCTCCAAGAGAGTAAATGTTTGACTTTAATATAATTTACGCGCAGAAGCAGAAGTCCATTGACTTTCTAGAGAACTGATAAAACTAATTGTTCAGAAATATATAGTTTGAATTAGCGATATTCTAAAATATAGCATCACGCCTGTATTCCCCGAAGGGGTAGGCAGAGGTGTATTACACACCCACGATTCGCCATACATACAAACATAGCTATGTTTAAGTCCCACGTAATAGGGGGCGAGCCTATTTACGTCTACCGGGCACATTACCAAACTCCAGGCTGCTACTGAGAATTTTTCCTTTTTTTTTTTACGGAAAATATCAATAACACTTCCAGACCCGGGGATCGAACCTAGAGAGATCGAACCGAGACCTCTTGATCAGCAGTCGCTTACACTACCACTGCACCACAGAGGCAGTTATATATCGATATTCTATACTTCCATCCATTCATCCATCAGCCTTTGGATGTCCACTGCTGGACATAGGCCTCCCCAAGAGAACGCCACAACGAGCGGTACTGTGAGCTCATATGGGGGAACAGTGCCGTAATCGCCACGCTTGGCAGGCGGGTTGGCGATCGCAGTGGATGTTGTTAATATTCGAGGGAGTGCTGCTGCCCACTCAGTCGGCTCTTATGACTCCCATTGGTGGAGTGGGGTGGGACAATTCTAAAGCCGGCCCCACACGGCATGGCACATTCTATACTTACTTATTTTCAATACATTATATGTAATTCTGATTCGTTGTATTTTTCTCACAGTAAGTATACGCAATACGAGACATTTACATGTCCAAGTAATCACAGTTTATGAATCCAGACAATGGCCAACGACATCAGACGGAGGACAAATTGTTGTAGGTATAATAACGATTCCTATTGTATTTGTCATCGAGAGTAGCCGTCCGTGACAGGGAGCGCTGAGTTTGTGTACCTATTAGACCTACCGATATTAGGAGATCGTAAATCGTAACTAACTCTTACGTGCTTTTAGCAAGAAAAATATGTAATAGAAAACGATGATTACTAGCGGGGATTGAAGGCGCATTTTGGAACATCGACTCTTTGTTATTGTTTCTAGTTCACAATTTCACACTTTGTGTTCTAGTAAATAGATGAGCATCAGCAATGTTTATTGATAACTTTTAAAAGCTTGATTGTCAAATGTTTTATACTATATG
Organism: Leucoma salicis; assembly: GCA_948253155.1. Lineage (NCBI taxonomy): Eukaryota > Metazoa > Arthropoda > Insecta > Lepidoptera > Erebidae > Leucoma > Leucoma salicis. The sequence goes on along the minus strand of OX411812.1, from coordinate 12,172,173 downwards.
TGTGGCAAACAAACATACGGCCCACCTGATAGTAAGCGGTTACCGTAGCCTATAGACGCTAGCAACATCAGAGGCATCACTATTGCGTCGCTATCTCCAAGGAAAGGTATCGGAGGTGGATAGGACGTATATTAAGGAGAGGATAGGTAGGGGGTTCAGGACTCCGGAACTCTCACTCAACATACGAAACACAACGGTAGGTACCAATACTGTTGGTTCATGCTGATCTTTTGTAAGAGGGTGGTACTTCCCCGATCGAGCCGGCCCATTCATGCTTGGATAAGCAAGACTCTACCATTAATTCTATGGTTTTTTTTTGACGGTATCAGTGTGTTAAATGATTTTTGAATGTCCGGAAAGGCTTTTGAGTAAAAAGATTGTGCGCATCTGTGTTGTTTGTTTATATCTACTATTTATTATTTATCTGTATTTTCACTTTTATTTTTACATAAATTCTGTTATTATAATTTATATTTGGTTGAAATACTGTTAACTGTTAATCCAACAAAGGGGTAAAATATAATTTAAATATACTTATAGTTTTTCACGTGAAATGTAATTGTGTACGTACTTTCGAATTCGCCTAAACATATAATATGATATTTATATTCTCAATTTATTATGATTTACGTATGTATGATGGCGTCGGGAGAGCCTTCGCCCACCAAAACTATTCTACTGATTATAAACTAATTTGTCTACCAATTTATTTTGTGTTTGTCTTTATCATTTGCAGTTTATGTAATTAGATAAGTACTGCAACGATATCTATAATTGCAATAGGCTGCTTGTATTATTATGTCATTATAGTTATCAGAAAATTTAATTTGTGGAAATCGCTGGTTTCGTTATAAAACTACTACACACAGCGTTATTCCAGGAGATGCATTTTCAAATCCTGTTCGTGACTTTTATATTCGATTTCAAATTTTCACACTTTGTGATACCTAATTTAATATGGCTAGCATGTCAAATGCTTAAAAATATTATATATGTCAAATGCTTAAAATATATTCTGATGTCTTCTAAACTATATAAACTTATTATATGATGCGGAAAAAAGAATGTTTAAGATTATATTTTGCACTAAATTTGTCTAAACGAAATAAAACAATAAAGTTTAGAAGCAATGTTCCTTAATGTTACGGAAATATTTAATGTATATTTAACCGGTGTAATTATCCGCTTGCGTTAACCAAGTGGTTCTATTGACACACTAATTGTTAATGGTTCTTTAACTATGCGCTTAGTCGCACCTCAGAAGCATGTTTAGAATTTAATTTCATTTGAATCTATGATGCGCTTTCCATACTGGTGGTGAAATACCTTCTTAGATGCGATATTGCATTGAACAGATCAATGTGAGTACCGGTATACTTTTATAAAATTGTAAGAGAGCTTTATGAGGCTATATGTATAGGCCTCTCCGAACCCAAAGCAATGTCTGTTTGTTTGTCCTCACATCAAGCAAAAACTGCAGAACAGATTTTGATAAAACTTTTTGTCTTCTTCATTACAAATTTTCATTAGAATTAAAAAACTGATGTATGTTATATCCCGCTGCTATAAGGGGAACCTTTTTTTTGTTAAGGCGGGAAAAAATGTTCCTAACCGCACACCCCGTCGTTCGGGACAACGAACACTACCCGTGCGGGGCCTTCACCCACTAAAGAAACCCACCGTGTGCCATCTCTCCGCCTTTATTGGCGGGCCACTGGAACTATGTTACATTCCTTTGGTGGTTGCTATAAGGGATAAACCTGAGATATAACCTAAAAATGAGGATGTCTGCAGCGAAGCCGGTTAGCATTTCTCTATTTCTATATGAAACTGACTGTTATTGGTGTCATATTGTGTACAGTATCACGCGAAATTTACTTATCGTATTTTGATCAAAGTTTGCATAAATATTAGTCAGACACCGGACTAACTTAAATGTTTCTTTTTTTACTTTGATAACATTAAATGATGATATAGTACGGTGGACGAGTGTCTGTAGGTATAATAGACTAGTTTCTGCCCGCGGTGGGACCGGTTTTTTGGTTATCTTTGGTTCCCAATATAGGAGCGACATAAAATGACAGGATGGAGTGAATTATGAGAAAGGTTTAGGTGTATAATTAATGAAGGTTTTGCATAAATTAGCTGAAGTATTACGATTATTGTCAAGGACTATAGATTTATGAAAAATAAACGTGGTTTAAAAACGCGTCGGATTCGTTTGAAATAAAATTGACATGTTAATGAATTACTCATTTCAGGCTACAGGTATCCTTAATCTAGGCTAGTGAGAAGCCATATCCTTACTATATACAGACAACCTAAATTAACGAGACTGTTTTATTACGGAAGACTTCATTTTCGTGGTGTATGGTACAGACCTGTCCGTGTTTATCCGTGACATCTCGCTCTAAGATTTTTCTGTTATTGTTAATTATTCGTTGCAATGCGATTCATCGATTTTAAGTTGCTAGAATATTTTGCGATCACAGCTAGTACATTGTAATGATATAAGCATTAAAGGAATGACTTATTTTTATTAGGTAATAAAATTTTAATTACCTATAACATTAATTTGTACATTAACGTAGTTCGATACATGTATATGAGCATAGACGATGTTGTTTAGCTTCACTCGCTTGTTTATACAGTTATTAAAGTTTAACAGGTATCTTGGCTTAAATGTTGCAAGTCAATGTACCTACCTAGATAATCAAAAAATAATTTAGTATTTGGCCTCATCTTCCCAGGCATCAAATAGTTTCTGATACCGATGCCGTAAGTAATGTAGACTACAGTTTTAAATATAAAAAAAAACCTTTTGTTCGAGGACAATACATCATATGGCTTCAAAATAAGTTACATCGTTGAACAAAAACATATTTTATTATTTCCGTTTGTGCACCACGATAGAATACAGATCGAATGAGCGGCCGTTAAAATTCCCGTTGACAACCTAACACCGAAATGCGGTGACGATGCAATACTGTCTACAACTCGTGCATCATTAAAATCAATCCGATATGGAGCTGAAACGCAAGTTCTTGTCAGGTGCGTTGCCCAATTTGGCATTGGTATCGAGAAACTCGTTAGAAGTGGTAGTTTTTACATCAAACTGCGAAAAAGTTTCTATTGAAGACGACGAATCGAGCATTTCCCGGCTAATAGCTGCGCAACAACTCCGCACTGGCAGACAGGCTGGCAGTTTTATTTCAACGTATAAAATCACTACTTTCCAAGAAACGCCGTTTTGTTTTATTGCACTCTAACACACATTTGTTTTATTGGATTCCTATCAATACCTCCTATCCTTATAATTAAAATTTAATCACAAAATAGCCCGATGATGGAAAACTTCTTGAGGATATTGTATTCTTCAAAGAGTTTCTTGATGGATAGTGAATTATGTTTACCCGAGTACAGCTAGCATGGTGGACTATGGAATAAACTCTACTCATTCTGAATGGTAACCCTTGCTCAACAGCAATTGTTTGTAGCAAATACGATTTAATTCAAAGTAAAACAGCGATAGTCTTGAAGTATAACCAAGAACTGCGAAGGCAGCGGTATGGAGTTCGATACTAAGTCCGAGAACCTCGCACGGAACACTTTAAAATTTGTCAAATTATAAGTGTATTTGTTTACAAACTATAAATAAATAAATATTCACGGACATTTTTCACACAACGTTCTCTGGTCCCAAATTAAGCTTAACGCTTGTTCTATGGGTACCAGATTACGGATATAATACATATACTACTTTTTTTGTAAATACATACATACAATAGATAGAAAACACCCAGACGCAGTACAAATATCTGTGTTCATCACACAAATAATTGTCCTGAGTGGGAATCGAACCCACGACCTCGTGCACGGAAGTCGGTTAAACTAACGACTACGCCACGAGGCCACTATATCACTACTCGATGAAGGAAACATCTTGAAAAAACCTCCCTGAGCGATTTTTTCGACGGCTTGTGAAGTCTGCCAACTCGCACGAGGCCAAGGTGGTGAACTACAGCTTAAATCCCTTTCCTTTTGAGAGACCCGCCTAATAATGCAACAGTAATGGTAAAAAAAACAATCACACAACAAATATCTTAAACAGCTTCAGCAGCTTTGATTAAACCCAAAAACCTTTGTGTCCTTTTTTATCGAAGTGTCATTCCATTTGATAGTCTAAAAAATAACTTAGAATAAGATATCTTCTTTCAAATGATCTTAAAACATAGTGCCAAAAGTACTTAATGATATACTCGTAGATACGGAACATAAATATAATTTAAAAAACGGCCCAGCTTAATTGCCCTCATAATATATATATCGGTAGAAGCAGTCAGAAGGGACGTGTCACAATACACAACGCAGTGCTTGTCGCAACCTTATTATATGGAAGCCAGAGTTGGGAGACTCTGTTCTCTCTGCCTACCCCGCAAGAGAGATGGCGTGATGATAAGTAAGCATATAATTATGTAGATATGTACTCGATGATAAGAAATGCCTTGGAATTAAATTAAAAGGTTAATCTTTTTAAATTAAAGAGCAAATGTTTCGACCCCTTCGCACTACTATAAACGGAGACAATTAAATTTTTACTACAAGATTGCACATAGTACAGGAACCAAGGTTTCGTGTAATAGGTAATTATTAGTCATATGAGAGTTGCCGGACTGGTCGCAAGTCCCTTTCACTCGACGCTGCTGTAAATCAACCAACACTATACTCGACGGCTAGATGGTATTATAGATTTTCCAAAAGCTTTATAATATATAATATATCAGTGTATTTAAACACTACCTAGTTTATCGTTATTAAGAAACAAAAAATGGAACACTAACCTCTTTATTTTTATTGAGGAAAAACCTGTTTTTTTTTTATTGCCAACGGATGCAGACGAGCAAACAGCCCACCTGATGGTAAGTAGTAACCGCCGCCCATGGACTATGGCAACACCAGGGGCACAGCCAAGTCGCCGCCTACCGTGAATAAAGTGAAAAAAATCTCGTAAAGTCCATGACTTAGTAGTTGGTACAGATGACTTAGTGGTTTAGCTAAGGACGTTTGATACCCTTTTTTTTGTTTAGGCGGAGGACGTTTGACTCCTAGTGTTGTAGACTTGGTGCCCTTATAGCAATAATTTATACATAAAAAATAAAGTAGTTTTAAGTCATGGTTGATTATATACTCGTAAGTATATAAGCCGTGTGGGGCCGGCTTTATAATTGTAATGGGAGTCGTAAGAGCCGTCTGAGGGAATACCGAGGGAGTGGGCAGCAGCACTCCTTCGAGTATTAACAACATCCACTGCGATCGCCAACCCGCCTGCCAAGCGTGGCGATTACAGCACTATCCCCCATTCTTGAGGAGGCCTATGTCCAGCAGTGGACTTCAAAAGGGTGATGGATGGAAGTATATAATGAAGTCCTAGCGGCACTGCTTATTCTCGGGGTTATAATGGCGACTGTTGTTGTTTTTTAAAAAACTGACCTCGAAATAATATTGATGATGAATTGTCTATACCTAAAATGGTCTTATTAAATAACTGTTGAATTTCACTTAACCAGTGTAGCCACTTTAGCAAGATTAATTCTTATAACTACCATTGGGGTAGTCAATTTTCACATAGCCTCTATTAAATACCACGAGGAGTTCTAGTTGAAAATAAAAATAACATTATTCATTAATTCAAGTAATGTAAATTTATTCAAAAACATATTTATTAATCATTAAGTTTCCTTAAGTATTTTATATCTCAACTTAAAAGTATATAAATAAATTTGAGAAATCTGCACTATTTGCTCGTGTAGTTATTTAAATAGTAGTTCCTCACGTGTATCGCCACTTTATAACAAAAACGTGATAACAATTAGTACACGCGAGACTTATGTGATAATTGCATATTAAGTGACAATTTGTAATGTATATCGTCATTGAAATGCAATCAATGATCTACATGGAATGGCACATATATTTTGCGATAAGTATAAAAAGGATAATGTTTAAATCATCCATCAACGTTGGGTTATCCACTATTGCCATTTAATTGACTTCAAGCGGTTGAATCGTCATGGATTACATTGCTCCGATTATGTCCTAATTATTCTAAGAAGTCATTTTCTTTACAGCTGATTCATAATCCACTGTATCCTACGACGTATCCTTAAAAAAATAAAGTTTAAAAACTGTAAACCCGACTACGAAAATAAAAAGTGATCTAAAATATACGAAACAAGAAAATAATTTAAAAGCAAAAAGTGTACATAGTTACAAAAGTGGTCAAGGTAGAGCCATGGTCGCATATTTATTATATCTAAATATGCCATTATAATTTTGTAGGTGTTTCAGACACACAATATGGTATACAGGCATTTAACATGCAACATTATGGCAATGTAAATACATAATATATCTTATGAACATTATGCGGGTACTGAGTGAAGGGATTCTCTGAAAGAGCCAGCTTTTCCTAGCTAAATGGCCTCTTGTTAAAAATAATATTTAAACCCAGACAATAAAACTATTGTAGAAGTCGGTTAAAATGTAGCTTATGTCAGCCGGGCCATAATAACGAATCGATTGATACCTTTTTGGTGGTTTTTAATGAATATAAAATCGGATGAATAGTTTAGGCGCTTCGGAGGAACATACGTATATACAAACATACTTAGACTGCTAAAAATCACAAATTCTCTTTTTGACTTCGCCGTTCAGATTAAAAAATAGTTTGTGCGATTTGATATCGTGTGAAGAGTTTCGTTGCGTTGAATATGTTTTATTTTGTTTTGTTATATTTTTGTCTATAACTTTAAAACTATTATTTACAAAAATATATTTGAAATCCTTACAAAAAGCTCTTTCGTTAATATTTCACTCAGTACAGTTTGCAAACTGACCCCTTAATTCAGAATTCCTTTTATTTACGTTGGTTATAGAAATACATAAGTATGTGTACTAAATTTCAACTTTAATCGGTCCACTAGATTCGGAGCAATTTGGCTGTGACAGACGGACACACAAGTGATCCTTTACGCTTCTGAGTTTTTCTTCCCTCGCAGTTACAATGTCTGCCATCATCATCTTTTGACTAAGACTAAGTTTTATATGTGGACTGCATGCTGGCAAACCTTCTTGAATGTGATTGTTAACCTGGGCACACTAGCTGTATTTGGTTATTTACGATTGCTTATCTTTTTTGTACCTATTGGTGACACCACCCGACATAAACTCGTTAGCAAATTATCAACATAACGATTAAGTTATTTATATAAGCAAAATAAATGTCAAAGCATAAAAATTAAGCGATTAAACTAGCGTTTTTGATCGCCAATTTTCCATAAAATTTACGTATTATGCAAAGAGCATCACGACAAAGTATTTAAAACTGTAACAAAAACTTTAATTGTAAACAAAATATAATTTACTATAATTGATTGATCCGTAATCTTTAATCGACTCTTACGCTAAGTATGCTTTTAGGGGCCACCTGTAGATCGAGTTTTGGTATTCAAACAGCCAGTGAAATCCGGTTCCGAGTATATATATTTACAATAAACAATCCCTTAGCGAAATCGGAATGGCTAAAATTGAGCGAGCAATCTTTCAACAAAAACCGAATGCCTCAGCACTTTAACCAGGATAGGATATCATTGAGTTCGTTAGCTTTAGTATTCTAGACAGAGAGTACAAATAGTATATAGAAATGAAGATAAGACTCCATTATCTTCAAGTAGTAATAAATATCTTGGTTAGAGGACCAATGCACGATTAAGTTAAGTAATTGGTACTGCGCATTTTCTTAGTGCCCCTGATACTTGCCTCGTTTAAAACGAAGTTGGCCAGAAAATTTACACACTTTTTTATTTGACACTAGAAGACCCGATGAACTTCGTATTACCTACAATTTATTTTATTTATTATCAATCAAAATCAAACTGCATCATCTAAGATTTATATTTTGATAGGTTATTAAAATAAACTTGCTTGTAGTGCAAATTAATTAGAAAGAATGCGTCTGTTAGCCAAATACCCATAGAAAGTTACCAATATTGTTTTTTATTTTTCTACCTTTTTTTATAGTTCTCCTTTTTTTATTTTTAAACCACCACTTTATTAGAGAGAACAAAACAAAAAACAATAATTCAAATCGGTCAAGCCAGTTTTGAGTTTTAGCGAGACAACCGAACAGCAATAATTGATTTTTATAATATAGATAAAACTTGCGACAGCCAGAAGAGATAAATATTGTGTCTATTGCGCATAACTATACAGAATAAATGCTTATTTTAAAATTGTTCCAGATTCGCCAATCACTTGTTTATGCTCGGGGCTATAACTAGACGAATCGGTTATGTCAGTGATAACTTATTTTTTCAAAATGAAATAAGCTACCCAAACCTGTGTGAAATCTAACTAAGAGCAGCTTGGCAGTATTCTTAGTATATTTAAGTCTAAAAGCGGCGGCAACTACTTACCATCAGATACGTCGCTCATCGGCCGCCATATGCAATAAAAAAGTTATTTCTCATAAAATTATAGGATCGACTTATGAATTTTAAAGTACAAATTATTATTTGTGAATGAGGAAAAAGAGAACGATAGTGCGAGTGGCTGCGACGACTATTACGCGTGCCGATAAATGGCGTTGGTCGTTAAGACAAATGTGATGAGGAAATTGGGTATGGCTGAAAGGTAGTGCGGTAGCTCAGTGGACTAGAGCACTTCCCCGGATTGGAAGGGACACAGGTTCGATTCCCGCTCGCACTTAAGTTCTCTTTTTCCTCATTCACAAATAATAATTTATACTTTAAAGTAGCTGAGTCAAGTGCTAAAAATACAGATCAAAATGTTTATGTAATTTTATTATTTTTTGAAGCTATGTTTATTAAAAATCACCCCAATGACAGCCGCATATCATGTCTTGTTCCCACGGGGGTGAAAGGTAGGCATCGGAAAGCCGTTTTATGACAAGTGGTGATCCTCTGGGAAACGGTCGTGAGTGTATATACATTATGTAGGTACGTAGGTAACATTATTCTTTCAAATACCGATGGCAAGACTAAATTTGAAAAAGGGAATCCTTGTGATATTTTTTTGCATATATTCACGCTATCTCCCTTGCGGGGTAGGCAGAGGGAACAGAGTGCCAAAATTTACTATTCTTGCATACATCTCTCGCTTCCTCAACATTCGTAATTCTCTTCACACACGCTCGCCGATTTCGGAGACTCCTTACTCTACCTTCCTTCAATACATGATCGTTCTGGTCCAAGTAGGTTTATTTATTTATTTATTAGTGAAGGTTTGTCTTGGTCTTCCCCTGTACCTACATCCTTCCACTTTCACATTGTATATCTTTACTGAAGTCGATACATGTTATTATTCCATGTGATAATAACTTATGACTTTAGATTTTTATTAATTCACTTTGAAACGTAAGTCTAGGTGTAGATATATTATTCAAAAGACAGAACAACAAAGAACTGTGAATACATTTTTAAGAATTATTTAAACAGTTGTAAAAGGCTTGTCATACTCTCGACGTTGAATGAAACAATAAAGTTAAATTAACACGTACTGTTTATTTTATTAATAAGTATTAAGTGTTTTCTATACGTTTAGAAACGAAAATACCGTTATCGAATTTTTTATCAAAACAACAGTGAATTGAAAGCAAGATGTCGTCATATTGGAAAATAATTTATGTCAATTTGGTTTTATCGACGGGCTTCGTGACGTAGTTGGTAGTGTAACCGATTTCCGTGCACGAGGTCGTGGGTTGGATTCCCACTTAGGACAATTATTTGTGTGATGAACACAGATATTTGTACTGCGTCTGGGTGTTTTCTATTTATTATAATGTATGTATTTACAAAAAAAAGTAATATATGTATTATATCCACTAACTATGCTACCCATAGCACAAGCGTTAAGCTTAGTTTGGGATCAGAGGACGAGAATATTTATATATTTTTATTTCTTATGGTGATAGAGCAGTCACTGCAATTCTGATGGTTTACTGTCACTCATAGACTCAACAATACTAATAATAATTCCATTCTCCTGCACACTATTTCTTTTTGGAGATGGGCAATGAATAAATGGACTGCTATCTGTCCCACTACAACCAAAACACATCAGTGCTTTGTAGTCGATCACGAGGATGATGGTATCGACCCACTAAGGCCCATTAATAAATGATTTACTTGGTACAGAGCCCTAATCTATAATCCATCTTAATCTTACCATATTTTAAGTTTAGACTATGCCAAACTTACGTTACCCTAATAATATAATTACTTTATAATAGAAGCGTTTAGAAAGGATTCCCAAAAATCATAGGTTCGAAATTAAATAATGTTTTTTTTTTTATGAATTTGTATACGTAATCTAGCCGAGTATACCCAGTGCTCAAAAATAATCTTATCAAAATAATAATACATTAAGGTCACGGCGGCCAGTGTTAACAGGAACTATAGCCATGTACGCAGGAGATATTATATTTATAAAATATTATGGTGCACGGGGGGTAACACCGCCAACTTAGTTGTCCCAACTCGGGAATCGAGCCTGAGATCTCGATATCGGCAGTCGCATACACCACCAATGAACCATTGAGGCAGTGAAATTATAAATAATTTGTATATAATAATATAGATTACATTCATAAATATACGACTATCATGATTTCCCGTTTCACATTTATTTTGTGAATGTACTCATACTTAAGTTGCAGTTTGCATTATTTGTTACAGAAAGATTTTTAAATATATTTTTATGAGGCTGACCGGATCTGAGAATAACAAAAGCGCTTAGTTGTGACTATACAACAGAGTTTTATCACATGATTAGATGTTAGAGCAATGGTCCAAGAATTGTGTATGCAAATGTTAACTGGGATGCTAACTTCGCGTGATGGATCTTGTGTAATGATTACTAACAAAAAAAGAAAGGTTATAAATTATTCCGCAATTAGTTCCTTGTAATGATTTTGTAGATAGACCGACGATCTGGTCAAAGCCGCGGGGAGCCGTTGGATGCGGTCGGCACAGGACCGCTGGTTGTGGCGTTCTCTTGGGGAGGCCTATGTCCAGCAGTGGACGTTGAAAGGCTGATGGATGGATGGATGAATGACTTTGTTAAGGTAGTAACTTGCAAAATATTTAATGTATTTTTTCCTTACCCACCCATCTGATAGTTGGATACTGTCACAATGAAAAGGATTTAGTCGATAGTCCACGACGCTGGGCCATATAATGAAATTTTATTTGCATATAACTGTAAAAACTAATCTATGTGTACAGAATTAGTCAAGCATACATCAATTTCATTAGATGTCTTCATATGATGATACCATAGACATTGTAAACTAGAGAAACACAGAAATAGCATAGCTTTTATTAAAGGCGAATTCTATAAAGAACAAACGAGGCTAATTAATATAACATTATTGTTAATCGACATCTCCATCAATCTCTACTTAAAATTGTGAATTAACTATACGTCGAAATAGTGTATTATACAAAATAGTCGAGCATGTCGTTAGTAGGAGAAATAATATTTAGTAGGCAAGTAGCGACTTTGGAGGCAATATTTTTTCTACACCTTCAGATTTTATACGATCTTCTCATGCACCACATTTTGACGACGATTAAGAAATTTGAACTGATTAGAATTACCCATATAATACATAGGTACATTTAATACGAGTACATTATTGTTTCGAGGTTTTTTAAGAGATGAAAAGAAGAATGAATAAGTAAAAGATATTAAAATAATTTTTCAAAAAGAATATAGTTGCATAGAAATATGCAAATAGTAAAATAAGACTTATAAAGAGTTGTACATATTTTTTTGCCATTTTTGCGAAGGTCATTTCGTAGCAACAACCAAGAACCTCTTTGTTTGTGCTGCAAATGAATAACGACTTTCTACAATAAAGTTATTGAAGTTAATGTAAGTAATTGTATTCTGTAAATTTGTGTCGCGAGACATAGTATTTTCGATGTACTGATTGTATGTATTCGTTATTGCAACTACTTAGTAAACATATTTGTTGAATATACAGACAAGCTTTGGCATCAATTGATTTTGGTTTACTGCCAAACTCAAATAGAAGAAAGAAGGAGATATTTTCTTGCCTAATGAGGTGTGCCAATCCACACTGGACCAGCGTAGTGGACTACGACCTAATCCCTCTCACTCTAACAAGTGACCCATGCCCATAGGAACAGTAATGTCTCGAAAAGAAAAAAAAACTATTAAAGCAATCAGAGAAGGAATCTAAATCCAATAAAATTTAGGAGTAGGTCATGAAATAAAATTTTAAAGTACCAACCAGTGCACCTAGACGTCATTTGCAAACGATTTCGAGTATGTATATAAAACCTATTTGCTACCAAACAAATTTCAAGCTGGCCTTCCTTTCGAATTAGCCATTCAGATCTTTTCCTGTGCCGAAATATGATAATACATTAATTATATAACAGAAACATAAGTGCATATGTATTTAACGTAGGTACATTTCTTATTGTCGTTACTGCATCATAACTTTTTTTTTGTTAAGGCGGGAAAAATATTCCTAACCGCACACCCCGTCGTTCGGGGCAACGAACAGGGTAGTGTGGGGCCTTCACCCACTAAAGAAACCCGCCGTGTGCCGTCTCTCCGCCTGTGTAAACGGACCACTGGTACTGTGTTGGATTACTTCATTGACAGTAGTGGTACCTACCGTTGTGTTTCCTATGATGAGTGAAAGTGCCGGAGGCCCGAACGCCCTCGCCATCTTCTCCATGCTATCCTTCCTATCCTCTCCTTAGTATCCTACCTATTCTCTCCTTAATATACTCCCTTTATTGGCGGGTCAGTGGAACTATGTTCCATTCCTTCGGTGGTACTACATCACAATCTTAAATTAGTGCGGTAAATTTTTATGGTTTTTGTATGGTTTTCGGTAATTTTTCAATACACACATAATTTCGAAAAACCTTGAACTGTCAGAGGTGAGCGAATATGAGGTCTGGACCTACGACTTAGGGGTCAAACTCGACACCACTGTCTTTGCAGTCTTTCATTTTACCTCTAGGCCACTATCATCACACCACCGAAGGAATGTAACATAGTTCCAGTGGCCCGCCAATAAAGGCGGAGAGACGGCACACGGCGGGTTTCTTTAGTGGGTGAAGGCCCCACACTACCCTGTGTGTTGCCTCGAACGACGGGGCGTGCGGTTAGGAACATTTTTTCCCGCATTAAGAAAAAAAAAGGCCACTATCACCACGGGCACAATATATACTATAACACTTTCTGATATTTACGCGAATGTTACACATTTTGAAATAAAACTTCGTTTACGGAATCTATCGCGTTTACTTGATTTTACTACTATCCCGACGTTTCGAATACTTTACAGCATTCATGATCACGGGTGGACTTAGATGATAGACGTCCAAGGCTGATATGTTATTTCAACGGTCTCATCTACCCACAGTATATGATTTTACAAAATTTTTGGTTTATTTATTTTAACCCACCTAATATTCGTTTAGAAACACAATTAAAATATTTACTTCAAAGTTTTTATGCTAACAATGTATGAGACTAAGTTAGTATATTAAAATGAGTATTATACTCCTCTTTAAACTAAAATTTTTTTGTTTTTATTTAGTGCTCAAAAATTCTACCATAAACTACCAATTACTACCAGTAAGAAGACAATCTTGGTTATTAGTTTATATTATTAAATATATTGATTTTGCCAAAAGCTAAGGCTAAAAAGCTACAACCGGATCGGAACGCGGCCTGACTGAGAATGATCCGGCCACAAAACTCAGTAGGTACAAAAATTTAATAATCCATAACAGTTGTTGTTGCCATAAGAATTGCGCACTTAATGATGTACTGACCGTTTCGTGAAACTTAACCTAACAAAACCTAACCTTTCATGAAACGGTCGGCCGCAACATGAAGGGACCATTCTAAGATGTGGCCACGACAAATATAAAACTGTAACCCTCCACGTCTTCTTCGTACCTTTTTATAACTATACCCTGTCATATTTATAACTCAGACTAACTATAAAGACACCGCATTGTCAACTAAAAAGTGAAGCCACTTTTTGAAAGATGTGTGCGTGAAAGTGTTGTCACCGGAATGAAATAATCTCTATAATTGGGTAAATTTTTAAAAGTTTTATATTTATTTGGGTGTGTAATACACCTCTGCCTACCCCTTCGGGGAATACAGGCGTGATGCTATGTTTATATTTAAAACATAAAGAAAGTAAAAGTAAAAAGTTAGTTTATAGTAGGTAAATCATAAAGGAAATATTATGGCGCTGACGACTTATTCATGTACGTAACGTACGTACGAAATCGTCGATTCATTTGGGGTAATTTTAAATCATACTCTGGTAACACTCGTGGTTTAAGACACTTCGTTTTGGCATGATTTTGTTTGTATTTGCGTGCGTGAGCGCGTGTAATTACAAGTTTGGCATGGTTTTATATGGCTTCACTGGATTGTTCGTAATGCTCCATCTATATTTTTAGTTAGTCCGAGATTTATAGTTAGGTTTCTTAGGAGAGTATCACACCATCCAGTCCCATCATATGTAACATGCCTGTCATCTTTCCACTTCTCAAGCCACTTTCAGACTTCCTATAAAATATAAATTCAAAAATTGGAATAACTATATAGTATCAAGTATTTCAAATATGTTTTTCATCTAGTTACTATCTATTAACAAATACCACTAAGATAATGTTATGGAGTATTAATGTAATTTTAATAACTATTCTATTATACGCATTAAAACAATGTGTAAAATTCAAACATCACTTTTCCCATGATAAAAAATATTTGATGACCTTTATGCATCTCAACTTAGTCATACCAATGATACATGTAGAAATACAAAGAAACAATTTCTTACAATAAAGTGCCGCCAGATTTCTTTTTATGAGATGACTTAATATCATGTTTAATAAAATCTCGATGGTTATTGGATTATTTGTATTTTATATTTATTAAATTTACATAGCCGTTGATAGATAAATGTAGAATACTGCCTCTAGGTATCGGATTATGTAGTAAATTAGTAATGTAACACAGTTCTAGTTGCCCGCCAATACAGGCGGAGAGACGGCACATGGCGGGCTTATATACCGGGTGATTGCCCCACACTACCCTGTCTGTTCGTTTCCCCGAACGGTGAGGTGTGTGGTTAAGCACAATGTTTCCCGCCTTAACATAGAATTTTTAAATAGTTCTACCTTTTTTATAGAGTTCTCTTTATTTTTACTCATAAACCACCCCTGTTAGAGGGAACAAAATAAAAAAAAAACAATTATTCAAATCGATCAAGCCATTTCTGACTTTTAGCGAGACTAACGAACAGCGACTAATTTTTATCTAAATTTTAGATATTTAGGCAAAAAAGGACTGTATTTGGCTATAGGTATAGGCGTGTCTGAACAGAAAACAATTTTTATGAGATTTTTGTCTGTTTATGTGTTTGTCTGTTTGTTCGTTCGCGCATCACGCAGAAACTATTGAACAGATTTTGATGCAACTTTTAACTCTTTTTATTTGACAGATCTTGATTAGACTTAAAAACTGATATATATTTTATTCCGCTACTATATCGGGAACCTGAGATATAGCCTAAAACTAACTTTTGGCTGCGGCGAAACCGCGGGCAAAGGCTGCTATATATATTTATAGATTCAAGGGACATCAACAAATCTTAGAAATATCATTAAAAAAACTTACATTTAGATAATATCAGTTGCCAGCCCGTCAACATTTTTGTTATTTTAAAAATTCACCACAGCAATGCACTTAGTTGAAATAAAAATCACTAGTAATTATATATATACTGTCCATAGGAACCATATATCACAAATAAAGGAAAGTATTTTAAGCAAGCGCGATGTAATAGACGCGCAAGTAGAGAACAGGTTGTACTCAACTGTCTCGCGCGCAATACAGCCTAGAAATACGCGCCCGCGCATTTGACATCTCTCTATATACCACCAGCCAGCTGCCACTAAATGTACACAACTTTACATCTGATTGTCTCAATTATCCTGTTAATATAAAAGCTAATTTGTTTTTTATGTAGAATTGTTGTTAAGGAAATAATCTGTATGTCAAACAAATGATTTCCTATTAGGTAGTAAATTTTGATCAACGATTATTGGTAGAAAATAAAAACACTACAAAGTAATGTTGCAATATATAAGTTGCATGTACACCGTTTTTTTTTTCAGTTTTAAACTAACTTAATCTTAACTATTATAAAGATACTATTATAATACTAAGATACTTGAGAAAAAATACTGTAGTAAGCTATAAAGGCGTGTATAAACATTAAACGTTTTTTTTTTAGAAATTTGATTGATGGTCTGTTTGTTTGTTAGAGCATCACGCAAAAACTACTGAGTGTATTTAGATGCAATTTTTTTATTTTCGTAGGTTTTCATTAGATTTCAAAATTGATGTACGATTAAGTACGTACGTTTTATCCCGCTACTATACCAAGAATCTAATTTGTAACTAGCTTTTGTCTGCAGTGGAGCCGCAATAGGAATTTTCGCAAATGGAATTACTTTATATATATTGTTATTTTATATATTAAGGCATTTTATATGCTTAGCCATTTTTTACACCACAAAGTGTGAAAATGTAAAATGGAAAAAAGCTAAGAGCAGGGACCAAACACCGACCACTGAAGGAATGTAATATGGTTCCAGTGGCCCGCCAATAAAGGCGGAGAGAAGGCACACGGCGGGTTTCTTTAGTGGGTGAGGGCCCCACACTACCTGTTCATTACCCCGAATGACGGGGTGTGCGGTTAGGAACATTTTTTCCCGCCTTAACAAAAAAAAGGGACCGAACCACTGAGCTATCGTAACAGTATTCAGAGCCATTAATTTCCATATTACATTATTTCTTATCGTATTCGGTGACACCCCCCATCATTGGCATATATTTGCATACATTTTTCCAACAAAGCAAGCTAAATTATTACAATAAGAATCATGCCTAATGATGACACGGTTATAAATGATTTGTTATTTTAAAGTACAAATTATTTGTGAATGTGGAAAAAGATAACTTTAGTGCGAACGGAAAACGAACCTGCGTCCCTTCCAATCCGGTGAAGTGGTCTAAGACGCTGAGCTACCGCACTGACTTTCGGCCATACCCAATTCCCACATCACATTTTGTCTTTACGACCCACGCCACCTATCGGATGCATTTACATGAATTAATCCAATATAGTAAGTTTAATTTTGCAATTAAAATTCATACTATGTATTTGATGGCGCGATTTTTTAAACATTTTGATCTGTATTTTAGCACTTAACATGCTCAGCTACTTTAAGGTACAAATTATTTGTGAATGTGAAAAAAGAGACTTTAGTGCGAGCGGAAATCTAACCTGCGTCCCTTCCAAACCGGGGAACTGATTTAAGCCGCAGAGCTATCGCACTGACCTTCGGCCATACCCAATCTTCACATCACATTTTATCTTTACGACCCACGCCACCTATTGGATGCATTTACATGGACTTCGATCGCATTAGCAAAATCATCATCATCATCAAAGTTTTTTTCGTCAGATTCTGCAGGTCGTTCTCCAGAGCGAGCTAAATGTCATCCCTGTAAATGCATCCGATAGGTGCATTGGCTTGACCGATTTGAATATTGTGTTGTTAGGAGCAATTGTCATGATGGCTGAATTGGCAAAGCATCTGGACGGTATCCAGGAGATGTATGTTCAAATCCTGCTCGTGACTGTTATTTTCGATTTCACATTATTCACTTTGTGTTTAATGTATAGTGTTAAGCATGTCAATGCTAAAAATATCTAAACATTGTGTTTTTGTTTTGTTCGCTCTGATTCAGGTGTGGTTTAAAAGTAAAAAAAGGGAAACCCCTTAAAAAAGTAGAGAAATTGAAAAATTCAATAATGGTACCTTTGTATGTGTATTAGCTTACAGACGACAAAATTACAGCTCTTTCTAATTCATTTGCATTACAAGCTAAACTATAAATTTTAGGCGACTAAAATTTGGACTTTTATTAGGACTGATAATATATTTTATTAGGATTGATATATATTTATTAGGATTGATAATAGCTGATAAAATAAATGATAGGTGCAACAAAGTTTACCGGGTCATCAAGTGTCTAATATATAACATAGCATCACGCCTATATTCCACGAAGGGGTAGACAGAGGTGCTTTACACACTCACGATTCGCCAGTAATAGGGAGCGAGCCTATTGCCGTCTACCGGGCACATTTCCAAACTTCGGGCTGCTACTGAGATTTTTTCTTTTTACGAAAAATCTCAATAACGTTGCCTGACCCGGGATCGAACCCGAGACCTCATGATCAGCAGTCACACACACCACCGCTGCACCACCGATGCAGTTTTTATTTATAATGTATATAAAAATAACAAAAAAATATTCATCCGAATCTCTCAAGTAGTTTCCGCGTGAACTCCTTCACACTAACACACATTCACAGTTTTTCGTGTTAATAAACTAATTGATTATATATTCATGTGATATTAGTAAACCAGTTCGTTAATATTATATAACTGAAGCGGTCAAGTTCAGTAGCATGTCGTGTTCAAATGTAATCATAAAACCATTAATTGAAAGTGGGTTAGTCTGTACGTTTTGATTGCGTTTGTTGTGTAGTGTTCGTGTTTTACGTAGTTATTTTAAAAGTTAGTGTTTATATTTTGGTTCCTTAGTCTAGTATGTTTCTTGAGATAGCTAGGTCTTCGATTCGTATCCAGGCGTCGGATTTTGAGATAGCCAGGTCTCGGATTCGTCATGGCGAGCGGTTGAAATCCTGTCATATACACCAAATAATAAATAAAAATTACAAAGGTTAACGAAGTATTCCACTGACGTATATAGTTTACATGGTGCTGAAAAACCCGCTTCAGATTAGACTACTACAGAAGGTGGGCTATCATAACCCTTATCACCAATTGGACCGTGTTGTACAGAAATGATCCAACCCACAAACTGGACAAAATGAAGGTTTTAATATCATGGAATCGAAAATAATATCTATTTTTATGTTACAAAGACTCGTTTTATTATTCTGCCAACTAATTTTTTTTTTATTATAGGTTATATCAACCCAAGACTACGAATAACACTGCAAAAATAGAAAAAGTGGTTCAAATTAGCATAACTTTTATTTCTGTTTTTTGTGGATTAGCTCATTTCTGCACACAATCCAATTGAGAGAATAAGTATTGGTGTAAAGATGCGAAAGGGAATGTTCCGATGGTGATACTTATCACCAAGAGCATCATGATCACTGATGAGCAATGATAAAAATTAAAACATTGAAATTAGTCTACCGGGTTTCATACTCTTGATTAATAACGATGGGAGAAAGAGAGAGATTACTTCTCAAAAGTTGCTCCCACATATTACTTGCTAACACTAGTGATTGATATTCATTTTATTTTGCTTTTAAGTACATTAATGCAAGCTACGTGTACATAGTACGAGTGATACGTTTGCAAACAAGAGTTGGGAGGGGTACCATTTAGCGTGATGAAATGTGACCGGGGGGTGTCTAAGTTGTGACGTTCGCATTTTAACTTGTTTACTTCAATGTTTTAATTGCAATGGGTCATATTTTGATCTGTATTTTAGTACTTGACATGCTCAGCTGCTTTAAAGAACAAATTATTTGTGAATGCGGGAAAAGAGAATTTGTGGGTCGAAAAGACAAATGTGATGGAAATGAAATGGAGATTGGGTATGGCCATCGGTCACTGCGATGGCTTAGCGGTTTAGAGCACTTCCCCGGATTGGAAGGGACGCAGGTTCGAATCCCGTGCGCAGTAAAATTATCTTTTCATGATCCATTATCATGTTCAAAGTAAGAAAAGGGGAGAAAGAATCTTCAGTTTGTCACGTAAATATCTATGGAAAAAAATACATAGCATCACGCCTGTATTCTCCGAAGGGGTAGGCAGAGGTGTATTTCACACCCATGATTCGCCAGCTATGTTTAGGTCCCACGTAATAGGGGACGAGCCTATTGACGTCTACCGGGCACATTTATAATATATATGGAGGATATGGGGTAGTCATATCGCATAAATTGTGACATACCTAGTTGTTGCAATTTTCCATTTCTACATCATTGAAGAAAGTCTCAGTTACGCACTTCAAGTTACATGACGCTATTTTGTATATGGATACTTATACGAATGCAGTAACTAGTGTAATACCTATATCACACAATACGTTGTAAGTTGTAAGTAAATAATACGAGAATGTAACATTACTTATGAAGCGTAAATATTACTTAAAGTCGGCGGCAATTTCTTCCCATTCTTAAGAGATAATCAAGTTTGTATCGTAAAATATCCAACGTTATGAACAAGTGTTAAAGTATTCTTTACAACCCACATACGCCGATTAAGCTCAAGTCACTACATAATGCAATTGAAATTAGATCAATGTCTTATACATTAAACACAAAGTGAAAAATGTGAAATCGAAAATAACAGTCACGAGCAGGATTTGAACCTGCATCTTCTGGATACCGTCCAGATGCTTTGCCAATTTAGCCATCGTGACAATTGCTCCTGACTGCTAATTTCGATAACACATTCATACTTAACGTCTTCGATCGATTTTCCAAAGTATTTATAAGTTTGCGTGGTTCTTTTTATGTTTTGTTCGTAGTAATTTGGAAAAGTTTGGAGCAAACTGTTTAATCTCTCCTGACTATATTTCTAATAATAAGTGACGACCAGCAGTCCCAAAAAACCATACTGCACACTAGCTTCGCAAAAGCTAATTTAATTTAGAAGAACTGTAGGCCTACCTAAGTTGCATTAAAATGTATGGGAATTTGACATATCTAACGTTAAGTCACGTGACTTATTTTTTATAGATATCGTTAAAGATATCAAATTCCCATACATTTTAATAGTTTTCTATAGCGTTAGCGATCATAGAATGCAGCTTGACTAGGCCGACAGCTCTAATAAGTATAAATTGCTCTAGTTAATTATGCTTCCTCCATTAAAATGCTAGTATCTTAGTATGTCAGCATCTCGTTATCTATGTACAAATGAATAAAACATGTTAATTGCAACATTTAGTAATGTCTATGTCCTAAGTCTTTATTACGCATCGATCATCACCGTTATATACGTGGCCCGAATTAATGTGTGTTGTGTGTTATTGTTACATTAAAATGACAGCACTAAGGATATTGGCGCGTCACAGTTTTTCAAAAACACCCGAGTTCACATGTAATGCACGTATGCGTAAAAGAAACGACTACAATGTCATCTTAAAACTTTCTTCTATAAGAGTTTACATAATTTAAAATATTTATTGTCGGCCTCTGCTTAGATTAGATTTCTAAATAAACAATCATTGTGTTCTGACCGATTATTTTGCGATTAATCCGACGCAAAATCCTCCAAGTGAGCTCTTATCAATATGCCAACATATTTATTTGTGTCAGTAGTAAACTAGTTTTATAATTTCAACATCAATACATAAATTCTAATCGAAAAATAAAATTATTCATATTTAATTCAGTATAACATTACCTATGGCCGTGTGGGGCCGGCTTTAGAATTGTCCCACCCCTCTCTACCCACGGGAGTCGTAAGAGTCGACTGAGGGAATACCCGGGGAGTGGGCTGCAGCACTCCCTCGAGTATTAACAACATCCACTGCGATCGCCAACCCGCCTGCCAAGCGTGGCGATTACGGCATTATCACCCATGACAGGACCGCTCGTTGAGGCATTCTCTTGGGGAGGCCAATGTCCAGCAGTGGACGTTGAAAGGCTGATGGATGGATGGAACATTACATAATACATAAATTTATTGTTATTTCAGGTCTAAATTGTCAACAGCAATTATTATAATAAGTATATTATATGCAATTAACAATTAGATATCTCTAGCCTGTCCAGTTCGGTAGTCATTTGGAGGACAAAGCCAAATTGGCGAGTAAAAAACTAGGCGTCCTGAACAGAACCAAGCGGTACTTCACATCGAGGCAACGACTTGTGCTATATAAAGCACAGGTCCGCCCTCATATGGAGTACTGGTCACATGTCTGGGCAGGTGCGCCTAAGCACCAACTCAACCCACTTGACTCCCTGCAAAGGCATGCTATTCGAATTTTCGATGATACCGATCTCACGGAGGTCTAGAGTCATTGGAGCGGCGGAGTGACTTCGGGTCCCTCTGTGTGCTCTATCGGCTCTACAATGAGGAGTGCTCGGAGGAGCTGTTTGAGGTGGTACCAACATCACCATTTTACCATTGAACCACGAGTCGTCGCGGTAGGGTTCATCCACACCACCTGGAAACGATTTCGTCAAAGACAGTTCGTTTTCAGCGTTCTTTTTTACTACGTACGTGTAAGCTCTGGAATGACCTACCTGCTACGGTGTTTCCCCGGTGCTACGACATGTCCCTCTTTATAAAAGGTTTGAAAGGAGCACTTAAGTTGCGGTAGGCGGCGGGTGTTGCTAAAGGTCCATGAGCTGCGGTTACCACTTACCATCAGGTGGGCCGCTTGCTCGTCTGCCACCGTTGGCAATAAAAAAAAGATACAAATATTACTAATAAAAATACTTAACCTTATTAATATTCAGTTATTCCATTAATTTTCCAAAGTATTTTTAGAAGATTTAATTTAAAATTATTATAAAATATAAGAGGAATAGTCTCTCAGCATAATATATTATTCGTGAAGATATATCATAGATATTATTGCAAATAATTGTTGTTACAATATGTATATTTTCAAAGCTGAATTGAGCATTTTGTTCCCCTAACTATAATTTATAATATTCATTGTGTTCCAAGTCACTGATTTAGTTTGTGCTGATGTTCGTGTACGTCGCATTTCAATTGATATGTGAGCAAACAAACTTATTAACTCAATAAATTAGCATTTCATTACGTCAATCCGCAAAAAATCGTAGTATCGGAGGGTGTGTCCTCTCAATCAATACAATTTGCTATATGCGCAATCTGATAGATATTAATATCATTTAAATTGAAATCGAGTAAAAGTAGACTACGTCTATGTTTTATTGTCAATTGTAACAGATCTTTGAGTGATATGTCCTAACTATATTAAGTGAGTTTGCTTGTTTGTTTGTAACCAACAACCTACTGTAACTACTCATGAAATTCTGCATATGCAAAAATTGCGGGAAACGAACCTGCGCCCCTTCCTTTCCGGGGAAGTGCTCTAATCTAGCGCCGGCCCGAAGTAAATTTTAGAATGGAGCGAGATCCAACTATGGCGCCTCTCCCGTTTGCTCCTAATAATATATCCATCCATCAGCCTTTCATCGTCCACTGCTGGACATAGGCCTCCCCAAGAGAACGCCACAGCGAACGGTCCTGTGCTGCCTGCATCCAACGACTTTGACCAGGTCATTGGTCCACCTGGTGATAGGCCGTCCTACACTGTGCCGTCCGTTACGCAGTCGCCACTCCAGAACCTTTCTTCCCCAACGTTTGTCGGTTCGTCGAGCGATGTGGCCTGGCAATTGCCACTTCAGCATGCTGACCCGTCGGGCTATGTCGGCCACTCCCGTTCTCCTACGGATTTCCGTATTACGGATCTTATCACGTAGAGAGATCTCAAGCATAGCCCGCTCCATAGCACGCTGAGCGACTTTAAGCCTTGATATAAAGCCAACATTCAGATACCACGCCTCTGTGCCGTAAGTCATCACACATTGGTCGCAGACCTTCGTCTTCAGACACTGTGGAATATTGGACAAGAAGATCTCCCTCAGCTTCCCGAACGATGCCCAGCCGAACTGGATTCGTCGATCGACCTCTTTCTCAAAGTTGTGTCTACCTAACTGGACAGTTTGTCCCAGGTATACATAGAGGTCGACAACTTCGAGAAGCGCACTCCCGACCAGGACCGGTGCTGAAATTACATGGACATTAGACAAGGTCCTCCCAGTGATTCTGCCATGACCACGATATCATCTGCAAATCGAAGGTGAGTAATGTATTCGCCATTTATGTTGATGCCTAATCCGGTCCAGTCCAAGAGCTTGATAACATCTTCCAATGCAGTGGTGAAGAGTTTCGGGTACATGTCGTCTCCCTGTCTAACACCTTTCTGCAGTTGGATCGGTTTCGTGCTCTTGTCCTGAACTCGGACAGACATAGTGGCGTTTCTATACAAACACTTCAACACTTACATGTATCGATAGTCAATTTGGTACCGCTGAAGGGACTGCAGCACCGTCCAAGTTTCGATCGAATCGAAGGTTTTCTCGTAGTCCACAAACGCTAGACACAGAGGCCGATTATATTCCTCGGTCTTCTGTATAATCTGGCGCAGCGTATGCATGTGGTTTACGGTACTATAGCCTTTTCAGAAACCGGCTTGTTCGGGAGGCTGGAAGTCGTCGAGCCTGCGCGTGAGTCGATTTGTAATGACCCTCGAGAACAACTTATAGACATGGCTCAAGAGCGAGATGGGTCTGTAATTCTTCAAGAGGGTTCTGTCATCTTTCTTGAAGAACAGCACCACCACGCTCCTGGTCCGCGACTCTGGACCGTCGCCCCCAAGGTCGACGGAATTGAATAGCCTCTGGAGGGCTTTGAGGACCGGCATTCCGCCTGCCCTTAGAAGCTCTATAGTAATTCCGTCGTCTTCCGGTGCCTTTCCGTCCTTTAGTTGTTTGAGAGCCATTCTGATCTCGTACAGGCTGAGGTCCGGGATATCTTCGGTATAGTGCCGAGTTAGCTTGGATCTGGGTTCATGGACCAAGCTGACAACAGGGTTCTGGGATCTGTATAACTGTCCATAGAACTCGTGGACCTCTCTTAATATCTCATCTTTGGAAGAAACAACAGTGCCATCATTGGTCTTCAGCTTGGTCAGCTGGCTCTTCCCAACAGACAGATCTCTTGCGAACACTTTGGAACCTTGGTTCCGCTCTATTGCCTCTTTAATACGCAAGGTATTAAATCGGCGAATGTCTCGTCGCATAGACTTGGGGATCTGTCTGTTTAGTCGCCTCCGATTGGAACAATCAGCCGAAGACTGCACCGTCATTTCTGTCCGTGTCGCCATGAGCTTAAGAGTTTGGTCCGAAAGCTTTTGAGTCCTATCGACGCGACTGGTCTTAAAAAAGGTCGACCCGACCGCTTGGACAGTTTCCACGAACCTGTTGTTCATATCTTTCACTGAATCGCACTCGCACTCATAATATATACCTATACCAATTGTGAGTGTAAAGTAAGTATGAAATGCGAAGATCTCAACCATACTCTGGTGTGACCCGCGCACTCTATTCGCGCGCCTCGTTCATCTCTTCGCTTAAAATACATACAGACATTTTAAAACAAAACTACGTTTACGGAATCTAAAGCTGATATGTTGTTTCGGACAGCTTTGGACATCTACCATCTAAGTCCACCCGTGATCACGAATGCTGTAAAGAATTCGAAACGTCGGGAAAGTATAAAAATCAAGTAAACGCGATAGATTCCGTAAACGTAGTTTTATTTCAAAATGTGTAAAATTCGCGTAAATGTTAGATAGTAATACATATAAACAATCGAAAAAGAAAGAAATTTCTTTTATTTTTCTTTACCATTTAGGCGCCCCCTAGGATTTCGCACCTGGAGCGAATGCTCCGTTCGCCGTATGGGCAGGCCGGCTCTGCTCTAATCCACTGAGTTATCGTACTATTTCTAGAAATCTCAGAGGTCGTTAAGACAAATGTGATGAGTAAATTCGGTATTTCTAGAAATAGTACGATAGCTCAGTGGTTTAGAGCAGTTCCCCGGAAAGGAAGGGGTGCAGGTTCGTTTCCCGCTCGTACTGAAATACTCTTTTTCCTTATTCACAAATTATAATTTGTACTTTAATTTCAGAATTAATCATAATATTTGTGTTTAATGTTAGATAAATTCTAACTAATAACTAGAAAAACTCAAGAATAAAACAGAAACATATTGTTACATATCTCCGTAGTAAACATTGTCTGTGGTATCTTGTAGTCGTTTTTTTTTATTTACTTTGCCAAAACTGGTATTTTAATTAAAATTTCAAAACAGTCTGGTATCTACTTAGTTTCGTTTGCTTAGTCGATTTTTACAACACCATAGAAACGGATTGGGCTAACGACATCATACATTCTTAGTCTGCCAACGCACGAGTAATAAAACTATGAAAAAAAAAATGTTTCAAACGTTCGTTGGCACATCACTTGAGCAAAGTTATGCTATGTGCCGACATATTCGTAATTAAGTATTCACTAGTCAAACTTTTAGCTATGCAAGATATACTTTTTATCTAGAAATACATTAACTTGTGCAAGAACTATTCAACGTTTTCTTTTTAATTTTTAATGAATACAATTCATTATATGCATTCATTATCCTAACATAATGCTAAGCATGATGGTAAACCCTATCACAGGTCAAGAAAAAACTTATACTTACGACATTTTTGTGACTGAGATATTCCAACACACTTGCATACATTTGTGTACCATAATATATGAAATAGAGATAAAATAAAGTGATGTGAAATGTTACTAACAAAGTATTTCAATCATGCGATGCTTACGACTTAGTCACCGGTCCACATTACAATTAGAGACGCACTTGTTACGTGTTATGTATCTTTCACTAATGTCTTATTGCATAAAATAACTATGACTAAATGGTTGGAATTAAACTTGTTTTACCGTTGTGACATTACGATAAGTACATTTGTTACTTAATACTTCCGCGGTAATGGATAAATCCATGCAAGATTTTGCAATGCAAGATTCGCGTGCAACTGCACATCCATAACAAGATAATGGTCTAATGTGATTTTTTCATATGACCTTGTTTTGTCTACCTCTATAGACTAGTGGTAGTGTTGTTCATGAGGTGTCTGGGCCCGGGTTGCACCAACAAAAAAATTATTGACTTATTCTTTTAATAAATTCTCAATAACAGCTTGGAGTTATGAAGTTGGCTGCTTAGTTTCACTTCACGCCTGTGCTTCGATAAGCATCTAAAAACGGCCCTGTGTCTGATCTCTTTCTGCTGTCGAAATACCCTCAGTCACTCGGACAGTGGGAACGAGGGATAAATAACAAGGCCAAAATTATTAGTAGTTTTGCTCATCAATACTCCAATCGTCAATTGGCCTCAATCACCCCAGCAATCCCACCATCAGTCATTTTGTTTCCTTAACCTTTTATTGTGCTAGTGTTGGGCATGAAATTTAGACTTTATAAGCCCTTGGTAAATTCTCTTAGGCACATTCAGTAACAACAGTAGTGAACAAATACGAGCCAACCTTGCGAGGTCACCGTACCTTAGCGAACTCGATGACGGTCTTCGCACCCTTGGCCTTTCCACTAGGCTGTCACTAATACTAGATATCTTTAAAGAACTATGACAGTTAAATAATAGATATTATCACACCAGTATCAATAACACAATGCATTATATCCTCCTGTGACCTGGCGTTCCTTTTATAGAACAAAATAAAAAATGTCGTTGAGTCCGAACTTTTGTAAAACCTGAACTTCTCTTTAAGACGAATGGTCCATAAAACGAACATATAATTCATTTCGATATTCTCTAAACTGTGTCTTTTAGTATGCCTACATTTTGTGTTAAATGGAACGAAAATATATTTTTCTTTCTCTGGCAAATCAAATTGTTACAATAAACTAAATGCTCTGCGCAATGCTTCGTCGAACGTGCATCAAGATGGCGGAACACAGGCACAGGGGTAAAATCTTAAATTTTAATTATAAACTAAAGATGATTAAGTAAAATTTTATTGGTTTTAGTCTATTTTGAATGTTGAGTTTATTTTACCATATTAATTTTACCCTGATATGTGATTCTTTCATGATAAAATATAACGGAAATATATTGTTTAGATATTTTTTTAGCGTTTGACATGCTTAGCACTATACATTAAACACAAAGTGAAAAATGTGAAATCGAAAATATATTGTTCCAAAAAAGGTACTTTCGTTCTCAAGTTTGTTAACCAGCATTCATGTTTTGTTCCATAAAATGGTTTTTCGTCTCCACTTATTATTATAGGTATCGATTATTTGTACCATAATAAGTAACTTCAAACTCAGTTAAAGTTAACTGAACAAGGTTGATTATAATCTGTCCATTGTTAAATAAGTAGTACTTAGGTATGTACTTATAAGCACTTTTTCTTTGTTTTAGTTTTAAACAATAATGAGCTAAATGCAATACGAAATAATTCGGATTATGAAGACGATTCGGATTACGGAGAACCCAGTTACAGGAATCCAGAGTATTTACCAAGTAGCTCTTCTGATTCGGAAGATATTGAAATAAACAGTTATGAACCAGTTTCTAATGGCAGAGATCGTTCGCGCACTAGAGGTGCAAATCGCAATAGTACTCGTGGAGGTATTCGTCGCATCGGTCGCTGTCGCACACGAGCTCCTGCTGTGAAAGACGATCCAGGTCTTCAAGCCCACTGTCTACTTGGAGTAGAACGGCATTTATCAAACCTGCACTGATTCATATAGAACCATCTTGCCGCCTGTCACACATAGGTGCAAGTGACGTGTACGAGTATACTTTAAAGAGTGTACAAACGAAAAAATGGAAGGAGTTTGGGGCTAACCACAGAAGAATGCAAAGTATTTATTGAGATAACCATGCTGATGTCATGCATAAATTCTCCAAATTTTAAAATGTACTGGAATCAACGCTGGCCTGTTCCGCTAATAACTGAAGCAATGTCACGGGATAGATTCTTCTTTCTGAGGAACTCTCTAAAATTAGTTTATGATAACGACATTACCTATGACATGAGAACCAATGATAAACTGTGGAAGGTTCGCCCTTTATTAGACCGAATTATAGAGGGATGTCGCAAACAAATACGAAGCCTGAAAATAAGTATCGTTGAAATGATGATGCCCTTCACTGGTGCCTTTCTAATAAAACAGTATTGCCCGGGTAAAACTCATCCAACTGGCATTAAAGCTTTCGTTTCACAGAAAAGTTTAGAGAAGAAAATATATACAAAGAAAACGTAGGTCCAGATTTAGCTCCAATTGGAGCAACAGACGCACAACAAGCACGTCGAAGCAGAGGCAGGCCAAACCTAGTACCTTTGCCTTCCGAACCAAAACGTTGTCATGGAACTGATCATTAGCCTGAATATTGTAAGCCAAGTCGCTGCAGAAACAAAGGCTATAGTAAAATATCAACAGATTTTTGTATGGGTTGCGAAATTTCTCTCTGTTTTAATCAAAAAAGGAACTGTTTTAAGCTATTTCACACCTTTCGTCAATAGGTGAGAACTATCTTCATCCTATGAAAGACCATGACTATCACCAGTAACCATAGCCATTTTAGCCTTTTCTTATGTAGATGATGAAAACAATCTTGATAAACTGAAAACTCAGAATGTAGTTTGTTATTTTAAAGTTTGTTGCTACGAGTAGTTCAACCTGTTTAGAAGTTTATTTTATTTTTGATACGAGTACGATTTATATTGTTTTTAATTTGTGATGTTTAAAATACTACTCCAATACTCCAAATAGACTATTTGATAAAGTTTATTTTGCGTAAGGTTAAAAGATTTTAGATTGTTGATTTTATTCTTCTTAGTAATAATTCAATTAGAATAGATGGGTGTAAGGCTACATTTTGCCACGGATCTCGATTTTAATAATATTGTTAAATTTCTTATATTTTTATAGAAATAAATATGTAAAACTACTAAAAATGTGTATTCTCATCTCCTATATAACTACTTAAAAATGTTCTACAGTGAGACTGAATGTTCCAAAAAACGACCAAATTGTAGGAATTTGAAATTGAGCCTTATGTATTCCTTACGAACTCCCATAACCACTTTGTTTTAGTGAAAATCCATTAAATATAACTAAAACTCTATTAGAACTACAATAAAGTTCAGGACTCAACGCGATCGATTAATTTGTTCCATTACTAGTACACTCGGTCTCAATGATGAGTGTCATTTTCAAAATGTCAGGCGTCAGGAGGATATTAATACAGTTGCCACAAAACAGTTTCTTACTAAAAACGAATCAGCACAAAATGAGCTAGATCAATGATTAGAGTTTGAAACCAATCAGCCAAACAACTATTTTAATATTTTGATCTGTATTTTAATACAATGAATGTATGTATTTTAATTTTGCAATGTCATAATGTAATACAGCTACTAATAAAAAAAATTTGTGAAAGTAGAAAAAGAAAGCTTTACTGCGTCCCTTCCAAAGGAAAGGGACGCAGGTTCAAATCCCGTTACCATTAATGCTCTCTTTTTCTACTTTTACAATAATCTATTCATTACTATTTTAATTAAAATAAATTCTATTTCCCATGGGGTGAAAAATGCCGAGCGGAAGGCCGCTTTATGACAAGACCGCTCCGAAAATCACGCTTGTATCTATACTATGCTTAAAAGTTGATTACGTCTATCTTGTCAGTTCGCCGTGTATTTTACGTACCTACACATCGAAAAAAATGATAATGGCTATGTATGTTTCCGTCTCAAGCGAAAAACTTGGGACTCCAATCTAAGTCATGATCAATATCTTAAAAAAGTAGTTAAATTTCATTATTATTGTATACTTATATGATCTACTTGTATACTTATATTTATATATTTTACAGTATAAATTAATATTAAATTATTCAGCAAATATATCACGTTTTATTTAGGGTACAATGGAGACTGAACAAAACATTGACGGCATTGTTGAGACGTGCAGTCTAAAATTAAATTACCGTTATGCACCAATAAGTCATTGTCAAACAATACCTAAATACATTATTTGCCTACATCCGGCTATATTTTTAGCAATTAATGCAAGTCTCTGCGAACCTGCGAGTTCGTTTGAAAATTTTTGAATGAAATGATAACGGGATACCAAAACACACCAAAACAAATCAATTTTTTTAGGTATAGATGCGATGATGCGTTTGTTTGTTATCCTTTCACGGCATAACTACTCAACAGATCATCATGAAATTTAGCACACATATAGTCCTAAACTCAGAAAAGATCATAGGCTACTTTTTATCCCGTAAAAGGGGACGGTTCCTGAGGGATATTATCTTTTGCAGAGAGATCATTAGTCGTAGGGTCGTATTTTATTCACCATTGAAGGAATGTAATATGAAAAATAGGAAAAAATGTACCTAGCCGCACACCCTGTCGTTCGGGGCAACGAACAGGGTAGTGTGGGGCCCTCACCCATTAAATAAACCCGCCGCCTCTTCGCAATTAGATTACATTTTATCTCGCTACTATATAGGGAACCTCAGATAAATTACCAAAACCTTTCTACTACCAAATCTTTTTAAAAGGCTAGTAATACACCTATACCACGTTCTCCTACTTAACAGACCTGAGGGGATAAATTAGGCTATATAAAATTGTACTATATACATATTTTGCCATACAAAATCGACAAAAAAAATTTCATATTTATTACATAAAATTCAATAATCCTGTTTCTATAAATGTTTAAAAATCATAAAAATTTGCGCCTACTCAACTATTATTATGAGCGTTATTGTATTTGATGAGGCACGCTAAACATTAGAATGAATACGAGATTTTTTTTAACTTTCCGAGAAATAACAGATCCAAAGTAAATACTACATGTCCACTGTGGTCTTGTACAAACATTTGGCATAGGTACTCATAAATATTGTCATTAGTTTTAACCGCAAAATTAATATCTTAGAAAACACTACTTACCTAAGTAACACTACTTACCTTATACCTTAAAGTATATTTGCCATGTATTATCGCAGATAGAGTATATATGTTGGGTGATCATAGTCCGGAGCGTGCTCGTCGCGATCCCTGCCAGCCTGTAATCCACAGGCTGCAATCCGGCTCGAATGCGTACCGCAGTGCGGGTTAGGGCGTGCCCCAGAGGCGACGCGTACCTACCCGCCCCCGTCGGTACGAACAACGGCAGATGCGGCGATGGGGACCGCCACCCATCACGCCTTGCCCAGTTTGGCAAATAGAGGGGAGCAGAGTGTCGAGTAGGCACTTGGAATGTAAGAGGTGGTGTGGAAGATAAGTTACACGAGCTGGTAATTCTCATGTCGGACAGACAGCTTGTTGTGCTCTATGTAACAGAGACCAAACGAAAGGGTAGCGACACCTGTGATCTTCCTGGTGGCGGGTTAGCTCTGTGGTCTGGTGTACCGCAGAGCGATCGAGCCAGCATGGGAGTGGGGGTGTTGCTGTCCGCTCGCTTGGCCTCAGGTGTGAAAGATTACGGAATGTTTGATCCCAGACTTCTATGGGTCCGAATAAAACTAGGTGACACCAGTGTCTTCATGGTCGCAGCTTATGCTCCCGTAGGCTCTTCGGTGGCATCGGATCTAGAGAAATTCTGGGATAATGTTAGGGAAGTTCTGTATTTGGCAGAAGCTAGTGAACGCGTGATCGTATGCGGAGACTTGAATGGATGGGTTGGGACCAAGTGTCCAGACTTCGAGGAGGTGCTTGGTTCATTTTGTGATAAGAGAGTGAATGATGCAGGTAGGCTCATTGCGGATGTATGTATGGAGAGAAACCTTATTGCCTCAAACACATTTTTTCAACATAAGGACATCCATATGTATACATGGAGAAGGAATGAACAGACAAGTATGATAGATTTAATTCTGGTAGACAGTCGCCTCCGAAGTAAAATTCTGGATACAAGAGCCTACAGGGGTCCCACTGTCGACACGGACCACTATCTCGTTATTGCGAGATTTAGTGGTCTGTTCAGAAAGTGGAGACACTGGCGAGAGCGTGTCTACTTCGGAGGGCTTAAAAGAATAAAGATTGAAAAGTTGCAAGAAGAGAGTGTAAGAGCAAAGTATGCAGAGGGTGTCCGTGAACGGCTGACAAAGGCAAGTCAGCCGGAATCTGACAAAGAAGAATGCTGGAGAGTATTGAAAGAAAGTATGGTAGATACAGCGAAAGAAGTATGTGGATGCTCAAAGAAGCATAGGAAAGTGAAAGGTGATGCATGGTGGGATACGGAAGTAGCAGCTTCCGTAGACCAAAAGAAGAAAGCGTGGCTGGACTATGTATCTTCTTTGAACCTGAGTGCAAGTATGAAATAACAGAAGAAAGAAATATACCGGCAACGTAAGAATGACACCAAAGCCTTAGTGAAAGAGAAGCGTGATAGAGCAAATACGATTGCAGAAGAAAGGCTGACCAAAAACTTCGAGAGCAACACCAAACTTTTATGGAGGGAGGTGAAGAAATCTCGGAGTGGTTGGTCAGATTTCAGAATGAATAAAATAAGGTCTAAAGGTGGAGACATTCTTACGCAAACACAAGATGTGTTAAGCCGATGGAGTGAATATTTTGGAGATATGTATGCGGATGTTCAGGGTGATGCTGGTGCCACATGTGATCTAACAGATCAGCATTCGGTACCGGCATCCTCTGATGACATTAGTATGGATGAAGTTGAATGGGCGATTAGAAGTTTGAAAAATGGTAAGGCAACGGGTATTGATATGGTGTCTGCTGAGATAATCAAGCTTGAAGGCTCATGTGTCTGGGAATCCTTCCTGATGCTTCTCAATTTATGTTGGAGCTCAGGAATGGTTCCCAAGGACTGGAGAAGCGCAGTCGTCGTGCCCTTGTTTAAAAACAAGGATTCACGTTATGACTGTGCGAACTACAGAGCCATAAGCTTGACTAGTTTGGCAGGCAAAGTGTATGGTAAGATTGTTGAAAGGAGAATGAGGATGGTGTCTGATGAATTTTTGTGTGAGGCACAAGGAGGTTTCAGGTGTGGACGAGGATGCATGGATCAAGTGTTTTCTCTGTGCAACATTGTGGAGAAGCATCTGGCTGTAGGCCAGAGTGTTTTCTGCAGTTTTGTGGATTTGAAGAAAGCATTTGACACTGTTGTACGAAAGGAACTTTGGGACATTTTGCCGGAATATGGTATTAGCGGTAGACTACTACAAGCGGTGCAGTCCAACTACATGGACTGCAGAGCTTGTGTGCGGCTGGATGATGGAATGTCACCCTGGTTTGACGTCAATATCGGCGTTAAACAGGGCTGCGTTCTATCAGCCAGACTGTTTATCATATATCTGGATAAATGTATATAAAGGTTGAATGAAATGAATGTGGGAGTTCAGATGGGCGACTCAGTGGTTAACTCGCTGCTATATGCAGACGATGCGGTCCTATTAGCGCAGTCTGCGACTGACCTGCAAACCCTAGTCGACGTAATGGCAGAAGATTGTAAGAAAAGGGGCCTACGTGTGAATGTGAGCAAATCAAAGTAATGGTTTTCGAAAGAGACGAAGCCAGAACAGATGTTAGAGTAGCAATAGTAAATGGTGTGCTAGAACAAGTGGATGAATTTGTATATCTTGGATGTGGATTCAGTCGGGATGGAAGGTACACCACTGATGTAGAAAGAAGAGTGATTGCGGGAAATAGAGTGAACGGAGCATTGGGACAACTTTTCGGCAGCCATCACCTCAGCCAGAAGGCACGTGTCGCAATACACAACGCAGTGCTTGTCCCAACGTTATTATATGGAAGCGAGAGTTGGGTATGTAAAAAGGAGGATGAGAGCAAAATCAATGCGGAGTATTGGTGAGAGTATTGGTGTAAAGATGCGAAAGGGAATGCTCCGATGGTTCGGACATGTGGAAAGAATGCCGGACGAGCGACTGGCTAAGAAGATAAACAATGCGAAAGGAGAAAGATGTAGGTGCAGGGGGAGACCAAGACTTACCTACCTAGACCAAATTGGTCATGTATTGAAGGAAGGTGGAGTCAGGAGTCTCCGAAACCGGCGAGCGTGTATGAAGAGAGTTATGAATGTTGAGGAAGCGAGAGATGTATGCAAGAATAGAGCCTCTTGGCACTCTTTTCTCTCTGCCAACCCGCAAGGGAAATGGCGTGATGATAAGTAAGTAAGTAGAGTATATTATAGACACGTTCTCAGCGTATGCAGTGTCGAGATAGCAATAGTTTGACATATGATAACCGGAATAATTTTAGAAGATAACCATGACTATTAATTTGTAGACTAAAAATGCACTACCTGTTTTAGCCGGGATTTAACGTGATTAATGAACGTTTTTATTACGCAAATTCAAAAACAAGCTTACATACCGAAGATGGGAACAGTTGGCCACCTCATTGGTTGGACCCAGTTGAATTGGGTCCATACAAAAATAACGCATACGTGAAAAGGATAAAAAACTTATACATGTGTCTCGCTCACTCTTTCTATGACCTAATATGTGAATTTTTTCTTCGTCCTTAGTATTAAAATAGTAGGGAGTCTATTATATCCTCTGTCTACGTGTATTGTATTTGGATGTAGAATCCATTCACTGTGGTAATAGACGAAGACTAGAGGCACGGGTATCGTAAAATCTCATTTGCTTTTTACAGCCCATTATTTATTGTGCTGTACTGTTGCGTACGGGTTTGCTTCCGGAGTTTAGTCTGCCCAGTACGTGTTCGAGAATAGGTAGATAATGATAAAGGTAGCCACTAAGCGGCGAACCCGGCTTTGTGTATATAGCTTTAGGTCTCCCAAGATCAGGATGTCTAGTAGACTTTGCCCAGCAATGGGTTGCAAATGGCTAATATATTAATAGTGATAAAGACTTATTACAGATTTCAAATTATTTGTGAATGTGGAAAAAGAGAACTTTAGTGCGAGCGGCATTCGATCTGCGTTCCTTCCAATCCGGGGAAGTGCTCTGTCGCTAGATATCGCACTGAACAACGGCCATACCCAATCTCCACATCATAATTGTCTTTACGACCCACTCCACCTATCGGATGCAACGTATTTTGACCAGATTGGAGACATTAAACACAAAGTGAAAAATGTGAAATGCTGAATTGGCAAAGCATCTGGACGGTATCCAGGATATGCAGGTTCGAATCCTGCTCGTCACTGTTATTTTCGATTTCACATTTTTCACTTTGTGTTTAATGTATGTTGCTAAGCATGTCAAATGCTAAAAATATATATATATGAAATTAGATGAAGCGAAAGATGTGTGTCAGGATCGTAGCAAGTGGGGAGTAGTGGTCTCTGCTTACACTTTTTTTTTGTTAAGGTGGGAAAAAAAAAACCACGAACAGGGTTGTGTGGGGCCCTCACCTCATAAAACCCGCCGTGTGCCGTCTCTCCGCCTTTATTCTTTCTATTTCAGGAAGAATGAGAAAAAAAGAGAGTCAATACGTTTTTCAAAAAAGATTTTGGTATTATTAGGCATATTGATACGTTGCGGAAAACAATACTACACGAAATGAGTGCAGGAAAGCGTAATCTGCCTCATTTATAGTGGATACTTTTAGTGCCTAATTATGGATCTTTTTTTTATTTTTTATTTTTATTGCATGTAGTGGCAGACGAGCCACGGTCCATCTGATGGTAAATGGTAACCGTCGCCCATGGACTCGACTGTACTGAGAGTATTGTCAAGCCGCTGCTCACCAATTCATTTCACAGATGAAATGAAATATAAACGGCTGTCTCCTGCTACAGCCAAAACGCAACGATGTGCTTCATGGCCGGTCACACGGGAGATGGTGGTACCAACCCGCTCGGGCCGGATACCAAGTGAGTACTCCCACTTGGTACCCAGCCCTACCACCAGTCATGCAATGGATGATAATTGCTTACTTCCCTTAGTCACCTCATACGACACCCGTGGGAAAGGATGGGGTGGTGACACTTGTATTCTTAATCCGTCACCACACGGATACCACTTCTCTGTTTTATACGTCAACTGCCTCTGTGGTGCAGCGGTAATGTAAGCGACTGCCATGAGGTCTCGGGTTCGATTCCCGGGTCGGGCAGTGTTACTGAGCTTTTTGGGAAAAAGAAAAATTCTCAGTAGCCATCCGGAGTTTGGAAATGTGCCCGGTAGACGGCAATAGGCTTGACCCCTATTACGTGAGACTTACTAAACATAGCTGGTGAATCGTGGATGTGTAATACACCTCTGCCTACCCCTTCGGGATATACAGGCGCGATGTTATGTTTTTGTCTATACATCAATGGCACATATTTATACAAGGCTGTACGGCTTGACGGTGAGTAAGACGGTAAGTTTGCCACCCCCTGAGTAGTTGACGTGGTAGCCTATATAGACCAAAGGCAACCTTCGCGAGTAATCCACCTCAAGAAAAGCTATAGGACATGAAAAGGAATGACGATATAGCGGAGATGAGGAAGTGGTCAGTTAAAATAATAGGAAGGGAAAGAGGAGGTGGTTTGGTAGGTTTTTAATTTAGAGATATAAACACACATATTTAGACTTTTTTGAATTAATAATGTTAAAT
Organism: Leucoma salicis; assembly: GCA_948253155.1. Lineage (NCBI taxonomy): Eukaryota > Metazoa > Arthropoda > Insecta > Lepidoptera > Erebidae > Leucoma > Leucoma salicis. The sequence goes on along the minus strand of OX411812.1, from coordinate 12,134,739 downwards.
TTAATTTTATCTTTGATATAGGATACACATACATTTCAATGGTTTTATAAAATCGCGGGTAAAAATAGGGGTCGAATTTAGAAAGGAAATCTTTAACGCTGACGAAGTCGCGGGCATTAGCTAGTATATTAATAGTGATACCACATTTTTGATCTATATTTTTTAGCATTTGACATGCTCCGCCACTTTTTAAAGTACAAATGCTAAAAAATATAGATCAAAAATGTTTAAAAAATCACGCCATCAAATAATATGAATTTTAATTGCAAAATTAAACTTACTATATTGGTTTAATGCATGTAAATGCATTTCGACAGATGGCGTTGGTCGTAAAGACAAATGTGATAAGGAGATTGGGATGATCGAAAGATCTGTACGATAGCTCAGTGGCTGAGAGCACTTCCCCGGATTGAAAAAGACGCGGGTTCGTTTCCCGCTCGTACAAAAAGTCTCTTTTTCCTTATTCACAGTGATACCGCAGATATCCTCCCGTGCTAGTTTATGTAGGTACGATTACAAATATATATTAGCTATGCGACGAGTTTCATAGGTTGGTTTTGAATGACGAATATTTGGGCGTTCTGCAAAATAGCTGTCGCTAAAGCTAGATTTTATTGATATGTTACGAGTATATTTATTTGTACCTCTTGCGATGACATACATGACATTATGTACGAATATGTGTTCAATATTTCGTTCAAATCCAATTGTCTTTTTTCAATTATTTAAACAAAACTAATATCATGAGTATCCAGTAAATATGTAGTATAGAAGATAAGTTATTAATATTAAACTATTACCAATTCCAAATATGCAAAAACAATGTAATTTTTATATTAAAATTACATTGTAATTTTTATATTAAAATTACATTGTTTTGTTTGTTTTATAGTGAGTGAGAGAGTTTTTGAGTGGTCGCTGACTTGTTCAAGTTACAGTGAGTGAGAGAGTTTTTGAGTGGTCAAATGAAAGAGAAGTTCAAGTGGGTTTTGTGGTTGGGTTTTGTGTAGTTTCAAAATTCATAAATTGCTATAAAATAAATTTATAATAGAAATTATAAAAATACATATTGATTTAAAAAAGTATTACCTACTGTTAGATCTAGATACTTTACTTTTTTTAAACTAGCAAAATATAGATTCAATTAGGAGATAAGATACGACTAATATCTTTGAATAAACTAGCATGTTTCACACGAACGAAAGAGATTGGTAAATCAAATAGATACAGTCACTGACAATGTACATACTATTTTTTTTATACTGTGTATATGGGTGGCGAACAAGCATACGGCCCACCTGATGGTAAACGGTTAACGTAGCCTATAGTCGCTAGCAACACCAGAGGCATCACTTGCGCGTCTGCGATCTCCAAGGAAAAGGATAGGAGGTGGATAGGAAGGATAATAAGGAGAGGATTGGGAGGGGGTTTGGGCCTCCGGTGCTCTCACTCACTATATGTAACACAACGGTAGAAGTAACTACCGTTGTTACACGCTGTTCTTTTGTGAGAGGGTGGTTCCCCGATCGAGCCGGCCCATTTTTGCTGGAATAAGCAAGGTTCTACCATTAGTATGATTCATTTATATTATAAATCTATCACAGCGTATAAAATAATAGAAAGCAAACAGTGAATTAAAATTATTCGAATGCAAACTAGATACTTATTTCAGAAAATTTAATTCGTAGGTACCTGAGTAACGTGGGCGTTTTACGTTACGTATCCGGAATCCGGAAGTGGCTTCTTCGATATAGAGTTGGAGAATCAATTGAGTTTCTTTGTTCCAATCGATATATTTAGCATCATTTTTTTCCCTATTTAGCGAAACATCAGGCTACTACATAATACAGGGTCAACGGATGACCTTGCAACTGAAAGGAAATCGAGAGACAATGAGTCGAGAAACACTAGTTGTGACACGTCAATTGCAAAATGCGTATAATCGTTACAAATGCAATCACGATTATTTATAACAAAAAATATCCAAATTATTTCCATAATGGTATTCAATCATAGATTATTACAAATGAAAAGTTATCCAATCTGTGTCAAGTGGAATAACTTTTTATAGTTGAGTAGGTAGTTAATAAGCACTGTGAAGATGTAACTTGGAATATTGCATTTTGCTTGATACAACCATGTAAAGTACGATTGTCTAATAACATGTTACTGTAGATACAAAAAATGTCCTTTATAAATTACTAGTTTTTCATATTTTCTACTCTCCATCCATCCATCAGCCTTTCGACATCCATTGCTGGACATAAGCCGCCCCAAGAGAACGCCACAACATGTGTTTCTTCGCTCATATGGGAGATAGTGCCGTAATCTCCACGCTTGGCAGGCGGATTGATCGCAGTGGATGTTGTTAATACTCGAGGGAGTGCTGCTGTCCACTCACCCGGTATTCCCTCAGTCGGCTCTTACGACTCCCATGGGTGGAGAGGGGTCGGACAATTCTAAAGCCGGCCCCACACGGCATTTTCTACTCTAACTTCCATTAACTAACTAATCTAATTTTCATCGAGTTTGAGTGTCCACAGGAACTCCTTATCGGGATAAAACTATATTTTGTTAATCCAAGCCCAGATGGCTTCACGGTATCACTATCTAGCCGTAACTGAGCTGTTTGCACTGTATATTTAAGATATTTGTGAAAAAATAACTGTTTTCTTTGTTTTTTTTTTATTATAATTTACTGAACACAACCATTTTTTTTTGTATCTGCTTGTTTGTATTCTTCACGCAAAATCTACTGGAAGGATTTTTATGTTTTTTTTTTTGTTTGATAGCTTACATAAATCTGGTAGTATATGTTTTATCCCGCTACTATATCGAGAACATAATCAATCAAAAAATATTAGTAATTTATATTTAGTTGTTACGATTTAACGACTAATCAATATAATAGCTATTCTACGGGAACTATATTTTTTTCTGGATAAGAATTGTGTGTTAATTCAGTGTCTTATAATTACCTACTTACCTAATCTTGTCCAGACTCCACCTCAGATAGGCTGTTGAATTCGGTAACAATTAAGAGCAGAAATAATCGACTGTAAATCAAATGCACTTTTGCAAACTTTTTCATGGATATTTCATACAAAATTATTAAACTAATCTTTCGTTACACAATCAATTTCTATTAGGAACATAAACTGAAGAATGATCCCTACGATTCTTGTTTTTAGTAGCAACACACAAGGTAAATAGGTATAGATAACTACAATGTTTACTGTTAATTTCATGCTTATTTAAAGAAATCAAAAATAAATTAGGTAATGTTACATGACACACACATATATGGTTACATTTTTGTATTCAAAGTATTTTAAAGGATTAACATTCTGGCATTGAAGTCTTTCTATTTTCAAAGATACAGTTACAAAGTTTTTATACCTATATTTCAGAGAAATCGTGCACCTGTGATTGTGTGAATCGCGCAATTATTTTTAAAATGTTAGACTTATATACCTATACCACGGAGTACAGAAAAACTCCGTGACCTATACCTACCTACACTTCAAAAACCGTTGGGTTGGGCTACTAGATTGACCGCTCTTCCTTCATAGTTAGTTGCACTTATTCCAAAAATCGGAAAGCTTACATATACAGCTTTGTTCTGGCTTAGGAACGTCTATATGACGTCTGCCATTCAGCTGTTTTTAATGGAATCTGAAAAAGTTTACATTTTTCACCGCGACACATTGAAATTAATAAATTCCAACGTTTATTAACATTAAACAATTGACCTGGATATTAAGTAGGTATATTTACGATAATATTAATGCCACGAATAGTCTAATTTCCATAAAACGACGTAAACAAAAATGTGTAAACATAACACTTCGCTGAATAAAATGCGTGAGTAATTCTTGGTATTGACATGTATTGACGTCGGAAAATTATAAGCCCATGTATAATAGATGTGTTATTAGCTGAAATTGTAAATACAAGTTTGTAAATAATATATTTCCACGACGTTACAAGAATATATTAAAACGTGTATTGGTATAATAGGTATATACACAGATGATAGTTCACAATGGTACTAAATATACCTAATAAATAATCAAAATTAAAAAGCCAGTTAACATTAAAAATGTATTTTATTAGAAAGGTACTTACACTTTTTCAAATGTAAGATGAATGACAAATGAATGTAATGCAATGACTTTTTGGATATCTAGGTATTGCTCCATAGCAATCTGAATGTCTTAACTACTAGTACTTAAATAAAACTAACCGCTTATATACTTTTAATTTTTACAATTAAAATGTTGAGCTCTTTTATACTAATTAATTATTGCCTATAAACATAGTAAAGATGTAAAGAGGAGAAGTCCAAATAGGCGTCACGCGGGTCACACCGGACGTTTTTATGCCGACTCTGTAGTTATACTGTTACTAGCCAATTTGCATATACATAAAAATATTTTTAGTGTACTTTTAAATCTAACCTCCAAGACAAGGAGACATAAATCTCTCTTGAGGGTATACTCGTAGATTTAATATCAATTGAATGACTATGAAAAGGTGTGAGTGCCGATGCCAGTCTCTAATATATGCAGTCTCTAATATACTTACTTACTTATATCACACAAGGGATATGCCTTGCGGGGTAGGCAGAGAAAACAGAGCGCCAAAAGGCTCTATTCTTGCATACAGCTTTCGTTTCCTCAATATTCATAATTGCTCTTCATACACTCTCGCCGGTTTCGGAGACTTCTGACCTTCCTTCAATACATGACCGATGTGGTCTAGAAAGGCGATTCTTTGTCTCCCCCGGTAGCTGCATCCTTCGACTTTCGCATTGTATATCTTCTTAACCAGTCGATCGTTTAGCATTTTTTCCACATGTCCGAACTATCGAAACATTCCCTTTCGCATTTTTACACCTACACTCTCTTTCATAGTTCTACGGTCAGTCAGCCTAACTCTACAGATTTTTTGCAGAGATCGCATTTCGCCCTCATTGATTACTCTCATGCTTGCATGCTTTTTGCATACCCAACTCTCGTTTCCATGTAATAATGCTGGGACAAGCACTGCGTTGTGTATTTGTGACCCGTGCCTTCTGGCTGAGATGGTGCCTGTCTACTAATATCATAAATAAAAATCGTTGTTCTATTATTTCTACACGCGTCTAGCTAATCAAAGGATAATAATACGTTCATTTAAAATTAATATGATTTGTTTTGCAGTAAATTACCATCTTACTGTTTTGAAAGTAAAATATTGCGGGAAGCTGTACGAGACTACGCGCTGCTATGTCAAGATGTGCTAAGTGCTTATACGTTGATAAAGGAGAGAAAGGTGCTATAAATCACGAAGAACAATTATTCAGTAATCGGAGACAGTGACCACAGACAGCGTTCGCATAATTGATGTTGTAGGCCGGTAATTGAAGGGATCGCCACAAACTATCGAGCATCGACCAGTAATTACTATGGGTGCGGCGCGGCAGACTGTCTGGCTACCGAACTATACATATACATTGTATACCCATCTAGATACTCAGTGAACGGGATTACTCCGTTGAAGGGAATCGTTTATGTTGCAATTAGATAGGAAATTTAAATTGCAGTCTGTCTGGATCTGCCGCAAGTGACATCTAGGTAAATGGATCACAATTACATGTAGTACGCGACTTCAAACACATCAGTAGGTGTCTAGTAAGGAAATCGTATGTAAATACCAATTACTTTTTGCTTTTTAGTTCCTGGGTGTCTTTTGAAGGCGGTTTCCTTTTTATAATATTTTTTTTGGCTTTTTAGTGTTTTTTTATAATATAGGTAATAGATATTATAAAAATACGTTAGTGGTACATGATGGAGATGCCTTCCTTGGGTGCATCTCGTATGAGAAAGAATATTTGTTTATTTTTTTTTTATATTTTTATTAGTTAGTTACGTTTTCTCGCTGTAACTACTAAACCAATCATCATGAACATTTTTGATCTGTATTAAATAAATTAATATTCAAGGACATTTTCACACAACGTCCTCTGGTCCCAAACTAAGCTTCACGCTTGTGTCACAGAATAAATAATAGTCCTTGTGCTATGGGTACCAGATTACGGATATAATAAACATATTACTTTTTTTGTAACTACATACATATAATAGATAGAAAACACCCAGACGCAGTACAAATATAGTCTGTGTTCATCATACAAATAATTGTCCTGAGTGGGAATCGAACCCACGACCTCGTGCACGGAAGTCAGTTACGCTACCGACTACGCCACGAGACTGTCATGTCATTTTAGCACTTGACATGCTCAGCTACTTTAAAGTACAAATTATTTGTGAAAATTAGATTAGCTTTGCGGTTAGAGCACTTCCCCGGATTGGAAGGGACGCAGGTTTGATTCCCGCTCGCACTAAAGTTCTCTTTTTCCACATTTCACAAATAATTTGTTCAATCATCATGAGAATTTGCATACATACATATACTTTGTAGCCCAGAAAATGACATACTTTTTATCCTGAGAAACGAGTAGTTCCTGTGGCACAGCTATTTTCACATAGAAATAATATTATTGTAGCAAGTTCTATGCAGACAGAGTCACGGGCAGAACTTAGTTTATAATTATTTTTCTATTGATTTTGGTGGCGGACGAGCCACAGCCCACCTGGTGGTAAATGGTAACCGTCCCTCATGGACTCAACCCGATATACCGTATACCGAGAGTATTGTTTAGCCGCTGCTCACTATTTCATTTCACAGATATGAAATGAAAGAATTAACGGCTATCTTCTGCTACAACCAAAACACACCGATGTGCTTCATGGGCAGTCGCACGGGAGATGGTGGGTACCGCGCTCGGGTTCGATAGCAAGTGAGTACTCCCACTTGGCCAACCAGCCCTACCACCAGTAATGCAATGGGTGATAATTGCTTACTTCCCTTAGTCGCCTCATACGACACCTGTGGGAATGAATGGGGTGGTGACACATGTATTCTTAGTCCGTCACCACAGGGATACAATATGATAAGGGATATTAGTAGGGAAGTTGCGCTTGCAATTTGTGGTTGTAATAACCCAAAGCGCTGGTACACATCGCCGTCACGTATAAGTCATAGACAAAGATGTTGACATATTTCCAATATTAATAAATGTGCACATCCAGTAATATAATGTTTACATTGTTGTTGAATTGAATGAAGTTGTTCTATTTCTTTTTATTGCTATGATCACTTTATTTAACTGCGCGTTAGTGTTACCTACAGAAATGTGTTACTTTAACTGAACAACATGTTGTACTCAAGTCAATGGAGACAAATGAAAACTCAGTACTATATGTAACCGCGGTTTGTAAAAGAAAAACTAAATATAATATTATTTAACATTGCTTTTTATTTAAAAAATTAATACAAAAATTGCTAAACAAAATAAGTATGTATTGGAACAATTTAAAATATACTCCTACTACCACTTATCATCACGCCATCTCCCTTGCGGGGTAGGCAAAGAGAATAGAGTGCCAAAAGCTCTCGCTTCCTCAACATTCATAATTCTCTTCATACGCGCTCGCTGGTTTGCGAGACTTCTGACTCCACCTTTAATCAATACATGACCGATTTGGTCTAGGTAGGCGAGTCTCGGTCTCCCCGTGTACCTATATCCTTCCGCTTTCACATTTAAAATGTGATCTTAAGTTTTAATTAAAAAAAATCCAAAATATCACTCCTAGTAAGTATTATGGTCTACAATATCTACTATCTAGTTTTACTAAGTGGCAAATTTTATATAACGTATTACTTTTAGTCAACCTACGTTACACTAATTATCATAACTAGCCAAGTGTGTAAGTCTAGTAATTTTAATGGATCATTATCTAAAATTTGCTGTGGCTTGCTGTAATGACATAATTCAGTTTTAGAGTGAATTTTATCTCTTCTCTTCATTGATACATGTCGTTGGGTAATCAAAATCAATCAAAAAAAAATGGTAATGTACTCGTAGGAACAAACATAATAGAAAGTCTATTGTTATAAGTCACATATGATTCAAGATACAGGGAATCTGTTTAAGAGTGTGGCTTGAATCCATCCATCCATCCATCAGCCCTTCATCGTCCACTGCTGGACATAGGCCTCCCCAAACTGGGGGTTTTACCATAATTGCCACGCTTGGCAGGCGGGTTGGCGATCGCAGTGTATGTTTTTAATACACAGGGGATCGCTGCTGCCCGGTCCTCCGGTAATCCCTTAGTCGGCTTTTACGGCTCCCAAGGAAGAGACGGGGTGGAGCTATTCTTGGTGCCGGCCCCACACGGCAAAGGTGGTGGCTTGAATATGTTCCTGGTATTGTCAATCCTATACGCGGCAATCACTTCATATCCGCTGGTACGTCTGCTGAAGAATATGCATATGAGCCACGGCGCACCTGATGGTTAGTGATAGCCGCTGCTAATGGACTAACGATACTAAGAGTACTGTCTACTGTCTAGCCGCTACTCAGCGTTTCATTTCACGAATGTGAAATATATAATACAATATCCTCTTCCACCTATCCTATTAATATTATAAATGTCACGTATCGGACGACGCAGTGTAGAGCGGCAAGCAACAGTTGGATGCAGGTGACACCGGACCGTTCGTTGTGGTGTTCTCTTGGGTTGGCCTATGTCCAGCAGTGGACGATGAAAAGCTGATGGATGGATGGAACGTTTGTATATCAGGATGTTGGACTGTCTGTTGTACAATCAATGACGAAATTTCGAAATTTGGTAGGCTAAATTAACTAGGCTCTAAACTAACTGTAATACAAATATTAAAAAAAAAAATATTTCCTCATTGTAATAATTCACGATGTCGTCCCTCGCCACGCTATGGTAGATTAAAAAAATACTTTACTTTAGTTCGATTACCGACATTTTTAGACATTACAACCATTAAATTAAACTCTACAAATTGTTTATGGTCTGATCCGTGACGACTGGTATTATTGCTTTTTGCGATGATTAAAATAGAACCTCATTATTTGTTCTTGAACTATTAATAAAGTTTCTAGTGGTCACTAGTTGTAGAGCCTTGCCTGTCTCAACATGAATAGGCCAGTTCGATCGGGGAAGTACCGTCCTCTCACAGAAGATCAGCGTGAAAATTCGGTAGGTACTACTACTATTGTGTTTCGCATGGTGAGTGTAAGCGCCGGAGGCCCACATCGCTCTACCTCATATCCCTTTCCTTAGAGAAGGTGCAGCGTGAGTGACGCTTCTAATGTTACTAGCGTCTATAGGCTATGGTTAGATACTGCTAACCATCATGTCCGTATGCTTGTTTGCCACTCGCGTAGTATAAGTAAGGACCAGTTGTTTTATGTCATAATATATATAATATATCTATATAGCCGTGAGGGGTCGGCTTTAGAATTGTCCCACCCCTTCTCCACCCATGAGAGTCGTAAGAGCCAACTGAGGGAGAATTAACAACATCCACTGCGATCCCCCATATGAGCGAAACAGCACAGGACCGCTCGTTGTAGCGTTCTCTTGGGGAGGCCTATGTCCAGCAGTGGACGTCGAAAGACTGGTGGATGGATGGATATATATATATATATATATATATTTATAAGGCTCAGTCAATGTAGAAGTCATAGATAACATACTAGTAGACGTTCAGTCTCGTTCAACGTGAAAGGGTATATGTATTACCACCACCTTTTCGACCACGCTGATCAGGTAGTGCATGGGGTTGTGTTTGCAGTTATGCGTCTCTTGAAGTAATCTGTTCATCTGTTTAAATTGATAACAATTCTCCATGAGTTAAGTTCACCTTGATCTTGATATTGGTTTAAGATAAGCGTTGCGTTATCTATATAAATAAACCTAGTAACTAGTCGGGACTTCGTCTACATGTAATGTAGTTGTTCACTTTTTTGTATGATACCTAGGTACCCATTCGATACAACTTTTATACCAATTTGTTAAAAATAAAGATGACGAAAATTAACAACGTAAAATTAATTTCATATATGAAATGAATATATCTCTGAATTATTTCAATAAAGAATATCACAATCACTGAGGCAACAAATAACCATTATATTAAATATCGTATTTGTTCAAAATATTCACGATTCTATTAAAATAAATACAAAATACTATGAATACTATGTAAGCTCCTATCACGCGGGACGACTTGAGATGACTTTTCATTCAAAACAAGTTACAATGGCACTGTGTGTGTTTTCTCTTTCATAATGGCGATACCCGTAAGTAATTACGAGTATCGCCATTATGCTTATTTTTTCGCTTGCACACATTGGACGTCTATACACTAAACTTTAAATGATGTGCCTCATTTGACAAAGCTGCGGATTATAACACATTTAATGGTAGACCCATTAAATGTGTTATAATCCGCACGCATTAAACTTATCAAAATACTATTATCATGACTAACCTCGACGTTTCAGCTGAGTTGCACCAGCCGTGGTCACGATTAGATTGGTGAGAGCAGGTGTTCGTCGGTTATATTGTGTGAGAGTATCTTCAACTACCCTCACTTGTCTTTCTGACCGCCAAGTATTAAGGTAACTGTAACACACAATACTAACGGTGTCGACCGTTTTTCTGAGACACAAATCGCGACGCGGATACTTGGCCACTACGGGGTTCCGCGATGATGACAACCTAAAACCTCGATTGAAATTTCGGTACTTTTTGATTTCTATCGCCTCACGGACCAGCCTTGGGTAGAAATGGCGTTCCGTGGAGAGGATTTTAAGGTCGTGAAACGCTATGCAGTGATTTGTACCGGATTCCAGTAGATGCTCCGCAATCGCTGACTTGCCGGGCTGACTATTCTTTACGGCTGCGATATGCTCTTTCACTCTCTCGGTGATGGATCTCTTTGTTTAGCCGATTAATGCCCGGTTTCTGAGGTTCCCAGTTAAAGTGTCGATAGCTATTAATTCGATAAAGTTATCTGTAGTTTAAACTTAGGATAACTGTTACCGAGTTTCTGAATACGTAATTGACGTTTCAATAACTATGAAATAGATAAGCAGTTTCGCTATTTGCCAATAGATGGTGTTCGTAAAGAATCGTACGTAAAATTAAATATATCATTAGTATTAATTGACGATAATGATTTTATTTGAAGCATAATTATTTTCTAAGTTTAAATATTAATCTTAATATATTTATAGTTAAAAATAATGTTAATTCGTTGTTTTTAGGTATGTGGCTGTATGTACGATACCGTCATATAGTAAATGTCAAACTTATGTCAGCAATTTATATTGACGGGCCTCGTGGCGCAGTTGGTAGTGTAACCGACTTCTGTGCACGAGGTCGTGGGTTCGATTCCCACTCAGGACAATTATTTTTGTGTTTAACATCGATATTTGTACTGTTTTCTATCTATTTTAGGTATGTATTTACAAAAAAAAAGTAATAAATGTATTATTATATCCGTAATATGGTATCCATAGCTCAAGTGTTAAGCTTAGTTTGGGACCAGAGGACGTTGTGTGAAATGTCCGTGAATATTTATTTATTATATTATGATTAGCTGATAGAGACTTCGTCTGCGTTGATTATATTAACAGAAAACACAAATCACTAAACACGTAATAGGTACCTACCTACTTATAAAAATCGTTGTTTCTTAAAACTCTAATAACTTTATATTAAAGTACAAATTATTTGTGAATAAGGAAAAAGAGACTTTTTGTACGAGCGGGAATCGAACCCGCGTCTTTTCCAATCCGGGGAAGTGCTCTAAGCCACTGTATCTATCAGCTATCGTACAGATCTTTCGATCATCCCAATCTCCTTATCACATTTGTCTTAAACTTACTGTATTGGTTTAATGCATGTAAATGCATTCCGATAGATGGCGTTGGTCGTAAAGACAAATGTGATAAGGAGATTGGGATGATCGAAAGATCTGTACGATAGCTCAGTGGCTTAGAGCACTTCCCCGGATTGGAAAAGACGCGGGTTCGATTCCCGCTCGTACAAAAAGCCTCTTTTTCCTTATTCACAAATAATTTGTACTTTAAAAAGTGGCGAAGCATGTCAAATGCTAAAAAATATAGATCAAAAACTTTATATTAAATGAAGATATCACAATACAAAAATATTTATTTTAGATAAGGGTCAAAGCAATGCTAATTTTCAATCTTCATCTCTATAAATTTCGAAAAGATTTCTTCAACATTTTAAGTTACTGGGCACAGATAATTATATTAGAAATAAACTGCTATACTTCCAAATGAGATTTGCATGAGCTGCTTGTATGCACAATTCCATTGATTTCATCTTATACCTACGTCTGGACACGTCGTACTTGGTTTTTTACTTTTGACTAGCAAATTATTCGAAAAATAATACGCAATATCCTAAAACTATGGTATTTTGTTCAAGAGTGAGACTACAAATAGTTATAGAACCAATAAACGGCACATGTTTGTCAGTCAAGTTATCGCTAGTTTAAGCTAAGTTTATCTCAGGACGCGCTACTCAGAAACGCATTTTCATGAGTTATCGAACCGATAGCGCTGTCACAAATAAACTATAAGTTAAATGTACCTCAGAAACCGGCCATCAGTTAAGAAAGTATTGGGAATGGATGATTTGTTTATGGTTCCAAATTCAATTTTTTGTTTTTTTTTGTTGTTGTTAGATTGGCACAACTGTTATCCATTTTGGCGCGAAGTTTGAGTTGCATCTGTTATTTATATTAAATACAGTGCTGTTTTTAGTTATATCATATCTAGTGTGTATTGCGAATTTCATAATGGACAAAAACATCGAACAAAGAGTTAGTCTTAAATTTTGCATCGCCAATGGAATTTCGTGCTCGGAGTCACTGAAAATGTTACAGAAGACTTACGGTGAATCGACTTTATCAAAAACACGTGCTTATGAGTGGTACAAATCGTTTAAAAGCGGTCAAAATGTGATGGAAGATTTGTCTCGCTCTGGTAGGCCATCAACATCTGCAACTGAAGTTAACATTGCAAAAGTGAAGGAAATAGTGACTGAAAATCCTCATTCAACTTTGAGAGAGATAGCCGCCGAACTTTCTGTGTCTTACGAGTCGATCCGTACCATTTTAAATAATCACTTGGGTATGAAACATGTTTCCGCTCGGCTAGTCCCAAAAGACCTGAATTTTCTCTAAAAACTCAATTGCATGAGAGTCGCTGAGGACATGCTAGAACGAGTCAATTCCGACCCAACATTCATGAAACGCATTATTACTGGTGACGAGACGTGGGTTTACGAGTTTGACATGCAAACTAGTCAACAAGCTTCGGAGTGGCGACTTCCAACTGAACCGAAACCGAAAAAACCACGCCAAAATCGATCAAAAGTCAAAGTCATGCTGACTGTTTTCTTTGACTATCGCGGTGTTGTGACCTCGGAATTCTTGCCAAACGGTGAATAAAGAATATTATTTAAGCGTTATGCGGCATTTAAGAGAAAATTCGACGAAAAAGGCCAGATTTATGGAAAGAAAATTATTGGATTTTGCACCACGATAATGCGCCTTCGCACAAGGCCATCATTGTGAATGAATTTTTGTCCAAACACTATACCATCGAGCAACCACCATATTCACCAGATATGGCTCCAGCCGACTTCTTTCTTTTTCCTAAACTCAAATTACCACTTCGTGGCACCTGTTTTCAATCGGTAGAAGACATAAAGGAGAATTCGCGGCGAGAACTGAACTCAATTCCGGAAACAGCGTTTAAAAAATGTTTTGATGATTGGATTATTCGTTGGCGTAAGTCTATCGTTTATGAAGGAGTATACTTTGAAGGTGATAAAATAAATTTGGATGAATAACAAAAATTTTGTGTATTATTAATCTTTTCCCGGTACTTTCTTGACAGAGTAGTAAGAACTACCGCAGCTACAGTCAATTTTGTAAACGCCTGGTGTTCTGAATGGGATAATATCCTTTGCTGTACGGACTTGTTGCACCACTTTAGATAAGGGTGTATATATAGTTTTTATTGATAGCCTCCGCAGCACATCTCACTTTATCAGTTATCCCTTTCACATACGGTAAAAACACCGGCTGTCTGTCTACATCGTAATTAGCTGGCCGTTTGCGTCAGCGTCTGGGTCGTCTGCAATCCATTTTATAACCGTTTTTCTTAAGTACCTCCTGAACATGCGACAATTCCTCTTTGAGGTGTTCAGGGTTGCATAGGTAATGGGCTCGGTTAACCAAAGATGTAGCAACGGACTTTTAGTGACGTGGATGATGGTGAGATGACGCGTCCAGGTATTTGTTAGTGTGTGTGCGTTTTCTATAAACCGAGTGCGAAAGCGAGCCGTCAGGTTTGACTGTGACCTTTATGTCAAGGAAGGCCAGCGATCTGTTTGTTTCCATCTCAACAGAAAACTATAGTTTCGGGTGTATGATAATAAGTACAAAAGCTGCATAAAACGTAAAAGTTTTAAAAGTACTAAAGCTGCGGATGTCTGTGAATAACCAAAAACCCAATCTGCAAATCGATTTACCTCGTTAAATCTACTATTTGCTCAACCTATTTGAATATTCAAGTCTTGCTCCAATTTGATTATAGAGCGAAGGTTTTTCACTATTTATGGTTTTATGCTTCAATTTATACGTGCATTGTATAACAAAATTTATTTGATTTATGTAAAGACAAACAACACATGCTGTGTAAAGGTGATACGAATTCCGGTGTTAATGCCCTTTTTTTTGTTTTTTTTTTTTTGTTAAGGCGGGGAAAAATTTTCCTAACCGCACACCCTGTCGTTCGGGGCCAAAGACCAGGGTAGTGCGGGGCCTGCACCCACTAAAGAAACCAGCCGTGTGCCGTCTCTCCACCTTTGTTGGTGGGCCACTGGAACTATGTTACATTCCTTCGGTGGTCAGTGTTAATGCCCTGGGGTTAAAAGTAATGTTTTTAAGGTCACATTTTTTAACATTGACATTGTGATTTGTTTATCTTCGTTTACTAATTAGGTAATGTTAGGTCATTATCTCGTTTGCACTTCGCCTAGAATAATGTGTAAATAGACATTATTCTAGGCGAAGTTACATCTATTACATAATTACATTATGTAAACATAAAAAGCGTTTATAAAATAAAAAATATTAATTCTTGACTAAAAAGAAGTAAGTAGGTACGATTTTTAACAAAAAAGTAACTAAAAGAAGTAAAATATAAATTCATAAACGACAACTTTATACCTATTTCAGTTTAGCTAATCAGCAACTATTAAAATTATGCAAATAAATAAAATTAAAGTGTTTTTTAAAGTTTTTTCTGTCTGTCAGATTGTTTGTTCCGCCTAATCTCCAAAACATCTGGACCGATTTAGATGGAACTTTCACTGGCAGATAGCTGATGTTATAAGGCGTAACTTGGGCTACTTATATTTTCTAAAAATAGCTAGGTATAATCAAAATAACTTAGAAATTTATGATTTTAAAGTGGATACAGTAGTAAGTAGTTGTTGTGGATAATGTAGTAATGTGCACCAACTTCATTTAGTTGAATCTATGAGCGGCGGTTACCAGCTACCATCATACCTATAGGCCGAGGATCGTCTGCCACCACAAAAAAATTGAATAATAAACAAACATAAAAACTGTCTCTGTAGTGCAGCAGTAGTGTGAGCGACTGCTGATCATGAGGTCTTGGGTTCGATACCCCGGTCGGGCAATGTAATTGAGGTTTTTCGTAAAAGAAAAATTCCCAGCAGTCCGAAGTTTGGGAATGAGCCCGGTAAATGGCAATAGGCTCGCCCCCTATTATGTGGGACAACCATAGCTAGCAAACCGTGGGTGTGTAACGCACGTCTGCGTACCCCTTCGGGGAATACAGGCATGGTACTAAGAATTAAAAAAAACACATAAATAAATGAATACTCAAGCTTGCTGTACTTGAGCATCGATAAACCACATGTTTTTATAATTATAGTGGTAAATAAAAAAGTTATTATTATGTAGTAAAAGTACGCATTCTTGTTAAAAAGGCGAAAGTGCATTTGTTTTGCCTGTTTAATGTTACGTTTTCACGCCGTACCTCAAACGATCATAATGCAATTTAGCTTACATTATATTTAAAAGGACCATACGCTACTGTTTATACCCGGAATATTTATAGTCCATGTGAAATATAATTTTTTGCATAGAGATGTGCAGTAGGCGTACGTCACTACGTGAGCATTTATATTTTAAAGTTCACATGGAGGAATTCGCTGGTAGAATTTAGTACGCTATAATTTATCTAAGCTAGCATTTACGACGCAAGTTATTTGTATAAAGTTAAAATTAATTAATTATTATAGCGCTTAACTTTATTTAATGGTTAGAGAGCTAACAAAAACGAAATAGGTGTATCCTGAAAAGCTTTTCTAAAAATTATTTTGTATTGAAACATAGCATCACGCCTGTATTCTCCAAAGGGGTAGGAAGAGGTGTATTACACACCCACGGTTTGCCAGCTATGTTTAAGACCCACGTAATAGGGGGCGAGCTTATTGCCGTCTACCGGGCACATTTCTAAACTCCGGGCTGCCGGGCTGAGAATTTTTGCGTTTTACGAAATATCTCAATAACACCGCCCGACCCGGGGATCGAACCCGGGACCTCATAATCGGCAGTCGCTCATTAAGTACTACCGCTGCACCACAGAGGCAGTTTGTATTGAAATACAAATAATTCAAAATTGAATAGGATAACTTCCAGAAAGTAATAAATAAAAGAAGTTAGAATAAAATTTCCATACGAATGTATAAATGGAATGGCAATTTAGTTTCTTAGATATGCTTAAGCTCGTTATAGAAACTAGCTGAAATTATGTCTAACGAAACGATTTCGATTCCGTTGCCAGTGTTAAATACGGTTACGGAAAGTTCTCTCTCGCGTGCACTTGGTAAGAGGTAGTTATTAATGCCCGGTTCCTATAATAATAAAACGGATCGTTTTACTTACGATTGGTAGAATATTCTACCAGGCGTAAGTATAATCTGTTCCTATAAAATACGAGTCGTAAGTGAATTGACTGACATTTTGCAACTAACGGATGGGTAGCTGTTAACAATGACGATTCGTTGAATATAGGAACCGGGCATTAGACATTACAAACAGACACTTCAATTCTATTTCTTTGTATAAATTTGGGCCACATTTTTGTAAATAATTTCAGTAAAAATTATGTTATTCATAAGTAGTATTAAGTTTTCTTTAGTTTTTTATATAGTGATTAATGTGTGCATAGTCTGTAATTGGCCGCTTGCGTGGATAGGTACAGTTTTTTTTACAGAATATTTGAGTTAAGTAAGTTAAGAGAGAAGTTAATATTTAATATGTAATGTTAAAAATTTCGGAGGTGCAATGTATTTTTTCTTTTTAAGTAATGTTGAGGAAATCTGGAATCCTTAACTTTGGCGTCCGTGCGATACTAGCACATAATGTCGCACTGAAAATCAGCGCTGTGTTAACTTATCTAACATAGCAACACGCTGAGTGCGGTCCTTATTGATACAGTAGCGATATACAATTAGTTATGAAATGCCTAAATATTTAATTTCAAATTTATTGTACGTTGACACTGTAAAAAGAAATTAACTTTTTTTCTTTCTTTCTATTAATACTTTATAACTGCAGTTACTGGTATTACATTTTTTGAATTTACTTTTGAAACGCAATGGATGTTTAGTAACACAATAAATTGTCAGTCAAGGCTCGCTCCCACAGGCCTGAAGAGTAAGCAGTGGAAGACTTATGTTAAGTAGTAAGACGTTATGCTTATTTACCCTTTTAGCTTCCCCCGCGTGTACACAATAATACCTTATATATAAACATACTACTTGCTAAGGAAAAGTACCAAAAAATCTATTATATCTGTTTCGGAGCTTAGCCGAAAGAAATAGACAGACAGAAACAGACGCTGCTCTCAGTAGGTAGATCTCTTTTTTCCACTTTCAGTAAAGCAACTGAACATGTTAAAAGCAAAATTACATATCACAAAACAGTAAAAACGTAAAATTAATTAATTAAAAATTACACGAACTAAAATAAGGTTAAAAATAAATAAGGAGGAAGGTTACATACAACACAGTTGATTGGGCTAAACTGTCATAAAGTTTCGGCTGATTTTTATCGCTGACGTACCTGAGATGTACCTATGGCTGTAGTTTCAGCCATATTTTGCCCGAAATTAGCCGATACCAAAAGAGAGTCTTCGGACGGTTACTACTAAAGACTATATATATACCTACCTTTTAGGCAAGAATGTCACTAACACTTATTTCGTAGTACCTATGTGTCGCCAGTCACAAGACTTATTTACATCCTTAATCTAATTAAATAATAATAAGCATGGGCTGTAAATTATATAGTTACCTTAGTTCATTGCGTTAATATTAAGTTCTCTGTCGATTGACTTATGCGGTTAACACCTTTTTACAGACCTTAAATCTTCATAATGAGCCTGAACAAGGTCAAAACATATCTGCCATTCTTAATCTAAGCGATAATTTTTTACTCACGATTATTTTTAACGAAAACACGGAAAATTTTCGACTATTAATTTGCACCAGAAAATTGTGAAAAACATGAAATAGCGGTAATCTTTTGGCATCCGGCTATTTGTATAACTTAAATATTTTTCTCGTTATTTTAGATCTAAATATCTTTACTAAAAGGACATGTAAGGCAAAAAGAACATTTAAGCACAAGAATTGCTGATAGTAATAAACACAATACAATACCATACACAGTTTGTATTCCTGGCCTCTTGGTCAGACGTACCAAATCTCAAGATAAGATCAAGAGTTCAGGGAGCCTGTATTCTAGATAATCTAACTGCATTCTAGCCATTTAACTATTAGATCGTCATAATAAATTTAATTTTAGTTTTTTTACCTTAATCATATTATAATATTCCAATGCAATACACATTAAAAAACATTAATTATTATTGAACATACATAATAAATTAAAAATATTTATCCTAAGGAAGACAATATTTCTTAATTAGAAATTATACATGGGCTAACAAGAGTTCAAGTTAAGAACAATCAATCAATCTTAGCATTTTAAAATTTTGACAGGATTTTCGTGTAGATCTCAGGTGTAGATTATATTTATCTATACTCCGATTCGTTCGGCTAGAGTTTAGGGCTAGAGGGTGCTAACGAGATCAGTACATATCACCGGTCAGTCTGTGAAAAAGTTAAATATGTTATAAACGTGTGTAAATAAAGATAAGCTGATTTAAATTGCTTTAATAATTATCTCAGACTTCTTATGAAAAGTGCTCGAAAGTGAATTCAGTTATTAAAAGAACCCATGGACTGATTCAAAGTACTTAAAGAAGGTGTACAACGTGAAATAACAATTCCTCATATCAATAATTCGCTTGTAAGTACAAATACTTTGGAAAATCCAAAACTGCACACCTCATAATCTTCATTTTTCACAATAAAATTGATTATTTGATAACTAATAATGTATTGGTTAAGTAGTTTTCAATAAATCACATGATAGCGCTAAGTTCAAAAAATGGTAATGTGTTTCTCATGTCTTATACGCCATCTAGCGCTAATTTTAAGAAGTATTAATATATTGGTCTATAGAAGTAGTTCTACGAAATAAGGTATAGGCAATAGCGCTGGTTTTAGTGTATCACTGTGCCATCGAGTCGAGCGTAAATATTCACTATTTTTTTTGCTTATTTAATAACAATTAAACCACATCGAATCAGACCGTGAAAAGTAATAGGGCTCTATTTGTAATTGTACTGAAGTTAATAAGAAAAAAAAGACTCGATTAGTAAAGTATTTTGGTTGTTATCGTGTTAACATACATTACCTACAACAAACGGACGTCCAAGACAGAACTTTTTTAAACAGTTTTTTAACTAGTTTAAATATCAAAAATACCATAAAAAATATCATGAGTGTCAAAAATAGTGTTTTTTCTTGATATGTGTGTGTATATATTGTTTTACAAGTGCAATATATGATACATAGAGACATTTTAAGTTTAAAAATCAGTCTTCTGCGTAAATCGAGAATAGTACCCACCTCAACGCTTCGCTTATGAGGCGTGCAATAAGCATTATTTTAGAGGAATCGGAAAAATTAACTACCACCTCCGCTTCAAAATAAAATAAAATTCATAAGTGATATCTAAAATACTAGTACTAAACTAAGACAATAATGGATGTCATATGAGTAGTTCTTCATTTTTTTACCACTAGAGAGCGTAACCAGCATTTTGATTATAAAATACAATCACTAAAAATGTATTTAGGTACCTATGTGAAGGCTGCAAACGCTATTGATTCAGAATTCCTTAAACGCGCTTACAAGCACTATGACTTGCTATGTGCAAACATCTCCTTGTCGCATCCTGCTAAGGTGTCAACAGCTCAGAAAAATACATGGAATTGTCCAACTTGTTTATGTAATATACCAAAAAAAGACAACTCCGAAACACCTGTAAAACCATATAATTATACAAGATAGTTCAGAATCGAATATTACTATTAGACGTAAACAGACTTTACTTCAGCAAGATTACGACATTTCAGTTAGTAAACAAAATTTATCTATAGACAAAATAGGTACTTGGTGATACAATAATGCAAAGTGATAACACAAAGGCATTATCAACAAACGCAACACAGTTATTGAAGAACTAACACTAGAAAAAACACCTTAGCCGCTTATTAGACACGAAATTAGAAAATATGAGAATAACTTACGGGCTTATATGAAGATGTCAAAAATACAATTAAAATGGAAATAATTACTGAAATAGTAAAACTTCAAAACCAATTAGAATGTACCACAAATAGCTTAACAATAGAACAAAAAATTATAAAAGAACAAATTCAAACAATTGATAAAAATATAGAATATATTGAACAACAACTAGCATAATAAAAAATCTAAAAAAATTGTTCTTTATGGTCTTAGTGAAGATCGTGAAGAAACAGAACCTGGGGGGTTAGGCAGAATCTCATATCTCACATGTCGATCGTATCGTAATCACTGTGATTGGTTGAGAAACCGACGCGTGATGTCACAATAATCTGTTGGCCAATCACGCTGATCTCTCAACCAATCACAGTGATGACGATACGATCGACATGTGAGATATGAGATTCTGCCTAACCCCCCTGGCCTCATAAATCGAGTCTTTACGGTATTTCATGAAATATTAAATACTAATATTAACCCATATATTGAAGGTATACAACACATTGGAAAACGAGAAGATAGAACACCTTTAGAAAAAGAATTAATTAATTAAAGAATGAAGAAATATGTAATAGAACACGCAAAATTATTTCGTCATACAGGATTTGCAATTAGCGCTTTTATGGACGGCAAATCACTTAAACATCGAAATGAGCTTCGTGAAAATCTACGTATTGCTAGACAAAATGGTAAATATGCAGTAATCAAAAATAACAAGCTTTATATAAAAGACCAGGAATTTAAAAGTGATAATACATGCCAAGAACAAGTCGAGGACAGAAGTAGACTAGAAACAAACATAAGCACCTATTAACCCAGAAAATAAAAATGAAGAGATCAGATCGACATACTTCACAACTAAAACAGAGGAAAAGAACAGGAAATTCACTGGAGATCACATATTTCGATACTAAAGTAAATATTATATTCCAAAATATTCAAAGCATAGTAAGTAAGTTTTTATCTGATTTAGACATAGATATATTGTTTTTGTACTGTGATTCTATTAATATACCAGGTTATAAGATAGCCTCTGCCACCTATATAAACATACATACTCATATAACTGCAATTGGTAACTGCATATAGAACAGATAAAATCGAAACTTTCCAAATTTATTTATGCACTCTTTCGTCTAAAGTGCAATACAAATACAGAAACTGCAATAGCTGCCTATTATGATTATGCATAATCTTGGCTAAGATACGGCGTTATCCTGTGGAGCAATAGTGTAAAAATAAATGCCTTATTCCTATTACAAAATAGAAAGTGTTAGGATCATAGCTCATATACCACCGAAGGAATGTAACATAGTTCCAGTGACTCGCCAATAAAGGCGAAGAGGCGGTACACGGCGGGTTTCTTTAGTGGGTGCAGGCCCCACACTACCCTGTTCGTTGCCCCGAATGACGGGGTGTGCGGTTAGGAAGATTTTTTCCCGCCTTAACAAAAAAAAAACAGTTGCAAATCATATTTTATATTAACACTCCCTTCGATATACATATATGACATTAGTTTGTTTGTATTCAAAAACATCAATTTCTTTATAAAAGTACATACACACAGTTTACGTTAAACACGCAGCACAAAGATAAGACTGTATCTACCGAAATCCCGAATTAAAATGTTACACCAGAGTCCTTACTATATGGCAGTAAAAATATTCAATAAATTACCATTACACATTAGGAAAGAAAATAAACTAAGGTACACAATTTAATACAAACCTCAAGGAATATTTAGTTAAACAATGCTTTCACTCAATAAAGGAATATTTAGAAAAACATAGGCCTCCCCAAAATTGGGGTTTTACCATAAATATATATAAATTGAGAAATTATTATAGCCGTGTGGGGCCAGCTTTAGAATTATCGCACCCCTCTCTACCCACGGGAGTCGTAGGAGCCGACTGAGGGAATACCGGTGGAGTGGACAGCAGCACTCCCTCGAGTATTAACAATATCCACTACGATCGCCAAATCGCCTGCCACGCGTGGCGATTACGGCATTTTCCCCCAAGACAGGACCGCTCGTTGTGGCATTCTCTTGGGGAGGCCTATGTCCAGCAGTGGACTTTGAAAGGCTGATCGATGGACGGATGAGAAATTATATAAACTTCAGTAGCCCTCTAAATTTGTTGCGCCTTGAAAAGGCCTAACTAAGTTGCTCTTTATTAATTTAAGTTTAACAACTTTTGTAATTAACTTAGTTATGCAAATAAAGATTTTGAGTTTGAGTTTGAATTCTTTACGCATAGAAAATATAAATTATTCTAGTTTCGAGATTTGAACAGAAATTCATTACTTAAGGTAGTGAACGTATTATGTGAAATTTATTTAATTAATATTGAAACGTTATAACAATTTATCTAAAACTTAAATTAATTGTCATATGAAGTAGATGTTGTAATACTAATGTACAAAACAATATATTTAAGATAACCCACTCCCGTCCCGTCCTGAGACTGCTCATCTGTGGGACTATAAAAGAGCTGTAAAGAACATATTTATGTTTAATAAAAAAAACATAGCATCACGCCTGTATTCCCCGAAGCGCTAGACAGAGGTGTATTACACACTCACGATTCGCCAGCTATGTTTAAGTCCTACGTAATAGGGGGCGAGCCTATTGACGTCTACCGGGCACATTTCCAAATTCCGGGCTGCTACTGAGAATTTTTCTTTTAAGGAAAAAGCTCTATTACATTGCCCGACCCGGGGATCGAACCCGAGACCTCATGATTAGCAGTCGCATACACTACCGCTACACCACCGAGGCTGTTCTACTACTTCATCACATCTTAAGACTAATTTAAAGAAATAAATTTTTTACTCTCAGCAAACAAACTTTGATTAAAACGTTTGATAAGTGTGTAATTGGCTTGTTACGAGGGAAAATTTTGATTCCATGAATCGTTTGAGGGAAACCACACTTACCACGTAAGTAAACGAAAGGTCCGTTACGATGGTCACACAAAATTGTAGGAATGTTTTAAAATAAATAAAACAAAGCGAGTACCCACCTCGAGTAGAAAGCGACACATTCGAAGATTTTCTCAACAAAGGTGTCCATTCGGATGCAGATACGCTCTGCTTACCCAATGACACTGAATCTAATGAACATCTCATTTTAGTTTGGAAAACTTTCTGTGTAGCATCTCTCATAAGCCCGCGAGAATGTCCTATTTTAAACTATGAAGCATAACTACTTTTTGGAATAACTAAAAGCTAACTGTCTCTTACAGTTGAAGAAGTCGCACGCTATACTGAGTGTATTCAAATAAAATTATGCAATTTAATAATTAAAATTTATGTATTTATTGATAACGTGGTACTTAACTATTGATATGGGTGATTCTCATTGACAGTAGTTTATTTAATAACTTAGGTCATTTTTTTATTTGTTTTTATATAAGTCCCACTGTTGGGCAGGAGAGTTAAAAGAGGATCAAATATCTTAGAGCATGCTGGCTAGATGGCTAAAAATGGGGTTCCCATCTTCCTCACAATTGTTGCTTACTAAAGTAATATATGTATTAAAATGAGTGCATTCAAAATTTTATATGCAAATCTTAGTAACTACTTTCTGATATACAGGTTGTAACGACTGCCAGGATGTGTTATTTGCCGCTTTGCTTTACGTGCCTTCCAAATCACAGAGGGATCTCCTCTGGTGAGGCTTTTTGGTCACCCATCTGATTGCCAGCCGAGCAAAAGTTGCTTACCCTTGCTGATCATTCGAACTGCAAGTGCACAACTACGATACGACCTCCTTTACCATATACTAGTACCTATACCACATACTGAATTGTTATTTGTTTAGAAAATAAGGAAACGATAAATATTTACTACAGTAAGATAAATACTATTCACTAGTTTTTACTATACATAATGAGGATGTTAATGTGAAAACTTAAATAAATGTATTATCCTGTTAAGATAATTTTCCTTCTTCCTAAGCCTAACATTTCCTGTAACATAAACATAACTTATATTAGCTTCTTATGCTTTATTAACAAACTAGATATCCTTAGAGGATAAAATTTCACATGATATGTTCAAATAATATTCTCATACATTTATTCGTTAGGCCGCTTTCCCACTATGTCATGACTATAAATGTATTATTGGACGACTGTCGTACCCGATTCCCATAATTTTAACGACTGTTTGTCATCGATAGATAGTTGCAATAACGACACGACGATTTTCCGTCACAATTAGATCGCAACTTTTTTTTATCGTTTTACGACTGTCATGTTTCATGTCACTTCCATTCGATAGTTTATCATCACAGCAAAAAGAAGTCATGGACGACAGTTAATCGTGTCGTCCTATACGTGAACACTTTCATTTAAATATACAAGTCATGACGCTTTAAACTGCACGATTATCTGTCGTCACGACATAATGGGAACGCGGCTTTAGAAGTACTAATAATAACTAACATGGTTTGGTAAAAGAGGACTTACAAAAAGTATGGGGATCCACGGGCAAAGTTGAGCGCAGATGGCGCTATCGGCGAGATGGCCACTGTCAAATTGCAGGTGCTTTGTTCGCTTGAGAATTGTTTGTTATTTTTATGTATAATCCGGTTAATCAATTAATAATCGATATTGTTAAAACGTATAGTACCTAGACGATTAAAGAATTTAAAGACTTTATGTGTGTAGCCAGAAAATGTGTACGATTTTTTCCACTTTTTTGTGGAATGTACATGAGGGCTATTACGAGTACATTTTGATACAACACACAAACACATATTACGAGAAAATTAAAATGTATCGTGAAATAAGGGCAGACAACATGCCCATTAGAACAAAATAAATGATAAGTTACTGAGAATAACCCAAAAATACATTGCCATTCATTGTTTACCGAAATTATTACGGAAAAATACGTACACTGTATCGCTAGTAAATAAACAATAAAGATCAACTTGACACAGATACAATAATGAGATATGATAATCACATGTCATGCCTTATCTATAACTAATATTGGACCTATATTGTCCAATATTATTTACTAAATCAATTTTTTAAAATTGCGCAGTACCAATAAACTTTAATTATAACAGTGGTAGTTGGTAGTATATAAGTTCAATCACCCTTTAGTTACAGTAACACTACAAGACCACATTACAATCTTATTTGTTTGTACAATTTATATACTTGCTCTAAGTTCTCTCAATGCTTGCTTGCACTACATAGTATGAGAGCCATTAGTCTCAACTTCTTAGGTGATTTTCAAAGTATGGATAAAGTAGAGAAATTCTTCTCGTCTTTTGAAGATAGTTGATTATTCGCCGACAGCCGATCGCTTGACGTATTCGTCTGACGGCGAATATCATATTATTGTTCGCAGCTGCTGAGTCGTACCTAAATAGTAATTTACTCAAATAAAGCAAAAATATAAAGTCTTCCAATTTCAAAATTCAATTTGAATTCTATAAATTGCCAGCTAACAAAGTTAATTGAACTTTACTAGCAAAATAAAATGGAATGGTGGAGTCAGGAGTCTCCGAAACCAGCGAGCGCGTATGAAGAGAATTATTAATGTTGAGGAAGCGAGAGATGTATGCAAGAATAGCATCATACACGCTCGCCATCATAGCAGATATATCATCACGCCATATTCCTTGCAGAGTAGGCAGAGAGAACAGAGTGGCAAAAGGCTTTCTTCTTGCATACACCGCTCGCTTTCTCAACATGCATAATTCTCTTCATACCTACACGCTCGCTGGTTTCGGAGACTCCTGTCTCCCCCTCCCTTCAATACATGACAGGTTTGATCTAGGTAGGTCAGTCTTGTTCACCGCCTGTACGTATCTACATCCTTCCACTTATTACTTTCATCGTATTGTATATTTTCTTAACCAATCGCTCGTCCGGCATTCTTTCCATATATCCGACCCATCGGAGCATTCCGTTTCGCATCTTCATACCAATACTCTCTTTCAGACCTACTCACTATCTTAAGTTAGCGCTATGAATGCGGTCAGTCAGGCTAACTCTACAGATTTTTTGCAGAGATTGCATTTCGACCGCAATACTTTTACCCTCATGCTCCTTTCTGCATCCCACACTCGCTTCCAGATAATAATGTTCAGACAAGCAAAACTGTTTTTAAAGGTTAAAAGAGACAAATTTAATGTACGCTGTACTTCCATGTCGCTTTGTAAATACGATTTGGAAAATCGCACAAATAAGTACATTGTCATTATATGAGTCTGAATTTTTAAAATTTACATGAAGAAAATTGCATTGTCAACAGTACTTAGTTATTTTATACCATAAGAAATTGACCTTTAGTATTATTCGTATTGTATCTGTAGTGACTACGCTGGACTTTAAAAAATGAAACTTGTGACTTCATGTTTTATTTTAATATTTCTTTGTTATAGCTCTGGGCAGTCGATACAAACAATGATCGCCGATGTTATTCAATCATTTAACAAACCATCAACTGTCACAGCGAAGCTATGTTGGGCCCCATGTGAGTTATTGAAGTTTCTAGAAAATAAAGTACCTATGGCGTCAAATGGTACAAATAGATCATTGGTAGATGTTTACAAGATTTATTAACATTTAGGTAGTAAAAAGCAGCCCACGTTTCATTACAATCATTATTAATTACGAGTATTGTAATATTATTTTCTACATTTTAATTCAACTAGCTATTAAAGCGTATTTTTTTAGTTTTTAAACTATAATAGGAAAAAAAGTTTCTCGAGTGGCGACCACGTATCGGACGGCACAGCGTAGGCCAGCCCCCCACCAGATGGACCGACGATCTGGTCAAAGCCGGGGGGAACTGTTGGATGCGGTCGACACAGGACCGCTCGTTGTGGTGTTCTGTTGGGGAGGCCTATATCCAGCAATGGACTATGAAAGGCTGATGGATGGATGAATAGATCTTAGGTTCCCGATATATTAGTGGGATAAAATGCATATCCAGTTTTTTTATTTTCTTCTTTTTTAGTCTCAAAACAGCATCAAAAGTACTTCTACTTAAAATAACCCTGTTTCTTTTTTTAACTTAGGTGTGACGATAGCACAGGTTTGTAATAAAAAAAAAAATTAAATTATTGTATTGTAATTCATCAGACCTTTTTTTTTTGTTAAGGCGGGAAAAAATGTTCCTAACCGCACACCCTGTCGTTCGGGGCAACGACCAGGGTAGTGTGGGGCCTGCACCCACTAAAGAAACCCGCCGTGTGCCATCTCTCCGCCTTTGTTGGCGGGCCACTGGAACTATGTTACATTCCTTCGGTGGTTAATTCATCATCCTTGATTTTTCAATTTGAATCGACGTTTCTAAAGTGGGTGAAAATCACGTTCAAACACTTCGTTTCATAGGTAGATAGATAGATGATAGAAACAGGTGAAGCTAACAAAAGCGTGTTAATATATAACACTACAAGTTATATAACGAACAAACTTCTTAAGACACATTCATTTTTATTTCAGATAAAATAATCGAATTATACAGAACCCTTGCCTGGATTAATATACAGATGAGCATCGCAGATTTAGAGGAAAGCGACAATCAATTCTTTAATATAGAAGAACAAATAACATTTCTCGTTGATATGAGTTGCTCCGACATATCTGAGCACTTTGAGAAAGTTTGTGTAGTTATACTTATGCTGTAATATGGTTGATGTGCGAGTTTTAAAGTCCGTACCTAGTTACATATTCATTTGAACGTTCTCTAATTCAAATAAGCAGCCTGAATATGTTTTCTGGGCTGAAACTGCTGAAAGGCATCGCCTTCTTTTTATCACGTACTAACGAAATCAAGAGCACAATTACAAAATATTTACAAAAGAAATTGTGCAAAAGAAATTGTGCAAACATGCAAATATATATATATATATATATATTAGAGGGGTTCAAAGATTTTATATTATGAGAAGTTTGTTCTTTGAAATACTTTAAAATAATTTTCATATTTATGAAAGCCGATAACTATACATTCCTACTAATATTATAAATGTAAAAGTTTGTCCGTCAATCGCCGAAACGAACTGGATGAAATTTAGTAGGTAGACAGAGGAGAAACTAGATTAAGATATTGTGATCCTTTTTTTGCGACAAAATAGTAGTTCTTGTAATATAGCTATTTTCCCAAATGACTGAACTAAACGAATTTGAACGAAATTTGGTATAAAGATAAAGTATGGCCTGGATAAATACGTAGTTAGAATATTTTTACCCTGATAAGGAGTGCCTTTGGAACATGACGACTCTAGGGATAAAATTTTGGCGTCCACGCAGCAAAGTCGTAGACGGAAACTTGTATTTTATATGTTTGAATTAATGCAAAATACTGTTTCAGAAAGTTGCAAAACGTTTTTTTCAAGGACCATTTCGTTGGATACTTATTGTCGGTAAAGATGTAATGATGGTTCCTAACGTAATGACCAACATTGATATACTGCCAGATTCAAAAGTGATTGTCGTCATGGACAAGGATAATATATACGAGCTGCATTATAGTAAGACAAAGTTTTAAGTGTTATAGGCTTAACTGTTTCTTCTGAAATGGGAAATTTAATCCCTCCCCAGCCTAATGCCTTATATACAGACTGTTACAGACTTCATGCTAATATTTAGAATTTCTAGACGAACACACGCAATAACACTTTTAGCATTGAGATTCAAACCTGAGACCTTGCAGTTAAAAGTTACGCATTTGAGTTACATTTACAGCGAGAGAGTTAACTGTGTCGTGGATACTATTCTCGAAAGAACAAAGTTGTTTCATTATATCCTGGTTAAGTATCATCTTGCATCTCTTTAAGATCACAAAAATCATTAGATTTTGTTGTATACAAATGAATCTTAAAACTTATCATATTCAAGTAACTAAAATCTAAGTTTTACCAATTATTTCAAGAGGCTGTGCCGTCAAAACTACATCGCAATTTTATTAATAAGGCGATCTAAAAAAATGTATCAATTTTATTATAAGATATATTTCTTTTTCAGTATATAAAATAAGTCCTAGTGGCGATTGGAAAATAGAATACTATGGATCTTGGGACGAAAGAAACAGATTAAAAAAATCTGAAACTTTTTTGGAAGTCGAATCTTTAAGGCGACTTAATTTAGAAGGACATGAAATTAAAGTTTGTTATGTTCTCACAAATAACGAGAGTATTAACCATTTGACTGATGGCATGTAAGTAATGTTTGTTTTATAAGAAATATTAAGTAATAATCTATGGTTACACAAGCAACAAATATTCTAAAGTAAGCAAACTAGGCTAAACTACTCTCACAATATATCTAGAAACTAAATACTTACTTTTTTAGCCTCTCCACCGTAAAATTTCAGTAAAACTTAATCATTGATAAACTTCTTCGTATAATATTTTGTATCGTCTACTATTGAGTTTTTAACATTTAATCACTGATGTCAATAATTGCAAGGTTAAATAGTTAGAATTTTTAGTAGTAATTAGATACGTACTCGTATGATAGATAATTCTGAACTTGAATCTAAATATTGTTTGAAAATTATGCATGTGAATTATCCAATGCACTCTGTTATACACAACTAACCTACTTAATCTTATTTTTTTTTAAAAAGTCAACACTCTGCGCTTAGTAGTAATCCTTGTATCATCCTTATATCATATTATATTGGATGTGGATTCAGTCTGGATGTGGATTCAGTCGGGATGGAAGGTACACCACTGATGTAGAGAGAAGAGTGAATGTGGGAAATAGAGTGAACGGAGCATTGGGACAACTTCTCGGCAGCCATCACCTCAGCCAGAAGGCACGTGTCGCAATACACAACGCAGTGCTTGTCCCAACGTTATTGTATGGAAGCGAGAGTTGGGTATGCAAAAAGGAGCATGAGAGTAAAATCAACGCGGTCGAAATGCGATCTCTGCGGAGATCTGTGGAGTGAGGCTGACTGACCGCATTCGTAACAAAGACGTAAGAGAGCGAGTAGGTATGAAAGAGAGTATTGGTGTAAAGATGCGAAAGGGAATGCTCCGATGGTTCGGACATGTGGAAAGAATGCCGGAAAAGCGACTGGTTAAGAAGATATACAATGCGAAAGTGGAAGGATGTAGGTACAGGGGGAGACCGAGACTCACCTAGCTAGACCAAATCGGTCATGTATTGAAGGAAGGTGGAGTCAGGAGTCTCCGAAACCGGCGAGCGTGTATGAAGAGAGTTATGAATGTTGAAGAAGCGAGAGATGTATGCAAGCATAGAACCTCTTGGCACTCTGTTCTCTCTGCCTACCCCACAAGGGAAATGGCGTGATGATAAGTATAGTATTGTATCGCAGGGGACTTTATGAACATATAATTTCACGGACTCAAAGTACACGCAGACTCAGAACAAACAGTTGTAGATCGCACAAAGAGTTGTCCTATGTGGGAATCGAACCCACAACACTCGGCTGATATCTAAACCACTCCGCCATGTGTGCAGTCAAAAAATTTATATCATTATTATATTTTTCCAGAGACGATCACATTGATACAATTACAAAAGTAAATTTCCTAACAACTAATCATTTGCTTGACTACCTTAATGCTAAAAGAAGTTTTATATTTGCCGATACATGGGGTTATCGCGTCAATGGTACATGGAATGGCATGACGGGTTACTTAGTCCGTGGAGAAGTTGATGTTGGAGGTAAATATCAATTAATTGTGTTAATTGTCCCACCGGTAGACAAGACGCCTACGCAAGACAGATTTTCTATACACGTTTTCCTAGCAGTCTCTAAAAAACTAGTCTAGACTAGTCTGCTAAAATTACTTCCTTATTCGGCTGTTACGACACCTACGAAATGGTGTGTCTAACCTAACCTTATTCCAAATTTTATTGTGGTCAGCTGCAGCAGTCTGTAGCTGGTCACCATTAGGTATAGGTCGGAGTTGATGCCTAACTGGCGACCTCGCAAGAAGACCGGAGTGTAATCAGGACTCCTCAAAAAATCCGTTAAAAATTGTCCTATTCTCGTCAAAATCAGTTCAAGTTCAGTTGTTTTGGAGATTAGCCAGTCTAAATAGGCAGAGAGATAGACGTATATTTAAAAAAAATGCCTTTTTGCTTAAGTACCGTAAGCGATTAAATATAAAACCGTTATTTAGATATTACAAACAGACACATCAATTTTATTTATTGGTACGATTATATATAAATCTGTCAGATGTCCATCAGATGCAGGACATGTAGAACTGGATGATTTTATTCAACCATCACCTTTTATATACCCATTCGCAAATTATTATTATTCTTATTGCTTACAACTTATATTTATAATGCATCATATGAAAATGGAGTAGACCTTCTTGCCGGATTTCCAAAAATACAAAAAAAATGTTTTGTGTTGCCCAAGTAGCCTAATACATTCATTTTTTTTCTCAATTATCTTGTATGTATGTACAGACATAGCTCTGTCTATGTACAGACATAGTCTTTATACTAGTATAGATTAACGATGTTTTTGTTTGAAATGATTTACAGGTTCACCAATGTTCTTTACAGTGGAACGAATATCTGTCGTGGACTACATAGCTAGCCCAACACCAACCCGATCCAAATTTGTATTCCAACAACCAAAACTATCTTACGAAAACAATTTGTTTTTATTGCCATTTAACAACACTGTTTGGTACTGTACCTTAGGCCTGGTATTTCTAATTTATGTAGTACTGTTCCTAGTAACTAAATGGGAATGGAGAAAAACTACTTATAACTATGATAAAGTAAGTGTGTAAATATTCTTATAACGTATTTTCAGATAAAGTTTCGAGATTATGCATATGACAACTTATCGATGTTTCTTCTCAATATAGAAAGAACCCAGAAAAACTTTATGAACTAGCAGTTGTTTCTGCGTTAGGCTTTTTGCTTTCTAAAACCTCTTTGTGGCATGATTTTCACTAAAACCTATGATTCTAAGTGACCAATGCCGAATAGTAGCACAGTAAATGGGTTGAGCAAGAAACATCATTTTGAAAAAAATTTAAAAGCTAGCGGTTTGTTCTTGAGAGGTCTTAAACTTGAATGTATAATATAAATATATATAAAAAAAATACTAAGTAATTATATTTCGTCGATGTTACAAATGATACTTTTTTGTTATTTTTATACATTTTATATTTTAAAAACTTGACGAGTTCAACCATTCTATGTATTTTACATTTTCTTTGTATTCTGGTTATAATGGTATAAAATGGTTAAAATGAATCACATTCATTGACAGAGGAAAGAAGACGCCAGTATTTTAAGAGGCAATGTTGTAGATATCGTTATACTTATGTTTGGAGCTGCGTGTCAACAGGGAAGCCCGTGCGAGCTTAAAGGTAAACGCACTAGATTTTTAATATTGATGAGCAAAAAATTGCTAGTGTTAGATCCTTGCTTACCCCAGCACAAATTGGCCGGCTCGATCAAGGAAGTACCACCCTTTCACCAAAGATCAGCCCGAACCAACAGGTGGTACCTACCTGAACCACCACCCTATCTTTTCTTTTTTCCCTTTCTATCTTCTCCTTAGTTTCCTACCTATCCTCTCCTTAATACCTATATTTCCTATCCACCTTCTATCCTTTTCCTTGAGGGGAGTGATGCCTCTGGTGTTGCTAGCTTCTATAGGCTACGGTAACCGCTTACCATCAGCTGGGCCGTATGCTTGTTCGCCATCCACGTAGTGTAAAAAAATATATATTTCTTGGTATAACGATGTTGTTTTAATCATTAGCCGCAACTTGCATGCTACTTTAGTTATAATAAACCATGTAAAACTGTAATAAATGGAAAATTAAAAAAAAATTGCTCATGAGTTTTTCGCCAAGTTCTCACGAAAAGCCTTACGTCGAGTTCAATTGTGAATCTAAATCATTCACATCATCCACACAAAAAGTTTCATTAAAATTTAGCTGTTTAGGAGGAGTTCAGTAACTAACACACGTACAAAAGAATTACCTATACTATTATAAAGCTTCACCTACTGTAACAGATATGTATGTATATACATTTAAGGTATTTGAAATAAAAAGAAAATAATGTATTAGACTATTTAGGCATTACTGAACACAAAACATTTATTTTAGTATTTTTCTCTATTTGTTTGTTCGGGATTCACGCAAAAACTACGTAACAGATTTTGATGAAACTTTTATTATTTGATGGCTCCTGATATGACTTAAAACGCATCTTTTTCTTCTGAAACAAAATAATAGATATTGTTGTTTCAGGGTCTTTGGGTCGCATTGTAATGCTAGTGTTGTTTTTAGCGCTTATGTTTCTTTACACTTCGTATTCGGCAAATATAGTTGCACTACTTCAATCCAGCTCATCACACATAAAAACATTGGAAGATTTACTCCATTCCAGACTTAAATTTGGAGTTCACGATACAGTTTTCAATAGATATTATTTTTCGGTAAGTTTTAACTTGAGTTTTGATTAGCTACTGAATATTATTATAACCATTTTTCGATCACCTATACCAGTATCCATTATACTTACTTATTTACTTATCTCCCTTGCGGGGTAGGCAGAGAGAACAGAGGCTTTATTCTTGAATACATCTCTCGCTTCCTCAACATTCATAATTATCTTCATACACGCTGCACTAAGGAATAATGCTTGTATCGCGGGGTACTTTACAAACTTGCAATTTAACAGAGACAAAGTACACCCAGACTCAGAACAACCATTTGTGGATCACACAAAGAGTTGTCTTGTGCGGGAATCGATACCACAACACTCGAGCGCCATTATAATATTTGCTTCAAAGTGCATGACAGTAGTAGGTTACTATTATATTATTTTTTGTCATTAATCTATGTACCTATCGCTATTAATTATACCCAAGTACTACAATAATTAAGATCTTCTCGATTCATCCTTTTCGTATTTTTCTCTAGACTACCACTGAACCTGTTCGCAAGGCGATTTATGAGAAGAAGGTAGCTCCGCGAGGTACCAATCCTAATTTTATGAGTATGGACGAAGGCATTCTGCAAATGCAGAAGGTAAGTGAGATTTTGGCAAAGTAAATTACAATATAGTTGGATATACTTACTTACTTACCATCATGCCAACTTCCTTGTGGCGTAGGTAGAGAGAACAGAGTGCTAAAAGGCTCTGTTCTCGCATACATCTCTCGTTTCCTCCAACATGCATAATTCTCTTGATACACGCTCGCCGGGTTTGGAGACGCCTGACTCCACCTTCCTTCAATACATGACCGATTTGGTCTAGGTAGGTGAATCTCGGTCTCCCTTTGTACCTAGTTGGTCGTCTATTATAAAGCTATAACAGAGCTGTGTTTGTACATTCAAGATATTTGAGAAAAAATGACTGTATTAGACTATAATTATAGGTTATTTTTTTTAGATTTTTTTGACTGTTCGTTCGCACATCCCGCAAAAACTAATGAACGGATTTTGATGCATCCTTTTTTTTGGATAGATCCTGATTAGACTTAAAAACTGGTATACTTTTCATCCCGCTACTATATCGGAAACCTGAGATATAACCTAAAAACTAGCTTTTGGCTGCGGAGCCGCGGGCAAAGGCTAGTCTATTACTTAATACAATAATAATTTATGTAAAATTCTTGCTAAGCATTTATGGCTCGCCATCGCCATCATTTTTTTTACATATGAATGTGGTTGAAAATTTAAAAATGATCAATAAAAGAAACTTAGTATACCTATGTACTTAAATTTTAGGCTTTAAGACTTTTCTTCGAACAGTCTCAGTTTAATGTTTTCTTCCAATTTTTGTAGCTTAAATATGAAGATATTGTGATGAATGACAAATGTTCGATTCCAGGGGCTATTTGCATTCCATGTGGAAACTGGCGTCGGGTACAAGTTGGTCGGAAAATATTTCAATGAAGGACAGAAATGTGGCTTACGAGAAATACAGTATTTGCAAGTGATTGATCCGTGGCTAGCGGTTAAAAAGCATTCACCGTATAGCGAAATGTTTAAAATTGGGTAAGGAATAGGAATTGGAGCAAAAGACTTTCTTGTGTCAGCATGAATGCCGGCTCAATCACAGTAGTACCACCTCACAAAAAATCACAGTAGATTGGCGTTAAACAACGGTAGGTGTTGTGTTTCGTACTGTAAGTGAGAGCGTTAGAGGCCTAAACTCCTTCGTGATCCTGTTATTATCCTTTCGCACCACCTCTATCGCTTTCCTAGGAGTTGGTGACGCGCGTATGATGCCTTATATTTATCCCCCATGACGGGACCGCTCGTTGTGGTGTTCTCTTGGGGAGGCCCGTGTCCAGCAGTGGACGTTGAAGGGCTGAGGGATGGATGGATGGTATGATGCCTTTGGTGTTGCTAGCGTTTATAGACTAATACGGTAACCATTTAACATCCAGCAGCCAGCCTCGTGTTATATAAATATCAAGGTACCTGAAATATGTTTTGAAGCAAATTAATTATTTTTTGTTGGTAAGGTAAGGTGGCCAAGCCACGCCCCGTAGTAAGAAGACTTGTAATAGCTGCTCGTGGACTAGGCAATGCTTAAGAAAGAATACTGCCCTACCGTTTTGTTTCGTATGGCAAGTGAGAGCGCCGAAGCCAAAACCCCCTCTCTATCCTCTCTCCTTTTTATCTTTCCTCCCACGGCCTATCCTTGGAGATGGCGACGCGCGTGTGATGCCTCTGGTGTTGCTAGCGTCTATAGTATAGGCTGCGGCGACCGCTTAGCATCAGATGGGCTATATACATGTTTGCCATCCACGAAGTATAAATAAATAACTGCTTACTTCCCTTATTCGCCTAGTACGACACCTGCATGAAAGTATGGCGGTAACAATTATATTCTTAGTCCATCACAGGGACTTGGAAGAAATTAGGATTTACTAAAACCTAATCGATTCCTACTATTTGGTATTGGTATTGGTTGGGCGGGCTGTTCTCCGCAACTCCACGTCTAAGCGCGTGTTGTCCGTGTGGGTGGTTGTGAATCCCTCACTCGATCCACCCCAGCTCCCGGAAGAGCACCAACAGCCTCTCTCGATTCCTACTATTCCGAATATGAAATAATATTTTCATCTATATTTTAGCACTTGACATGCTCAGCTACTTTAAAGAACAAAATATTTGTGAAATGTGGAAAAAGATGATGATGAATGTGGAGAAGACATATGTGATGTGGAGATTAGAAATGGCCATTGGTCAGTGCGATGGCTTAGCGGTTAGATTCCCCGGGTTGGAAGGGACGCAGGTTCGATTCCCGCTCGCACTAAACTTCTCTTTTTCCACATTTCACAAATAATGAATAAATATAACATACTTGTGCTTACTTCCCTTATTCGCCTCGTACGACATCTGCATGAAAGTATGGCGGTAACAATTATATTCTTAGTCCATCACAGGGACTTGGAAGAAATTAGGATTTACTAAAACCTAATCGATTCCTACTATTTGGTATTGGTATTGGTTGGGCGGGCTGTTCTCCGCAACTCCACGTCTAAGCGCGTGTTGTCCTAGTGGGTGGTTGTGAATCCCTCACTCGATCCACCCCAGCTCCCGGAAGAGCACCAACAGCCTCTCTTGATTCCTACTATTCCGAATATGAAATAATACTTTCATCTATATTTTAGCACTTGACATGCTCAGCTACTTTAAAGAACAAAATATTTGTGAAATGTGGAAAAAGATGATGATGAATGTGGAGAAGACATATGTGATGTGGAGATTAGAAATGGCCATTGGTCAGTGAGATGGCTTAGCGGTTAGATTCCCCGGGTTGGAAGGGACGCAGGTTCGATTCCCGCTCGCACTAAACTTCTCTTTTTCCACATTTCACAAATAATGAAATAATATAACATACTTGCATGACATTTATTTTAGGACTAAGCGAATCCAGGAGCATGGCTTACAAAATCGGGCAAATCGTCTTTTGTATCAGAAACGTCCAAAGTGTACAGGTGGAGGTACTAATTTCGTTTCAGTCAGTATGGTGGACTGTTACCCAGCTTTTCTTATATTAATATATGGAGGAGTATTATCAATAATCCTGCTTTGTATTGAGATTTTGCTAAACCAAAGACAATTGATACTCCACAATTTGAGTTGTGTAGAAAACACCTAAAATCGTTACGAGTCGATAGCACAAGTGTACCAAGAAAGCCTAAGTTCATTAATAGTTTCTAGAATTATTGTTTATATATAATACTAATACTAGCCTTTGCCCGCGGCTTCATCGCAGCCAAAAGCTAGTTCATGCTGGATATCTCAGATTCCCGATATAGTAGCGGGATAAAATATAAGTATACCAGTTATTAAGTCTAATCAAGAGCTATCAAATTAAAAAATGCATCAAAATCAGTTCAGTAGTTTTTGCGTGATGCGCAAACAAACAAACAGACAAAAAAATCGTTTTGTGTTTAGATATGCCTATATATCCTAATACAATATTTTTTTCTCAAATATCTTAAATGTATCTACAGACACAGCTTTGTTACAACTTTAAAGTAATAGATATATATTTTTATTTAGTCTCGCTAAAACTCCGAAATGGCTTGACCAAGTTGACTCTCATACAGGGATGGCTTGAAAGATAAAAAAGATAGGTTTCCCTATCTTTTCCCACCCATAAAAATTTAAAAACTTACTGTCATTCTGGGTAACTTTGACAGATTACAAGCAATATTTTTCACAGTATTTTAAATATTTTAACATTTAAATGACAATATTATACTTTGTTAGTGTTCTCAGAATGTGTTTTATCCATAGACAACAGTGATAGACTATAATATCCATTAATTTTAGAGAAAATTCTATTTTTGTAGTATGTCAAAGTTACCACCCACGAAAGTGTAACTTTGACACATTAAATCCATCACATAAATGAGGTAATATTTGATTATTAAATTTCTTTGGGTAACATTGGTTTATATTATTCCCAAATTAGGGATGGGGCTGTGGCGATACAAACATAAATTTGTAGTAGTATCATATATATTTGTAAAAAAGGTCCATCAATCAAAATTTAGCAGTTACAAGTATATATTTTTTTTAATTCGCATCAAAACCTCGTTTAAATCCTAAAAATGAACAAACCGTTAAGCATATTAACATGAGGAGAAACTAAAATAATTAAAACGAACAAAAAATATGTAAACACTTGGGTTTGAAGTATCTATTCGCCCTACTACATATAGAGTAAATTGACATCTATATAGTAAGTGTATGGAGTGCCATACAATCACAAAATATCAAAAAAGTTATTCACTGTTCCATACACTCAAATTCGCGCGCTAATTTCGGAAAAAGTTTTAACATTAACTCTGTTTGACAACATCGCTTTTATTTTAAGGTGTATCTACGGAGCTTGTTTAAAAAATAAAATCCAAAGCAAGCATTAACAAAAAATATTGACTTTATAGGGAAAATATTGACTTTATAGGGAAAATACATTAAAACATTCTCATAGTCACACTGTCAATGTTACCCGAATTAATCAGTTACCCAGATTGACTGTATATATTCGAAATTATTTTTTTGTGCCAGGTTGACGTCAATTAGCCTTTTTCCTGGGAAGATTTAAAAAAGATCCGCTAGGGGCACAGGTGGGTTTGGGGGTTTGCATATGTACATAATATGTCAATAGAGAATTCAAAACATATGTATCCCCCACTGGCGCTGCCTCTAGCGGATATTTTTTTAAATCTTCCCAGGAAAAAGGTTAATTAGCGAATGCACAATGTTTTGTAGGCATGACAATTTTTTTTTTAATTTTTTTCAGCACTATATTTATTTATTCCGATAATAATAAGACGTACGTTTGACGTTGTTGTCTCAAAACATATGTACCCCGAGTTTACCCCCGACTGGTGCTGCCCCTAGCGGATCTTTTTTAAATCTTCCCAGGAAAAGGGCTAATAGGCTCGCCCCCTATTACGTGGGACTTAAACATAGCTGGCGAATCGTGGTTTGTAATGCACCTCTGCCTACCCCTTCGGGGAATACAGGCGTGAAGCTATGTTTTATTTTATTATTTTAATTTTGTATGAAAATCGCCTTATTGGAATATGGACCACACAAAATGACAGCTACTGTCATTATTTCGTATTTAATTTGAATTAATCTAATTTATTAAAACCTTAGTCGATGCAGTTTGATTAGGATTGAAAATCGCTGATAAAATAAGTTCTAGGAAATACAAAGTTCACCGGGTCATCTAGTATTTAATAATTCTAGAACTATTAGTGCAGAAGTAACATTAACAGAAATAACTCGGATAATGATATGCACCGCCCCCATAACTAACTGCAATAGACAGGACCTACCAATTATGGAAAACAACCAACAATTACTGCAAGGGAAAATAACAATTTAATTCTCCACTATTGTGAGCATCGTCGCATTCTGCAGCTTTGTAGGCTCTCTCATATACATAAGTGTAGCGTAGATTCACTGAAAATGAGGATTATATCTTTGTTCTTGAATATACTATTCCTCAAATATGGTGTTTGTATTTCTTATCCATATCATCTCCAAATGTCATATGACGTCATCACGGCCTTTGAACAGCCCACAGCGGTAGTAGCAAAAGTATGCTGGAAAACTTGTAAGTATATTTCCTTTTATTTATTTCTCGGAACACCAACAGCTTATTACAATATAACATTATTTTTTATGCTACGTGGGTGGCAAACAAGCATATGGCCTACCTGATGGTAAGTGGTTACCGTAGCCTATAGACGCTAACAACACTAAAGGTAACGCGGCGCGGCGCCTTCTCCAAGGAAAGGAATAGCAAGTGGATATGCAAGATAATAGTTAGGATACTAGGGAGTGGGTAGTAAGAATAGGTAATAAGGAGAGGGTGGGGAGAGGATTTGGGATTGGGGATTTGGGCCTCCAGCGCTCTCACTCTCACCATACGAAATACAACGGTAGGACTATCTACCTGTTATACAACAATTTAAAAAAAAAAACTGCCTTCAAATGTACCCAGGAACTAAAAAGCAATAAATAATTGGTATTTAGAAACGATTTCCGTGCTAGACACCTACTGATGTGTTTGAAGCAGGTGCCAAAAATGTTTTAATGTTATCTAAGTAGTACTTTTGGACTTGGCACCGGCAATGTGTTTGAAACACATCAGTAGGTGTCTAGCACGGAAATCGATTCTAAATACCAATTATTTATTGCTTTTTAGTTCCTGGGTACATTTGAAGGCAGTTTTCTCTTTTTTTTTTTATTGTTTTATTTTTTGCTTTTTAGTGATTTTTATAAAATAGGTTAGGATAGGTCGTACATGATTGGGAGGCCTCCCTAAACGAAAAAAAAACAGACTAAACGAAAAAATATCATCGATGTAACATTTTTTTAGATTTTTGTTGTTTTTTTTTGTAAACTACTGAACTGGTTTCGATAAAATTTAAATGGGACCATTTCGGAATAAACCCCTTTCAAACCGAACGCCGAAGAAGTTATGCCCGAACATACATCAAAAAAAATTATAAACATCTGAATTGAGATCCTCCTCCTTTTTTTGAAGTCGGTTAAAAATTAGCGCAAAGTTTCAATACCTAGTCTACAGAATTGTAATATGTTATCGCATATGCTATTGCCTAAACTACATTTAGGCGATAGCACAGGCGACTCCGTGCTGTAGATCTTGAAAGCGTATCTTTGTCATTTAACCCACGAGTATACACACCACAGCTGCTAATTAGAATAATTCATTTGAAATAAATTAAATAGTTTACATTTTTGCAGTTCATAAAGTTATATTGACGAAAATGTTAACAAATACAAAAAGATCGGTGAACATGAAATATTTACGCGAGAATGAACTAATTCATAGTGCTGTAACTATGACTAACAATCATCATATACTTTATTTAATAGACAGTCATTGTCAAGGCTCTATAGATTTTCTCCAACAGGTATTTCTTAAATTTTTACATACCTATACCTAATGTATTTGGTTAAATACATAACGTGTCTCCCTATTATATTTATGTATATTTACTCTTCCAGGCTAGTACACTGAGAATGTATAACAAAGTTTATAGATGGTTGATTATTGGGAAAACAAATGTTATAATGGAAGAATTATTAGAAGCGAACATTTTAGTCGATTCTGAATTTATTGTCGCTGAAGAACAAAATGATAATAATTTTATGTTACAGGCTGGTGAGTCTCTTTTTTATGCAACCACATTTGGATAAAATACATTGAATTAAAAATGTTGGGGTGTTCCCCACCTGGTTTGCTAAATATTAAAATGTTATTTTTTTATTAAACACAAAGTGAAAAATGTTTAATCGAAAATAACAGTCACGAGCAGGATTCGAACCTGCATCTCCTGGATACCGTCCAGATGCTTTGCCAATTCAGCCATCGTTACCCTTGCTCCCGACTGCTAATTTCGACAACACATTCATACTTAACGTCTTTGGGTGACGCCTGCACCATCTGTCGGAAGTATTTTCATGGACGGTATCCAGGAGATGCAGGTTCGAATCCTGCTCGTGACTGTTATTTTCGATTTCACATTTTTCACTTTGTGTTTAATGTATGTTGCTAAACAGGTCAAATGCTAAAAATATATATATAAAAATATCTAAATATTATTTTTTTATGTTAAAATTTAATACATAATGTTTAATGTTTAGTATAATATTTGGGGAAAGAGCAGACAACTGCATTCGTGATATGCTTTATTGCTATTGAATAATTTTATTTTACAATTTATGGCATTTGTCAGTTACGCTGACGATTAGTCACTTAATTTATCTGTATAAAATTATACAAGCCTATACGGCTGTACGGCGTTGCTTGTACAGAGAAGCTTTTTAATAATAATCGAAGCACCAGGGACTCTGATAGCTTCACGAGTGCAAAACCCATTATATTTATTAGAACAAGTCAAAATATTTACGTATAAATACTGACTACGCATAATGCCGATCATTGATGTTTGTTACATCTAAGATTAACAGCTTGACGCTATGTTCCAGCGTGCGGCAAAATATAATTTTACTTTACACAACTTCGATTAATATTTTTCTGTCGAGTTTTGCATGACTTGCACGCCTTCCTATGGAGATTGAATTTAGACCTTTCATACAAGGGTTTTACGATAAATTATTTGTAAAATAATGTTTCCAGTTTACAAAATTACACCCGATAGTGAATGGATCGTAGAAAATTACGGCTTTTGGACTCCTAGTGAGGGTCTACATAAATCAGAAGATCGAGTCATTTCCAATGCTATGAGACGAAAAGACTTAAGAAAAACTACTATTGTGGCCTCTGTCATCATTACTAATAATAGAACTATGGAAGATTATGACGAAATAAGGTAAATATATATAAATTGGTTTCATGTTTGTGTGTCAAATCTATTGAGTTGAGTTGTAATTAGCACGACCCATGCTACTTATTGTTCGTCGTACGTTTTAATGATAATCCAAAGCAGCTGAGTAGTTTTATAGCGCCAACACACAATGCTATTAAATTTTTATCAGGCCATTATGAATCCGGCCCAAGTATAATATTGACAATCCGAAATTATTTATTTTCTTACATGGTATTTTAATTAAAACAAGTTAAAATCATATTGAGATAGCGCAAAATGACCGGCTGTGAAGTAATAAAAGACCGTATCATGAGAAGAAATGTGGGCCTAGCCAAGTTGAATGATCGGTGACGCTACAGAAAATTATTAAAATGTATGGGAATTTGATACCTCTAACGTTAAGTCACGTAACTTAGCGTTAGAGATGTCGTAGTTTTCTATATCGTTAGTGATAATAGAATTTCAATTTGGCTAGGCCAATTTCAACTGTTTGGAATTTCTCAAAATCTCTTGGGACCATCTATGCACCTAGACGGAACTGTAGTCCCCATCTTTTCAACATTTCAAGGTTCAGAGATATTATACTACTAAAAAGAAATCTTATCGCAACGTTATTATATGGAAGCGAGATTTGGGTATGCAAAAAGGAACATGAGAGTAAAATCAATGCGGTCGAAATGCGATCTCCGCGGAGAATCTGTGGAGTGATGCTGACTGACCGCATTCGTAACAGCGACGTAAGAGAGCGAGTAGGTATGAAAGAGAGTATTGGTGTAAAGATGCGAAAGGGAATGCTCTGATAGTTCGGACATGTGGAAAGAATGCTGGACGACTGGTTAAGCAGATGTACAATGCGAAAGTGGAAGGATGTAGGTACAGGGGGAGACCGAGGCTCACCTACCTAGACCAAATCGGTCATGTATTAAGGAAGGAGGGTGGAGTCAGGAGTCTTCGAAACCAGCGAGCGTGTATGAAGAGAGTTATGAATGTTGAGAAAGAGATGTATGCAAGAA
Source organism: Leucoma salicis (assembly GCA_948253155.1). NCBI lineage: Eukaryota > Metazoa > Arthropoda > Insecta > Lepidoptera > Erebidae > Leucoma > Leucoma salicis. The sequence goes on along the minus strand of OX411812.1, from coordinate 12,090,656 downwards.
TAGAGCCTCTTGGCACTCTGTTCTCTCTGCCTACCCCGCAAGGGAAATGGCGTGATGATAAGTTAGTTAGTTTTTAGTTAAAAAGAAATGTGTGGATTAGCCGGAAAAGACACGTCACAGATGTGGCGGAAACCAACGCGCGGCAAAGGTGGTCATATTGCTCGGGTGAGCACAGATAGATGGGCATGGAAAGTCCTAGAGTGGAGGCCGCGGACGAACACCAGACAACGTTGCCCATCTAAGCGATGGGTAGACGACATCCGATGGCATGCATGCCGTGATTGGATAATTCAAGCAGCAGACAGAGTGAAAAACCCGGAAGAAATTGGGAGAGGCTATGTGCAGTTATACACCAGAAGAAGCCTCTCCATCATCGTCATCGGCTGATTAATTGACCAGCTGTTACCAGCGACTCTTTCCGCGTGGCATTTAGATTTTTCGCGGAATGTATGTGTGTGTGATGTTTTCCTTCACCGAGCTGTGATAAATTGCAAACAAACACGCATCTAATATCGGAAAATCTTAAAAATTCAGAGGTGTGTACGGTGAGGTCGGTTGGACTCGGGATTGAAATCGATACCACTGTCCTTACAGTCCTTGGTTTTACCGCTAGGCTATCACTGCTATTATATTTTTAATGCGTATAATTAAAATTTGTTATTAAACATTATAAACGGACACTTAATTTTTATTTATTTGCTTAAATTAATTACATATTTAGAGTAGGTAACTAAAGTACTGTATAAGCTTCCTGGTGAATCACAACCATATCTTTCCATCAATGCAATTTGGAATCTGGATAAAGCTGTTAATATTATCCAATAGAATTTTAAACACTATAAATGTGCCTGAACCCCGTCACAAACTAGAACCTAAGATTGACGTGCCCATCATACTACTCCGTAATTTAAACCCACCGAAACTTTGCAATACTAGATTGCGAGTAGTACCATTGCAAGGAAACGTTCTAAAAGTATAAATATAGTAAATATCCGGATGTGGAAAAGGTGAGACGGTATTTATACCACGAATTCCCATAATAGTATCGAATTTTCCCTTTAAATTCAAAACCTCAATTTCAAGGGTTGCTTTTATTATTTATTTTTATGTAACTACTCGCGGATGAAGTCGGGGTAATACCTAGTCTTTAATAAGGTAACAAAACTCTCACAATGTAGGTGTACATTGTAAGAGTTTTATTGTAACAACTGTAAGACACAATGTTAATTCTATACGGTAATGAGTGGATAAATTGACTAAAGGTATTGTCGTTACAACATGATGTACAAAGTAAAGGGAGTACCAATAAGAATATTATATTTTTATGCCTGTAAATTAAGTAGATTAATTAATTAATTAAGTAATTATAATACAACAGTATCAATTATGATTCCGGTAGTAAATTGCATAGCGACGTAATACCAGAGGGCGCTAACTTAGCCGTGCCTTTACTACCGGAGCTTTAAATATGTCGTTCAACGGTTTTATAGTCAGTCGCTTATCGTTCGTACAAAGTTAACATCGCGGCCATATACCATAGTGCAGTGGAGTGTTAATGATCAGTGCTGTTTAAAATTGTATCTGTATATTGAATAGAAACGCTATTATATACCTGTGTCTAATTTCATACGGCAAGTCCTACAAAACTGTTGATGAATATATATATATATACGCTATCACCATTGAAGAATGTTTCAAAATCGGGGGGGTTTTTGTTCCTTTTGAAAGCTTCCGTTGCGTGCGCTGCATAAACGGTTAAAGTTTTGAAAAAATCATGTATAACATAATTATTCCCCTTTAAAAGACAGGATATGTCTATCTTTGAAGGTTGGCTCACTATAACCTTTTTTATGCTAACCAAATTTGTTATAAAATAATGCATTATTTGCGAAGGAGTTTTATAAACATGAATCATCTTTATCCAAATAGATACGTTATTCGTCACAAGTGTTTAATTTAAAACCTTAAAAATAAAATTGCCCTTTACATCATTCGATTTCAATAAATATCTTAGGAGATACCGAAGTTTTAAAATAACATCGCAGCAAAATAATGATCAAGTACTGAAGTTAGCGTTAACCCAAAATAATATTATATATATATATATATATATATATATATATATATATATATATATAGGGTAAACTATAGTATTGCTGGCACCCCCTTAGTCATAGGCACTTTAGGTTTTAAATACAAACTTACTTACTTTCTTGCTATTAAGAGTGATCAATTCACAAGGTAAGTTTAAAAGTTTGTTATATAATATTTCGAACGACTGTAACATAGATTGTTTATTATTATGCTTAGTTTTTAGGTAAATAATGGCTACAAGTGCTTTTTTGACCATTTTCACGCGTTCAAACACACAAACTCTTCAGCTGTATTATATTGATTTATCTAGATGTCATACCTGTTTAGCTAGGTACGAAATTTGTCAAGAAAATGTCTGTAATATATCTATAAAATAGGATTGCCGTTATTATTGGCAATCCTATCTAATCTATTCGTTCAACGCAAACTCAAAAATTATCGCGTGGATTTTCATGCATTCGCGGCTGACAGGTAGTCTATCGAATTAAAAAAAATACGGTGTCTATGTCTAAATCATTGAGCTGTAAATAGGAGGTCTAAATGTACGGATAAGAGATTATATACTGTAACCTACATATTATAACAAAATACCAAGATTAAACACAAAATGAAAAATGTGAAATCGAAAATAACAGTCAGGAGCAGTATTTGAACCTGCATCTCCTGGATACCGCCCAGATGCTTTACCAATTCAGCCATCCTGACAATTGCTCCTGACTGCTAATTTCGATAACACATTCATACTTAACGTCTTTGGGTGACGCCTGCACCATCTGTCGGAAGTATTTTCATACATTATACCGACCAGGTAAACTTAATTTTACAATTAAGATTTTACCTAATAATGACGCAAACCCTATAAATATTTACATATTTTTCTATATATTTTTAGCATTTGACATGCTTAGCACTATACATTAAACACAAAGTGAAAAATGTGAAATCGAAAATCGAAAAATATCTAAATATTTATAGGGTTTGCGTCATTATTAGGTAAAATCTTAATTGTAAAATTAAGTTTACCTGGTCGGTATAATGTATGAAAATACTTCCGACAGATGGTGCAGGCGTCACCCAAAGACGTTAAGTATGAATGTGTTATCGAAATTAGCAGTCAGGAGCAATTGTCAGGATGGCTGAATTGGTAAAGCATCTGGACGGTATCCAGGAGATGCAGGTTCAAATCCTGCTCCTGACTGTTATTTTCGATTTCACATTTTTCACTTTGTGTTTAATGTATAGTGCTAAGCATGTCAAATGCTAAAAATATATATAACAATATCTAAATATTTATAGGGTTTGCGTCATTATTAGGTAAAATCTTAATTGTAAAATTAAGTTTACCTGGTCGGTATAATGTATGAAAATACTTCCGACAGATGGTGCAGGCGTCACCCAAAGACGTTAAGTATGAATGTGTTATCGAAATTAGCAGTCAGGAGCAATTGTCAGGATGGCTGAATTGGTAAAGCATCTGAACGGTATCCAGGAGATGCAGGTTCAAATCCTGCTCCTGACTGTTATTTTCGATTTCAGATTTTTCACTTTGTGTTTAATGTATAGTGCTAAGCATGTCAAATGCTAAATATATATATAAAAAAAAAATATCTAAATAAAATACCAAGATTTAAAGTTTTTGTATGTTTGTCTATTCGTACAGGACTGCTTTTTTCTGAGACTATCACTGGCAGATAGCTGATGTTACAAGAAGTTACTTAGGGGACTTTTATTTTGGAAATATAATTGGACATAGTTTCTGAAAAAACGTTCCAACCCACAGAACGTTTTTCAGAAACTATGTCCAATTAGGGTTCCCCACAAAAAAAAATGGCTTAATTCCATGCGGACGAAGTTGTGGGTTGCAGCTAGTTTGTAATAAAAAAGACAGAGAAATGGGAGTACAACAATAAGCCTTCGGTTGTCCGATTTTTACTGTAAATACTATTATTTATTCGTATTAATATTTTCAGCAATGTTTTGATAGACCCGGCGACTAAGAGCACTTTTAATACCATTAAGTACATGTACGATTTGCTGAATGCAAAAAGGGAGGTTACGTTCACTGGAGCTTGGGGTTATCTAGAGAATGGTTCTTGGACCGGCATGATGGGAGATATAAACAGCGGGAAAGCCGATTTATGTGGTAACTTACTAAACCAATATTACCCACTTTTTTATGTTACTTACAAAGAAGACTGTATTTAGTTACGTACCTATATCTTGTTGGCTATCGTGACATCCGTTTGGGACTATCAATTTCCGTAACACATTCCTTCTTAATGTCTTGGGTGAAGCCCGCACTATCTGTTGGTGGCATCTCAAATGCTTAAATTATAACTATATAAAAATAAGAAAATATCATTAATAGAATTTTTCTAGCATTGACTCCAAATACTTACTCCAATACCTAATTGCGAACGATGCAATGGAAGAATACAGAAGACACCTACTTACATGATTAGATGATGCGCCGTTATGGTCAACCGATAGCTGCAACTGGAGTAAGGTTATAGATTTATATGGACAGACGGTGCATTTCTTATATTACCTACCCTATGCTGTTTCCTAGAGTTACCTATACGTAAGCCTTTAGCAACCCAAGAAAACAATACTGACTCTCTTTTGGAAAAAATTAATAATACACTTTGTACACAGGAACCATGGCATTTTTAACTGAAGAACGTCTTGCCGTAATAGAGTATATAACACCTCTCGATATTGCGGAGCCTAGAATTGTGTTTCGACAACCACCGTTGTCTTATAATCACAACTTATTCTTACTGCCATTTACACTGGAAGTATGGTACAGTCTCGGAGCATTCACTGTTATATTGATAATCATACTTTATATAAGTGCAAAATGGGACATGAAAAACTATGAAAATGAGGAAAAGGTAAGAACAGAAATGAAAAGCATGTCTTGAACGAAAATGAAGCTATATTTTACTTTATTGATTTTGTCTTCGATTAACAATACCAACAAAGGTATTGTAGTTCGAAGAAGAATAAAATTTGCTCAAGCAGCTTGATGTGCCCGTCAAGCAGCTTGAGCCAGCACGAGTCAATTTCTCATTTTGTATCCAATCGTCCGTATAGGTGGACAAACAGTGATATTTTGTCAAATGAACAAAGATTAAGCGTTCTTAGTTCTTGCGTTAGCTTTGAGTATAAATAAAAAGAAGAAAAACTGTTACGTTCCAAAGCTCTGACACATTTCGGTACAACGATATTAATAATAACTGAAACTCTTTTTGATTGCGTTGTTCGTTATCATTTTCATTATCGTCTGATAAAGCGTTGTCCGCCATGCTTCCTAACTAACGCGCGATTGAGCTATGCTTGATCAATCTAGATGCGGAACCCGTCGCGTCAACCAAAAAATATAAAATCGCATCAAGCGCAAGCCAGGTACGTAAATGCTTGTTACAAGCATCAAGCAAATATTGTAAACGGTCAACATGCTTGGCTCAAGCCAAAATCTACGTACTTGTGCTCAAGCCGCCTGACCGTGTCGGAACCACTTTATAATGATTTATATTTATATTGTGTTACACACAAGTATACCCACATACACACACACACGCCGGTTCATGCCATTGGAGGTCCCAAACAGAACCGAAGGAGGCTTTTAGCGTCGGTTGTTACCTCGGCACATAATTATGGTCTGATGTTTTAAGCAAAGGAGTCGCGACGTAAACTCGCCTCGGTATACAGAATCAATACACTACGAGTAGCTAGCGCCCTTCGCACAGTCTCGGAAGATGCAGCATACGTGATAGCGGGTATGGTTCCTGTAGAGATTCTGGCTGACGAATGGAAGTACCTGTACCAAAATTAAAGGAGGTAGCCCAGACCTTACACCGGCTGAACTTTGAAAAAGGGAAGAAGGAGGAGCCTGCAACTGTGGCAATCACTCTGGGATACTTGAACGAAAGGAAGATGGACACACAGGCTGATACCTGACTTGATGATATGGGTGAACCGGGATCATGGAGAACGGAACTACTATCTTACCCCGATGATTTCAGGTTGTTACCGGGAGTACCTCCACAACTTCAAATATGAGGATTCTCCTGACTGCCGCGAATGTCTCGACATCGCTGAAAATGCGGAGCATGTATTTTTTGTCTGTCCTCGATACAATGAAGCGGCAAGATCCTGCGAAGGAGATGTAGGATGCAAAATATATCCCGGAACAATGATAGCAACAATAATAGCAACAATAATAGCAACAATGCTATCCTCGTCTTCGGCCTGGGACTTAACCAGCGCGTAAGCTACATCTATACTGAAGGACCTGCGGAAAAGAGAGCAAGAAACTGGCCTGATCAGATACTATAGCAGGAAAAGCTGCGGTGAAATCTCCCCCCTCTCCCTGCGAAGTAATGCCTAACGGCCATGCCGTGGGGGCCTGGGAGCCAGAAGAAAGAGGATTGTTTTTAGTCGGTATGGGTCTTCCGATATGGGTACCGAGCTCGACGTACAGGGTGCCAAGAACAGACCCTACGATAGGTTAATGTAATTTTGAAGCTCTAGATAAAAATCACACACACACACACATTGTTTTTGAAAACATTACAAATTACAATTTGTAAACTCGGACAAATAATCTCATTTGTTTATCGGATGTGTTTTAGATAATTTTAGATCAAACATGTTTGAGAGCAACTTGGAGCGATATAATTATATTCTTTCTTAGTGCTGTGTCGCAACAAGGAAGCTCTAATGAGTTTAAAGGTTCGTATATTCAAACATTATTACTTCATAAATCTAGCGAGTTTGCAATCTTAGACATAAGTACCATAAAATTGGATTGGATAATTTTAAACTTTGATCTTGATTTTGGTCTTAAAGAACCATAATAATACATAATTATATTCAGTTAATTACAAAACTAAAATTCTTGTTACATCTTATGAACGTATCGTATCAAATATTGCACCTGATACAGACATTTCGGTAGAGTATTATAAGCTCTACAATAATTTCCATCCTCATTTTATTATTAAGACTCATAAATTTTAACGATCACTGCCGCCTCCACCTCTTCAGCGGTGTTTTCATGACTTAGCGTTATGAGAACATCGCTGAAGAGGTAGATTATATTACACTAGATTATTATATTAAAACTACTACTACTAGTGTAATAACACTAGATTTTATGAGACTTTTGAGCCAACATGCTCAAACACATAATTATAACCTGATTGCAATAAATTGTAGTGTTGAAATTTTATAGGATATCTATTTTTACTAACAAAAAACGGTACAAAGTAAATCAGACGCGAAACATCAAGTTCTAAAATTCCCATCCATAGCGAATTGTAGATATGAGTCAGAATATTTCATCTATTATCGGAATAAAATTTTGTTATTTATTTTTTTGTCGTTTCTATAGGATATACTGTTGTGTTGCTATACCTATTCAATGCCTTATGATTACAGGTAATTCAGGGCGATTGGCAATGTTTATAGTATTTCTGTCATTTGTGTTTATTTACACATCCTATTCTGCAAGTATCATTGTACTACTGCAATCTACCTCAGACGAAATACGTACTATAGCTGATTTGACAAACTCGAAGCTAGAGGTTGGCATAGAAGATATGCCTTATAACAGATATTATTTTTCGGTATGTTTAAAAAAGATTTGTATTCATAACATAAAAAAAATATAGCATCACTTCTATATTCCCTAAGGGGTAGGCGGAAAGACGCCTATGTTTAAGTCCTATGTAATAGGGGGCGAGCCTATTGCCGTCTACCGGGCACATTTTCAAACTCCGGACTGTTACTGAGAATTTTTCTTTTTACGATAAAGCTCAATAGCACCCGCCCGACCCGAGGATCGAACCCGAGACCTCATAACAGCAGTCGCTTACACTACCCCTGCACCACAAAGGCAGCTATATACCTATTATTATTCATAACAATATACACAAAACTAGTAAGTATTATGTATTTACTATTTAATAACGTTTTGTCAGGATGTTTGATTAATTAGTTAATTTTTCCAACATTCGGTTACTCTAGACTTGAAATTAGCACTGCCAAATGTTACCCACTGATTTATATTGTTTTTTTTAGGAAGCGTTTGCCCGCGATCCCATCCGAAAAGCCTTTTATGAAACTAAAGTGGCACCGAAACAAATATTTATTAGTCTTGAAGAAGGAGTCAAGAGGATGCAAAAAGTATTTCTAATATAATTTCTTTCTTTTCTTAGAGCTTTATGTTTTCCAAAATTTTATATCATTTAATTCTTTAATGTGCTATTAGACACACTCAAAATATAATAAAAACATACATACACTAAAACACACGTTAGGTAAATACTAGAACAAAACGCACATTATGACATTAGGTATGCGTAATATATATTAGGTAGGTATGTGTTTAACGGAAAACTTTTGCAAGTGAAAGAGCGATATTGTTTTTTCAGAAACCTTTTGCCTTCAACATGAATCCGGGTTCCGGATATAGAGTTGTCTCAGAATTATTTCAAGAACATGAAAAGTGTGGATTACAAGAAATTGATTATATTCGTGAAAGTAATCTGTGGTTTGCCGCTAAAAAGCATTCTGAATTCATTGAAATGTATAGAGTCGGGTAAAAATATTTTACTTTTATTTAAATATTCACTATAAGTACTAATGAGCAGAGCAAGACCAAAATTGAGATAGACTTGATTTTTATTGGTCTTGCTTAATCTTCTTGGACACATCTTTGCAGGGAATAAAGTGGGTCGAGCTGGTATTGGGTGTACCTAGAGATGTAACCAGTGCTTTATATAACACAGCTCGTTGCTTCGGTGGACAGTACTACTTGATTCTGTTGTGTACACCTAGCTTCGTGCTCACCATTCTGGCTTTGTCCACCAGATAACTACTGAATTTAACTCTGCTACAAACGTTTATTCCGAGGATCCCAATAATCTCGGACTCCTTGGAATGAACTAAGTTCTTTTTAAGCTAAACCGAGGCCCGCCCTAAAAAATGCTCGACACTTAACTCAGACCATCTCTCCTCTAGCATGTTTCGAGGGACTTTTAATAGCATATCTTTCATATCGAAAGCATGTCATTAATACACAGGATGAACAATGTTGCGGTGATCACTGAGCCTTATGGAACACCATAAGATAGATATTATTAAAACATTTTTTTTTATAAAAGAAAGCCGCCTTCATGTGCACCCAGGAACTAAAAAGCAATTGGTATTTAGATAAGATTTTCGTGCCAAAAATGTTTTTAATGTTATCTAAGTATTTATTATGAATTATTTTTATTACTTTTGGGCTTGGCAACGACTTCAAACACATCAGTAGGTGTCTAGCACGGAAATCGTATCTAAATACTAATTATTTATTGATTTTTAGTTCCTGGGTGCAAACGAAGGCAGTTTTCTTTATTAAAAAATAATGTTTTATTTTGTGCCTTTTAGTGTTTTTTTTTGTAAAAAAGCTTAGAGTAGGTTGTATATGATGGGAAGGCCTCCCTAAACGAAAAAAAAAATCAGACAACGAAAAAATATCATCGCCGTATACAATTTTTTTAGATTTTTGTTGATTTTTTAAAAGTTACTGCACCGATTTCGATAAAATTTAAAATGGGGCCAATTCGGAATAAACCCCTTTCAAACGAAAAAGAATTTTGCAAATCCGTTAACATATGATGATACATAAAAAAAAATACAAATATCCGAATTATTAACCTCCTCCTTTTTTTGAAGTCGGTTAATAAGAGAGAAAGTTTACTTTAGAGTCGATTTGAAGGTGATTGTAATGCTAATATTATTCCATATTACAGATTTAATCGGTTCGAGGAACACGGTTTTAATGACAGAATTAATCGCAGAATATTCGCTAGGAAACCATCATGCTCGGTGTCAAGTGGCAATTTTGGATCAGTCCATATTGTGGATTTCTACCCAGTATTACTCTTATTACTGTATGGGATGATAGCAGCTAGTATAATATTAATAATAGAAATATTGTTTCACCGTAAACAAAAGATAAGGAGGAATATAAGAGAAGAAATCTGAAGAACGTAAAACACAACAGCTTTAATTTTGCAAAAACATGTTTAGCCGATTAATTATATGTTGGTAGTAAAAGCTGTTATCTGTTACTGACAAGCTACATTACATTGAGAGGGTTCTTAACACTTAGTATGTAGGTAAATAAGAAGTTTTCGATAAAAAAGATTACCTTCTAAATAATAATAGAGCAAGAATATCTACTGCGTTCTGTGTGTTTTATTTAATATTCCATCATTATTTTCCTATCCCGAAAGTTGTTGAGGCCGGATTTTTTTTTATTTCATGTACTGGCAGACGAGCCACGGTCCATCTGATGGTAAATGGTAACTGTCACCCATGATCTCACTATATCGAGAGTATTGTCAAGCCGCTGCTCACCAATTCATTTCTCAGATATGAAATGAAATATAAACGGCTATCTCCTGCTACAGCCAAAACGCAACGATGTGCATGATGGCCGGTCATACGAGAGATGGTGGTACCAGCCCGCTCGGGCCTGATACCAAGTGAGTACTCCCACTTGGTACCCAGCCCTACCACTAGTTATGCAATGGATGATAATTGCTTACTTCCCTCAGTCGCCTCATACGACACCCGTGGGAAAGAATGGGGAGTTGACACTTGTATTGTTAATCCGTCACCACACGGACAGCGATATAGGTATTCGTTTCTAGATTTAGATAATATATTCATATGACCGCGCGAATCGACTAATGGGACTACTGGCACAATATCAAAGTAAGATTATCTAGGAATAGAAGCTACCTATGTTGTTATTTAGACATTACAAATAGACAATTCACTAACTAACTAACTTATCATCACGCCATTTCTCTTGCGAGGTAGGCAGAGAGAACAGAGTGCCAAGAGGCTCTATTCTTGCATACATCTCTTGCTTCCTCAACATTCATAACTCTCTTCATACACGCTCGCCGGTTTCGGAGACTCCTGACTCCACCTTCCTTCAATACATGACCAATTTGGTCTAGGTAGGTAAGTCTCGGTCTCCCCCTGCACCTACATCCTTCCACTTTCGCATTGTATATCTTCTTAGCCAGTCGCTCGTCCGGCATTCTTTCCACATGTCCGAACCATCGGAGCATTCCCTTTCACATCTTTACACCAATACTCTCTTTCATACCTACTCGCTCTCTTACGTCATCGTTACGAATGCTGTCAGTCAGCCTCACTCCACAGATTCTCCGCAGAGATTGCATTTCGACCGCATTGATTTTACTCTCATGCACCTTTTTACATACCCAACTCTCGCTTCCATATAATAACGTTGGGACAAGCACTACGTTGTGTATTGCGACACGTGCCCTCTGGCTGAGGTAGTGGCTGCCGAGAAGTTGTCCCAATGCTCCGTTCACTCTATTTTCTGCATTCACTCTTCTTTCTACATCAGTGGTGTACCTTCCATCCCGACTGAATCCACATCCAAGATATACAAATTCATCCACTTGTTCTAGCACACCATTTCCTATTGCTACTCTAACATCTATTCTGGCTTCTTCTCTTTCAAAAACCATTACTTTGGTTTTGCTCACATTCACACGTAGGCCCCTTTTCTTACAATCTTCTGCCATTACGTCGACTAGGGTTTGCAGGTCAGTCGCAGACTGTGCTAATAGGACCGCATCATCTGCATATAGCAGAGAGTTAACCACTGAGTCACCCATCTGAACTCCCACATTCATTTCATTCAACCTTTGTAGACATTTATCCAGATATATGATAAACAGTCTAGCTGATAGAACGCAGCCCTGTTTAACGCCGATATTGACATCAAACCAGGGTGACATTCCATCATCCAGCCGCACACAAGCTCTGCAGTCCATGTAGTTGGACTGCACCGCTAGTAGCAGTCTACCGTTAATACCATACTCCGGCAAAATGTCCCAAACTTCCTTTCGTACAACAGTGTCAAATGCTTTCTCCAAATCCACAAAACTGCAGAAAACCCTCTGGCCTACAGCCAGATGCTTCTCCACAATGTTGCGCAGAGAAAACATTTGATCCTTGCATCCTCGTCCACACCTGAAACCTCCTTGTCCATCCATCCATCCATCCATCAGCCTTTCAACGTCCACTGCTGGACATAGGCCTCCCCAAGAGAACGCCACAACGAGCGGTCCCGTCATGGGGGATAATGCCGTAATCGCCACGCTTGGCAGGCGGGTTGGCGATCGCAGTGGATGTTGTTAATACTTGAGGGAGTGCTGCTGCCCACTCCCCCGGTATTCCCTCAGTCGGCTCCTACGACTCCCGTGGGTAGAAAGGGGTGGGACAATTCTAAAGCCGGCCCCACACGGACGTGTGTCCACCTCCTTGTACCTCACACAAAAATTCATCAGACACCATCCTCATTCTCCTTTTAATAATCTTACCATACACTTTGGCTGCCAAAAGTCAAGCTTATGGCCCTGTAGTTTGCACAGTCATAACGTGAACCCTTGTTTTTAAACAAGGGCACGATGACTGCGCTTCTCCAGTCCTTGGGAATCATTCCTGAGCTCCAACATAAATTGAGAAGCATCAGATAGGATTCCCAGACACATGAGCTGGAGGCTCATGAGCTGGAGGCTCATGTGTCTGCTTGATCATCTCAGCAGACACCATATCAATACCCGCTGCCTTACCATTTTTCAAACTTCTAATCGCCCATTCCACTTCATCCATACTAATGTCATCAGAGTATGCCAGTACCGAATGCTGATCTGTTAGACCACATGTGGCACCAGCATCACTCTGAACATCCGCATACATATCTCCAAAATATTCATTCCATCGGCTTAACACATCTTGTGTTTGCGTAAGAATGTCATGTGACAACATGAACCTTTAGACCTTATTTTATTCATTCTGAAAGCTGACCAACCACTCCGAGATTTCTTCACCTCCCTCCAGAAAAGTTTGGTGTTGCTCTCGAAGTTTTGGTCAGCCTTTCTTCTGCAATCATATTTGCTCTATCACGCTTCTCTTTCACTAAGGCTTTGGTGTCATTCTTACGTTGTCGGTATATTTCTTTCTTCTGTTCTTTCATACTTGCCCTCAGGTTCAAAGAAGATACATAGTCCAGCCACGCTTTCTACTTTCGGTCTACGGAAGCTGCTACTTCCGTATCTCACCATGCATCACCTTTCACTTTTCTATGCTTCTTTGAGCATCCACATACTTCTATCGCTGTATTTACCATACTATCTTTCAATACTCTCCAGCATTCTTCTATGTCAGATCCCGGCTGACTTGCCATTGTCAGCCGTTCACGGACACCCTCTGCATACTTTGCTCTTACACTCTCTTCTTGCAACTTTTCAATCTTTATTATTTCAAGCCCTCCGAAGTGGACACGCTCTCGCCAGTGTCTCCACTTTCTTAACAGACCACTAAATCTCGCAATAACGAGATAGTGGTCCGTGTCGACAGTGGGACCCCTGTAGGCTCTTGTATCCAGAATTTTACTTTGGAGGCGACTGTCTACCAGAATTAAATCTATCATACTTCTCTGTTCATTCCTTCTCCATGTCTACATATGGATGTCCTTATGTTGAAAAAATGTGATTGACACAATAAGGTTTCTCTCCATACATACATCCGCAATGAGCCTACCTGCATCATTCACTCTCTTATCACCAAATGAACCAAGCACGTCCTCGAAGTCTGGACGCTTGGTCCCAACCCATCCATTCAAGTCTCCGCATACGATCACGCGTTCACTAGCTTCTGCCAAATCCAGAACTTCCCTAACATTATCCCAGAACTTCTCTAGATCCGATGCCACTGAAGAGCCTACGGGAGCATAAGCTGCGACCATGAAGACCCTGGTGACACCTAGTTTTATTCGGACCCATAGAAGTCTGGGATCAAACATTCTGTAATCTTTCACACCTGAGGCCAAACGAGCGGACAGCAACACCCCCACTCCCATGCTGGCCCGATCGCTCTGCGGTACACCAGACCACAGAGCTAACCCGCGACCAGGAAGATCACAGGCGTCGCTACCCTTTCGCTTGGTCTCTGTTACACAGAGCACATCAAGCTGTCTGTCCGACATGACGGTTACCAGCTCGTGTAACTTACCTTCCACACCACCTCTTACATTCCACGTGCCTACTCGACACTCTGCTCGACTCGCCAAACTGGGCAAGGCGTGATGGGTGGCGGCCCCCATCGCCGCATCCGGCGTTGTTCGTACCGACGGGGGCGGGTAGGTAAGCGTCACCTCTGGGGCACACCCTAACCCGCACTGCGGTACACATTCGAGCCGGATTGCAGCCTGTGGATTACAGGCTGGCAGGGATCGCGACGAGCACACTCCGGACAATGATCATCCCAATTATTATGGATCTGATAAACTGTTAAAGAGTGCCTGAGTATTATTTAGCATTCTGATTCCAATGCTTAACGTGCATCCCGAAAAGGTTATGTGTCAAACATCCTCACTCTATGACAAAATACAGTAGAATCCGTTTATTATGACTCCGCCTATATTGACCAACCGCTTATTATGAAGTAATTGCACAGCAAAGTTTGGTTTTAATTTAAAATTCTTTATAACTAAGTCTGATATAATGACTTTGCTTATAGTGACATGTCGCTTATTATGACCCATTTTTAATAAATTGCGTCCAGTTATAGTAGTGACCGGCATATTTCCTAACACCTTCGGCAGTTTTGATCTCTATTTTTTAGCACTTGACATGCTCGGCTACTCTTAAAGTACAAATTATAATTTGTGAATAAGGAAAAAGAGTATTTTAGTACGAGCGGGAATCGAACCTGCGTCCCTTCCTTTCCGGGGAAGTGCTCTAATCCATTGAGCTATCGTACCATTTCTAGAAATACCGAATTATAATTTGTGAATAAGGAAAAACTAAAATACTCTTTTTCCTTATTCACAAATTATAATTTGTACTTTAAGAGTAGCCGAGCATGTCAAGTGCTAAAATATAGATCAAAATGTTTGAAAAATTACGCCATCAAATAGTATGAATTTTAATTGCAAAATTAAACTTACTACATTGGATGAATGCATGTAAATGCATTGCCGATAGATGGCGTTGGCCGTTAAGACAAATGTGATGAAGAAATTTGGTATTTCTAGAAATGGTACGATAGCTCAATGGATTAGAGCACTTCCCCGGAAAGGAAGGGACGCAGGTTCGATTCCCGCTCGTACTAAAATACTCTTTGTCCTTATTCACAAATTATAATTTGTACCTTCGGCAGTGTTCGGGAGAGTCACGTGATACCCGACGAAGTTCGGCGCGTGCATGGCTTTTTTTGAGTCTCGGTGGGTAATTGATTTTGTTTCTCTCTATTAAATTAAATACATACTAACAAAAATAGGAGATTGTTTATTTTCTACAAAATGCTTTGTATGACATACGCTTAGTATGACGTGTTTGTTATGTCCCTGTGATGTCATTATAAACGGATTCCACTGTACTCGAACCCAAAGGTGAAATATATCGTGAGTTATAAAGAAGTTAGAAGCATTGACAAAAGATCATCAATGTCGTCTACAACATTTAATGAGTACCTACTCATACTATGACTAGGCAACGTATACAAAATATTTATTAATTAAGGAAATTATTAATAATAAAATAACTTCATAGTCATGAAAACTTGAACGAACA
This sequence comes from Leucoma salicis, assembly GCA_948253155.1. NCBI lineage: Eukaryota > Metazoa > Arthropoda > Insecta > Lepidoptera > Erebidae > Leucoma > Leucoma salicis. Next base: position 12,074,880 of record OX411812.1, on the reverse strand, counting down.
TTAGACCAACCACTAAATGACCGCATTCGTAACGACGACCTAAGAGAGCGAGTAGGTATGAAAGAGAGTATTGGTGTAAACATGCGAAAGGAATGTTCTGAATGGCTCCGATGGTTCGGACATATGGAAAGAATGCCGGACGAGGGACTGGTGGAGACCGGGACTCACCTACCTAGACCAAATCGGCCATGTATTGAAGGAAGGTGGAGTCAGGAGTCTCCAAAACCGGCGAGCGTGTATGAAGAGAACTATGAATATTGAGGAAGCGAAAGATGTATGCGAGAATAGAGCCTTTTACTCTGTTCTCACTGCCTACCCCGCAAGGGAGATCTCGTGACAATCCCCAGTTGGCGATGTCCCTCCCTCGTCTACAAATAAGTAGGTACATAATATAATTTTTTTTTTTTATTGCTTGTAGTGGCAGACGAGCCACGGTCCATCTGATGGTAAATGGTAACCGTCGCCCATGGACTCGACTATACCGAGAGTATTGTCAAGCCGCTGCTCACCAATTCATTTCACAGATATGAAATGAAATATAAACGGCTATCTCCTGCTATAGCCAAAACGCAACGATGTGCTTCATGGCCGGTCACACGGGAGATAGTAGTACCAACCCGCTCGGGCCCGATACCGAGTGAGTACTCCCACTTGGTACCCAGCCCTACCACCAGTCATGCAATGGATGATAATTGCTTACTTCCCTTAGTCGCCTCATACGACACCCGCGGGAAAGAATGGGGTGGTGACACTTGTATTCTTAGTCCGTCACCACACGGACAAATATGTAATACGGTTTTATACACAATAAAAGAGAAATTCATGTAGTATGTTTCCGTTAGAGAATACGAATTCCCCGATATTGATCACTGATTTAATTCGTATCGTTAACACAAAGATAAGATATAGAGGTACCTACCTAATCGTAATACGCGTCCATTAAAGAAATAATTGAATGTTATTTATATTATGTGACAACAACAACACCGAAATTTCAAAGTATACGTGTACGAAAAATAATTTGGAATTGAAAATGGATTTTATAATCATTGTTTTGGTGCTTTCTTGTGCAATAGGAATTACGGTCGGTATGTATGCATGCATATACTCGTGTTAAACAAGTTAATTTATACTAGTAGGTACCTACTTACTTATCGATCTCGTATTCTTACATCCTCTACAGATTAGCAACTGCCTACAGAAACTGTGCTTTAATCCTTTTATGACTGGAACAATGTTTATACCGGTAATTGTAAAAAATAATAATTAGACGACTAGAATATTGGATAGCTGGGCTGTCTACAGTAATCCCAGAGCACTGTCAGATATCCTCTTGGTATTTGATGTATTTTATTAGACATTGTCCAGCTTAGGTCACTTGGATTACATAAAATATTAGCTTCAATAATAGGTAGGTATTCAATATTTTCAGGTCAATTACGATGCTATGCTTGCAGCTATACATCAGTTGATACAGATCAGTCATGTGCAACTATAACAAACGACACTCGAAGCGTAGAATGCAGTTATCAGTATTGCACCATATTAAGACAGGAATTCTTAGTAAGTAATAATGCAAATCGTATTGCGATTATAAGTAGAAGGTTTTTGGAAGTAACAATTATCTAAATGGCGGTGACGTTTTTCGCCACCCGTCACGTCTTGTCTACGGCAGCGCAAAGTGGGAAGTAAAACGTAGTGATTATATACTCTTTGGTGGGAAGTGATAATTTGTTTCATGGCAAGTGGCAATACGTGTTTACCTTTTAATGTGAAACATCTAATGCGGAGGGTGAGTAAAATCGGTTGTTAGCGTGGCGACGCTTTTATTGTAGGTACTTGTCCCGTTCAAATCTCGCAAGCTAAATTTGACACACTTCCCGGTTTCTGATTGAGTTGAAATCTTACACGCATGTGTATATCACGTGACAATGCAATATTATAATGACATGGAGCTGATCTGATGATGGAGCTGGAAGGTGGACATAGGAACTCTATAATGAAACGGCGCAAACCCATCGAGTTTGGGCTCGTATAATTCGTCTTGACGAGTACTTTGTCTTTAAATGGTATCCATGGTCTGATGATGGAGCTGGAAGGTGGCCACAGTAACTCTGTAATGAAACGACTCAATCCTATCGATTTTGGATTCGTTTGATTCGTCTTGACGAGTACTTTGTCTTTAGATGGTATCCAGGGTCTGATGATGCAGCTAGAAGGCGGCCATAGGAACTCCGATATAAAACGACATAACTCCATCGAGTTTGAGCTCGAATGATTTGTCTTGACGAGTACTTTGTCTCTCATCCAGAGTCTGACGATGGAGCTGGAAGGTAGTCACAGTAACCCTGTACCTAATGCAACGACGCAACCCTATCGAGTTTATACTTGTTTGATTCGTCTTGAGGAGTACTTTGTCACGTTATGATCATTTTATTTCTACAAAATAATTTCGATGTTTTCACATCTGGTAGACGTCCCGCGACGTCTAGTTTTTTTTTCTTTGTTTATTTTTTTTCTTTTTTTGTTTAGGCGGTAAACAATGTACTTAATCGAACACCCCAACTTTCGGGGCAATGAACAGGGTAGTCTGGGGCCCTCACCCGCTAAATAAACCCGTCGTGTGCCGTCTCTCCACTATGTTGGCGGGACACTCGAATGTTTCTGTCTACCCCACGCCTTTGATAAAAAGGCGTGAGTTTGTGTATGTTTACAACTTGGTAACGATTTGTTAGTAAGTTGAAAAACTACAATTTAGCAATTTTATAACTTTTTATTTAATGGTAGTGACCACGTTGAGACGACCCATTTGATACTAAGTGCTAACCGCCGCTCATAGACTCACCAACCGCGGCGCACATACATGTTTACTATTTTACCTCGACGCCCTAAATGTGAAATGTGAATTTCCTTGTTTATTATCTTTGTAAGAGCCATGGTAGCACTACTTACATTACTAAAGATGATTGTAGTTAGGTAGGTATCTTAAAAAGCTCTTGGGTAAACTTCCGTTTGTATTAACTTTTAGGACCCAGCCGGGGTAGTAGCAAGTTTCTCACGCGGCTGTGAACAAGAACCTGATTTTCTCAATCATGAAGTCACAGATTCTACCTTTAGGACTTTTTACAGAGCATGTACAAGTGACCTCTGCAATATAGGTGAGTTAGTGGCTGTGAGCAACAACCAGATTCTTTCAACAATACCTACTGATCACTTTCCGTATTTTCGGGATATAAAAAATACTTATATATTTTTCAGGGGATGGTGTACAATCAATTGTTGGCGGTAGCTTGTCCCCGTCAGCGCAATACACGGGACATAACCTTCTTGTTCCAGGGACAGGAAGTGCCAATAATCTAAAATTAAGCCTTATTATACTGACCTTAAATCTGTTCATGTTTAACTTCCTCTAAAATATACTTAAATTTTAGAAAAATAAATGACGCTCGGTACTTAGATATTAATTAAATACTAGATATATATTTATATATCCTGAATGTTTTCTGATTGACTTTGTAATAAATACCTACCCTAGTTATCTTTACTATTATCTAGTTCTCAGACTAAATACATATAGCTACTAATACACTTGTCTTGTCTACCCTGACATGCAATTTTAAAAACAGTAGGTAGGTACCTACCTCTTTATAATAAATCTACACAATGCGAACAGCAGCAGTTGTCTACTATACTGCCGTCGTAACGAAAAAAGGCACTAACAAATTGTAAATATCGAGATAAAGGAGTTTAAAGTTTGTAGACGTTTTTCGGAAAAAAAAAACATTTGAATGTAGTTTTAAAATATTGCACGCCTCATAAGCGAAGCGTTGATGTGGGTAGGTACTACTCTCACTTTACACAAAAAACTGATTTTTCAAACTTAAAATATCTCATTAAACACAAAGTGAAAAATGTGAAATCGAAAATAACAGTCACGAGCAGGATTCGAACCTGCATCTCCTGGATACCGTCCAGATGCTTTGCCAATTCAGCCATCGTGACCCTTGCTCCCGACTGCTAATTTCGATAACACATTTATACTTAACGTCTTTGGGTGACGCCTGCACCATCTGTCGGAAGTATTTTCATACATTATACCGACCAGGTAAACTTAATTTTACCTACTAATGACTACCTAATAATGACGCAAACCCTCGAAATTACTACAAATAGGGAATCTTCTCTCATGAGGAGGGATGTAAGGTCTGAAGGGAGGGGGATAAATCGAGGGAGGGATTCGTACATAGAAGGAGAGCTTCTATTCTAGGACAGTTAAAAAAAAAGTGTTCTGGGGTTCATTCGTCCAATCCGCATTCACATAGGGTACCTAATAATACTGTGGCACCAGTCTCCTCACTCTCCTCTCAAAGTGAGAGCCAGAGGAATTCAGATCGTAGTCCACCACACTGGCAGACTTCAGAAGCCGTCGAGAAATTCTCTCAGACGTGCAAGGTTTCTTTACGATGTTTTTCTTCACCGAGCAGTGATAATTTGTACACTTGTCTTATTCTCGAAAAATTAAGAAAAGTCAGAGGTGTGTACGGGACCTTGGACTAGGGATCGAACTCGATACCATTACCATCGTCTTTGCATTTACCAGTAGGTGAAACCAAAGATTACAAAATCTAGTGAGTATAAAAAAAGAAGCGAATGTGTATAATATATAATTTAAAAGAGTTGTCATGACAACTATTAGTAGTAGAAACTACATTGTTGGTTCTACTTTTCATAAATTAATTATAATTATTAAATAATTATAAAACACTTTCTTTTTTGTAATCAATGTTACATATTAAAATTAAAAATTCTGAACGAACACCTACCATAATTTTTGACACACACGAAATGTCAACAAAGGAGACGTATAGCCGTATATAGGTTATGTTGTCTATATTTAGTAAAAATGCAATTAGTAACATAAATTGATGGTTTTGTTGGTTTAAAACCAAACATGACCACTTCTCCAACAAAATCAAAACATAAACTCTCATTGCGAAAACGATTGTTTGTTAAAAAATCTCCGAAGGTTGGTTGCTTTATCAATCCTGATTCAAATGATGATTTCGTCCAGTCTACATCCAGACCCATCTCTCCTGCCGACCCTTTCCTTGCTCAGAGTGCTCACAGTGGAAATACAAGTTTAGAAGGCTCGCACCATCAAAACTCAGCGGAGCCACTGTACAACAATGTGAGTCATAGTGCAGATCATGTACATAACGATGACGATAGTAATCAAAGATGCTGTAGAACTTTTTTCAGAAGGTCGCGACCAAAAAGTCTAGTAGATAATCGCGGATCCAAAGATGAGACACAATCAGGGCCAGTAAGCCCTGTAAACCATTCTAACAGCATAAGCAACCAAACTATTTGTTCACAAACAAAATCTGACGAAATACCAAAAGCAACTGTGAAATTTCCAAAAAATGATCATATTGTCAAGTGTTTTGAACATTCAGGCTCATTTGAAGGTATAAAACCAAAAAGTAAATTATTTGTTAAAAGATTATCAGCTGATCATCTAATATCTAATGAGATTAAGCCTTTATATCGGGCATCATCACCTGAGAGTGACAGGAGTAGCTCTTTAGACCGAAAAAGAAGGTAATTCTCAATACATGATTATGAAATGTTATTGTGTATGTATGCTTTGTTATAGTTTAATCAGTCGCTATTATCTGCACTAGGACCAGATCAACTATTACACGGTCATCTTCACGAGCCGGCAGCACTGATAGCTTGGCTCGTAACTCACTACTCGCTGCACAGGTACTCCGTCTAATACCCACACAGGAGGCTAGAGAAAGGTTATGGACTTCATCTTCTTGCATATCTATTACGTGCTTATTACTTGTGATGTATTATAATTATGTCTTGTAGGTTATTATAGCTCCATATTTATTGCAGAAATTATCTCTATGGACGTCTAGCCTCCCATTCTCTTCTTGGGGCAGCCGAGCTAGAACATGTATTCCCCGACAGGGAAGTGAAAATTTTTGTTGGGACATGGAATATGAATGGACAGGGGCCACCAAAGTAAGTTCATTTTGTATGTTATGTATTCTTACATCAAATTTGACTTTATAAGCAAATTTAAAAATCTATTGTGTAATGTGTATACTAAGGTAATTATGTGTATTTATCTATTATCTATCTCTATGCAAATAAATAAAACTGAAGTGGCTGTTTGTAATGTCTAAATAACAGCTCTTTACTAAATGCACATGAAAGTACATTACATGATATACCAATTTTTTTTCTGTGTGGTAACGGACTAAGAATACAAGTGTCAACCCCATTCTTTCCCACGGGTGTCGTAAGAGGCGACTAAGGGAAGTAGGCAATTATCATCCATTGCATGACTGGTGGTAGGGCTGGGTACCAAGTGGGAGTACTCACTTGGTAGCGGACCCCGAGCGGGTTGGTGCCACTATCTCCTGTGTGACTGGCCATGAAGTACATTGTTGCGTTTTGGCTGTAGCAGGAGATAACCGTTTATTCCTTCATTTCATATCGGTGAAATGAAGTGGTGAGCAGCGAATTGACAATACCCTCGGTATAGTTGAATCTATGAGCGACAGTTACCATTTACCATCGGATGGGCCGTGACTCGTTTGCCACTATATTCAATAAAAAAAAATATATTTCTAAAGCCGTCTGCCCCAAGAAGTTGTCCCTGCGTCCTCAATCAACTCCTTTAAAAGCAACCTGGACAATTGGATTAAAAACAAAAAAGTGTTGTTGAGTGATTAGTGAAATATGATACGAAACAACTTCCAACTCTGTGATGAGATACATCAGCAGATGCTGCTCATCTATAAATAAATAAAGGTCTTGACTGCCTCGGTGGTGTAGCGGTAGTGTATGCGACTGCTAATCATGAGGTTTCGGGTTCGATCCCCGGGTCGGGCAATGTTATTGAGCTTTTTCCTAAAAAGAAAAATTCTCAGTAGCAGCCCGGAGTTTGGGAATGTGCCCGGTAGACGTCAATAGGCTCGCCCCCTATTACGTGGGACTTAACATAGCTGGCAATTCATGGGTGTGCAATACACCTCTGCCTACCCCTTCGGGGAATACAGGCGTGATGCTATGTTAGGTTTTGTTTGTCTGTCTGTTTGTTTCGGATAATACCCAAGACGGCTGGACTTATTTCGTCGGGACTTTTACTAGCAGACAGCTTACAATATAAGGAGTATCTTACATGCTACTTTTATTTTGTAAAAATTATTAGGATTCCCCACAATAAAGGAAACTAAATAATTCCATGCGCACATAGTCACGGGTGCAGCTAGTGTATTATCCTAAGCATGTTCCTAATTATACTACAGCTACTCTAAGGTTGCCTTATAGAATATGTTGTAGTAATTATATTATCAAAAAAATTTTGTTCAATTTGACCTGGTTTGCTTATTATGCTCCAGCAAAAAATAATAATTCTTTCATTTTCAACAGGGAACTAGCCGATTTCATTTTTCCAAATCAAGTAAAGCATGTGCCAGACATATTTGCTATAGGCACACAAGAATCATATTCTGAGCGTACAGAATGGGAGATAACTATACAAGAGGTTTTGGGACCATCTCATTTGTTACTACATTCATATTATTTAGGTTAGTAAAATTTTTTTAAATATTATATTTTTCTTTTAACATTAATAGTAAAAACTATTTTAAGCTTGAATAATAGCTGGATATAGCTAGTAAAATAAGCCGTCACGGGACGTCTCGCAGATGCGAAAACATCGATTTTCTTCCTTTCTTCAAATATTGTTTGAGTCTTATATAATTCTTGGTAAGCGCCCTCTCGTTATTGATAGACAAATTAAAACTGTTATTGGTTTATTGATCGACATTATACTTCCTAGTTAGATGCTTTTGTCAACAGATGGCATTAAAATCATTTAAATAAATTGACTTCTCCGCATTAGATGTTTTCACATCAATAAACAGCTGAGAATTTACGCTAGAGAAATTCATGGTGTTAGGTAAAATAAGTGTATGTTGGCAATTTTCAATATGCCACGGAGCGTCATTTTTTACTGTGCCCAAGGTAAAACCTCTGAAAATCCGCTCGCGAGTAGGTATGCTTGACCTCTATTAAATCAAAAATAAAATAATCATCTATCAGGTTCAGATAAAAACAAACTACCATTGTTAATCACCTGTTGTTTGACACTCCTATAGTTGTTAGATATATATTTTAAAAATTCCAATTTCAATATTATGATATATGCCTTGGTTGTTGACTTCAACAACAAAAGAAATGAGATCTAAATGGGTGCCAAGTTTTCTTCTTATAACTTAGGATTATACATCCATGCTTAGGATAATTATATTAAAGTTAAGATCTGACTTGGCTAGTCTAATATACGAATTATTAATACAATCAATTAATTTAATACATATAATAAAATTATAAAAATTTACTAGTTTCTGATTTATTCCTTTGTATTCACCCAACTACCTATCTGGATGCCAAATTTGTGCTTTCTAGGTCATCTGGAACTGGGTTAGAGTTTTGGTCTATAGGTCAGTCAGTGATAAAAATGTCGATTTTTGGACGTTAATATCTAAATAACCGTTTGAGGTGTGTTTATGAAATTTGAAACATATACCTATGTATCTCCAAGTCTCAATATATGAGCCGACGTGTTTATGTGGAATAGTTTTTCGAGTTATGAGGGGGTCAAAATTGGCTCCAAATAGTGCGTGTACACGGTACTGCTCGCCAATTCTTTAGCTTGAACTTGCCTTGGCTTGACATGCTAACGCGTGTCTAGATGAAAACTATATTTACGGAATCTATCGTGTTTATTTGATTTTCTTCTATTCTGACGTTTCACTAACTAACTTATCATCACGCCATTTCCCTTGCGGGGTAGGCAGAGAGAACAGAGTGCCAAGAGGCTCTATTCTTGCATACATCTCTCGCTTCCTCATCATTCATAACTCTCTTCATACAGCTCGTCGGTTTCGGAGACTCCTGACTCCACCTTCCTTCAATACATGACCAATTTGGTCTAGGTAGGTAAGTCTCGGTCTCCCCCTGTACCTACATCCTTCCACCTTCGCATTGTATATCTTCTTAGCCAGTCGCTCGTCCGGAATTCTTTCCACATGTCCGAACCATCGGAGCATTCCCTTTCGCATCTTTACACCAATACTCTCTTTCATACCTACTCGCTCTCTTACGTCATTATTACGAATGCGGTCAGTCAGCCTCACTCCACAGATTCTCCGCAGAGATCGCATTTCGACCGCATTGATTTTACTCTCATGCTCTATTTTATATACTCAACTCTCGCTTCCATATAATAACGTTGGGACAAGCACTGCGTTGTGTATTGCGACACGTGCCTTCTTGCTGAGGTGGTGGCTGCCGAGAAGTTGTCCCAATGCTCCGTTCACTCTATTTCCCGCATTTACTCTTCTTTCTACAACAGTGGTGTACCTTCCATCCCGACTGAATCCACATCCAAGATATACAAATTCATCCACTTGTTCTAGCACACCATTTCCTATTGCTACTCTAACATCTGTTCTGGCTTCTTCTCTTTCAAAAACCATTACTTTGGTTTTGCTCACATTCACACGTAGGCCCCTTTTCTTAGAATCTTCTGCCATTACGTGGACTAGGGTTTGCAGGTCAGTCGCAGACTGCGCTAATAGGACCGCATCGTCTGAATCTGAACTCCCACATTCATTTCGTTCAACCTTTGTAGACATTTATCCAGATATATGATAAACAGTCTGGCTGATAGAACGCAGCCCTGTTTAACGCCGATATTGACGTCAAACCAGGATGACATTCCATCATCTAGCCGCACACAAGCTCTGCAGTCCATGTAGTTGGACTGCACCGCTTGTAGCAGTCTACCGCTAATACCATACTCCGGCAAAATGTACCAAAGTTAATTTCGTACAAGTGTCAAATGCTTTCTCCAAATCCACAAAACTGCAGAAAACCCTCTGGCCTACAGCCAGATGCTTCTCCACAATGTTGCGCAGAGAAAACACTTGATCCATGCATCCTCGTCCACACCTGAAACCTCCTTGTGTCTCACACAAATACCTACTTTACAGCATTCATGGTCACAAGTGGAGTCCACCCGTGGCCATAAATTCTGTTCAAATCAAGTAAATGCGATAGTTTTCTTACTTAATTTGTAACATTAGCGTTAATAGCAGAAAGTATTATAGTGTACGCCGCTGACGAACCACTGAAGTAGTGTACCTTACACAGTTCCAGTGGTCTGCCAATACATGCGAAGAGACGGCATACGGTGGGTTTATTTAGTGGATAAGGGCCTCACACTACCGTGTTCGTTGCGCCGAACGACGGGGTTTTTTTTTACATGTTCTAAACAAGTGCTTGACTATAACCTCACCTGATGGTAAGTGGAAGTATAGTCTACGATGGTAAGACGCACTAGCTTAGTAAAAACCTATTCACTCTAGCCTTGAAGACACCCACATTTTAATTGGACGGGAATACCAAAGATGGCAACTTATTCCATTCCATTGCTGTGCGTATTATGAACGATGAGGCGAATCGTTTTGTTCGGAAAGATGGGATTTCCACAACATATGGATGGAAGCCCGCCGTTCGTCTGGTCGTCCGATGGTGTGCGGTTAAGTAATTTTTTCCGGCCATAACAAAAAATTGTTACGTGGACTGCAAAAGTTTTAGGTGAAAGCCCGAAAAATAATAATTGGCCTATAATTTCTGTTACAGGAACCATTCATTTAACAATATTCGTAAGAAGAGATCTTATATGGTACTGTTCTCTGCCTGAAGATGCAAGTCTGTCTGTTAGACCTGGCACAGCATTCCGTACTAAAGGCGCTGTGGCAATATCTTTTGCTTTATTTGGTTCAACATTTTTATTTGTAACTGCACATTTGACAGCGCATCAAGAAAAAGTAAAGGAAAGAGTATCCGATATTAAAAGAATAATACGAGCCTTAGATCTGCCTAAAAATTTACCATGCAAGCACAAAAATAAAGGTTTGTTTATTGTCAGTTAAATATTCTAAAATAAACCGGTTTGATTTTTGTTCTTACGTTAATGAAAATATACCGGGTCATCATACCGATAACTCCGGGCAAAGAGGTCACCAAATAACTGTTATACGTATATAATAATTGTAAATTTCCACAAAAATGCTAGGGGGCATATTATTGACCACTGAAGGAATGTAATATGGTTCCGGTGGCCCGCCAATAAAGGCGGAGAGACGGCACACGGCGGGTTTCTTTGGTGGGTGAGGGCCCCACACTACCCTGTTCGTTGCCCCGAACGACGGGGTACGACGTTAGGAAAAATTTTTCCCGCCTTAACAAAAAAAAGGGGGCATATTATTGGCCGACGGGTTACAAAGTTAGCAATTTTTTAGCTGCCATCAAATCATTAACAACACGACTAAAAATCATGTTTTTAGTTCCATCCATTGTATTTTTTTAGAGTAAATCAATAAAAAAAAAATTTTAGATCCCTCTAAATGTTAGACGTGCTAAATCGGTTCATGTATTTAAAGCTTAATCAGAAACATTACCTTAGCAATTGTTAAGGTATAACATTATCAATTTTATTTTAAAGTAATGGTACATTATTTATCTATCATATTGTTTATTATATATGTATGTATAAGTATTTATTACAACCTAATTAGTATATATCATATTATTGTGTACGCCATAACATTATTTCCAAAACTATATTTTTTTTGTTTCCATCCAATGGTTGTGTTGCTCGCGTCCGTAGGATTTACCACCTCTTTCCTAGACCTACCCTACACGTGCCCCCTGGGTGGTGCTAAATGCGCAACAACGCCGAGCACAGGCAGCGGTTAATTAACCTGACCACTGGTTTACCACAGGCCAAGGAGGACTAAATACCCCCTAAAAGTGTGGCCATGGCGCCTTGGGAAAGCGACATGAGTATGTCCCACCTTTTATATATGGAAATATGAGCTAAAGTAATATTGATTTGTCATGCGATCCGGCTAACGCCCGGCGCTCGCAGGTACCCGGGCCTGCGAGTGTGAAATATGCCACCGAAGACTGCGCGGGAGTGGGCAACCAGGCCCCCGTGACGGTGAATGCTGGCAGCAAGAATAAAAAACTAACTCAGCAGGCTTTCCATCCAAGCCTATTTCTCACAAGACCAAGGTCCTCTTCATTGGGAAATATCTTCACGCCTAATTCAAAGGATTTGCCTATCGCGTCTCTAGTGAAAAATACTACAGATGAGTCCAACAATGTTTGCCCTCCCCCCTGGCAAAGAGTATATATACCACACGAGAGTCAAGATCGAAGATCCAAAGAAATCGACTGAAATTCCTCAGTGTATCAGATGCCAACAATATGGGCATACCAAAAACAACTGTATGCGTCCATACAGGTGTGTCAAATGTGCAAAAGGCCACAAAACTACGGATTGTCCAAAAAAAGATAAGAACATACCTGCCACCTGTACCCTTTGTCATGGCGACCATCCAGCCAATTACAAAGGCTGCCAAGTATATAAGGAGATTCGAGCAAGAAAAATGGCACATGCAGTAAACAGGAAAGGCCCACTAGAAACAAAGAATCCCTCCAAAAAATTTACACCACCACCTCAAATAGATGATTTTCCTCCATTAAAACCCCACAGTTACACTAGACAGCAGTCAGAAAACAACCAGGGAAGAAACCATGCGCGTTCACCTGAAAACCTTTCTAACATTACAAAAATAACCTATTGTAATAGAAAAATAGAGAATCCACAATCTCATGTTGACTGCTTACTAGAGCAAATTATAATAAAACAATCGGAGAAAATAGATATCCTCATACAACAAATAGGATAGATATCCTCATACAACAAATAGGAACCCTAATGGGCCTTCTAAGGACGCTTGTAGCCCAGCAAAAAAAAATGAAATTTTTGCGTATTGCCGCATGGAATATAAATGGCTTATCGCCGAATAAGCATGAAGTCGAGCTATTCATAAATCACAACAAAATTGATATATTATTAATCTCTGAATCACATATGACTGACCAAAAAGTGATTAAAATTATGGGATATAATATATATTATGCTTACCATCCAGATGGGACGTCACATGCTGGGGCCGCTGTAATAGTCAAGGAAAACATAAGACATCACGTCTTACCAAGCTTTAAACACGCATACGCCCAGGCCTCTATAATATCAATAGATGACCTGATGATGATGATGATGATGAAGACCGATGCAAATTTGCACCACCTAGGACTTAAAATCGAGTACTGAACCCATGGTATCAATATTGGTACGATGTCATTTACACCCTGTATATTATGATGCATATTTAGTATCAGTAGTGTTATTACATTTATGTACTGTTTCTTCAGAAGAGGTTTTCTTGTCCTTTGAGGCTGAGTGCACTATATACTTAAAAATACATTGTTCTTTTAGATGTAACAAACAATTTTGACTACGTTTTCTGGTGTGGTGACCTGAACTTTAGATTGGGTGAACCCAGAGCTGCTGTTTTGAGATGGATTGAACAGACACAGGTAAGAGAAGCAATGGTGATATTTTATGTTTGTTATATATCAAATATTTTAAACAGAAATTCAACCATTTATAACAACAATAGAGGTAGTTCAGGTCCATGTTGATATTTTTGACGTGATAACGTCTTATAAATCGATGAACGCTGGCTGCACGTACGAAAGAGTCACGTTCCGAAAAAATGTATGGCGACCATTGTTTGTGAAACTCTCAGAAAACATATACGACGCTACCACGTAAAATTATGGAATAACTTTTAAACGGTTTTATCGATCGATTCCAAAAACGAATCAACTCTTGACATCAAAAAACCACGTCGTTCACTGCCAGTCCGGTCAAAATCGGTTGATTTGTTCGTGAGATATCGATGTCGAAAATAATTGAAAAAAAATATTTTTCAGAATTTCTATGAAATTTTCAGTCTGACCACTTCGAGCTTTAAGATTCTTCAAAGAGCTCAAAAAGCTGCGTTGAATGCAGTAAACTACGAAAATCGGTTCATAGATTCAAAAGTTACTGCGATTTGAAAATTCAACGAATATTGTTTTATGAAATCTCTATCAGAGTTTTGAGCTAGAAGAGCTCAAAAGCATAGAACAGTTATCTCTTTGAGCTCGGAGAGCTCAAAATGACATGAAAATTATACTTTTGAGCTCGTCGAGCTCAAAAACGTAATAAGTGCAATTTTGAGCGCTTACGTCTCTACACAGAGGCGGGAGCCGCGGGAAAGCGAACGCGATCCGGGACGGGATTTTTTGTAATATTCGAATTTGTATGCAACCTGTCACATAGCAACGGGCGCGTTCCGATCTCCCGCGCGAAAGGATCGGTACGACAAACAGGATATCGCTTCGCGGGAAGGACGCCCCGGGGTGCGGGACGGGCGGCCGGCCCGGGCGCTGTATTCTACGGTAGTCATTACAAGTTGTCACACAGAACGAAGCGATCGCGGGGCGGTCGCGTTCCGATCTCACGAATTGTATTTTTTTACAACAAAAGTGTACGATAGTTTCAGTTTCAATATGAATCCAACAGAAAAACTAATTGAATTAGTTAGACGTCACCCATGTCTATATTATACTAAAGACAGGACTTATAAAAACACTTTAAAAAAGGATATTCTTTGGGAAAAGATAGCCAAGGAAGATTGTGAACAATTTGATCGCTTTTGGTGTCACACCGGCTGTGTTCCCGCCGCGGGCTGCGGACGGCCTTGTGTGACATGGTACGGACCGCTATCGCTTCGCGATTGATCGCTTTCTCGCGGCTCCCGCCTCTGTGTGACCCGACCTTTAAGTATCAAATTAGCGGGAAGTTGCAGGGATAGCCTTTAGGGTCAACCGTTTTCAAGATTTTTTTTTATGAAAATTTAGAATCGTCTTGATACTTGTATACCTATAGATAGTTTTATTGTACCGTGAGCAATTATCGCTTTACCTTCTAGCAGACTGCTAGCTCGGCCACTTATTATTATTACAATAAAATAAGAAATTCTGTCCAAATGATCTAATTGGTAGTGACTTATGTTTAATAAAACCTTTACATTTTGCATTATTTTCAGTTCCCCTTGCCTCCCAATTTGCCACATGGCCTTCTTCACGCTGATCAGCTGAGTGCCGTCTTGGAAGACGGTGCTGCCTTCAGGGACTTTAGAGAAGCATCGATTACTTTCCCGCCTACGTACAAGGTTACTGTTATATCCAGTTTTAAGGAAGAAATAAAAAGAAATTTACTATCTCTGCTCTATAGCAACGTAACTATATTTATATGTTATAGGTATTACAGGAAAATATAATAGCTTTTACTAATAATAATAATAAATATTCACGGACATTTCACACAACGTCCTCTGGTCCCAAACTAAGCATAACGCTTGTGCTATAGGTACCAGATTACGGATATAATACATATATTACTTTTTTTTATAAATATATACATATAATAAATAGATAGAAAACACCCAGACGCAGTACAATTATCTGTGTTCATCACATCATCCCACAAATAACTGTCCTGAGTGGGAATCGAACCCCTCTCCGACCTCGTGCACGGAAGTCGGTTACACTACCGACTACGCCACGAGACCCGTCATCTAACTAATAAAACATAAACTGAATGATTTATTAAGATGTCTGGAAAATGATTACAACATGCTTGTAGTATAAGTCTCGGTGGTTTAGCGGTAGTGTAAGCGATTACGTTTCATGAGGTCTCGGGTTCATATCCCGGGCCGAGCCAACAAAAATTTATTGCGTTTTTATGTTAAAGAATTTCTCAATAGCAGCTCGGATTTAAGAAGTTGACAGTGTTTCACCCCGTCCCTGAAAAAACACGAAAAGTCGCGTCCTGCGCCCTGATCTCTCCCGTGGTGTCAGAATACTGTCCCATCGGGCTATAAGTGTGATCCCTTACATTGAGAATTCTCTTGCGTAGTTGGTCTGGAGATCATCAACAAAATATTTCTAATAGTTTACATTTTGCTTTATAGTACGATCCGGGCAGTCAACAATTCGACACATCAAGCAAACAGCGAGCACCGGCCTACACGGATAGAATATTGTACAAAGCGCGTTCCGTGACTAGCAGCGCTTCGTCTGCTTTCTCTGGTAAGTACAGAATTGGAATTAAGCGCTGTTCATTTTACTTATCATCACGCCATCTCCCTTGCGGGATATGCAGAGAGAACAGGGTGCCAAAAGGCTCTATTCTTGCATACATCTCTCGCTGCTTTAACATTCATAATTCTCTTCATACACGCTCGCCAGCTTCGGACTTACTCCTGACTTATTTTCCTAATATATATTTTGGGCCACTTTGGAAGGAGAGCCCTTCGTCACACAGCCTCGCGCGTTTCTCGGCGTCCCGGTAAATATTACGTCACACAAACTAGATAGGGGTAGTTAAAAAAATAATGTGAGATGATATATTATGCTAAACATTTGCATGCCATGATATCATTACATAATGTGTCTTGATCATAAAATTTTCTACATCAGCTTTGTACTTTTTTTTTATTGAATTTAGTGGCAGACGAGCCACGGCCCATCTGATGGTAAATGGTAACCGTCGCTCATGGACTCAACTATATCGAAAGCATTGTCAAGCCGTTGCTCACCATTTCATTTCACGGATATGAAATGAAAGCATAAACGGCTATCTCCTGCTACAGCCAAAACGCAACGATGTGCTTCATGGCTGGTCACACGGGAGATGGTGGTACCAACCCGCTCGGGCCCGATACCAAGTGAGTACTCCCACTTGGTACCCAGCCCTACCACTAGTCATGCAATGGATGATAATTGCTTACTTCCCTTAGTCGCCTTGTACGACACACGTGGGAAAGGATGGGGTGGTGACACTTGTATTCTTAGTCCGTCACCACACGGACAAAAAAATGAATAAATAAATTCAGAAATTACGCCAAACATCAAGAATAGCTTGTAATCTTAATATCAACTACTACTTGTGTTATGCTTTCTGTTAGTTTGCCATTCGTTTGCTCAGATTCACTCTACGTTCCATTAAAAAAAAATCTGCAGTAAATCCTTTTTATAGAAAAAGCAACATGTTGAATCGTGATCGTTCACTCAATCAGCTTTATTTCAGGTCTTCGTCGAATAAGTTCGGTGCCAATGAATGCAGGCATCAAGTGTCTGGCATATAACTCAGTACCATCTATATGTACAAGTGATCACAAACCAGTATGGGCACTGTTTTCCACAGTGTTGAGACCTGGCACTGATGTGTAAGTACTGATATGTATCTTTTGGATGTAAACCTTTTTAAAGAACAATAAGCACTATTGGCGTACACGTCGTACACTTTCTTTTTGGTTGGTCTTTATGGCCTTTTTTCTGATGGTAAGCGGACACTAGTAACTTCAGAGGTAACACTCGCGCATCGCCATTTCCATGGAAAGGCATAGGAGGTGGATAGGAAGTATAATAAGTAGAGGATAGGTAGGATACTAAGGAGAGCCGCCGGCGGACCACTGAAGTAATCTAACATAGTACCAGTGGTCTGTCAATACAGGCGGAGAGACGGTACACGGCGGGTTTCTTTAGTAGGTGAGGGCCCCACACTACCCTGTTCGTTGCCCCGAACGATGGGGTGTGCGGTTAGGTTCAGTGTACCCGCCTAAACAAAAAAAAGGATACTAAAGAGAAGATAGGAAGGGTAATAAGGATAGGATAGGGAGGTAGTTTGGGCCTCCGGCGCTCTCACTTACCATACGAAATACAACGGTAAGATTAACTACTGTTGTTACACGCTGATCCTTTGTGAGAGGGTGGTACTTCCCCGATCGAGCCGACCCATTCGTGCTGGGATAAGGCTGTACCACTAGAGCTCTGGTATTGGTAGAACATTGATTGTCTCAATTTCTGTGATTAATATATGTATAAATGCCGACGAGATCGAAAACTACTGGAGGACTGTCCGTGTGGTCGCCACCCGTTCCCCCAGGTATAGTACGAGGCGACTTATGGAAGAAAACAATTATCACCGATTGCATTACGGGTGGTAAGGTTGGATACTAAGTGCTAGTACACAATTGTTATCTGGTCCGAGCGGGTCGATACCACCGTCTTCTGAAGGTGAAATACCATGGTGTGTTTTAGTTGTAGCGAGAGATATTCGTCTATATTCATTGCCTATGCGTGAAATGAAATGTTGAGCAGCAGCTTTGCGGTTTTCTTAGTATTGCTGAGTCCATGAGTGGCGGTTACCACGTACCATCAGGATGGTCGTGTTACTAATATTAGCAATAAAAAAAACAAGCCTAACCTACCCAGTCAATGAGGCTAGGCCGAAAAAGATGGGTCAATTTACATTGTGTTATCAGTCACAGTTAAATATAAATACAAAGGTATGTTAAAACTGAGATCTTAATCGAAAAAGAAGCTTTGGCACTGTCACTATTCGATTCAGATTCGCTTTAATTAGACCACTTAAATCGATTTCTCGTTTGTTTTTTTAATATACCAACGGTTCGTATACTCTGCAGCATATATAGTTACGGGAGGGTGGGATGACCTGTAGAATTCATAACAGTAGTTTTATCTCCTAATACGTTATTGGTATAATAAAATTAGCAGAAAATATTTTTAAAATCGATTCTTGCATATCGATTAATAAAGATTTTCAAGCCATATTTACATATTCGACAAGGATTATGCATTTTTTTTATATATTTTACAGTGTTCCACTAGCAGCTGGCCTGTTCAATCGAGAAGTTTACCTCGAAGGTATCAAACGTAGGAGAGCGCTACTCGACCACGCGCCAGGTACATCTGCGGTATGCAATGTGCAATAACAATTATACACGCACTTAAAGTTCGTACTGTTGAGAATTTTCATATGAGAATTGATTTCATAGAGATGAAATCAATTCTCGTCTTATTCTTACGTGGATACGAATTAGTATTCAGTAAACAATCAGTTACGCTCTTCAGTATATATTTACGTCGTTTTATTACTAAGGAATTCATGTTTAATTCCGTAAGCCAATAAGATTTTGGGATGCGTCTATAAATCTTGAATATATATAGGTTAAGTACTACATATAAAGGCATGTCACAATAAAACTGATTTTATGGTATTTTCCACTCATAATTTTTTTTTTTTTTTTCTGTCTGAAATAAATATTGTTTTTAAGACCGAAAATACTTTGCTGTAATGCACTTAAATAATTATAGCGGTTTCTTTATAACATGACTGGCATTGTGACTTATTGAAGTCAGATATTTTTATTGATAAAAAGCACTAAGGACGTCGTTAAACATAAAGGATTAAATCCATTAAATATTAATTTTGATTTAGTTGACATTTAAATTGATATTTACCAAAAACCAATAATGAAAACAAGCAATATATTCAATTAATTTTATGCAATTCATCATAATATTTCAATAGAATATGAAAGAAAGTATATTTTTACAGCTCTGTGACTTAAATCCTTTTTGCGTAACTACATCCATTTCATGATTATTATTTTTTTGACTAAATGACGTTTTATGCCAGTACAAACAGTATTAAGTTTTGCCAAAGAGATTTATATATTTTGTTTAGTAAATTTTGTTTTACATGTTTTCAAACAATATTTTATTATTTAATATATTTTTACCATACACTGTGTTAGTGTATATAGGTTGTTATTTGTGTTAGTTATACTTATGTTAATTTATTTTTGGATGCTCATTTTGTAACGAAAAAGACAAATCTAGTCAGTATATAGAAAATCCATCAGTATTCTTACAATAGTATTTTTGTGAAAGTAGTTTAATATTGTCTATGTGTTATGTATACCTAATATATTTTACTCGTACAATTAACTCCACTTATAATCATATGTAATAATGTCGATGTGCTTAAAATCGTACTTAAACTAGTGTAGAAACAATATACAACATATTATTTACTTATAACTTTCTAAATCCTGTTTAGAAATATGAGCTTTTATAATGACATAATAATTATAGTAGATGAGGTGTTATGGAGTTCTAAAACAGTACTTAATTAAAATATTTCCTGCCTTATATCGCTGTGTTAAAACCGTCTCACGAAATGTTTAACATTTCGACAGATATAAATCTATGTTGATTAGGTGCTGTGATTAGTCTAGTCTCAAGTCCATTCCAGTTACAATTAGACCGGTTTTTTATAATCTAGTATCACTAAAAACACGGTATTTTTTTACGCATTACCATAAAACTTGTGACTTTATTAATTGAATCAACACATACAACAATATATAAGGTGAAGACAGCGTCCGACAATTTATCCTTCGTTTTAAAACATGATAAACTATATATTTAGTGATGACACTACGATTTTTCAAATAATATAATTTCTAAATATCCTTAACCCGTTAAATGCCAAAGTGATGTGGTGGCAGGTACATGGAGCGGCAGATACAGTCATGTGGTCCGCCATCATGTTTTGTGTACGAAAATGAGAATATGGCAATGGCTGTACAAACAAATGTGCATCTAAAACAAATGTAAAGTGGAGAATGGGAGCCACCGTTAGGTGACTGCGATAGCTTAGCGGTACAGAGCACTTTCCCAGATTTGATGGGATGCAGGTTCGAATCCTGCTCGCAGTAAAGCTCAATTTTTCCACTTTCACTAATAATTTGTTCTTTAAATATAATAATATTTTTGTTGTTTAAATTATGTGCCTACTGAATAAAGACAAGAATGATACAAACATATTATATTCTTGCCTTTCCAATATGATTTTAATGATGAAATTCTGTAAATAAACACTCATAAAAGACACGAATATGGTGGCGGACTGGCGTTTGTAAAGTGTTAAAAGAACCCATATTAAGGGTATTGAGATTTGTTGTAATCTGAAAGATACATACGCTGGATGATATTTATTGTGTTATGAAGAATGGGCATAGCCAGAATTTGTTTTGGGAATTATTGAAAACTAATACCTGGGTCGATTGTCTCTAAGATCAACAGATATTAACACACAAAACATGTATATTTTAAATATCGGCGCAGTTTTATTTCCATTCTTTAAGAATATGTGCAATTTTAAATACCTATTTAGTTAGTACTTAGTATGTTTAATTTTATGACTGATCGTCGTTATAATTATTTACTTATAATTTCTTAGCGAGTCAATAATAATATAAAGTATTATAATGCTTAATTGTATACACTACATATTTCTATTAGTTAAATTTTACTTGTTGCTTATTAATACATATCAAATAGTCTAATTATTTAGTGATTCTTTACTGGTATTGTGCATACCTACTTATTTTTATTTACGATCGGAAGAGGTAATGAATATGCATACACTTTATGTTAGCTATTAAGGGCAATAACACCTGAAATCCTGTACATATTGATAATAATAATTATGACCTTTTAATACCGGGTTCCAATAAAAAAACTAGTGCCTAGGTACTATTATTGCAGTGTAGTAAATAAATATCTTATAAGTGCATTATTATGTATAAATTATTATAGAAATAATAATTGATACATAATAATACATGTATATATCGTATAAGTATATTATAATTTATCAATTATTTTATAAAATCATAATATTTTGGGATATTTCAATTATAATTTATAATTTTTGAATCCTAGAATGAAAATGTTAAAATAAATATAATTCTGCGATTTCAGAGGTAGTTATTACAGCCACGTAAACTGCCACATATTGGTTAACTCACCACCAAATCACACGCGGAGGGTATTAAATCCATTTTTTATTTTGCCGCAATAGGAAACATTACAATTGTGATGACGTCTGATGTTTCCTCAGTCAGGTCATTATGTTTGAAACTTATTACATACTTATATATCCATATCAATAATTAACGTCAAAACGTAAAGGTGTCCATAAAGCTATCGATGACGATACTCTTGGCCCTGCTCAGTTTAGGTATAGTTATGCAGTAAAAGCTCTCCAAGTATCGTTTTCAGGGTATTTACTAACCAAAATTACCGTTGTTAAAATCAGTACACAAAAGTTATAATCATTTATACTTACAAGTACCTATTGCAAACTTTGGAATAACGATTGTAAATATCTTTTTATTATATCTAGTACTTTGGAGTTTTGACTGAATTTACTTATTGTATTACTTACAGTAATGTTATAATAAGCCTAAAATACTGCCAAGATACTATGAAATATTTCGTATATATGTCGTAGTTGGTTTGTGTTGACTGTTTTACATAACCACTTGCTGTTTTACGAAACAGCTCTGTTATATAATATAGCTAAAGTTATTTACTAATTTTTGATGTGAAAACATCTAATGCGGAGGGAGGGTAAAACCGGCTGTTGGCCAATTTATTTAATTCATTTTAACGACATCTGTTGACTAAAGCATCTAACTAGGAACTATAATGCCAATCAATAAACCAATAACACCGATTTAATTCGTCTATGGACAACGAGGGAGAGCTTACCAAGAATTATATAAGACTAACAATATTTGAAGAAAGAAAGAAAATCGATGTTTTCACACCTGCGCGATGTCCGTAACGGCTCATTTATAATTACTGAACTTTAACACATATAACTGCATACATTTTTTCGTTTATCAACGCAGCAGCTTATGATTAGCAGTTTTGTAAAATCGCCTGTATTTAAACGTAGGATTGTAAAAATTCGTTCTAAATTTTCAGTTGCGGCTCTGTATTTCAAAACAACAAAAAATACTTTGTTTCACTTTTCATATTATTAAATTCATTTAATTCGGACATTGATAATCCATATAATTGTTAGTAACAGAGATTTCTTAAAAGTATTCACGGGCAAAACTGAGCGCAGATGGCGCTATCGGCGAGATGACCACTGTCAAATTATAGTTGCTGTGTTTGCCTGAGCATTGTTTGGTATTTTTTGTGTTTAATCCGGTTAATCAGCAATATTGTTAAAATGTATAGTACCTGGAAGATTAAAGAATTGAAAGACTTCGTCCACTTTTTTAATGTTGGAACTTTGAGAAATAAATGTACATCGGGATCATTATATTTTAGTACAGCACACAGAGGCATATTACGAGAAAGTTAAAATTTACCAAGTTACAGGTTATAAATTGTATAGAAATGACAGTTTAAATGGCCATGTCGATAATACGCCATCTGCCGTAAAGTGATGGCAGTCAACATCCCTAACTGCGACATATACACCACTGACCAATTGTAATAGACATATAAAATAATAATCAAGAAGTGCTAGCATTAGGAAAGATCTTAGATCGTCAGTGAAATAGTTTAGAATTGTATTTTATATTGTACATTAGCAGATTTGATGTTAAATATGTAGACAAGAACTTTAATGTTTAAAAATATTTTTTCAGTGTTCCAAAGTTAGTCATATAGATTATAATTCACTTTGTAGTTCAATCGCCCAGAGTCGCCCAATCGATTCAGAGAGGAAAATAAACATTGAGATCAACATAAATTCAAAATTGCCCTGAAAGTGAGAAATAAAATTCACCTCTACCGTCAATGCATACAGTACCTACGTCATGATTCTGATGTTCCAACAATGTACAAGTTCTGTCTACTAATAGTAATGAACCGGCATATTTCATGCCTCTATAAATTATTAGTTGCGGCTTCGAGCAATTCAGTCAATACATTGATATGGTTTAAACTGCAATAAATGATGACCCTTTAAATTATGACTCAAGGTTGATTGCTAATTTTTGACGGAGTGTGACAAATGAAATATTGTTAATTTGCATGTAACAGGTGCAGGTGGTGCAGGGTAGCTGTGGCTTGTGGAAATTTACACTAATAGTGAGAATATGAACGTGTGAATGTGAGCAAAACCAAAATAATGTTTTTTGAAAGAGAAGAAGCCAGAACAGATGTTAGAGTAGCAATAGGAAATGGTGTGCTAGAACAAGTAGATTAATTTGTATATCTTGGATGTGGATTCAGTCGGGATGGAAGGTACACCACTGATGTACAGAGAAGAGTGAATGCGGGAAATAGGGTGAACGGAGCATTGGGACAACTTCTCGGAAGTCATCACCTCAGCCAGAAGGCACGTATCGCAATATACAACGCAGTGCTTGTCCCAACGTTATTGTAAGGAAGCGAGTGTTGGGTATGCAAAAAGGAGCATGAGAGTAAAATCAGTGCGGTCGAAATGCGATCTCTGCGGAGAATCTGTGGAGTGAGGCTGACCGCATTCGTAACGACGACTTAAGAGAGCGAGTAGGTATGAAAGAGAGTATTGGTGTAAAGATGCGAAAGGGAATGCTCCGATGGTTTGGACATGTGGAAAGAATGTCGGACGAGCGACTGGTTAAGAAGATATAAAATGCGAAAGTGGAAGGATGTAGGTACAGGGGGAGACCGAGACTCACCTACCTAGACCAAATCGGTCATGTATTGAAGGAAGGTGGAGTCAGGAGTCTCCGAAACCGGCGAGCGTGTATGAAGAGAGTTATGAATGTTGAGGAAGCGAGAGATGTATGCAAGAATAGAACCTCTTGGCACTCTGTTCTCTCTACCTACCCCGCAAGGGAAATGGCGTGATGATAAGTACACTAATAGTCACAATTCGATATAACAATAAAATTATTGTGATTAAAGACTTCATTATAATAATATTTCCCTTTGCATGTTGTTTCAAAATCATTTTTATGCTCTGTGGGTCCATCCAATTTGAATTCTATGATCGCTAACGCTATAGAAAACTCTTGAGATGTACGGGAATTTGATATCTTTGAATTTTAAGTCACATGACTTTACGTTAGAGATATCGATATGATGTCAAATTCCCATACATTTTAATCGTTTTCTATAGCGTTAGCGATTATAGAACTTCAACTTGGCTAGTGGGCTACTGATTAGAACACTCAAAATTCATAATTCGAATTGTAGAATATCAGTCTGTCTTCCATAAATCTAATTAAACTTTAAATACTAATATGAAATCTATGAGTCATTGTTTCGTTCGGCCATGTAGTGGGAAGAAAATGGTCAGAATTGTATAATAACGAAATCAATTTTGATATACCGCCCATTTGTAAGTATAGTCTGCAACACATTTAAGATTATATCTGACAAAGTTACGTGCACAATTTGCTAAGGAATATTGAAATTATATTAAATTTATTATTCTCATGCAGTGATAGCTTAGTGGTAATATCAGACTGCAAAGACAGTGATACCGAGTTCAATCCTCATTTCACGGTCTAAACCTCACACTGCACAAAAAAAAATCAACCCGCCCTGGGCCTTTGTGGTGTACACTGTGAAAGTAAAGGTTTGAGGAAAAATTCGCATGGAACTTATTTTCAAAAAATTGAGTTCTTTTATTCGTCTAACGTTATCAATTTATGGACTATTTATGAAGCTATAAAAAAACTACCTGGTCGGTTTGAAAGCAAAATGTGTGCACCTTCAAGTCGCGAGACCTGGTTGCACAAGTGTGAAACTGCGAATTACATGTCATAAGCTGTTGTGTATACGATAGGGTTTACTGCTAAATTTAGATGTGTGTTGTGAAAAAACCTACCATTGAGAGGTAGCTTCACCGTTAACTGTTTTGATCACAATTATATATTACGTATTCAGCTGCGGATATCTATACTACTATACTGGGGTCGAAGAGCTGTGTTTGTAAATTTAAGTTTTTTCAGAAAAAAATACATAGGTCATTTTGTTTTGCCTGTTTGTTCGCACATAACGCAAACATTAAAAAACTGATTTTGGTGTTTTTTTTTTGTTTGATGACTTGATTAGACTTAAAACTGGTACTTATACGTTTTGTCTACTATATAAAACCTGAGCTATAACGTAAGAACTAGCTTTTGTATACGGCGGAGTCGCGTGCAACGGCTAGTAGTGTAAACTGAAGATTAGAACGATTATTAACTGAAGTAAATCCTTATAAGAAGATATTATATTATCGCTTTTCCAACATTTAATATTTTTTATAAATACAATTATAATGTCATTGAGAGTACCTAATAACACTGAAGATTAGATCGAGCTATTCGGCAAATGATAAAAAATAGTTTCGGTCTATAATATTACGTACTTATTATTTATTTATAGATATATATATTTTTTTGCTAAACCCCTAGAACTAGAATAAATGTTGATCAAACGTGTCTAAAGAATAAACAGAAGAATATCGATATCTAAGTGTTTATTTTATCTATGGACTTGTATTAAATAAAATGAAAACAGGTTACAATACTTTTAGAAAATATACGCTGACCTACTTACTTAAATCAGAAAAAAAACTAAAAATTTCAGCGTCAAAGTATAACGCAACAAGTGTTAACAAGTTCGTATTAAAAAGTGTTACGAAGTTCGTTAGAATTTATTTTATTCTAATTTCAAAACATAAATATAATTAAAGAAAAATCAAATAGCCGTTTATGTAGTTGTCGCCACTTTTATAGTGTGGTGGTAGATACGTGGATTATTTTGTGGCGATTTTAAAAACACCGCCTTGTGTTTTTGATACCAAGAAATATTTTTATGAACCTATAAGCCATAGTCGCCTGCTATCTTTATGTTAGTGGTTAATTTCCATTCAATTAATAAACTTGTCATAATGTGAGTTGTACTGCTAGTCCACATTTTGTAATCTAAGATGTATTTTATGTAAGTGAACAAATGTTATGATAAATATAGTTATCCTTTCCTTGCTATTTTTGTTTAATTTTATTGCGTACATTGTTGGCATCGGGCCGACATTTGATGAAAATCCAATAAAATGTATCAATGGCGATAAGGTACCTACTAAGTAAGGTTGGAACAACAGCGTTTTAATGAACAGTGGAACAGAATAGATCCTATATCTCCCATTAAGAGAGAAGTCCATTTAAGCGCAAATTACAGGTTTTAGTTGGGCATCTGCTGTATAGGTACTATACCTACTTTTATAATGATAAGTAGGTACTGCATTTTTTTATAAACTTATCGAGCCATATTTTATCGAGTATGATAGTGATTATATTACGCTATACATAGTGTAGAAGTTGGTACGATACTGTATACTTACCTAGTAACTATAAAATACAAATGATTTGTGAATGAGAAAAAAGAGAACTAGTGCGAGCGGCAATCGAACCTTTTTTTTTTGTATGGCTGTAAGGTCAGTGCGATAGCTCAGCGGTTTAGAGCACTTCCCCAGATTGGAAGGGACGCAGGTTCGATGCCCGCCCGCACTAAAGTTCTCTGTTTCCTCATTCACAAATAATTTGTACTTTAAAGTAGCTGAACATGTCAAGTGCTAAAATACAGATAAAAATGTCTAGTAATACTAGGTATAACATTGACATTACTACTAGTTTTTAGTCAGTATTATTCAACTCACGTCGCATGTAGCTAATTAAGTAATCTACTATAACAAACTAATAAACGTCAATGTCGGCCTAGTACATATAGTGGTCAGATCGACGACTGACATAACATCGATAGGTATCGAGTTAAATCTAAAGGCTGAGGAAGACACTCTTGGCAAAGCAAGATATTGGCCAGGTATGCGCACTATAACGTTTGGAAATTATTTGCTTATTTTTTTCACTTATTGTCATCGCTCGCCCACTAGTGTAAAGAAAGAAAACTTCATACAACAATATAATGATTGTTCATCATTTCTTCCTGTGACAACCCATAATACGAGGAGGGATCAAAAAGTAGTGAGAATGAGATAGAATATAATGACTATTAATAACTTAATAATTTATTTTTCTACATAGTCTCCGAGTCTCTCTACACACCGAGTCCAGCGCTTTTCCAAGGCTTCAAACCCTTTCAAAAAAAAGTTTTGTCTTGGTCCTGCAAAAAGCTCTCCACGGCATCCATCACCTTGTCATCGTCTTCGTACCTGTTTCCCCTTAAGTATTCTTTCAATTTGGGGAACAGATAAAAATAGGTAGGCGCCAGATCTGGTAAATAAGGGGGGTGGTCAACCAATTCGAAGCCAGCTTGCTGAATGGCAGCCATCGCAACTGTCGACCTGTGCGCGGGTGCGTTGTCGTGATGAAACAACACGCCCATTCGAAGTTTCCTTCTCCTTTTTTCTTTGATGGCATTCCTCAACATGGGAACTAAAGCGGCATAATATTAGCCGGGAATAGTGGTTCCACGCTCCAGGTAATCAATCAACAATATCCTTTCTTTGTCCCAAAATATTGAGGCCATAACCTTGCCAGCCGATGCCACGGCATGAAACTTCTTTGGGGTCGGTGATGATGGGCGTTTCCATTGCGAAGATTGCTGTGTTGTCTCGGGATCAAAATGATGGACTCATGTTTCGTCCATTGTTACGAAACGAGACAAAAAGTTTTCAGAATATTCTTGAAACTTGTCCAACAATATCTTCGAAATGTCAAGTCGATTTTGTTTCTGACTGTCGGTTAACATTCTCGGCACCCATCTTGCGGAGACTTTTCTCATATTCAAAGATTGCTTTAATATGGATTGAATACATCCATATGAAATGCCCCTTGAATTGAGTATCGGATAGTAAATCTTCGATCGCTCAATACAATTTTCTCGACTTTCGCAACATTTTCTTGGGTGACTGACGTCGATGGACGGCCGCAACGATGTTCGTCTTCCGTGCTCATTCTCCCTACTCGAAATTGAGAAGCCCACCTTGCAACAGTGGAATACGGCACAGCAGACTCTCCTAATGTTGCCTCCAAATCGCATTGAATCTCTTGCGTCGTTAACTTTTTTAAACAGAGGTATTTAATAACGGCTCGCACTTCATTTTTCTCCATTTTCGAGAACACGTTCCGACACGAAGCAAACAAATGACTACACAAAATTTGAAAACAGACAGTCGGCTGCTAACCAAGGTGACCTCTGTTAGGGCGTTGGTTTATAACCGTATAGCAGGCTCTTTAGGCAACCTACCTGTGGGCATGGAACACATAATAAAAAAGTGTTTTTGTATTTAACAAATATAATAATCTTATTTAGCCAATTATTGTTATCTTTTGTTTATATAATTATATTGCCACTCGACACAAGCACGCCCCTTAAAACCGTTGATGTCAACTGTACTCCAGCGTTCGTAAAATTTTGCTTCTCTCGACTTGCCTTTGTAGAAAGTATCCTCATCATCCACTAGAAGTCGAACTGCATACGTCTGCTTGTCTAGAAGTTAATACATATTGTAATTAGCTAATTGTAATTCTGATAGTTAATATGAGTCCGCTATATAGTCAGCTTTTCAGATAACTAATTATTTATATTAAAATATTTACCTTGCCGCTTACGACAAACTTTAATTATTTACCAAGCCAGCTACCACCTACTAGACAGCACAGATGGCAGACTGGTTTAAATACCGACCGATTCCCGCCCGAGCGTTCTGGTGTCCACAAACGGTTGTTCTGAGTCTGGGTGTACTTTTTGTCCGTGACATTGTATGTTTGTGAAGTCCCCCGTGATACAAGGAATATTCGTTAGTGCAGGGCGTTGTCGTTAAAAAAATTGTTATTTTTTCATTGATATAATGTATTTTTTGCACCTATAAGCTAGACCCACACTAATAGATCTTAATTATCGTATTATTTTGATGAGCCACACGCCATTAAACTCTTAGAGTTGTTAGTCTGTGGTTAGTACTTACTACCACTAAAAACCATTAAAGAATAAACAACTTGCTGCTTTTTTGGGAGTCAACTGTAATGTGTTTTAATTAAATATTCACGGACATTTTCACACAACTCCTCAGGTCCCAAACTAAGCTTAAGGCTTGTGCTATGGGTACCAGATTACGGATACATACATAGCATCACGCCTGTATTCCCCGAAGGGGTAGGCAGAGGTGTATTACACACCCACGACTCGCCCAGCTATGTTTAAGTCCCACGTAATAGGGGGCGAGCCTATTGACGTCTACCGGGCACATTTCCAAACTAATAATAATACGGATATAATACATATACTACTTTTATTTATAAATACATACAAATAATAGATAGAAACACCCAGACGCAGTGCAAATATCAGTGCTCATCACACAAATAGTTGTCCTGAGTGGGAATCGAACCCATGACCTCGTGCATGGAAATCGGTTACACTACCGACTACGCCACGAGGCCCGTCAAATTAATTTTCTTACCTGCTGTAAACAAAAATCCATAATCTTTAGGTAGTATTTCATTTTCCCCATGTTGATACAATTTGAAGTCGCAACTTTGTATAGGAAGGACGGCTTGATCTGATTTACGACAGAGGTACCCAACAGTAAGACTGAAAAATATTATCTATTTATTATGTAATTGTTGCCATATGGAAAAACAGACTGTTATTTGATTAAACTAGACCTTAATTAACTATCTACCGACCTACCTATATGAATGGACAATGATAGCCAAGAGGTTTTCCTTTTTTGCCGACGAGCCACGGCCCATCTGAAGGTAAATGGTAACCGTCGCTCATGGACTCAACCATACCTCACGGTATTATTGTCATGCCGCTGCTCACCATTTAATTTCACAAATATGAAATTAAAAAATAAACGGCTATCTCCTGCTACAGCCAAAACGTAACGATTTGCTTCATGGCCGGTCACACGGGAGATGGTGGTACCAACCCGCTCGGGCCCGATACCAAGTGAGTACTTCCACTTGGTACCCAGCCCTACCACCAGTCATGCAATGGATGATAATTGCTTACTTCCCTTAGTCGCCTCATACGACACCCATGGAAAAGAATGGGGTGGTGACAATTGTATTCTTAGTCCGTCACCACACGGACAAGAAGTAAGACCTAGGACTGCAAAGACAGGGATATCGAGTTCGATCTCTAGTCCGAGGTTGAGACCTCACAAGCCACACACCTCTAATGATGATCTTATGTATGTATTTGATCATAAACTGTGAATGAATGCCCGTTAAATAAAAACGACGTAAGGAAACCTTCACAGAACATTGTCGAGGGCTTGTGAAGTCACAACCCACACTGGGCCAACGTGTTGGACTATAGCCTAAAGCCCTCTTATATTGAAGACCTGTGCCCAACAGCGGAGCAGTTGTGAAAAAAAAAACCTTAATTCTAGTGATAAAACCTTTAAAAGAGTTTTTATTACTGTTAGTAACGTGTTATCTCTGTCTCAGATAACATCATAAATCTGGTTGATATGAATATATATACTAATCTGTAAAGGTGTCTGTAGATATAATTTTTAAGACAGCACACCTGTCTCGTCAACATTCCTTCACTCCCGCGTCGCCTACTCCAAGAAAAGGGATAGGAGGTGCGGAGGAAGCATAATAAAGAGAGGATGAGGAAAGGGCTTAGACCTCCAGCGCCGTCACTCACCATACGAAACGCAACAATGCTTTACGCTGTTTCACATTGATTTGGCTACTTCAGGTTATCGCAGAAATCTGCCTAAACTCCCAATTTTTAGTCTTATAAGCCTTAGTACGCATTGCGAATTTTTTAATCCGCTAATCCGTTTAGCGCTTTTTAATCCGCGTTCTGGAAAATAATTTGAGCGATTTTTTTTTTCAAGTGCGTGCAGCTTCCTACAATTTTCTATGCCACAGAATTTTGCGGAAAAAATTGCGCTAATAAAATTCGCAGTGCGTGTTAAAAGTCTAAAACCTCTCTGGCTGTATTTGCATACATATCTACGTACCTACTACTTACTCCTTTAAAGTTAAGTCACCCTCCTGGCTCTGCTGCGTGCATAAGCTACAATATATTTACTTACTGCGATAAAATAGATGGTTGGCATATACTACCAACAGCAATGCTGTCTCCATTATCAAGAAATATATAGTGGTACACATAGCGATGGAAAGTATTCCAGTCTTGAAACGGACCTGTACAACAGAAAATCATTTCATTTTTAATTTTCATTCAATTCAAAATTTTAAAATTCATTCAAATATTTACTGCCTCTGTGGTGCAGAGATAGTATTAGACTGCAGATCATGAGGTCTCGGGTTCAATCCCCGGTCGGGCAGTGTATTGAGCTTTTTCGGTAGACGGCAATAGGCTCGCTCCCTATTACGTGGGACTTAAACGTAACTGGCGAACCATGGGTGTGTAATAGGTACACCTCTGCCTACCCTTTCAGGGAAAACAGGCATGTTTTTTTTTCATTTATTTAAAAGACATCAAGTTCGTCAAGTAATGGCCGATCCACGATCAGTACCGCATCATCAGGTTATTGCTTATGGTAAGTGTAGTTAGTAGGTATATTTGATACGAGGTAGGTAGGTATCAACTCTCCATATCGATTGAGAATATCGACTATCCATGTTGATTGTCATATATGTTCATGACAGCGGGACCAAAGGCTAAAACAAAGATATGATTACCAACGAAACCTCAAGATACGAAGACGTCACTTCAACGTGAAGCAATTCCGCACACTCAATATTTCTTTGCAAGTTCGTTCGTTATGCGTCGCGATATCGAACTCAAATCGTCTGCTAAGCTGTACCTATAGGTATTAGTCCCCCCCACTTCATACGGCACACAGGTAATTAAATTGCTTGATTTCGAACTAACCAGCTGAGATTTCGAACACATGGTGAAGCAAGAAAAATATTTTAATCGAAAAGGCTTTTTATTTGCCTAATCAGGTTAATCTCTGGAAGTAATAATCCAATTTGAATAATTGTTTTTGTATATGATAGCCAGATTCATGACGAATAATTTAGGCTATTTAGTATCTATCTATACTTATAGCTTACGTTTTGGTTTTTTTTAAGCATTTCGGAAGAAAAATCGCTCCCGAACTGATTTATTCGCGTGCGCTGGCTTAGTAATTAATTGATACGTACGTAATACAATGTTCTACAAAAATTAAATATTATTACACACACGCACAACATAAATACATCAGTTGTAATTTAAATATCTGGTTCAAATATATATACCAAAACTGTGATTCCTGACACACGTCATATTTATAATTTGCTCTTTGCCATCCACGGTAACTGTGCCTTCAAGGCAACCCATTTGTTCGTAATGTGTTTGGTGCGCTCTGAAATTATGAAACATATCAATGCAAATTTCCACTTATTTAAGTACATACATCCAGATTAATAATTCGGAAACAATACAAAAAATTAGAATCAGCCTAAAATAGAACCTGCTACTGATAATTTTGTCTATTTATGTAATACAATAGCTTTAGTTATTATATAGCAATAGGTACTGTATTAATTATGTAATACAAGCCTTTTTTTAGGCGGTTAAAAATGTACCTAACCGCACACCCCGTCGTTCGGGGCAACGAACAACGTACGAGTGTGAGGCCCTCACTTCCTAAATAAACCTGCCGGGTGCCGTCTCTCTGCCTGTTTTGGCGGACCACTGGAACTGTGCATTAGGTACTTCAGTGGTATCTGATAAAACAGTAAACATTAATTAGGTATCTAGGATACCTAGATACCTAATTAATGTTTTTGAAACCTATTTTAATAAAACTTAGTGAGATGGTTGGTTTATTATATAACCCATAGAGGCTTATCAGATACAGTAGCCGCCTAGTCCCCTGGTGTAATACTCGTAGTATGATGGTGGTGATACATAACAAGACAGATACCTACTCGTAATAGGCATGACAGGCCATTTTATACAGCTATAGCCGCCACACTAACTATAGCGTATCACTGTGCTTACAGAAAGGGAATAGGCAGGATACTTTTATAGATATAGCAGAAAATGTAACAGTTTATACCTAGTACAACAAACAGCCGCATAGTGAGATATTTGCCCTGGCTCTCGTTACGGTAGCGTCCCTAACTCTTAATTTGAGGGGTAGTGTGGGCTCCATCCATCAGCCTTTCGACGTCCATTGCTGGACATAGGCCTCCCCTTTTTTTTTTTTTTATTTTTTTTTTTTTATTTTAGGTGGGCAAAAATGTCCTACCGCACACCCCGCTGCCCGGGGAGACAACGGGGTGAATGGGGCTCTCACCCACTAAAAACCCACCGTGCGCCTATACCCGCCCTTGCTACGGCGAATCACGGGTACCGCGTCGTTACGACCGCGATCCGCAGGCGGCAGCCCCTACGGGCACCCTCTCTTGAGCGACGCCTCGCGCACTTGGGCGTCGCACCTTCGCGGTAGGCTTCCGCGGACGGCAGGGTACTCCCCGACCCCACCGTCCGCAGCCTCGGCTAGGGCGGCATAAGGCGCAAGTAAGCGCGCGCACGCCGCCCCTCGCGCCGGCGGCGAATCGGGTCCGCGAAGGAGGATTCCTCACGGGCCCTCTCCGCCACCTCCTTCCGCGAGATGACAGCCTCGCAGAAGGCGGCGACCGCGGTCCAGGCCCTGTCACTGCCAACCATCGCTCGCGCAACGGCCGGCAGCGACAGGTCCACGCCTATGACTGCAACGAGTTCCCGGCGCTGCACATCCCATGCCGGGCACGACTCGAGCGTGTGCTGCGCCGAGTCCTCGTCGCAGTCGCAGTGGTGACAGCCTGGGGTCGTCTCCCTCCTTGCGATCGTGTGCAGGTATTTGCCGAAGCAACCATGCCCCGACAAAACCTGCACCAACCGGAAGGTGAGGATCCCGTGCTGCCGCCCTGCCCATTCTTCCAAGATCGGCCGGAGCGCCCCCACGGTCCAGAGACCGGCTCGGGGCGTCTCCAGCCGAGACTTCCACTTTAGGACGGTGGCGCGGCGGGCATCTTCCCGCCACGATGACATTACGCTCGGCGAGGGGCGGCTGCCCCCCGCCCGCGCCGTCGACGCCCGCCGATAGACGTCGGCGAGCACCTCCGCCTCCAGATCCCACGGGGGGGTTCCGGCCAACGCGCAGGCTGCATCGGTCGAGACCGTGCGGTACCCGCGTATTGCCCTGACCGCTACGACCCTCTGTGGACGCCACAGAAGGGCCCTATTACGAGCGGCCAGGGACTCCGCCCACACGGGCGCGCCGTACAGCGCCATCGACCGTACTACCCCCGCGTAGAGTCGTCGACACGCAAGACTCGGTCCGCCCAAATTCGGCATAAGTCGCCCGAGGGCGGACGCCGTGTTGACGAGCCTTGGCGCAAGACGGCGGAAGTGCTCGTCAAAGTGCCACCGTCCATCCAATACCAGGCCCAGATATTTGATGTGGGCCTGGATTGGTAAGCCCACCCCATTGACCGTTATCGAGGCGCTGGAGGGTGGGCCCCGTCGGCGCCCATGGAACAGTAGGGCCTCCGACTTTTCAAGGGCCACCCTAAGCCCCAGCGCCTCAATCCGCCTGACCACCTCCGCGGTACCTGAGGTGGCCAGCGTTGCCGCCTCCTCGAGGGTCCAG
This sequence comes from Leucoma salicis, assembly GCA_948253155.1. Lineage (NCBI taxonomy): Eukaryota > Metazoa > Arthropoda > Insecta > Lepidoptera > Erebidae > Leucoma > Leucoma salicis. The sequence continues at coordinate 12,039,581 of OX411812.1, read as the reverse complement.
CCCCGGGCTGTGACGAGCGTGTCGTCTGCGTAGCAAATTACGCCCAGCCCGGGGGGGAGCCGACCACGGAGGACCCAGTCTTAGCCGATGTCCCACAGGAGCGGCCCAAGAACCGAACCCTGCGGGACGCCGCACGACATAGCCCTCCTTACAACGTCCCCTTCCCGGTCTACGAAGAGGACGCTGCGGCCGTCGAGGTAGTCCGCCACCAGCCGCCTTAGGTAGAGGGGCACTCCATGGTACCGGAGTGCCTCCTTGATGCAGCCGAATGGCAGACTATTGAAGGCGTTGGCGATGTCAAGCGACACCGCCAACAGCACATCCCTCGAGGTGACGGCCTCCGCAGCCGCGGCCCTCAGGCGCAGAATGGCGTCGACCGTAGACCGACCCGCCCGAAATCCAAACTGGGCGTCGGACAGGTCGGGGCCGACTGCTCCTAGGTGCCGGACGATGCGGGCAGCGACTACCCGCTCGAGGAGTTTGCCCACCTCGTCCAGCAACACGATGGGCCTGAAGGCCGAGACTGTGTTCGGAGGCCGTCCCGGCTTCGGCAGGAGCACGAGCTTCCCCTCCTTCCAGCAGTCAGGGAACCGTCCGGACACCAGGCAAGCGCCGAACAGTCCCCTGAGGCGGGGCTCGAGATGGTCGAGGACCAGGGCCAGCACTCGGCCGGGAACCCCGTCCGGCCCGGGGGCGGCGCCTCTCCGCATACGCGCTACCGCCGCCCCCATTTCCGTCGTCGTCACGGGCGGTACCTCCACGTCGTCGGCCTCCCGGTCATCATCTGGCGGAGCCATGACCGGGGGCGTGTGCACCGCCCGTGAAGGAAAAAGTCCCTCGACCACCTCAGAGAGGAAGCCCGGCTGGAGGGTCTCCGTAAGGGGGGGGCCCTGGGCGCGGAGCTTGTTAAGCGCCGCGCGGTACGGGCGTCCCCAGGGGTCACGCTCGAGACCCTCCAGCATCTCCTGCCTTTTCGCATCTTTGGCGCGACAGATGGCCAGCTTTAACGCGGCGCGCGCACTGCTGTACGCCGCATACAGCCGGCCCTCCCGCTCTTCGTCGCGGATTCGGCGACGGCGGCTGCGGGTGTAGGACCTCCGGGCACGAATACAGGCCGCACGGAGGTCCGCCAGCTCCGGGGACCACCAGTAGACCCCCTTCCGTCGAGGCGGGCGCCGCACACGGGGCATGGCCGCATCGCATATCTGCGTAAGCATGCCGCGAATGCGGCCAGCCTCGGCGCCCACGTCTTCCGTCAGGGGGGGAGGCAGCCAGGATTGAAAAATGGCCGCCTCCACTAGCAGGTCCCGGTCGAGCCTACCCACAGCCCATCGCGGAAAAGCGGGAGTTCTGTCCGCCGCGTGACCCCTGCTGGCGCCCTGAAGGTTCCGGGAGACCTCTATCTGAATATATCTGTGGTCAGATAGGGTCTCGACCTCCTCCAGGACTCGCCAGCTCCTTACGCGTGCGGCGACACCGGGGCTAGCGAACGAAAGGTCCACTATCGACCCGCCCCAGGGCCGCACGCACGTTTGGGCGGACCCTCGGTTGAGTAACACGAGGTCCGCCGCTGCCGCCCACTCTTGGACCGCCGCACCTCGGGGGTCCGTCCTGGGGGACCCCCACGCCGTTGATTTGGCGTTGAAGTCCCCCAGCACGAGCACAGGGCTCGGTGCTATACGCCGTATCGAGGTCTCCAGGTTGTGCAGGAAGACCTCGAAAGCCGCCAGACTACGACTAGGGGAGAAGTACACGCCATACAGCGTGACCCCTCCCCATTCGGCCGCCACATATCCCGTGCCCTGGTCTTTGAGTGACAAGGGCGGGGAACGTGGCGCCGCCGAGCCGACGACCGCCACGGAGCCATCCCCGCTACCCGCCCAATTGGGGCGATCCGGGACTATGTAGGGCTCCGCGGCTACGGCAACACCGATCGACCGCTCCGCCATGGATTGCAGGAAGAGGTCCTGCGCCCTGGCGGAATGGCCGAGATTCCCCTGGAGGAGGATAGCGTCGTGATCCGTTATTGGACCACGATATCCTCCTCCATGCGCTGCGGCGGTCCAGCCGCGCCGGGTTGGGCAGCCGGGGCCGATTGGCTGCCCACCCCCCTCTTAGGGCCTGACTTGGCCGGAGGCCTGCACCCCATCCGCCCCGTGCAGTGGTTGGCGGGGCGATTGCCCGCCGCACACGCGGGGCAGTGTGGGGTGGCAGAACAGGCAGCCGCCTGGTGCCCTGCCTGACCGCAGCGGAAACAAAGCCCGCTGCAGTCGAAGCAGTTTGTGCACAGCGGCCGGGTGTGACCGACCGCCATGCACTTGTAGCATCTGGCAGGCCGGGGCTCCAGCGCGATTACCCGCGCGGCGCTCCAGCCCACCAGAAGTCTACCGGCGGCGACCAAATCCTTGGCCGCCGCGACAGGGCACGAGACCCAGACGGCACCCACACCACCTGGACCTGGGCGAATGGTGCCCACCCGGACGGCGCTGCTGGGAGACCCGGTTTTTGAGACAATTGCCTCCCGGATCTCTTCCGCCGTCACGGAATCATCCAGCCCGGAAACGCGTAGTTCGGCGCACTTCACGGGTCTGGCGACCCGGACACCACTCTCCTCTGGGAACAGGCCCAGCAGCCTCGCGGCCATTGCGTCGGCCGTCTTGGTGCCCTCTGGCCCCAGGTACTCGAATATCCGAGCACCTGTTCGGGCTTGGCGGGAGCGAGCGGAAACGTCCCCGAGGTCGGAGACGTTTATTTCCCGCCGGGCACGTTTTAAGACGGCCTCATACGTCAGGCCCTTTTCCTTGGCCTCGGGCAGCAGGGTGATGACCACCGCTGCTGCCTTAGGCACTTTGAGCTTGCGCGATCTTCTTTTTTTAGACGCCTTTGGGGTCTCCCTCCTTTGAGACATTGGTGCCGCTTCGCGTTCCGCGGCAGCGCCATGACCCTTGGCCCGGGATCGCCGGGGTCCAACCACCTGCCAGTCCCCGTTTGAGGTCGTAGGAGTGGCAGGGGCGGGGGCAGGGGCGGGGGCAGGAGCTCGGGGCACGATCGCCGCAGCCCGTGAGCGTGCGACCGTTTGTCGCGGCGGAACAGAACTCGGAGGCACTGCGGCACTTGGCAGAGGCGGGAACTCCTCTCGGGGCTGACCCCTCGAGGCTTGTCCCGCCATGTCCTTTTTCCTAGCCTTTTTCGCTGGTGGTTTGGCCGCTGGTGGTTTGGCCGCCGGTGGTTTGGCCGCCGTCGCGGCAAAAGACACTTGTCCCCCCTGGCACGGCAGGGCTGTCGGTGCCGAGGACGCCGCAGCACTTCTTTTGTCAGCCGCAAGCGGCGGCCGAAGTCGGGGCTCCGGCGGCAATCTCGCGGCCAGAGCATCGAACCGCGGACCAAAGACCGCAGCAATGCGGTCAATGATTACGCGGAACGATTCATCCTCCTGTGCGGCTCCAGCGCCTGACTGGGCAGTGGACGAAGCCGGAGCAGCCGCAGGGAGCCCAAGCTCAACCCGCAACCCGGTCTGTCCCTGCTCCAGTTCCGCCACCCGCGCCTCGAGGCAGCGGTTAGCCTCGTCGAGGCGCAGGTTCTGCGCCTCCAGACGAGCGTTCTGAGCCTCGAGGCGCTTATTCGTTTCCGCCAAGCGCTGGACCGATAACGTTATCTCGTGCGCGGCGTCTTTGAGGCCACGCGCGAAACTACTTTTAAGGTTCCGCGAACCAGCAGCGACCGTCTCGACTATGGCCACACTGTTTAGGGCCCTCTCCTCAACCTGGGCCGTCCCTATATGGCCCTCATCAGGGAGGCGGAGCTTTTCCGTTAGGAGCGCCAGGCGCTCCTCTGTGTTTTGCACCACCTCCGTCCGTCTTAATTCTCGCGTCTCTGCCTTATTCGCTGAGGCAGCACGCGGTACCGGTGTCCCGGGTCGGCTGATGCCTCGACCCCTAACCGCTGCGGGTATTTTTGGGGGAGGCATCTCTGTCGCGCTCAGGTCGGACTCCGAGGCAGCGTCCCCCTGAGGCAGGGTGCGCTTGCGCCAGAAGCGCGACTCCGACACCACCTCTGCCGGCCGCGACGACTGACTTTCGGCAGCCTCATTTAAGCCACCCTCCTCCGCGGCAGACATCTCGGCGGCTGAAGTGCCGGCCGAGCTGCCCGTCGTCGAGCCGTCCCTGGACGACTGGGACGCTCCCTTGGCCGTCTTGTTGCCCTTGCGGGACTTTTTGCGACCGCGCGCTTTACGCGCAGCTGCACTAGTAGGGGCCGCATTTGCAGCCGGACCCCTTACGGCTGAGGCGTCGGGATTTTCACCCAACTCGGTCAATTTTGAGTTTTTTAACAATTTTTCCATGTTATTCCCACGAGTATGGGAGAAAGGAGGTCCACCCGGGCAGAGCTCCCTGTACCCGGGTAAGCGTACATTTGTAACCCAACACAGGGGGTCCGCAGGTACCCTGGCTGGGGCCGCGCTCGAGACTGAACTACCCATCAGCCATGCATCTCCTCGCCGCGCGCCAGAGCTTGAGATTCGGGGTAATTTTTTATAGAGGTTGTCTTCCTCGCGGCCCGGGCGATTAAGCCAAGACCCTCGTTCCTGTATGCCCGCGAGACGTAACCACAGGCACGCGCTCAGGTTTACGATTTGGGACGGGGGGGGGCCGCTGTGGCCCCACTGTCCCCCCTCTCCAGAGCCCGGTGAGCCAGTCTGGCCCCACCGACTCCGACGCCTGGTCTATCCGCTGTGCCCTCTGCTGAGTCAGAGGGACACGCGGAGACCCGTCCTGTCCGGAATTTTAGCCGCCGGCGACTGCCGACGTTGCCCGGGGTGCACCACTAGGAGGTAAACCGGACAAATTAGCACCCCACATAGGCCTCCCCAAGAGAACGCCACAACGAGCGGTCCTGTGCTGTTTCGCTCATATGGGGGATAGTGCCGTAATCGCCACGCTTGGCAGGCGGGTTGGCGATCGCAGTGGATGTTGTTAATATTCGAAGGAGTGCTGCTGCCCACTGCCCCGGTATTCCCTCAGTCAGCTCTTACGACTCCCGTGGGTGGAGAAGGGGTGGGACAATTTTAAAGCCGACCCCACACGGCCTAGTGTGGGCCCCTCACCCACTAAATAAACCCGCCGTGTGTGACCGTGTGCCGTGACTCTCCGCCTGTATTGTCGGACCACTGGAAATGTATGACATGAGGTAATGTCTAGTTGTAAGACCTCCACTGAGGTAAGTGGAGGTCTTACAACTAGCCTACTATATAGGTAGGTACTGACCGTAATTATATTAGCAACATTTAGATATTTTTATATATATTTTTAGCATTTGACATGCTTAGCACTATACATTAAACACAAAGTGAAAAATGTGAAATCGAAAATAACAGTCAGGAGCAGGATTTGAACCTGCATCTTCTGGATACCGTCCAGATGCTTTTACCAATTCAGCCATCCTGACAACCTGGTCGGTATAATGTATGAAAATACTTCCGACAGATGGCGCAGGCGTCACCCAAAGACGTTAGGTATGATGTGTTATCGGAGTTAGCAGTTAGGAGCAATTGTCAGGATGGCTGAGTTGGTAAAAGCATCTGAACGATATCCAGAAGATGCAGGTTCAAATCCTGCTCCTGACTGTTATTTTCGATTTCACATTTTTCACTTTGTGTTTAATATATTAGCAACAGTTCTTACTTTTTGAAGAGTTTGAAATATCCTCTTGACCATTTTTCCCTGGCCATATCTCTGGATAAGCTTTTCGGATCAATTTGTGTGTCATAGTTAAATGGTGCGAAGGTGGCGCTCCACGTTAAGTGCATTTCTACCTCCATAACCTTGTCGGGTTTAGTCCTAGATCTAAGAGGAAAATATTATTATAAAACGAGTTGGGCCGTTACTACTTACATACTAGGTATTTATTTTTACACACTTTTTGTCCGTGTGGTGATGCACTATCATGAAGCACATCGTTGCGTTTTGGCTGTATCAGGAGATAGCCGTTTATTCTTTCATTTCATATAGGTGAAATGAAATGGTGAGGAGCGGCTTGACAATACTCTCGGTATAGTTGAGTCCATGAGCAACGGTTACCATTTACCATCAGATGGGCTGTGGCTCGTCTGCCACTACATGCAATAAAAAAAACAACATGTAAACAGGCTAACGGCCCACCTGATGGTAAGTGGTTACCGTAGTCTATAGATGGTAGCAATACTAGGGAAATCACTCAGGCGTCGCCTTCTCCAAAGAAACTGATGAGGTGTTTAGTAAGGATAGTAAGGAGAGGATCGGGAAGGGGACTTTGGCCTCCAACGCTCTCACTCACCATACTAAACACAGTGAGAGAGTGGAATATCAGTATTTCAATTATCTATTCTATTTAAGTGTGATGATGGACTAGGACTAAGAATACAATGTCACCACCCATTCTTTCCCACCGGTGTTGTACGAGGTGACTAAGGGAAGTAAGCAATTATCACTCATTGCATTACTGGTGGTAGAGCTGGGTACCAAGTGGGAGGCCGTGGCTGGTCAGCCACCATACGCAATAAAAAAAACTTCGAAATCCACTTACTTCATTTCGCCTTTGTAACTGATTTTCCAAGTGCGCATCGGTATGAAATTAACGATTTCTAATCCGTTTATTTTGTAGTCTCCCTCTTCATGAACTCCTTGTTGTTGGTATGTATCTGGTAAAAGAGGATTCAGAAGCAGTCCTTCTTCTTCTAACTGTGGATTAATTGACCGATACATAACTAAAGCCTTTTTATTGTCCCTTGCTATAAGCAGTGTTAGCCTAGCGGTAACACCAAGGACTGCAAAGACATTGGTATCGAATACGATCCCCAGTCCGAGTAACAGATCTCGCATGGCACACCTCTCTGACTTGCCAACATTTTCCAATATCCAGTGCCTATATTTATTACATATTATCACTGGTCGGTGAAAGAAAATATCGTGAGGAACCTGCATGCCTGAGAGATTTTCTTGACGATTTGTGACGCCAGTCCGAACTGGGCCAGCGTGCCAATCCCTTTGACTATGCCGTGCCCAATAGTATGGAAGTAAAACTACAAGTAGATAACTAGGAGCTAATTGTGTTAATCATAACTATCGTATATACCCACATCTAAAATATTAATAGGAAATATATAGGTAGGTATCGTTGGTTGTGAATTGTTGCTTAACTTGGATATTATTTTTTACAGCCCATATATTTCCCAATAATAAACAAAAAGGCCTTCGCCTATTTGAAGGTACTAAGTAGGTATAAATACCAGTGGGCCTAGCCAAGTTTTATTCTATGATCGCTAAAGCTATAGAAAACAATTATAAAAAAAAAAACAGCATCACGCCTGTATTCCCCGAAGGGGTAGGCAGGGGTGTATTACACACCCAAGACTCGCCAGCTATTTTTAAGTCCCACGTAATAGGGGGCGAGCCTATTGACGTCTACCGGGCACATTTCCAAACTCCGGGCTGCTACTGAGAATTTTTCTTTTTAGGAAAAAGCTCAATAACATTGCCCGACCCGGGGATCGAACCCGAGACCTCATGATTAGCAGTCGCATACACTACTGCTACACCACCGAGGCAGTTCACTATTATAAATGTATGGGAATTTGACAGCTTTAACGATATCTATGACGCTAAGTCACGTTACTTAACGCAAGACATGTCAAATTTCCACACATTTTAATTCCTTTCTATAGCGTTAGCGATCATAGAATGTAACTTGGCTAGGCCCACAGATTAGTCAAACGGGAATGCATATGATCTTCCTTTGAGCCGACTTTTATAATACACTGAACGACGAACTTGCTTCCTGAGTCATTCACAACAGCCTCCCCAGCCAAGTGGCATAAACGCTAGTAGAATAGAATAATCAATATATGAGATTGACATAAGACTACGACAACGTTAGCGCAACCGACTGAACCCCATACATTGATTATTCTATTCTATTCTGCAAAGTTTATGCAACTTGGCTCGTTTAGGTACATTTTTTCCCGCCTGAACAAAAAATAAAAGGGGGCGGCAGGGATTAGATACTACGTAGAGTTTCTACTCTGCAAAGAACACCAATAGTAAAAAGCCAACAAAGGGTTGCTGGGGCTCAACACAGAGATCACTGATGGAAATTGGTAGATAGATAGCAACCTCACGTGCCGTGTGTGGGTTTGATTCCCACAAAGAAAATAGGTTTCTGTGATCCACAAATGGATGTTCCTAGTCTGTGTGTACCTACTGTGTGTTCGTCAGTTATGTCAGTAAAGTATCCCACGACATGTGTACCTATTACTCCCTAGTGCAGGAAGTGGTTTTTATAAAAAAGTTATCGCAATAGTGACAGTACGTCGCGCGTCCTTGCACACCTATGTTTTTATCTTTCAAATACCTACTTGTTGCTCGTGAATTCGCTCAGATAATAAAAGAAAAACGATTAACGGATGATAATTATAAAATTAACTCTAATGATGATACCTACTACGCTAAAATATTAATAGATAATTTGATATTCTTATACCTATATTTTTTAAGCATTTGATATTCTTAATCATATAAATTAACATAAAGTGTGAAAATGTGAAATCGAAAAACCGCGAAGCATCTGGGATGGCATTCCAGGAGATGCAGGTTCATATTCTGCTCGTGACTGTTATTTTCGATTTCACATATTCGCACTTTTGTGTTTATTAATAGATGATATCAAACTTGATATTATTAATCCTTTTCTCTGCAAATCCACCTTGGAAACAGCTTTATTCTATTTCTATATAAATATATAATATGTGGAAATGTTTACAAACCTTCAGGTATAAGAAAGCATCTACAAAATTTTTAGGTCTCCTTGCAAGCCCACAAACAATCGCTCCACCTTCTTTAGACATACCGTTGAAATATACAGCGTCAATAGCCTGAAAACATTTCGCTATCTTTTTTACTGTCAACTATCTGATACCCACGGCTTCGGGTGCTTTTGCTTAATAGATATACCTATGCTTATAAAAATCCTTGTTTCTTAAATCTTTAAAAAAAAGTGTGTGTGAACTTATGTACACGCGTTAGAAGTTATACCTACTTCTTTGGCGTAACAAGATAAAAATCTTTTCAAAAATTTTATCTTTTGCCTTATTCTAGGTATACGTTTGTAGAAAAAACGACACTAACAATAGAAAAAAGGTATTTAATACATTGAAAGTTTTACTATAACGCATTACATTAAACACAAAGTGAAAAAGCAGCTATTTTTAAAATGTCAAATGCTAAAAATATACATAAAAATATCTAAATATAACGCACTATCTAGTTAAATAAAGTTTATTTGAATATCACAAAAAAAACTAAAATGTTGACTATAACTAACTGTGTGTAGGCCCACACTACCCTGTTCGTTGCCCCGAACGACGGGGTGTGCGGTTAGGAACATATTATCCCGCCTTAACAAAAAAAAATAAAAATAAGGGTGTCTTACTTCAGGGTGTCTGTTTTTCGTGATGGCGTGCGCGCGCGCATCGTACTCTCATCATTTTTCCCTAACGCGCCAAAAGAAGTATAACTTCAATAAATTACTCAAGCTATGCTCTAGCTCTAGCCTTTGACAGCGGCTTTTTAGGTTAGGTAGGTATATACCGTATACCTCTATCTCAGGTTCCAGATATAGTAGCGGGATAAAATGTATACCAGTTTTAGTCTTTTCAAGAACTATCAAAGAAAATCAAATTTCATTCAGTTGTTTTTGCGTGATATGCCAACAAACAAACAGACCGAAATTCTAAAAAAATTGTTCACACACGCCTAAATAGCCAGCAGTATTTTTTTCCCAAGTACCTACATATCTTAGATGTAGATGTACTGAGTTACAGCTTTATGATAGTAGGTATAGGTACAACCTATTACAATAGTAGATACAGATGAAGATATCTCAATATTTTTTTCTTAAGAAAAACTTTAAAAAAGTCCCACCTGTGGATCATCACCGAGGTAATACTTATTTTCCAATGCAGCATCTAGTGTATGAACGTGCACGGTGCCATCGCAGCTTCTGCCCGCTTCCACAAAGTATAACCGTTTTAAATGGTTAATTAACTAAAAATTAAACGTTTGTTATCTAAGATTTAATTTTATTTATATTAATCAAATGTTAACAGTTGAAATAGCAGTAACAGTTCCCAAGAATGTTGTTAGTTATCTATAATGTTAGCTTAATTCGTGTATAAGGTCCTCTCTAGTTATATGCTCTTTGTAGGGTCCATCCAGACACATGGGCCCTATATGGGCTAGGACGAAAGAACTAAAAGGGTGGCAGTGGCACCTGATCTAAATATGGAAGATAATCAACTAACGGCGCCTGTGCTGCTTTCCAACTACCGCACAGCTATACATACGTAGTTTTTTGCTGAGATATAGTAGTCAGCTTATTTCAACCACGTTTTATGACTGCCCTTAGTAATTGGGATAGTTTAAACAAGTACATTTGGAACAAATAATAAATACAATTACACACATTTCGGACTGAAACTTTCATTATTCACGGACATTTTTTCACACAACGTCCTCTGGTCCCAAACTAAGCTTAACGCTTGTGCTTCGGGTACCAGATTACGGATATAATACATATACTACTTTTATTTTTTGTAAATACATACATATAATAGATAGAAAACACCCAGACGCAGTACAAATATCTGTGTTCATCACACAAATAATTGTCCTGAGTGGGAATCGAACGTGGGTGCACGGAAGTCGGTTACACTACCGACTACGCCACGAGGCCCGTCAATATGACTTAATTTGCTGCTACCCGCGACTTCATCCGTATGGAATTTAGCTATGTATTTTCTTTTTTTGTGCGAAGCGCTAATTATTTTTCCAAAATAAAAGCAGCCTAGTTAATAATTATAACATCAGCTATCTGATAGTGAAAGTCCCATCCAAATCGGTCCAGACGTTTCGAGAAGAACAAAAAAACAGACAAACAAAAACCTAAATTTAAAAATTGGTATTTTGTTATAGGTAACGTAAAAATAAGGTACCTATATAGGTACCCAAAATACGTATATACCTACGTACTTTTTCGATGAGGGAGGGCTCGGCCCTCCAAAACAAACGGGGCTACGTGGAATGGAGGCTCAAAACTTCTAGTGGTGGAGGAACTCATTCGTAGAGCGTATACCTACCTCACCCCTGGCTAGGGACTACTAGGAACACCGCGTGGTTTTAGCGGGTAGACCAGTTCCACTAGCAGTTCGCATAACCCCTCCATCTGCCCGGCGGACGGGTATCCGACGACGGGTATATATATATAAAGGATTTCCACGCGTAAAAATAAGGTACCTATATACTTTCATAATGCACGTTATAAAAGCTATTACTTATAGGTAGGTACATTACAAATAGACATTTAAATTTTATTTATTTGAAGAGATACATACCTGCTTGAGTTTCATAACGGCGTACATAAACAGAAATTTAAACCAATAAAATTTATTAACCTGTTGATAAACACCAAAAATTGCCGGTTTATTTTGTTTATTTATCATTTTAAACAATAAAACGAGCCCTATAGGTATAAGCAAAGGAATTATAAATTCCATCTTTGTCTTATAATTAATTCTATCTATTAGCACGCGTGTAGTAGCTAGCTGGTCACATTAATTTTCTGTGTCTATATGTAAGTAGCTAGACTATATCCTGTTGTATTGCTGTCCAATTTTTGTTTATCTAATCACATTATATCGAGATTACCTATAAATTGATATAGTAAAAATAGCCACAATTAGATACGTAAATCAGTCCCACATTAAAGTGATGTTATCAGTGTTTGGATTTAGGCAGGAACTCTGATTCATACCAGTGAAGTAATGTAACACAGTTCCGGTGGTCCGCCAATATAGGGGGAAACAGCACACGGCGGGTTTATTTAGTGGGTGAGGGCCCATACGGTAACGACCCCCTTCGGAGTTCTGAAACCTCTACAGATCCCAGCTAATCTTGCTCATACATCAGTGTTATAGCAAAATTAGTTACCTTACGTTTATAATAAGGCAACACACTAATTATTTTTTTTGATGTGAAACATCTAATGCGGAGGGAGGGTAAAATCGGCTGTTAGCGTGGCGACGCTTTTATTGTACTTGTGGTGTGTTGTGGTACTGGAAGGTGGACATAGGAACTCTATAATGAAACGGCGCAACCCCATCGAGTTTGGGCTCGTATGATTCGTCTTGCCGAGTACTTTGTGTCTAGATGGTATCCAGGGTCTGATGATGGAGCTGGAAGGTGACCACAGTAACTCTGTAATGAAACGACGCAACCCCATCGAGTTTGGAATCATTTGATTCGTCTTGACGAGTACTTTGTCTTTAGATGGTATCCAGGGTCTGATGATGGAGCTAGAAGGTGGCCATAGAAACTCCGTTATAAAACGACATAACTTCATCGAGTTTGGGCTCGTGTGATTTGTCTTGACGAGTACTTTGTCTCTATATATCCAGGGTATCCAGGGTCTGACGATGGAGCTGGAAGATGGCCACAGTAACTCTGTAATGAAACTATGCAACCCTATCGAGTATATACTCGTTTGATTCGTTTTGAGGAGTACTTTGTCAAGTTATGATCATTTTATTTCTATTAAGTAATTTCGATGTTTTCACATCTGCTAGACGTCCCGCGACGTCTAGTTTTTTGTAATTATTTGTTTTAAATTGTCTTGGTGGTATTAAAAGTAGGCAAAACTGTTTTTGTCAATACAAGTTACTGGCAATATCGTGTTTTTAACTACCCGCTAAGAAAATTGAAAATTTTCTAAGATGGAAAGTTATTAATTTTACCAATTTTACCGTTTTTTTAAAATCGAGTTTTCAATGGATGTTGAGGTTTTGAGGTCCTAGCAAGCTCCCCGAATGTTTCCAGGATGATGTCTGCATGTGTGTGTGTGTGTGTGCTTAAGTGTGTGGCCGTATGTAAACCTCTCATAACTTTTGAACGGCTTGACCGATTTCATCGGAGTTGGCGTCATTCGAAAGGAATTGACCAAACTTAAGATTTTGAATACAATTAGGAGCGATTCGAACCGGTAGATATTGAGGAATCTCAAAAAAACTACAAAAAAATATTTCCAAATGTTTTTTTTTGGAATAACTTTTAAACGGTTTTATCGATAGATTCCAAAAACTAATCAGCTCTTAACATCAAAAAACCACGTCGATCGCCGCCAGTCCGGTTGATTCGTTCGTGAGATATCGTTGTCGTTTTTCAGAATTTCTATGAAATTTTCAGTCTGACCAGTTTGAGCTTTAAGATTCTTCAAAGAGCTCAAAAAGCTGCATTGAATGCTGTAAACTACGAAAAAATCGGTTCATTCATTCAAAAGTTATTGCGATTTGAAAATTCAACGAATAGTATTTTATTAAGTCTCCATCACTCTTCGAGCTCAAAAGCATAGAACAGTTATCTCTTTGAGCTCGGAGAGCTCAAAATGACACGAAAATTATACTTTAATAAGTGCAATTTTGAGCGCTTAGGTATCAAATTAGCGGGAAGTTGCAGGGATGGCCTTTAGGGTCAACCGTTTTCCAGATTCTTTTTACCAAATTTATCAAAAAATATCTTATCTGCTATGTAGTACAAATATACATGCAAATATTGAAAGCGTAGAATAAAATAATAACAAGTATTTTGGTCTAATTTTTAGCACTTGACATGCTCAGCTACTCTTAAAGTACAAATTTTAAATTGTGAATAAGGAAAGAGTATTTTAGTACGAGCGGGAATCGAACCTGCGTCCCTTCCTTTCCGGGTCGCTAAGACAAATGAGATAAGGAAAATCGGTATTTCTAGAAATAGTACGATAGCTCAGTGGATTAGAGCACTTCCCCGGAAAGGAAGGGACGCAGGTTCGATTCCCGCTCGTACTAAAATACTCTTTTTCCTTATTCACAATTTAAAATTTGTACTATAATAACAAGTAATTAATGATTAATAAAATATATCATTAAAATTCTCTTCCTTATTATTATTTGCTCTCCGCATTGGTGAACAGGCAGCCTAATGTTTTGGGTGATAGTATCAAACGAATGTCCTTATCACCATACATATAGCTCAGTTAGGTAAAATCTTGCTTGTAGCTATCTATAATTTTCTATGTTGACATATTCGCATTTTGTGTTCTGGTTTTTACAAATATAAACAAAAATAGTAGATACAGCATTTATTTTGATATTTTAAAAATATACCATTATATAACTATTTACTCTGCAGTAGCTAAAAGATGTTTGTGCACACATTCTTCTTTATTGATAAGATGGGTTGTCTTATTGACAAGCTGCATCAAGGTGTTTAAGTTATTCGACCACTCGTTCAGACGGTCGGAGGCATCCATATTCAAGCTTAAAAAACAAATAATTCATTAGAAATCGCAAGAGAGAAACAGTTATCAGGTAAATATGGCAGCAGCACTCCCTCGAGTATTAACAACATCCACTGCGATCAGCAACCCGCCTGCCAACAAGCGTGGCGATTACAGCACTATACCCCCAATTTGGAGAGGCCTATGTCTAGCAGTGGACGTCGAAAGGCTGATAGATGGATGGAATTATGGTTATAATTCAACAATAATAAAGATAAATAATATTATGAAGCTCATAATACTCTAGAAACTTAATAGCTTGTGAGCTTAATAAATTTTGGTTGTTAACAGGTGTTTTAGACATTTTTCTTCCTTTCTACGTTATTTGTATTATCGCCAGATGAACAACTCTCGTAGAATAAAGATGAATACAAAAGAGTCTCCATAATGTTGTAGGTACATACTGTTTGTTAGACGCATCCATATAGTACTTATATGCTGACAGTATATATATACTACGAGTATATATATATATATGGCTAGACGCACCGAAAGTGATGTTAACCAGTGGGCGGGACATCTGTTACCGTAATCGTTATTATTTAACGTACGTTAAGGACCTCATTTCGTGAAACAACGCTTTTTTTGGTTTGACGATGGTTAACTCCATTTTTGACGTTTATGTATGCGTCAAGTATAGCTGAAGCAACCGGCCCTAAGGGAAGTAAGTAATTATCACCCTTTGCATTCTAGTGGTAGGGTTTGGTACCAAGTGGCAGTACTCACTTGCTATCAGGTCCGACCGGGTTGGTACCACCTCTCCCGTGTAACCGGCCATGAAGCACATTGGTGTGTTTTGGTTGTAGCAGGAGATAGCCGTTAATTCTTTCATTTCATATTATTTGTGAAATGAAATGGTGAGCAGAAAAGAAAATTATAGAAGTTTTCTTTTTTAGATATTTTTTTAAAATATATTTTTAGCATTTTACATGCTTAACACTATTTCACTTTTTGTTTAATTATAGAAGTTATTAAAGTATATTCACCTGAAATGTACCACACCAGCCGGACGATCAATCTTAGCGCGCACAACACCACTGACTACTAACTGACTAAGTGCCTCCTCAGTTTCAGTCTCGCTCAGCCCAAGCAACTCACTCATACGCTTTAGTGTAATGCGAGTGTAGTACATCGACATTATTCGTATGTTCTGAAATAATTACAAGGCATAATATGTAAAATTGTAAACGTTATTAAAAAGTGCTTTCAAAAAAAGGTGGTAGATCCTCACTGATGAGTATAATATATATAATAATTTCTACATAAAAATAGCGATCTTATGGGAATCAGGGATGTTATGGACATTAAATTTTGGATCTGGATACAGATAAAGAATAATATTATTAAATCACAATGTGTTAAATGTTAAATATATTATTGTAATGTAATCCCACAATCCATTACTAGTTATGACTCCATCCATCCATCCATCAGCCTTTCGAAGTCCACTGCTGGACATAGGCCTCCCCAAGGGTACGCCACAACATGTGTTTCGCTCATAATGGGGGATAGTGCCGTAATCGCCACGCTTGGCAGGCGGGTTGGCGATCGCAGTGAATGTTGTTAATAGTCGAGGAAGTGCTGCTGCCCACTCCCCCGGTATTCCCTCACTCGGCTCTTACGACTCCCATGGGCGTAGAGGGATGGGATAATTCTAAAGCCGGCCCCACACGGCACAGTTATGACTAAGCAATAGAAATAATAAGCAATGCAGGGGACGCGCGAGGTTTGTGTGTCGGCTCATTTGGGCAAAAACAAAAACCTGTCATAATTTGTACAAATTAGACTCCGCCCCTATCAAAAATTATTTAAAAAAATTATATCATTCCGGTATTTTTTTATTTCGTTTATCCCGTAGTTTCGGTCACGGTTACGGAGCTATAGCATGGTAACAAACTTACTTTAACATTTATGATATTAGTAAGGATTAGCTAGCTTTAAATTATTTTGACAAACAGTGAGGAATGCGGAATGCCACAAAGATTTTATAGCATCACTGATAAGCCGATAACTTACATGTTCTACAACTCTATTCTTCAGATCATTCCATCGCTCTTTACCCTTCTCTTCACTAGGATTGAAGTATGGAGTCGCTCTGAGCATTTTCTCATATGTAGAGCAAAGCGTATTCCATCTGATGATTTCTGGATTGATGAACAGCCCTAGTAACTGTCTAAAAAAGAAAAATAAATAAATACAATCACACTAACAATATAATCACCAAGTAGGTTACTTCCAACCGTTCAGTAAACCTCTACTTTTTGGTAAGATGTTGCCAGCCAACAATAAAAAAAAAAAAAAATTTTTGAAGAGTAAATTTTTGTAGAGTATCTCTCTATGGATAGATGCCACACATACATCATTATAAAATTTATGTAAGTATCAATACACACAATATTGTGTACATAGAAAACTGAAACAGTCTCACTTGTATTCTGGCAGTTTATCCAACTCCTTATCTTCATTAAGCCTGTGCGTCAGATCAGCTTGTTCATTATCATAAGGCGCCAATATTAAAAAGACCACACTGCCCACCACAGCATTGGTACAAGCTGCTTTTCCCAGTGCTCGGAAGTGTCGGCAAACTGATAAATATGATCCATTATGCTGGTCTACTGATATCATTATGTGGTAGAATTTATCTTTGAGTTCCTAAAAAATAAAGATCTTCATCACTCACATAAATAGATATTTTTTTTAGAAATAGAACACCTACGCGGATTTTTTTTTATCCCTTATGACACAAAGTACACCCAGACTCAGAACAAATATCACACAAAAAATTTACCTGTGTGGGAATAAACCCACAACACTCGCCATATTAACTTTACTTTACCACTGTAACATGGAATTTCACCTCGTTACACCTGCTACCTTGGTTTTTAAATCTTAAAGAGTACACAAATAAAGTTGTATATTACATTAATGTTATAATAATTTGTCGCTCTTTAGCATGTGATATAAAAGGACCCACCCCTGTTTAGTTATTTCATCTTATAAAGAGCAATACAATAATATAATATAGGTTTTTAAAAAAATATGAGCAAGTTTAAAACATAAATCAAAGAAAAAAAGTTTCTATTTGTCATTACCTAATTTTACCACATTAATACATGGACTTTTAAGCCTAAGAATTTTCTTTGTATTGCAATTCGATGGTACATATAATTGAATAAAATATTCTACAAATTAAATATTGACCAAAAATAGATTTTAACTTAATACATTTCAACGAAACAATTTACCTCAGTATTATCTTCTTCGAAGAACTTAGTGTTAATCTTCTTGGATATTATCTGAGTGCGAACATAATCCTTGATTGCAAGGCAGAATCTCATCTGCTCAAGAATCAGCTCAACTTTCTCCACCTTGTCCATTGAACCATAAGTCTCCACTTGCAGATCTTGAATGATCTTAGCAGCTTCAGCTATATCGCCTTCCTCCTCTTTAAGAAGAGCTAACATGTGTGTTAATCTAGCCCTTTCTACTTCAACATAAATTTTCCCTTCAGTGATTGATCTGAGTGTTTCAATAAGTTTTATCTTTGTCTCCTTGTCAGGTGTTTGCGGAACATAAGTACAACATTCTTGAACCATTTTCACTACAGCTTGTTTGAGTTGTGACCTAAAAATAAATTACATTTTATTGTGAGACATCAATAGTTATATCCTTTTATCAAAACTAACATTCCAGAACCTTTGATGGCATACATATTATTGCATTTACTTGTTATACTTATTTGAAAATACATTTTTTTTATAACTTCAGTATCAGGTAACGGAATTAATGCATACTCTAAAATTAAATTATTATAAATTACCTTCTTTTAGCCAGAAGGATGATTTGGTCATTAAGTGCAGACCAATTTTTAGCTTCAAAACATATCTGCACAATAGCAACTAAGATCCTTGCAGTAGAAGCCATATCAGCACCCTGGAAAATGACATGAAATAAAACCAAGGATTTTTAAACGCAAAGTGAAAAATGTGAAATCGAAAATAACAGTCATGAGCAGGATTTGAACCTGCATCTCCTGGATACCGTCCAGATGCTTTGCCAATTCAGCCATTGTGACGATTGCTCCTGACTGCTAATTTCGATAACACATTCATACTTAACGTCTTTGGGAAACGCCTGCACCATCTGTCGGAAGTATTTGCATACATTATACCAACCAGGTAAACTTAATTTTACAATTAAGATTTTTACCTAATAATGACACAATCCCTATAAATATTTAGATATTTTTATATATATTTTTAGCATTTGACATGCTTAACACTATACATTAAACACAAGGTGAAAAATGTGAAATCGAAAATAACAGTCACGAGCAGGATTTGAACACCTAGAAAATAGAAGTTAAAGTTTATATCTTTAGAAGTCAGTCAAAAAAAAAGATGCTTTAGTTACATAGCAGATTATATTATAAAATACCTATCAGTAACTGAGGATTGTATGTATACTGTGATTTGTGGAATACAGATGTATTCCTTCTCAACTACATTCTCCCAAAGTAAATGTGCTTACTAGTCTTAGAAACAAACAATTAATATATAAAATAAAATTCTCTTACAGTTCTCGTTTGCTTTTCTAAGGCCAATAGTTGGTCGATAGCCTCTTGAACTCTGCCTTTCGAAGCCCACGATTTCCATAGTGGAATCTTTTCATCACATGTGGCACTATAATCCACCTGTAAAATAATGCATTTTTATTTGAAAAATAACGTGGTAATAGGTGGTAATCTATAAATACGAACTCATACAGTTGAACAGGGTTTCTGGATATGATTTGCCTCATAGTAAATAATGATAGCTACTGGAACATGCGTTTAATATTTTTTGTAGTGTAAGCCTTAGTTAGATATTTAGTGTGGTAGGATTATATTTTACATACTTCCATTTTTATAATTTTGCCACTGGCATCAAGACTGCCGACATCGCCGTTCGTAGACATTGTAATAAATACCGTACTGAAATAGAAGTTAATTTTTATCAATCGAGTAAGTCAAAACAATAAACAAATTTCAATCAAAGTAGTTATGTTTAATTAGGTACTTACCTTAACAATTTTAGAATTCAATAATTCCAATTTGAATAAACAAGAACACAAATCGGAAAGTGCACGATAATGCAAACTCATCACAGACTATACCACACACAACTCACAAGTACCACAGCCACAGATGATAGAAGTGAGCTAAAGCGCCTTACGGACCTTCCATCCCCGCTGTACGTCGCTCAAGACCGCAGTGCTGGACGTAGCATACGCACCATCGTGCGGGTGCGAGCACTTAGCATGAGGGCTGTCCACTTAAAAAATATATCGATATTTCTATATGATTTAAGAATAGAATCCCAGTATCGATATTTATTGATATATCGCTTGAAGAACATCGGTATTTTTTACAATATCTAATCCATAAAAGTTTAACGTTAGATACCTTTCTCCAGTCAAACGCAAAAAGCTAGCTACTGTATTTGATTTGGTACGTGTGAATGTGGAATCAAAGATCAGATTTCATAGCTACACGAGTAGTGTACCTAATGATAGGGGTTTTATATGTCTGTTACTTGAATAGAACTGTACTACTAAGATAGTGGTGAGATGACTGTGATGAGTTATATTATATGTTTGTAAGTAAAACGACGCGTCACCCAGGACGTTAAGTATGAATGTGTTGTCGAAATTAGCAGTCGAGAGCAGTTGTCACGATTGCTGAATTGGCAATACATCTGGACGGTATCCAGGAGATGCAGGTTCAAATCCTGCTCGTGACTGTTATTTTCAATTTATTGCACATTTTCCACGTTGTGTTTAATATCATAGTTATCTTTAAAATTATTCCGGTTATCATATATCAAACTATTGCTATCTCGGTAATGTATACGCTGAGAACGTGTCTATGATATCCTCTGTCTACGATCAGGATAGATAATTTAGCTGCTCACTGACAAATGTCTTACCTGTTAATTATGTTTTTTAACGTTTTGTTTTTATTGTAATTATTAGTCCGATATATTTTTTAATAGATTTGGCAAAAAATAAAAAGGAATATTAAATGTTTCTATAAATAAATATATTGATTAATCGAATAAAATAAATAATTGTCAAAACATCAATCAATCATCATCAATGCGATATATAGTATGGAAAACATGGAATAAGTTCGATATACCGATATTTAGTAAATACCGTAGTGCTTGATGTAATCGATGAATAAACTGAGCGCACATGTTTTAGGTAAATATTTACATGTTTACACCAGTTTTATCAAAATGACAAAAAATGGGAGTTGTTGTTGACAACACCAGAGTAGAGGAAAAAAATAAGAAGAGATTTTGTATAATTTTTTTTTGTTTATGTTGTAGTTAGCGCAGGAGACATTTCACAGACAATTGTAGCACTTGTATCTTTTAATAAATCTAGTTATTTTTTGATATCCTATATTTGTCGCAAGCTCTAAATCCTGAATGAATCTGCTGGACAACAAGCTTAGGCAACTTCCATTTTGTTATACATCCCGCCAAGGAGACGACGATTACCATTTACCATCAGATGGAACGTGGCTCGTCTGCCACTATATGCAATAAAAAAAAAATATCATATCCGTATGGGGGTTAGTTACTGGTGTCCCTTCGGATATGACAGAGGAAGAAGCCCTAAAATACATAACAGTCCCGGTTGGTTTCGGTAAAATCCTGAAGGTAAGACGCATTTATTAATGCGAAAAGCTTTTAGGGATGACACTCCCGAGTGGAAGCCTACAGAGACCTGTGTCCTAACCTTCGATGGTCAGGTTTTACCCAAAAGGGTATTTTGTTGCTACACTTCTCTCCCTGTCGAGCAGTACATCTACCCCACCATCCAATGCAGGAAATGTTGCAGGTTTGGGCATGTAGAATCAATCTGTAGATCTAAGCCTCGATGATTCAGATGTGGTCAAGACCACCCTGGTAACGGCTGTGATGTGCCAGAGGCAGATGCCCTATGTGTATTGTGTGCTGGGAGCCATTTCGCGAATAGTAGGACTTGTCCAGAATATGGTAGACAATAAGCCATAAAAACAATGATGGCTGAAAAGGTCATCTCTTATGTTGAAGCCAATAAATCTCTGCCCTCTGTTTCTCACAGTTATGCACAGGCTGCTGCGAAAACTTCCCCCTCAACTCATTCATACAAAAAGACAGTCTTCCTTAACCCTAAGCCTCATAAACCTCTCTCCCCTTCATATGATAAAACCAGTCATTACAACTTGGTCAGTTCCCCTCCAACCTAATGGCTGTGCTCTCATCAACCCCCACTTACAATCTTCTGACAATGCACTCAACATCATTAAACTTCTCATTCAACTTTTGACATCATATATGTCTAGTCCTTCCCAGTCAACTCCTGCTTTTAATACTCCGCAACTACCGTCCAACGATGCTGAAAAACTGATATATCTTCTTCTTAACATTAAAAACGGCTGCTTTACAGGTATTCCTCCAGTGGAATGTGAGGAGCGTGCTTAATAATAAGCATGACCTCATATTCCTCTTAAATAAACACAAACCCTTAGTATGTGCCATAGCTGAGACTTGGCTTACCCCAAACCTCAGCTTTCATATTACACTCTACAATGTTACCCGTCATGACAGAATAGATGGCTATGGTGGTTCTGCCATATTAACAAGAAACCAGATACCTTTTGCTCCAATAAACATACCCATAATTGATGCAAATATAAATGTAGTGGCAAGCAAAGTGGACAACATTAAAGTGCTTTCTGTATACATTGCCCATCCCCAGTGTAGTTTTCTGCCATTATTGAGACAAACTTTAGAAAGCATAAATGGTCCCATATTAGTTATGGGAGACTAACTGTCACCGTTTTAGATGGGGTTTAGTACGATGTGATGCATTTGGAATAGGTTTAGTTGAAATTCTGGATGATCTTAACCTCTGTATTCTGAACAATGGCTGTCCCACCCGTAGACCTCTCCCTGGTCAGCAAAGCAGCTGCATAGACTTAACTTTCTGTTCTCCCAGCATTGCTGTCTCTGCACAATGGCAGTGCTCTTTTGTTTCCTATGGTAGTGACCATTTCGCCATTGTAATAACTTTGACAGGTAAAACTTTTTTAGAATAACCGCTGCCTCCACTTTTGAAATTCAATCTTTCGAATCCTGACTGAACTAAATTCTCTGGAACCATAGAAAATAAAATAGCTTCCCTTCCTAATCTAAATATTCTGAACTCACCTAATCATAACTACGCTGAATTCTGCTGTCAAAAGTTTGTAGAGACACTATGTGCGTGTGCAGAGGCATGTTTCCCCATTCAAAATAGTGCACGGGGTAGAATTCCATCCCCACCATGGTGGGACCATGAATGCACCTCTGCTGTTAAGGAACGGAAAGAAGCAGAGAAGCGGTATGGTAGGGAAATGAGCACTCACAACCTCCTACTTTACAGACAAGTGTGTACAAAGACTAGAAGCCTGCTACGTAAGAAAAAGCGTGCTGGATGGATTCGTTTTTGCTCATCATTGTCCCCGTCTACTCCAACATCTCTTTGTCTGGAGAAACATTAACAAATTTAGATCTGGATGTGCCCCATCAACTTCTTCAGCCATAACCCAGGAAACTGCTGAACTATTTTTTAATAATTTAGCGCTCTCTTATGTTCCTTCTCTAACAGAAATCCATCACCCCTACCACCCCACTTCTCATGCATTAGATGATCCGTTAGATGCCCCATTTTGTATTTTCGAATTGGAAATGGCGCTTAAACATACCAAGGACTTTGCGTCAGGGGTTGATGGCATACCTTATTCTTTCTTTGTTCATGCCGGTTCTACGGCCAAAAAATATTTCCTTGTACTCCTAAATTACTGCTATAACAACGGCTGGGTTCCCTCATACTGGAAGACCCAAATACTAAACCCTATTTTAAAACCGGGCAAACCCGCTGACGACCCAAATAGCTTTAGACCAATTGCCCTCTCTGTTTTATTAAAATTTCTCGAACACTCATAAAAAACCGTCTGGAATATATAGCAGAATCTCGAGACTTACTACCTAGCTACCAGCTTTGATTTAGAAAGGGATACAGCACCATGGATATTGTAGGGACTCTTATTACGGATATCCAAATTGCTCTGTCTAACACGGAATCTGTTGTGGCAGCTTTCCTTGATATATCTGCTGCATACGATTGTGTCCATTTTCCCACTCTCCGGCATAAATTGCACCAGCTGAGACTTCCGGTCAAGATGGTTCATTGCATTTGTGAGATTCTTATGTCTCGGTCGTTGGTACTGAGAGCTCAGACTGTCCCTATGCTACGAAGGTTTGCTTGGAAAGGGCTGGCTCAAGGCTCAGTCTTAAGTCCCTTGCTGTTCAAGATTTATACAGCAGACATTGGCTCATGCCTTAACCCTAGATGCCATATCCTTCAGTATGCGGACGATCTGGCTTTGTATCTCAAGGACATTCCAATTTGCGATGCAGCCTCTTCCCTGGGTATATCTCTGGGCTCTCTTAATCAGTGGCTACTAGACCATGGTTTAAGTCTTTCACTCCAAAAAATCTCCGTAACTATATTTACCCGTAAAAGAAATATTCCACAAATCGAATTAAGCATTCTGGGGCATAACATCCTTATTGCACCCAAAGTGAAATTTCTTTTTATCTCGATGCTAAATTAACTGGCATTCATCACCTTAACCACTCTATTAAAAAATGTAAAAATGTCATAAATATTATAAAAGCTCTGGCTGGTGTGTGGTGGGGTGCATACCTTCTCACTTTAAAACTGGTCTACAACGCTCTAGTCTGAAGCAGAATGGATTATGGGGCCTTTTTATTAATTCCTTATAATAAAGGCGCATTGGCGAGGCTAGACAGATTAAAACCAAAAGTCTGCGAATCATCTCTGGGTGTTTGAAGTCCTCCCCTGCTAACGCCTTACAGGTCGAATGTGGAGAACCCTCTTTGGCTCTGAGAATGCAATATCTAGCCACTCGTTTCCTGTCCAGATCCATTAGTAGAAAGACGCACCCATTAAAGCAAAAACTTCCCCACTTAAATCACCTATGCAACGTATCTAACTATTAGCAACATAAAGAATCCCCTTTGATTGTCCAAGCCTTTCAATTGTTTCAAAATCTTGAGGGACCTATCATAGGGCAGGATAGGCTTTCCCTGTTCAACTTTGAATACAAAGTAATTTGTTTCCAACCTAAAATATTTTTGGACATAGGAATCTCCAAAACATCAGTTTCGGTTAACGCAACCTTCAATTCATTAGTTCAGGAGCGGTGGCCCGAATTTGAAATTTTTTTACGGATGCATCTAAATTATCAGAAATTAGCCACATTGGTTCTGCGGTATACTACCAAAATTCGAAAATAATTTTAAAATTCAGGTGCCCTAAGGAGTCCTCTGTATTTACTGGTGAGTGTGTAGCGTTATTGGAGGCATGTATCTTTATTCAGTCCCATAATATAAAGAAGGCTGTTATTTTTACGGACTCTTTGAGTTGTCTTAATGCTCTGCCGCAAAACCCTTTTAAAAGTCGGTTGCACTCCAACATAATTTTAGAAATTAAAAAGACAATCTATTCCTGTGTTTCAAGCGAGAAAGTCGTTAACCTTGTTTGGATCCCCAGCCACAGTGGCATCACGGGTAATGACTGTGCAGATACATTGGCTAAATCCGCGATGTCCTCTCAATTCTCTGACCTGAAACATTTTGCTCACCATGGCTATGATCTTAAGAGTCTTGCTAAGGTAGCTCTCGATTCTGCATAGCAACATCACTGGGATGACTCAAGCAAAAGGAAGGGTCAGTTCTATCGTTCAATTCAACCCTCAGTAAAACCAAAACCCTGAAGTGGGTGGTATTGTGGATTATAATTGAATAAACACTGAGTTTAGTGAAAAGGGTTTAATAAACTAAAGAAACACAAGTTAGGTACACTATTGGGCAAAGTTATCAATTACAGCGTTACGAAATCAAAGACCCGTGCGCCTACGGCGACGAGCAGCGAGCGGACTGGCGCGGAATAGGTAGGGCCACCACGACGCGCGTTGTGAATGAACCGGGAGTGATCGAATGAACGGAATTTTATTATGCGCAGCGCGCTATTTAACTCTTACACACTCCCCCTTTTGACTAGGACAGTGTCCTCACAACTAGTCAAACCATAACTGAAACTAACGTTTACGAGGTCGTCCTCTGCGACGAGCAGGAGCGACCGGGGCCTCAAGACACCCTTCACCCTCTCTACCATGATAACGCCTCAAATCAGAGATATGGTACTTGCCCACTATCTCTTGAGGTTTATCGGGAAAAGCAACGCAGTAAGTAGTGGGACTTGCCTTTTTACTGACTATGTAGGGGCCATCACGTTTCGGTGCAAATTTGGATGTGACACCTTTAGAAGCGTTGCTAAGTACGTGGGACTTCATAAGCACCAGATCACCAACTTCCAGCTCATCCGGTTGGCCACGAAGATCCTTAGCAGCATTCTGGGTATCTTGCTGTTTCTCAATGGATTCCTTACTTGAGCTGAGATTATCTGCAAGCTTCAGCAAGTATGGAGTGATCTGTGGAACGTAGTTTTCTGCCAGGATTACAGCGCGAAGATCGCTTTGTACATCCAGTGGTGACCTTAACTCACGAGCATAAGTTAAGTATGCAGGAGTTTGTTATGTAGATTTCGCGGTTCGCGATGTGTTCATGGCGAAACGAATGAAAGGAAGAGCTTCTGGGCATTCGTTATGATGATCCTGCACCAGGATCGCCAGGTGCGTCTTCAAATCATGATTCTTTCTCTCCGCCGGATTAGCCTCTGGATGGTACAGCGGAATAAGGTTTTGCTTCATGTTCAGGGTGAACATCGCTTTCTGCATCACTTCTGCAACGAATTGCACTCCGTTGTCGGATGTGACGCGCCGAGGGAACCCGTAACGTAAGAACACTTGTTCAATCAGGGTTTTGGCACATACTTCGGCAGTGGCTTCAACGAGAGAGAATACTTCCACCCATTTGATTGCAGTGTTTTCGACTCTCCATTGGCACCCCTCGGAAGCGGTCCAAATAAATCTACAGCCAAAACTTCAAATCGTCGGGCTGGACCGGAGTTTGAAGCAATCCCGTAGGTTTCTCATTTGACGGCTTGAACCTCTGACAATCGATGCATGTTTTCAGGTAATCAGCAATGTAACGACGCATGCCAGGGAAGTAGAACCGTCTTGAAATACGATTCAGAGTTCTATCAAGACCTCCGTGACCTGAAGTAGCAGCATCGTGGCACTCCATCATAACTTGTTTTCTTCTTTTTTCAGGTATCACAAGTTGCGGCTCTTCAGTGTCAACATCAGTATAGCGGTATAAGACTCCTTTACACATATGGTACCCTCTTTCAGACCATCTGTTGATCTCTAATTCATCTTTCCCTTCGGCCATTGATAATCTTCGCTACTTCTGGATCGGCGAGCTGATCGTCACGCAAAGCAGCGGCTTCCCATCGCAGCGTTTCTACGATCACAGTGCAGACTCCGCAAGAATCACGGGCTTCGTTTTCATAACGCGATTAAGTGAATCAGCAATAACATTGGCCTTTCCAGGTGTATAGTCCACTTGAAGATCAAAGGATTGGAGCTTCATCGCCCGCCGAACCAGTCTTCCCGTCGGCGACTTCAAGTTGAGTAACCATTTCAGAGGTTGATGGTCACTAGCCACACGCACGGAGTGTCCATCTATGAAACCACGGAACTTCTCAACTGCCCACACGACAGCACGAGCTTCTCGAGTAATTACGCTCGGCAGGTGTAAAAAGGCGGCTGGCGTACGCGATTGGACGTTCTTCACGAATAGACTCCCCCTGCAGTAAAGCGGCGCCCAGAGCATAATTGCTGGCGTCGGTTCTCAGGACGAATGGAAGAGCATAGTCTGGCTGAATAAGTATCAGCGATGAGGTAAGTAGTCTTTTCAGTTCGTTAACGCTTTCACCTGGGCTTCTCCCCACAACCAGGACTGATCTTTTCTAGTAACAACAACATTGCAGGTGCATTCCGTAATCCAAACGGCATGCGCTTGAACCTGTGAACTCCGAAAGGTAAAACGAACGCCGTCTTATCCTGACCATCCTGCTTGACAGAAACTTGCCAGTACACGGATCGCAAGTCGATGGTGCTCATGTAGCAGCTTTTACCTGTGTACTGCAGCAGATCGTCAATGACGGGTAATGGATAAGAGTCACTCTTTGTGACAGCGTTGAGTTTCCTATAGTCCACGCAGAATCTAAACGTACTGTCCTTCTTTGGTACGAGAAGAGCGGGCGCAGCCCAGGAAGACTCGCACTCTTCAATAATACCCTCTTTCATCATGAAAAAATGAATTGGTAAAGCATCTGGACGGTATCCAGGAGATGCAGGTTCAAATCCTGCTCCTGACTGTTATTTTCGATTTCACATTTTTCACTTTGTGTTTAATGTATAGTGCTAAGCATGTCGAATGCTAAAAATATATATAAATATTTATAGGGTTTGCGTCATTATTAGGTAAAATCTTATTTGTAAAATTAAGTTTACCTGGTCGGTATAATGTATGAAAATACTTCCGACAGATGGTGCAGGCGTCACCCAAAGACGTTAAGTATGAATGTGTTATCGAAATTAGCAGTAAGGAGCAATTGTCAGGATTGCTGAATTGGTAAAGCGTCTGGACGGTATCCAGGAGATGCAGGTTCAAATCCTGCTCCTGACTGTTATTTTCGATTTCACATTTTTCACTTTGTGTTTAATGTATAGTGCTAAGCATGTCAAATGCTAAAAATATATATAAATATTTATAGGGTTTGCGTCATTATTAGGTAAAATCTTAATTGTAAAATTAAGTTTACCTGGTCGGTATAATGTATGAAAATACTTCCGACAGATGGTGCAGGCGTCACCCAAAGACGTTAAGTATGAATGTGTTATCGAAATTAGCAGTAAGGAGCAATTGTCAGGATTGCTGAATTGGTAAAGCATCTGGACGGTATCCAGGAGATGCAGGTTCAAATCCTGCTCCTGACCGTTATTTTCGATTTCACATTTTTCACTTTGTGTTTAATCGATACATTTTTCTTCGGACCACTCCATTATGCGATTCACAACGTAGGTGCACGGAGCGGAGAACGTACACACTTTTGTCTCCTTTGCTCGCGTTCATGCATACACTGCGCTCCGCTTTGTGATCGCGCTAAAAACCGACAGAGCTCGGATCGTCTGCCGGGGAGCTGCAACATTGCACGCTCCAAGTTCGCAAGCGTATCCATTAGGTGGAGCAGTTGCTGGAGCTCGGAGCGTAAAAGGTTCGCGAACATAGTGGATACCCACCTTTACATGCTCTACACAGCTAAGCACAATGTCTTTGGGTGTGTTCCGATATACACTGAGAGCACTGTAAGGTGTGACGTCAATTTAGTATACTGCGAGTGCGAAGTCATTCCTTTATAGTTAGCTATACTGGTTACTGTTTTTAACGGAATTTAGTCCAGTATACTGATCTGTCATTACTTTCATTTCATACAAAGTATTGGTTTTACACTGCAATAAACACAATTTCTTTACATTTTTTCATGTTTCGGTATCTTTGATTTACAATATTCAATAATCATTAAATTTTTCATAGTGCAAATTGTTATATTTTATTCTGCACGCTGTTGATCACGTGTTATCACAGTGCTCGCAGTGTATATCGGAACACAGCCTTTATCTGTTATTGTATGATGTCGGCTATAAATTAGGGATGCAGGAAGAACCAAAAACTATCGATATATCTCGTATCAATGTTTTAAAAAAAAATTAATATATTATATTACCCTTTACTTTTAAAATAAAGGATATTTTTGCGCTCTTGGAACCTAGCATCCCCCACTAATAATTTGTGATTTTATTTGTCACAGATTTTCATATAGTGGGAAGAAGCCGTCCATTTATTAATTTTCTGTCGTCGGAATGAAGTGATGAGCAGTGGCTTAGCAACATAGTATTAAATACCAATACATTTTTATTTTATCGAATTGATTAATCATTTGAATTGTATTATTATTAGCATTCAAAGCATTTACTATTGTTACACAAGGTTAGAAAGAACAAAAAAAAAACGAACTAATATAAAATATCAATAGTGTAACAAAGATAGCCAGATCAGTTTTTGTTGTGCTAATTGCAAAATACTCATTCCCCCATTACATTATACTTTCAACTTAACTTATTAGTCTTCGTCAATCTTCATTACTAAATAATATTATTTGGAAGAAAAAAAATTAAAATTATTCAAAATAAAATAATATTATCATAATTTGTCATTGTCACGCGATATATATAAGAGTGTAAAATTTCAGCTCAATGGGAAACCGGGAAGTGTTTCTAAATTTAACTTGCAAGATTTGAACGGGCAAGTAAAATAAAAGCGTCACCGCGCTTACACCCGGTTTTGCCCTCCCTCAAAGATGTTTCACATGAGGGCGCAGCATAGGACGGCCTCCCGCCAGAAGGACTGACGACCTGGTGAAAACCGTAAGGAGTCTTTGGGTGTAGTCACTATCTAGCGTCGGTGTGGAATGTCTGTAGACGATCCTATGACTCTCCATTATACACTTAACGCCCAGGAACGTTATACCATTACGCCACTGCGGCGTCTGGCGCCACCGCGGCATTTTTGCGCAGCGCCCGTACTCCCATTTGAACCTCATTTACCAACTCAAATACTACGAACGCAGTGTTTTGTTATTGTTACTTTGATCTAGTTGAATATGCGCTTCGAATGGTTCTAACACATACATATTCGTATGTCCATTTATGTATTAATACGGGCCGAAATTACAATTTCGAAAAAAATCTACTTAAGGTTAGAAATATATTTTTATTTCAAAAATAGAGCGATTACATATAATTATTTTGTTTCAGAGCACTTGATGGATACAATTTACAATAAAAAATAAATAAAACCATGTACCATAGTATAAAAATATACATATACATTCATGATAATTGTTACACAATAGTCGCGCGGTTTTCGCCGCTGATGTTTAACAATTTATTTCTGTAAAATAACAAGATGTGAAATAAAAATATTTATTATACCTAAATGATTGTTTCATCCTTAAAATTATGTAACAATTACAATTATAATTGAATAAACCGCTACTGTAAAATATGAGTACAAACACATCAGAGTACCTCATCCATAGCAATTAACTTTAAGTTTCACAAGGTTTTTTGGTTAACAAACATAATTAGATTCAAATTAAATTAGCCATAAATAAACTACATAAAAATAGCTTTTCAATGGTACCAAACCCATGTTTTTCTGGTGAACAAGGAACGAAGATATTAGCATTTCAAGTAGATCACTCGCAAAAAGTCAAGAAATATAAGGGTCTATCCACATTAGCTTGTCTGGCCCAACAATTGACTAAGTATTATTTAAATTCTGTTGAAAACGCAACTTCTGTTTTTGACTAATATGGAGTAGATTAGGCAGCCAAAAAAATGCTACAAATCCCCAATAAACCATGACCCAGATCTGTCTCTACCACAGTGCTGCCTTCTCCAGCTGATGCCCAGTGCCTTCACCTGATGAAGTCCCAGGCGTGTCACTAAATACAGAAAATATAAATATGTATGAACATTATATTGTCTAATTTATTACTGTCCTACCATTGAGCACCGGTCTTCTCTCAGTAAGAGAGGGATGTGGGCCGATGACCATGCTAGCCCAGTACTTAAATCCATCCATTCATCCATCAGCCTTTCAACGACGTCCACTGCTGCATAGGCCTCCCCAAGAGAACGCCACTACGAGCGGTCCCGTCATGGGGATAATGCCGTAATCGCCACGCTTGGCAGGTGGGTTGGTGATCGCAGTGGATGTTGTTAATACTCGAGGGAGAGCTTCTGCCCACTCCCTCGGTATTCCCTAAGTCGGTTCTTATGACTCCCGTGGGTAAAGAGGGATGGGACAATTCTAAAGCCGGCCCCACACGGGTACTTAAATATATTGAGCAATTTATTACCATGCCACATTGAGCTGTAGTCCACTATGCTAGCCCAGTGCTGGTTGGCAGACTTTACATTCCTATAGTTACATGATATACCAAATTTTCATTCCTTATTTGCAAGTGATAGCTTCTCTTGTAAATAACTAAAAAAATAGGTGCTATTAAAATAATCCATACTTACGAGAAAGGCAGCATGCGTGAGGAGCTGGCCCCACCATGACTGGCCCGGCCACGAGCACGACCATGGCCGCATTCTCTTATACTTTTGTCCATGATCTAAAATAAAATCATCCCTGTGCTATAAATTTTATGATGACTGGTAGAGTAGTTGTGGTGATCTATCCCACATTAGCCGTAAACATATTTTTATGAGATATTAAGTAGCCCATGTGATATTCCAGATTATAATCTCTTTGCCAAATTTCATCCAAATCCGTTCAGCCATTCTGGCGTGATTAATTGGTGCAGTTGAGATGGCCAATTTTGAATGTAGCCCATGTGCTACTCCACACTTTAATCTATCTATGTGTGAAATTTCATTCAAATACGTTCAGCCGTTTCATTGAATTACAAACATCCACACCAACACTAGGAAGAAGTAAGATTTCAACAAAATTGAAATTAATATTTACAGCTCCAACCACACAATTATGAGCGACCATCCATCATGAGTAAGAAGTAAAGTAAGATTTCGATTAAAGTCCATATAAAAAATATATTTCTAACATTTATATATCAATGGTCACAATTTTCAGATGGGACCGTGACCTTAGTTCACGAACGCCACATAACTTTCACAAGAAGGCCGATCGTTTGAGTCGTAAATTGTAAGAAAATGATGAATCTTGTAGTATATTATATTTAAAGGGACTTTATTGTACACACAATAGTAGATAATAATTGTATACCATTATTTAAATGTGATTACAGCATTAAATTGTTATAATTAATATGTAACTAAATCTGCCGCCATTCGGAACAAAAATTGTTGGTAGTAAACTTAAAAAACACATTTCCACGAAATTAATTGACTCTCACCATAAGATTAATTGCTCACACTCTAAATAATATGTTCAAATAACTAAATAAAAATATGATAATGGTACATACCGCCAATATACGTTAATTTATTTTTGAAGACGACCACTCGCTTTGCGTGCCGCCGGAAAAAGTGAGCTCGGTTCGTGCTACAGGGTAATATTTCATTAATTTTCTGTTGAATGTTGGCACTATGTAGTATTCGCGATATGTTTTACTGAGCTTACGTTATCTATTATGGAAATAGTTTTCTTTCTCTATGGTAATAATCAACTACGTAAAAAGAAACAAAAAAAATTTGAACCGTGCGAAGAAATGAAGCATGGTAAGTTTTGTTGCTGTTATCTAGTCTACGGGTACAAATTGTGTGGTAAATTTTGTTACCACAGCGAGCCTGTATGACATCAAGCCCGACACCCACCCCAGTGACGTGCGTAAACTTGCATTTTGGACCGTGTTACCAAAAAAAGACCCCTTGTTTTGGCATTCTCGAATGACTGATGGATGGAATAAAATATTTTGTTTTTATCGTAATACCTCACTTTTAAATCTTTTTCTCCTTAAATCGTCACATCACTAACTTATATAGGTATGTTTGGACTTAGAATGAACGTCCATACACAGGATTAAATTTATTTCTTTATGCTTTTTACTACCCAAATCTGTTCAATAAAGTGCTATGCCCTTATTTTTTTTGTTTGTATAAAAAGAAGGCATGCGTAATTAATTGATCTATCAACCATTTGACACACATATACACAATTATACAGGTTAGATAAAGATTTACGCAAATACCTTTGTCCACCCAAAAAATTATTGATCGCTTGAAGGACTGAAGTATCGATATCGGTATTTTTTATGCGCTTCCCTAGCAATGTCCGCCATTTTCGGTTCTAACTTAGAAACGACACGGATTTCTTCTCCTTCTGTTTTCTATCTTTCAATATCATGCCATAATATCAAAAAAAAAAGAAGTAGATAAATATTAAATATGGCGTTGTAGCACCTGGTAGCACCATTCCAGCTTGTTTTTGTATTGTATACGTAATAAATAATATTAATAATATTTAACGACGCTAATCTCTCTCGAGGTTTCAGCATATAATTGATGTAGTTTGTAATCAGTGTAATGATTGACGTGATCAGTTCGTGATAATTATCAAGAACTAGCATTGTTGTATTTGTTCTACATAACATATGTTGGACTACTTTTGTTCATTGCATATAGATCGTTAAT
This sequence comes from Leucoma salicis, assembly GCA_948253155.1. Classification (NCBI taxonomy): domain Eukaryota; kingdom Metazoa; phylum Arthropoda; class Insecta; order Lepidoptera; family Erebidae; genus Leucoma; species Leucoma salicis. The sequence continues at coordinate 12,005,869 of OX411812.1, read as the reverse complement.
AAAGTGTTTACACAATGATTTCAATTAAGAGATTTGAAAATACTCCTAACCATTGCAAAGGCACCCGAAGTCATTCAGCACAAGGCTTAGGCAGTTCAGTGCCTGGTTCTGCCGTGAAGATACCGTTACCGCCCCGATTATGGATTACAGGTAAATAATATGGTGATATTATTATCTCTATATGTTCTTCTACCAGATAGAGCTCTAATGTCATTATAATATTATTTACGGAAGCAGATTGATTTATCGTGTTAGATTGTCTTTGTCTGAGATTTCTATGTGAAAGTTGAGGAATGGTGTTATTTCTTGCATGGTAACAACTTCTAGCACATAAAATATAGCACTGCATCAATTTCTATTGTAACATAATTATTATCACTTCTGCTAATCTTTACAATCTTCTGGCCTTGTCTAGAAGGGCATTACCTTGTAGTTTTACTTTTTCATCTAGTACAAATAATACAAAAAATTAACATTTATAAGATAAACAAAATCTAGGCAATAAATAAATAAATATTCACGGCCATTTCACACAACACCCTCTGGTCCCAAACTAAGCTTACAAGGTTGTGCTATGGGTACCAGATTACGGATATAATACATATTTATACTACTTTTTTTTTTTCTTAAATACATACATATAATAGATAGAAAACACCCAGATGCAGTACGAATACCTGTGTTCCTCACACAAATAATTATCCTGAGTGGGAATTGAACCCACAACCTCGTGCACGGAAGTCGGTTACACTACCAATTACAAGACGAGGCCGATCTAGATATGGCACATTTGAAGAATATATATGTATATAGTCAATTTTATTACGGGATTTACAAACCTTAGTTTGGGACCAGAAGATGTGTGAAAATGTCTATGAATATTTATTTTATTTATTAATTTAGAAATTGGTTGGATTCTTAAGTAGTGACTATGTAACAGACAACAGTGTAGGACAGTCTCCCACCAGAAGGACTGATGAACTGGTCAAAGTTGCAGACAGCCGATGTATGCAGACGGCACAGGACCGTTCACTGGGGCACTTTCTTGGGGAGGCCTATGTCCACCAGTGGACGATAGAAATGAAACTTAAAAGTATCAATCTTGATTAAGGTTATAATACAAAACACTTGTGTTATAATCTATTACCTATTAAACATTAATTACTGTGTAGAGGACTGTATATAAGCAGATAACCTTAATTATTTGTAAATAATACAGATAAGTTGTTTTGGATATAAATCATATTATTGTTCTTTTCATTATCACATCATTGAATTTATAATATTTCAGAATATAGCAATATTATACATTGGTACAGTAAGGAACTCCTAATTCATGGTTTAAAAAAATGTAATGATTACTTGAAAACTCTTTATTTAACAGATGTGGAAGATGATTCATCTGATGACATAGATGATACAGTCAGAGAAGATGGCATAATACCTGTGGAGAGAACTAAAATGAGGGCTAGATTTCGTCACCACAAGCAAAGACAGACTCATATCCCTATAGGCATATTTTGGGATATTGAAAATTGCCAGGTAATAATGATTCCCAGTATGTATTTTTCAGTGCTGCTATTATTTATGCAATAGAATCCATTGACCTATTAAAAATGGAAGGTCTAGTAAAAAAGTCTAGTATATTCATGAAAAGAGTGTCTCTAGTCAACCTATATAAATGTAGGTACATTAATTATATTAATACATACAAACTTCAATATTCTAATTTGAAACCTGTACCATTATAATAGTGTTGAGTTTTCTTTGCAATAATTAATTAGCTTATGTACCTTCTACCAATAGGCCACACCATGATCACCTCATGCAGCTTCTAGTGAATATGATTTATTTTTACAAATATTCAAAATTTTCATAATATTCTTTGTTTTTAAGCAAAATACTTGCAGATGCTATTTTTTTATTGCTAATCATGGCAGATGAGCCACGGCCCACCCGATGGTAAGTGGTAACCGTCACTCATGACTCCCGATGTTGACCAAACAAACACTGGCATGTTATATGTATTTTGGTACGGATGCCTCTGAGCGCCGACACGAGGTCCATTTGTTGGTAGGTCAATCATAGAATCTCTATACCTCTAAGTCATACTTCGATGGAGACACCAAAAACTGAGTTGTCGAGTTTTCGTCTTATGAATGATTTCAATGTAATTGTCACAAATGGAATTTCTATTTTCTAGAAGAGAAAGTAATAATATTTTTTAAAGTTAGGACTATGGCAATGAGTTAATTCTATTTTCTGTAGAACTACTATAAAATATTTGTGGATTGTGACTTTACTTGCATAGATCTCAGAATTGGGTCAATATGTATAATATAAGTACTCCAGTTTATGGCATATTGACTTTCTCTTTGCAAAATCTCAGAGAAACCTAAAAATTTTCTGAGATAAAATTTATCCTATAGGTATGTTATGTGTGCCAAATATCATCAAAACCTGAAGCTCCTTTGCATGATTGAGTAACAAACATTCAAAAACAAACATTAAACTATATTTATTAATATTCGGTAAATTAACAGAATATTCAGCCTAATACGAACTTTAAAAAAATATGCCGTACGTACCGAATAGGAATATTTGGCCGAAGATTCGGCGCATCTCTATAATTAAATAGCATGTTTTAGATGAACTTGGTTTCCCAAAATTGTGCAATTTATGTTGAAGTCTTGTTCAGTCACGATTCGTTGTGTAAGTGCCCCTTTTTCTGTGGATATTTTTTTTTCGTTCATCAGCCTAACGGGTTTTAATCAGATTTGATGTTAATGTATATATTTTGAGAGAGACTATCCAGTGATGTGTTATCTCTTATTTTCTTCACTTCACAGTGTTCAGATTGAGGCTAGTTGCATTCTTTTCAGCCGGAATATGCAGTCATTCATATCCATAACTTTCGTAGCTAGATGATTATTGTATCGTTTACGTCATTGTTTATAGGCCACTCGAGACCTTTCTACTTCTTCCTCGACTGTCGGTATTTTAAAATAATGGTGTACTTCCGTATTCTGTATGAACCATGGTGTATGACTCATGACCTTCAGCACTTTATTCTGAAGGATTTCTACATTTGAGTGACTTACCAATCCCCAAAGTTGTGTGCCTTATGCCCAGTGTGAGTTAAATATTAAACAAGATCTTAACAATCTTTACTTTTATAGATACCGCGTGGGTGTTCCGCTATAGATGTAGTTGCAGCAATTCGTTCCAAGTTTGTTAGAGATGGCAGGAGGGAGGCAGATTTTGTGGTTGTGTGTGATGTTCGTAAGGAATCCACTCAACGACTTTTAGAACTTAATGATGCTCAGGTAAGCAGTTCATTATTTTATTCAACTAATAAATAACATTATAAAGTGTATAGATTTTTTTTTTGAAATACACTATAGATACTTAGTATTTGTATGTACAGTGTGACATGCAGAAGTAGATGTTTCTGATCAAGGAAGCATTGTTGTGATGAAATTCTATTGTATTTTAAAACTTAGTTGTTTAATTACCAGGTGAGCCTTATACATGTGTGTAGAACGCAGAAAAATGCGGCAGATGACAAACTGAGGCAGTGTATGAGGAGATTTGGTGATTTACACTCGATACCTGCCGCTATTCTACTGATCTCAGGAGATATAGACTTTGCAGCTGATTTGTCCGACTTTCGATATAGGTATGCATTACTATAATTAATCTATTACTATTACAAAATTGTAACAGAGCGGTGTCTGTAAATTCAAGATATTTGAGAAAAATGACTGTAATATATATATATATATATTTATGTAATAGGCGTGTCTAAACCCAAAACAATTTTTTTTAGAATTTTTGTCGTCTGTTTGTTTGTTCGCGCATCACACAAAAACTACGGAACGGATTTTGATGCAACTTTTTTTATTTGAAAGGCCTTGATTACTTACTTACTTAAAAGCTGGTATACATTTTATCCGGCTACTATATCGGGAACCTGAGATTAACCGAAAAACTAGAAAATAAACTAGATTGTTTTTTAGAATTTATTTAAAAGAACTACTATGGATTTGATGCAACTTTTGTTTTTTAGAATTTATTTAAAAGAACTACTATGGATTTGATGCAACTTTTTTTTATTTGAAAGGCCTTGATTTGACTTAAAAACTGGTAGACATTTTTATCCTTCTACTATATCGGGAACCTGAGATATAACCGAAAAAGTAGCTTTTGGCTGCGGCGAAGCCGCTGGCAAAGGCTTGATATAAGTAAATTATTAATGCAAAGCAGTATACTTTGACAGATTATGCTGTCCATATGGCTGTTTTCGTGAATTATTTTTTGACTCCATTCTTAACTTACCTTTTTTTAAAGATAGTATTTATAGTAAACCAGTTGTTGCCAGGGGCTCCGCCGCAGGCTAAACCTCATTATTTGGTTATGTCTGTGGTTCAACGTATATAATAGCGAGATAATAATTTTGTATAAGCACTAATTTTGCAAGTCTATCAGAAGCTATCAAAAAAAAAAGTTATGATAATCAGTACGGTTGGTAGTTATTGCGTTTACAAACAAGTTAATAACAAACAAATCATCAAAAATTTTAAAAATATTAATTTTGGGTTCACACATTTTATTTTCTCAACCTATTAAGATCCCAAGACTTTTTCCAGTAGTCCGCCAATACAGGCGGAGAGACTACCCTGTTCTTTGCCCCGAAGGACGGGGTGTGCGGTTAGGTACATTTGGGAACAAATAAATACCTTAACAAAAAAATGGGTTGAGCATAGATCTTCTCTTAGAATAAAAGGGGTTCTGGTCACAGTCCACCATTTTGGCCCCAGTGAGGCTTGGCAGACTTCACAACCCATCGAGATAATCTCTCAGGCGTGCAGGTCTCCTCACGATGTTTACCTTCACCAAGAAGTCAATTTTGTGGCGCGTGAGATATGTCTGTGTATTACTTGTGTCTGCCGCTAGGCCGTCACTGGGGTTATAGAGATGATTTATATTCAAATACTGTACTAATAAGGTTGTTTAATTTTATTATATTTTGACGTGTAATATTTTGTCATCAGAAAGAACATGGAAGTGATATTGGTGCACAAACAGAATACTTCAGCAGCTTTAATCGCATGTGCCTCGTCGCATTACTGTTTCGATGAATTGGCATCTAATTTGCCAAGAAAGGTAAACGTTACTATTGACTTTGGTGAATGCAGTCCCAGTTATTGCATGATATAAATATATCATTTATATTCCAAAATTCGTACTTATGGGAGCTCTTTCATCTGTAATATGTAATTGTGTTAACATATTCTTTAACAGCATGTTGAACATACACACGAATGTACGAGAATGCATTCACTGTGTGTGTCGTGTGAAGGTTTAGCTAGTTTGTTGTATTTTATATGTGAATATTTTGTAATTCGTATATAATTAACAAAAAAATTTTGTTGCTAAACCTTTGCGTCTCTTCAATGCTTTTATTATATTTTCTTTTAATCTTAGAAAATGGTAAAGATTATGTAAGTATGTACCTACATATTATTTTAATTCTTAGCCATTTTAACAGTCCATTTGATCCCAATTTCTCTTTAAGTGTAGCAGTGGATTGGATTCACTGTACTCCTAGTATTGCTATTGGTGCGTAAGCGGCAGTTATTACAGAAAGGCTATGGCTCGTCGATTGTTGTTAATATCCGTGTGGTGACGGACTAAGAATACATGTGTCACCACCCTATTCTTTCCCACGGGTGTCGTATGAGGCGACTAAGGGAAGTAAGCAATTACCGCCCTTTGCATTAAAGGTGGTAGGGCTGGATACCAAGTGGGAGTACTCACTTGCTATCGGGCCCGAGCGGGTTGGTACCACCATCTCCCGTGTGACCGGCCATGAAGCACATCGGTGTGTTTTGGTTGTAGCAGGAGATAGCCGTTAATTCTTTCATTTCATATATATTTGTGAAATTAAATGGTGAGCAGTGGCTTGACAACACTCGGTATAGCTCAGTCCATGAGCGACGGTTACCACTTACCATCAGGTGTAATAAAGAAAAAAAGAAAAACTAAATGTTCACTAATATATTTTGTGTAATTCAACCATAATTACCCCTTCGGGGAATACAGGCGTGATGCTATGTTAATTATATATTTAACAGATAAATAATATAGGAAGCCTTATTGCCGCGAAATAGAATGCTGTCTTTGTAGATTATTTTCTAGAGGATTTAAGCTGTTATAAATTAAAATAATTATCGAATTTTTAGACCATCGACCGCGAAGGTACCACTCTCTTACAGAAGATCGGTGTGAAACAACGACAGGTACTCCTACTGTGGTGTTTCGTATGGTGAGTGAGAGCGCCGGAGGCCTAAACCCCCTCCTAATCCACTCCTTATTATCCTTCCTCTCTACCTTGTATCCCATTCCTGAAGTTGGGGATGCGTGAGTGATGCTTCTGGTGTTGCTAGCGTCATAGGCTCCGGTAACCGATACGAACGATTTTTGTTATCGTTTTGTGATGTGATAAGCTGATAACGATTGTGGGCATTGATATTAAAGGAGTGCAGTCTGCATTCAGAAGAACTCCAATTGAAAATTTTACAATTACTATCTCTATACATGTCTAATACTAGCTGCTGCCTCCGACTTCGTCCGCGTGGAATTTAGTTATTTTCTTATTTGTGCGGTGCGGTACCCTAATTATTTTTCTAGAATAACTTTAGCCTAACTAACTCCTTTTAACATCAAGTATCTATCAGTAAAAGTCCCTTCCAAATCTTATCAGCCCATTCGGAAATTAGTGGGAACAAACAGACACAAAATAAAAAATTACGATATTGTTATAGGTGACCTAGATACGATTAGGAAAACGCATTTATTTAGACATTACAAACCATCAATTATCAAAGTTACACATCCATCAATTTGTCTGGGTTAATATAATATATTTGAATAAAGAACTCTTCAATTATTGATGAATAATTGTCTTTTTTTAAATTCATTTAACATATTGTTGCCATGAAAAAAAAAAGATCACATTTAGTATATGATATATTATTGGAGACGTTACGTGTTTATTTACCAGTAGTATCATAATAGTTACTTAACATCGTTACTAACAAACAGGAAATTGTGTGCACAGTCGACTATTCAATACATTATTCGTGGTTTTATTCATACAAAATTACATAAACATTTGGAATGACGCAGGCAGAACCACAACAACATATTTTATATCCGTTACGGTTGGCTTGATTTATAATAAATTTGAATGAAACGTTGGCTTTGCGATAGTTCTGAGACAAGTCGAGATGCATTTAATTTTACATTTGGCAAAATATCAAAATGTGTGAAAGTATGCACATGCAGGTCATCAGAAGGTTAATTATCATAAATTGTGAAAACTGAATTTAACGTTTTAGAAATGATCGTATCTCATATTGACTGGAGTAAATTCTAACGTAGTTTCAAGTGCTAATTTCTAAGCCTTTTTTTTGGTAAGGCGGGAAAAAATGTACCTAACCGCATACCCCGTCGTACGGGGAAACGAACAGGTTAGTGTGGGGCCCTCACCCACTAAAGAAACTCGCCGTGTGCCGTCTCTCGTCCTAATTTCTAAGCCTAATAATATTTTCTTATAGATGGCGTTGGTCTTTAAGACAAATGTGATGAGGAAATTGGGTACGACCGCAAGGGAGTACTATAGCTCAGTGGATTAGAGCACTTCCCCGGAAAGGAAGGGATGCAGGTTCGATTCCCGCTCGTACTAAAGTTGTCTTTTTCCTTATTCTCAAATAATAATTTGTACTTTAAAAAAAATAGCTGAGCATGTCGAGTGCTAAAAATATAGATCAAAATATTTTCCTGTTATGTACATTGGGGTTGGGTGTGGGAAAATGTCATACCTATTATAGATGTGTTTTACGAGCCACGAAGCATGAGATAGTTTTAGCTCACACAATACCTAATTCATTTATGTCTATTATAGTTTACATCTGATTATTTTGATCTGTATTTTAGCACTTGACATTCTCAGCTAGTTTAAACAACAAATTATTTGTGAATGTAGAAAAAGAGAACTTTACTGCGAGCGGGATTCGAACCTAGGTTCCTTTCAATCCGAGGAAGTGCTTAGCGGTCTAGAGCACTAAAATCCTCTTTTTCCACATTCGAAAATAATGTTGATTATTTTGATCTGTATTTTAGCATATCCGACTGCTAAATAAACAAAATTTTTTGGACCTTATTATTCCGTGCTATGGAATACGTTTTGTGTGACTTATCTAATCATGCTTTAATGTTGGTTGCTGATGGTTACGACTGCTCATAGACTCAATAATATAATTGGCGAACCGAGGTTTCAAGTCGCCAACGGAAAATGAATAAATTAATGGTCGGCTCCCACTACAACCAAAACACCGAGGTGCTTAATGGTCGGTCACACGGGCCCGAAAACAAGTGGGTACTCCAACTTGGTACCGCACCTTACCACTAGTAAAGCAACACGTACGACACTGTCGGGAAAGATGGGTGGTGACGCTTGTATTTTTAGTCCATCACCATACGGACAATAATAAAAAGAATGAAATGTAAACAATAAATTAATGGGTGTGCTTGTTATTCGTGTTTCACTGTAGCTAAATATGACATTCCCTTGAAACAGACAAATTCACAAACCAAAGAAGACGAAGCTTCAAATGAAGTGGAAGTAACAAATTTACCTATATACCAACCGCCCGAGCTGGTCTCGGGCAGACTTCGACATTTGGCTAAGAAGTGTGGCGGCAAAGTCGTACAAGTTACGGCGCCTACGGCAGTCTTGAGGTTCTCTACAGTGGATCATGCTTCAAGGTTAGTTTATTACTGTTTTACTAGTATTTAGTAGGGATGGGCCGAAATTCGTTTTACATTTCAGTGGCTTGAACTGAACTTTGGCATTCGGCCGGAGTTCGGTTGAAATGCCGAACATTCGGTATAAGAAAAAGTTAGTTTCTACTAAAATTTAGAGAAATCAAATCTGTCATAGCTGTTAAATAAATCACATATACCAATATTCTAGTAATTTAATCATGGTCAGTTGTTCGTTAAACTTTAATGATTATACCTAGTTAAATTATAAAAAATACACACAGAATACGACACGTTATTTCCGAGAAAGCACACATCAAAGAAGATGCTAAATTTTGTATGTCTACCAAATGTTCGGCTGAAGTTCGTATTCGGTTAAAATCACATTCGGCCCATCTCTAGTATTTAGTAAAGTCGCTCACGTTAAATTTGTGATCCTTTGTTTCTGAAAATAAAAAGATATGTATATGCAAATGTAGAGCCTTTTTTAGTGTGGCAGGAAAAAAACACATATCCGCACACGCCGTCGTTTCAGCCAACGAACAGAGTAGTGTGGAATCCTCAGAGAGTTTATTTAGTAAGAAATAAAGCCGCCTGTATTGACGGACTATTCGAACTGTATGACATTACTTCAGTGGTCAGAGAAAGAGAGATTCTCTCGACGCCACTTTCATTTTAATTTTATAATGCAATAACAAATTGCAACTGTCGTACTTATAGACAATATTTCGCGATGATTGGTTACGGCGTGAAGGCGTAGAAAGTAAATTAACTGATTTTCACATTTACCTTATATTATTAACTAGATTATGCACGCGACGGGTCTATGTGGTCTTCAGAATATGTCGCTCTATCTATGTATATGCAAAAGACGCCACAAACATATATACAAGCACCAACTTTCATAAAAAACATAGCATCACGCCTGTATTAGGCGTGACGTAGGCAGAGGTGTATTATATAATACCCATGGCTCGCCAGCTATGTTTAAGTCCCACGTAATAGGGGGCGAGCCTATTGCCGTCTACCGGACACATTTCTAAACTCCGGGCTGCTATTGAGAATTTTTCTTTTTACGACAAAGCCCGAGAGCCGATCCCCGAGACGGGTGGTGCTACTGTAGCACCACCCGACCGGGGATCGCACCTGAGACCTCATGATCAGCAGTCGCTCACACTACCGCTGCACCACAGCGGCAGTTTTCACTTTCGCATTTTAATATTAAATACTAGCTGCTACCCGCGACGTCATCCGCGGATTTTAGTTACCCGTATATGTAATATCTCTTATTAAATGAATTTCGAATAACTACTATTAAATTCTTATTTTTCCTCTTTTTATAAAGTTGTCCTCTCTAATAGTCCCCTTTATCGTAGTCCCCAAAGACTAATAGGTTACAAACTGCCCTGGAGTAGAATAACGTTTCGCGCATACTGGCAGACTGAGAATAAATGTCAAAATCTCATTCTCTTCTACGGGTAACTAAAATCTACGCGAACGAAATCGTGGTCCACTTACGATTTCCAATGCAAGGTAAGTATATATAAAAAACGGTGAACGATTTAGGGAGGCGGCGCATGACGTTCCCGAACTATTAATTTATTTACCAACAATAGAAGCATTTAGCATGCAATTATCTATATTTAACGTAATACATTACATAGACCATTAAAAACAACATTATTGCTTGCATTACAACATTCGACTCCGTCTCTTGAACTAGGATAACCTGTATCACGAGAGACAGACACTATGTAATGGTTTCTGTATCATTTCCATTTTAATAGTTTGTATTCGATTAGTTTTAGAATAAATATCCCCACATTGACAATCTGCTCACGCTTATCATCTCACTTAACCTGATTTTTCAACGTCCAATCCAAGCCTTCCACACTCATTAGGGAAATAGAAGATAAGAATAGCCTAATGACATAGTAAAAGGGAACAAGTACGCTAACTCAGACCCCGTGCGCGCGATAATTACCTACGCATGCAGGGCTGGTCACTTTTTTTTGACGGTCTCAACCGTGACCCCTGGGGTCGGCCGTATCGTGCGGCGCCGAACAAGCTCCGCACTCAGGCCCCCCCTCACAGAGACCCTTCAGCCCAGCCTCCTCACCGAGGTGGTCGAGGGCCTATTCCCACGACGGGCGGAGCACACGCCCCCGGTCATGCCACAGCCAGGTAGCGACCGGGAGGCCGACCTCAGTGTACCACCCATCACCGCGTCGGACATGGGGACGGCTGTTTCGTTCTAAGAACACCGCCCCCGGCCCGGATGGGATACCCGCCCGGGTGTGGCCCAGGCTCTGGACCACCTGGAGCCCCGCCTCAGGGGACTGTTCGACGCGTGCCTGGAGTCCGGACGATTCCCTGAATGCTGGAAGGAGGGGAGGCTGGTGCTCCTGCCGAAGCCAGGGCGAACGCCGAATTCGGTCGGGGCCTTCAGGCCCATCGTGCTGCTGGACGAGGCGGGTAAGCTGCTGGAGAGAATCCTCACTGCCCGCATCGTCCAGCACCTGCGCGGAGTCGGACCCGACTTGTCGGATGCCCAGTTTGCTTTCGAGCTGGTCGTTCGACGGTCGGCGCGATCATGCGTATGAGGGCTGCGGCGGCGGCGGTCGTCGCCGCCGGTGGAGTGCTGTTGGCGGTGTCGCTTGACATCGCCAACGCATTCAACAGTCTGCCATTCAGCTGCATCAGGGGGGCGCTCCGGTATCACGGGGTGGAAACTTCGAGGAAGCGGCGTTCCTGGCCACCTTAGGGACCTCGGAGGTGGTCAGGAGGATCGGGGCGCTGGGCCTTAGGGTGGCCCTGGACAAGTCGGAGGCCCTGCTTTTCCATGGGCCCCGACGTCGGCCACCTGCTGGCGCCTCGATCACGGGGTCCAAATTGGGGTGCAGGCCCAGATTAAGTATCTGGGCCTGGTGCTGGACGAGCGGTGGCGCTTTCGCGAGCATTTCCGCCAACTGTCCCCGAGGCTCGCCGGTGCGGCGTCCGCCCTTGCACGGCTCATGCCGAATGTGGGCGGACCCAACAATGTGTGCCGACGGCTTTACACGGGGGTGGTCCGGTCGATGGCGCTGTACGCCGCACCCGTGTGGGCGGAGTCCCTGGACGCACTGAACAAGGCTCTTCTGTGGAGGCCACAGAGAGTCGTCGCATCCAGGGTCATACGTGGATACCGCACGGTGTCGACGGAGGCGGCCTGCGCGTTGGCCGGAACCCCTCCGTGGGACTTGGAGGCAGAGGTGCTCGCTGAGGTGTATCGGCGGGCGTCACAAGAGTGGGAGGGGGACGGACGTCCCCCACCCGGCATGGTGGCGAGGTGGCAGGGCGACGCCCGCCGAGCGGCCATGGCCAGCTGGAGGGCGCGGCTGGAGGCGCCCCGGGCCGTTCTTCGGACCGTAGCGGGGCGCTCCAGCCAGTGCTGGAAGAGTGGGCAGGGCGACGGCACGGAGTCCTTACCTTCCGACTGGTGCAGGTGCTGTCGGGGCACGGTTGCTTCGGCAGATATCTGCACATAGTCGCAAGGAGGGAAGCGACTCCGGGCTGTCACCATTGCGGCTGCGACGAGGACACGGCGCAGCACTCGCTCGAGTCGTGCCCGGCTTGGGCCGAGCAGCGCCGTCAACTCGTCGCGGCAATAGGGGGGGACCTCTCGCTGCCGAGCGTCGTCAGAGCGATGCTTGGCAGTGACAGGAATTGGGCCGCGGTCGCTGCCTTCTGCGAGGAGGTCATCTCGCGGAAGAAAGCGGCGGAGAGGGCCAGGGAGGTGGATTCTTCCGCTGATCCAAACCGTCGCCAGCGACCGGGGCGGCGCAGGCGCGTGTACTTGTGCTTCATGTCGCCCTAGCTGAGGCTGTGGGTGGATGGACTGGGGAACGTCCGCCACCGGCAAGGCCTCCCGAGAAGGTGCGACGCCCCATGTGCAGATGCGTCGCTCAGTAGAGGGTACCCAAAAGGGTAAGCCGCCGGCGGACCATCGAAGGAATGTAACATAGTTCCTGTGGCCCGCCAATAAAGGCGGAGAGACGGCACACGGCGGGTTTCTTTAGTGGGTGTTCGTTGCCCCGAACGATAGGGTGTGCGGTTAGGAAAATTTTTTCCCGCCTAAACAAAAAAAAAAGGCATCCATAATACAAAGTTTCTTAATTATTATGTTTTTATGCCTAGAACGGGAGCCGAGTATATTTTTTTCAATGATATCATGTTTTTAGTGTTGTGATTTGAGAAGATCCTGTCTATATGTCATTCAAATACAATGCAGTATTTTCTTTTTCGATATTTAGTCATCTTTGTTTGAATAAATAAATACCGAGCGGTAGCGGCGATCAAGGAAGCCTGGACACATGGCAATGCGTACGAAACGACGGCGCAGTCTTGACGGGCGCACCTTTAGCAGTTTTAAATTTTGTTATTGTGTGTGTGCGGCGACTTGCAGGTGGCACGCACACATGCAAACCGCGCTAGGTTCGTTTGTACGAAGATTACTTCTTTCCTTTTACTATGTTAATGATGACGATACAGATAGATATTATAATTTATTAAATTACTATAGATATAAATAAAATTTTATTTATCCTATACAGTAGATAGCGGTTTAAAATATAGATAAGTATGATATTTAGTTAATATTTTAGGAAATATTATATAAATTGTCCGTGTGGTGACGGCCTAAGAATACAAGAGTCACCGCCCCAGTCTTTACCCACGGGTGTCGTATGAGGCGACTAAGGAAAGTAAGCAATTATCATCCATTGCATGACTGGTGGTAGGGCTGGGTACCAAGTGGGAGTACTCACTTGGTATCGGGCCCGAGCGGGTTGGTACTACCATCTCCCGTGTGACCTGCCATGAAGCACATCGTTACGTTTTCTCTGTAGCAGGAGATAGCCGTTTATTCTTTCATTTCATATCTGTGAAATGAAATGGTGAGCAGCGGCTTGACAATACCCTCGGTATAGTTGAGTCTATGAGCGACGGTTACCATTTACCATCAGATGGGCCGTGGCTCGTCTGCCACTACATGCAATAAAAAATGAATAAAAAAAGTTCCTGTGGTCCGCCAATATAGGCGGAGAGACGGCACACGGCTGGTTTATTTAGTGGGGTCCACATTACCCTGTTCGTTGCCCCGCACGACGGAGTATGCCGTTAGGGGCAGTTTTTCCCGTCTTAACAAATAAAGGGGTTTAAAAGTTGCAGCAGAGTGATAGAAGCATGCAGCGGAAATGCGAATGTTAATTGAATTGTGGTGTGACGAAAACTTTATAATAAGTAATTAATATATTAGAGAAAGTTGCATTAATTACGGAAACACGCAAGTGACTATAGTATCGATATTACGATAAGCGCAACGTAAGCAGAAGGAAGACAATTACAAAAGAAGTGTATATATAAAATAACTATGACATCTGACAGAAGTGTGTGAAGTGAAACATGTTTCACCGACTCACAGGTAATTAGATATAGGAAAGTAGGAATGATGGCGGGAAAATGACGATGAGTCCGGTGGATTAGAAAGTTATGTCTGTCCGTCTCTTTATTCCGGCTAATCTCCGAAATGGCTGGACCGAATATAACTAGCAGATAGCTAATGTTATAAGGAGTAATTTAAACTGCTTTTATTTTGAAACAATAATTATGATTCCGCACAAAAAAATAAATTACAACATATCACGCGGATGATGTCGTGGGTTGCAGCTAGTGTTCCATAAGACGTGAAATCCATGTGTGTGTAAAGTCATGTCTATCTACAAAAGAAAACTAACATTAACCACGTCTATCTTTTTAATTTTGATCTAAGTTAATGCATCATTTGCGAAGCCGTATAACTGCTGTGATTTTAACTTAAATATAAATAAGTATGATTATTATTTTCAGTATTTCATTTACAATATGAAAGTCCTTTATACTTTCATAGAGTAGGTCTGAAAAGGCCGCCCGGTCGTTTAAATAACCATAGCCTATCCTGTAAAATGAACGAACTATAAAAATCCTTTCACTATATTTTTCTACCCTCAAATTAAAGAAAATAGATGTCTCCATCGTTCGATATTTGAATAGTTCATTGCACTAACAGGCACGAGCAAGAACACAGTGATTATTTATAATTATTCAAATTCAAAAGATATAAAGTTTATTTTATTAGCAAATTCAAGACAATTGTACAAATTAATGTTCAAAAACGTGATCACGTAGTTTTTTATCATCATGTTATTATCTGGGTGAGATTTTACAAATTATCTTTACGGCCACAGGAAATGCGTTAATCATATCACCTGATATATATATATATATATATATACATATATATATAGGCGTATATTTGTCTTCGTAAATCTGTTTTAATATCGTAAATAGATTTAAATTACAATTTAATTTTCTCTAAAGCTGAACATATTATATATCGATTTTAGTCCAATTACTGACTAAAAGTTTAGTAATTTTTTAAACTTTTACCAGCAGTCAATTGTACTTTTTATGTTACTTTTAGTTGTCTTGATAATAAATTTCCAAGATTTTGACTTTTTGAGTAATTTCATTCGAATTATGCCTAAATTTATTTAGATTATAACTAAAAATTATAAAATGGTTGCGTAACACTACATATTTTTGATTGTAGCATATTTAATTATAGCATAAACATAAATGATCCGTAGTAGCATACATTTATATTTTAGTAATACATTAATTGCATATATTTATTTCTAATACGACCGTTACAAGAACCTGCTTGCTAATATCACAGAAGTAGGGTATATGGTTGTCAGCTGTTTAACGATCAGCTGATTTCGACGTTTTGAATTTAATTGCGAAATGACTTCCTCTTGATTTTATATATCTGAGCCTTTTGTATGAAATAAACAAAATATTGATCCATCAATTTAGATTTGGATACTTGGCATCCGTTATGAAAAACATATATTTGGCAAATTAGCATATTATATACGCGCCTGTGAATGTCGAAAACAAAATATACATTTAGGTTGAGATGGTAAAAATGTGTCGAAATTAGGTACCTATCTCAAGTAATTTGATTATTTAAAAAAATATTTTGCCGGATTTTCGACTGTAGAGTCTGCTTTAGATGAATATCCTAAAGTACTTAGCTAAACTACCTACCTACTTCAAATCCTCATTTCTTTATTAATATTGTAAATGTGAGTGAGTTTGTTTGTTATCTCTTAACGGAGTAATTACTTAGCTGACCATCACAAAATGTGACTTACCATAGTTCGGAGTACAAATAACGACATAGGCTATTGTTTAAAAAAATGGAGGCCTCTTTTTTAGAGGTGGGCCGAATATGATTTTAACCGAATACGAACTTCGGCTGAACATTCGGTAAATATACAAAACTAGGCCGAAGTTCGGTGTGTGCTTTCTCGGGAGTAACTTATCGTGTTCTGTGTGCATTTTTTTATGAAAGATAACGTAAAACAATAAGTGTAAGGGTGACACATTATTTCAAATTATTGGGTTTATTGATTCATAGATTCCTGGATTGCGAAAAAAGCTATTCATATATATATGATGTGTTATCGAAATTAGCAGTCAGGAGCAAGTGTCAGGATGGCTGAATTGGTAAAGCATCTGGACGGAATCCAGAAGATGCAGGTTCAAATCCTGCTCCTGACTGTTATTTTCGATTTCACATTTTTCACTTTGTGTTTAATCATATATACATTTTAATTTATCTATAATAATTATATTTAGATATTTTTATATAAATTTAGCATTTGACATGCTTAGCACTATAATTTTATTTTTTCACTTTGTGTTTAATATAATAATTATAGTTTAGCGTACCTGCAACTGACCATGATTAAATTATTCTAGAGAATCTAGAGTATTGGTATATCCGTCACCTTAATACGCAAACCTCGTAACTCCACCTAAGGTCGAAATTGACTTTTTGATGGAAATAGATGGATAAAAAAAATTGGATTTGTTCCTTCTAAGCATCGTATTGTAAGCAAAAAATACTAGGTACGTATCCAGAAAAAATCTTTATTACATATTGATAATGTAAATTAGTTTAGAAAAATATTGTATTATAAATTAAAGTAATAATACAGAGTAAATCGCGTAAAGTTTTCAATGGAGTTACGGTTATTGCTTTTATCCTAATCTGAGAATATAAATTATTATTTGTGAATGAGGAAAAAGAAAATTTTGAACCTGTGTCCCTTCCAATCCGGGGAAGTGCTCTAATCCATTGAGCTACCGGACTACCTTTCGGCTGTATCCAATCTCCTCGTTGTTTTTGTTTGTTGGGTTCGAATCCCGCTCGCACTAAAAAAGTTCTAACTCTAAAGTTCTAACTCTTAAAGTAACTTCTAAAGTTCTCTTTTTCCTCATTCACAAATAATAATTTGTACTTTAAAGTAGTTGAGCATGTCAAGTGCTAAAACTACAGATCAAAATGCTTATTTGAGAATGTTGGCTACGTAACTCCTAATTTATTTTAAGCGGGTAATCAATGTTATCACTTAAAGACATGGCGAATATTATTATTTATTTAATAAATGGGAAATCTGGCAGTAAATACGCCTGAAATAATTCTGATTCCATTATTACTATAATGCAATTCACCTATATTCACAAAAACGAAGCTTATCTACGACAGAAAATCATAAAAATACCTCAAAAAAAGCTTCAGGAGGATGCAGTTTATACTTGGTTTTTACAAAATAAAAGACAGCAGAGGAAGAAGTAAAAAAACTTAGCATGTGTTTTAAGCACCATCTCATGGGGACATCTTACTTACTTACTTACTTACTTACTTACTTATCATCATGTCATCTTCCTTGCGAGATAGGCAGAGAGAACAGTGCCAAAAGGCTCTATTCTTGCATAGGTTACATCTCTCGCTTCCTCAACATTCATAATTCTCTTTATACACGCTCGCCGGTTTCGGAGACTCCTGACTCCACCTTCCTTCAATACATGACCGATTTGGTCTAGGTAGGTGAGTCTCGGTCTCCCCCTGTACCTACATCCTTCCACTTTCGCATTGTATATCTTCTTAACCAGTCGCTCGTGCGGCATTCTTTCCACATGCCCGAACCATGCGGTAGTCAGCCTCACTCCACAGATTCTCCGCAGCGATCGCATTTCGAATGCATTGATTTTACTCTCATGATCTTTTTTGACTCCTTTGCGACGACGTAAGAGAGCGAGTAGGTATGAAAGAGAGTATTGGTGTAAAGATGCGAAAGGGAATGCTCCAATGGTTCGGACATGTGGAAAGAATGTCGGACGAGCGACTGGTTAAGAAGATATACAATGCGAAAGTGGAAGGATGTAGGTACAGGGGAAGACCGACACTCACCTACCTAGACCGAATCGGTCATGTATTGAACGGAGGTGGAGTCACGAGTCTCCGAAACCGGCGAGCGTGTATGAAGAGAGTTATGAATTTTGAGGAAGCGAGAGATGTATGCAAGAATAGAATCTCTTGGCACTCTGTTCTCTCTGCCTACCCCGCAAGGGAAATGGCGTGATGATAAATCGAAATCTTTTTGCATACCTAACTCTCGCTTACATATAATAAATTTGGGACAAGCACTGCGTTGTGTATTGCGACACGTGCCCTCTGGCTGAAGTGATGGCTGCCGAGAAGCCGTCCCAATGCTTCGTTCACTCTATTTCCCGCATTTACTCTTCTCTCTATATCAGCGGTGTACCTTCCATCGTGACTGAATTCAAATCCAAGATATAAAAATTCACTTGTTCTAGCTCACTCTTGATGCTATATGCGTAAGCAGTAGCAGCTTTATACAAGACGATTTGGATTGATCAAAGAAACCGAGTATTCTGATTTTTTATTATCTGGCCTACCGATTGTTTTCATTGATCCGTATAACCGCAGTTAAACTCAACGATTTTTATATTGATCCAACAATCATATAGATATTATTAAAAATTAAATTAAATGATTGTTTTGTGTTATTCATAGGCTATTGTACTATTATTACAACAGGGCATTTTTTTGTAAATCTTTTAAATAGGTTTCAAACTCTGTGTAACTATACATTAAACACAAAGTGAAAAATGCCGAATGAATGTCGTCCGAATGCCGAAGTTCGGTTCAAGTCACCGAAATTCGGTTAAACCGAATGTAAAACAAATTTCGGCCCATACCTACTATTTTTGTACAGAAATTATTTATGTGCCAGTGTGACGACGTAATTTTATAGGGCTACGAAATGTATGTAAAGGTGTACAAAATACGAGTAATATTACTTTGCGTGAGTATTACTTCAGTTTATGCATTTCTCATCGTCGCACGGTTGTAGGTCGGTACTTGGTGCCTTTAAATGGTTATATTTAGCCGTTTTTCCCAACCGAAATGTTATAAGAACGCGCTTATTGCTTTTGTTTTATCTTAATACATATTAATGAAGATAACTTTTTGCTCTTGGTGGTGCAGCGGTAGTGTAAGCGACTGCTGAACATGAAGTCTCGGATTCGATCCCCGGGTCAGTGTTATTGAGCTTTTTCGTAAAAAAGAAAAATTCTCAGTAGCAGCCCGGACTTTGGAAATGTGCCTGGTAGACGGCAATAGGCTCGTCCCCTATTACGTGGGACTTAAACATAGCTGTCGAATCGTGGGTGTGTAATACACCTCTACCTACTCCTTCGGGGAATACAGCCGTGATGCTATGTTTTGTTATGTTAACTTTTCCCGTGGCGTTTAATTTAGATGAAATAAGCCTATATTCTGCTTCAAATCAAGTCCTACCTACCCTTAAAGGCAGCACTAACATCCGTTCGGTCATTTCAGAGATATGCTCTGATAAACAAACATAAAAGTGTTTTGTGTTTTATTACCTTCCTCATATCGTTCGCTCTCGCATATTTACTAATATTATAAATGCGACAGTGCGTTGCAAATATAGTTCGCAGCTCAAAAAAGTTAGGTCCTTATATAGGTACTCTTAGGCTACTTTATATTTCGCAAAAATGGACGGTTCCGGCATTTTTACAAAAAGTACTAACTTAAATAACCTAAACGGTCCTTTATGTGCTCCGAATATGATTTCACTATGGTCGGTAAAGTAATTACGGCGTGATAGCGTAACAAACAAACGCACGCTCGTATTCATAATATTAGTAAAGATACATTATTTGAATAATTAATAGTTTTAATGTCTATGGTTACTAAAAAAAATATAGATTGATACTATAAAATATAGTCTCGTGATGGTTTATAAAAGCAAGGTTTAAATAGGAAACACGGACAAATCTTAACTGTTACAAAGCTGTAACAGAGCTGTGTCTGTACATTTACGATATTTGAGAAAAAATACTGTATTAGGCTATATATAGGCGTGTGTAAACACAAAACAATTTTTTTAGATTTTTTCGTCTGTTCGCGCATCACGCCAAAACTAATGAACGGATTTTGATGCAACTTTTTTTATTTGATAGGTCTTGATTAGACTTAAAACATTTTATCCCGCTACTATATCAAACCTGAGATATAACCTAAAAACCAGCTTTTGTGTGCGGCGGAACCGCGGGCAAAGGCTAACGAATAATAAATACATTCTTAAAAATGATATGTGAACTGTAAGTAGTGGAGAGCTTCCTTGACGCGAGAGTTGTGGGTTTGTATCTCACACAGATAGTTTTAAGTGTGGGTGTACTTATTAAATAACATTACGCAATTATTTCAGGGCACTGATGCGTATGGACGGTGAGGATGTATACGGAAAGAAGATTAGCACTCGTTACGCTCGAACAAGCGTGCCACCTACATATTCAAGTGACGAGGGGTACAGTACTGCGCCCACATCGTCATACCCAGCAACGACCACGTTTATGGTGCCTCCACAGGTAGTTGATTTTTCGAACTTATAGTTTTTTACTCGTGACTGCTGCTGATAGAAACTTTGGGATAGTTGAAAATCAATTAATCGCGATAGATTTTGTAACATCAGTTTATAGAGATCCTACTCGTCTATACATTTATTGTGTTGTTACTGAATTATTTTGATTCCTTTTTATATTTTTCTTCATAATGTATTGTGAGGATCAGGTAAATTATTTCTTATCTTCTAATCAAATAGAAAATAAGTAATATTTTTTTCCACGCTAAAAGAAAGGAAGAGTTAGATGTGAAATAGGTTGATTGATAAATTTAGATGCTTTTTTGTTTTAACTAAATGAGCGAGTAGGTATGAAAGAGAGAATTAGTGTAAAGATGCGAAAGGGAATACTCCAATGGTTCGGACATGTGGAAAGAATGCCGGACGAGCGACTGGTTAAGAAGATATAAAATGCGAAAGTGGAAGGATGTAGGTACAGGGGGTCTCGCCTACCTAGACCAAATCGGTCATGTATTGAAGAAAGGTGGAGTCAGGAGTCTTTGAAACCGGCGAGCGTGTGTGAAGAGACTTATGAATGTTGGGGAAGCGAGCGATGTTTGCAAGTATAAGGCCTTTTGGCAATCTGTTATCTCTGCCTATCCCGCAAGGGAGATTGCGTGATGATAAGTATGGAAGTAAATGTTTACACAAACGTGTAATAACATTCATGTATAAATAATTTGATGATGTATTAAACATATTTCTGTCGTTCATAATACAAAATTTGACGGCAGGTTCGTACGTCACCACAGGAGGCGACTACGTTTGGCACCCCGCAGTCCGCAGTGGCTAAAGAATGGGCGCTCGCTTTACAGCAATTGCCTGCGCCGACCCCTCCACCACACGAATTCTGTCCACCACCAGCGCCCAAACCCCGCAAGATTAGGGGCACGCACGGTCAGTTTGAGGCGTGGTGACGACGTTTTTCATATCCTATTTAGTGTTTTAGTCTGTGATGGAGACGGACTAAGAATGTAAGCGTAACTACCCTACTCTTTCCCGCGTGAATCGTATGAGGCGTTTAAAGGAAGTCAATCAATTATCACCCACAGCGTTACTGATGGTAGCGGTGGGTACTAAGTGGGAGTACACATTGTTATTATTTGCCGAGCGAGTCAGCACAACCATCTTCTGTGTGACCGACTGCGAAACGCCTGTGTAGCTGTCCCTTAATGTATCCTGCCCCCATACTTGAAAATTAAATTAAATGCATCGGCTTAGCAGTAATCCTAGTATGGCTATGTCCAGAAGCGGCTGTAACACTTAACATCAGGTGGGCCGTGGCTCGTCTGCCATCATATCCAATAGAAAAAAAATCATGGGTATTGTAAGAACCGTAATATTTAAAAATATTTTTAATTACTTGGTTCTCTGTATGTCCTTTTTACCACGCTTCGTATATCCTTTCTTCAAGTAGACGATCTTCTTGTGGCTAAAAAAAATTGCCGTTTAATTGTTTTATGTTCTATTTCTTTACAAAATTTAAGATGTGTGTGACATTTTTTACTTTGATTACTATGGATTTGAACCTACCTACCTGATCGTTATCCCAAAAAAGTTATCAATTAGGAGAGTAGTTTAAAATTTCAGGTATAACCGATACCTATACCTGTTTTATATTTAAAAGAATCGAACTTCCTTATTATGTTTATTAAAACCGCCATGCCTGTCCTCCGTAATACTACCGAGCCACTGCTTACTACAATTTTATATATTACTTTCTTGTTCAAATATAATTTGGGTGTCTAGCAAGAATAAATAAGTTTTTCCTCAGTGAGTGTGTTTATAATAGCTTAATCGCCACTTACAATAAAGAAGCTTATTATACCGTTTGCTTAAAATAAGATAAAAAATGTACAGGCTCAGCAAACCTGGACCGATCCGGTTGCTCGTCAAGCAACAGCAACAGCGCCGAGGGCCGGCGAGAGAATGGAAGCCGAGCCGTCTCGCCGTGGAACTCTTCAGCCAGTTTCAGTGAAAACAGCGAGCCCGAAGAGGCTACTGCCGAACTGACTGTTTCTAATCTCCCACCTTATGATCCGAACGTTTTACAGGTGTGTGCTAGACCTATTAATATGTAGATGCCGTTTTTGTTTTAAACGTAAACAGCAAATGAGCGTTTATTTTTTATGTGCATTACTAGCTTCTCAACAAAAACAAACATTGTAAGAAATTTGAGATTTAAAAAAGTGGCTCATGAGTTTCTTGCCGGGTTCTTCTCATGAAAAGCCTTACTACGGAATCTGGCTGCTTGGAGCGATTGCAATCGCAACATTGCGGATGCACTTGCCTGAAGCGCTCGCGTTAGTTATTAATAAGTAACTTTGACGATTTTAAGTGCTAGAAAATAAGTGTATGATTTAAAGATATTCTTGAATTTGAATTCCCCGTGATGACGTATACATTGCGTACAATAGATCAGTATATATTTATAATACCATATTTGCAGTAGGTTAATGTTCTAGATCCGCATGTATAAAGACTGTTTGATTGTAATTACAATTTTGTTTGATGCACAGGAGATGCTGATCCAACTGTTCAGTCAACATGTGTCTGTTATTCGCGCGTCTGTATGGACGGCTGCAGAAGGTCCTTTGGCGACCATTTTACTTCGTTCAGAATGGGATGCGCGGCTCGCTATCGCACGTATTCACAAACGTCGGCTGGACAATCAATGGACAGGTCGCCGGCTCGAATTATCTTTAGGGAAACCTTCCCCAGCACCAAATCTTGATGTTCTTAGAGCACGTCTTCGAGCTATACTCTTAGATCACAAGAACCACACATTGCCGCTCTTACGTTTAAGAGACGTGTATGCGAGCCGCCATTGTTGTGCCCTCACCACATCAGATATAGCGAAGCTCAAGGATACTGTAATCGTACACGAAGGCTTCGGCAGAATGGTTCAGTTGGTGGATTTAACACCTGTCTTAAATTCCGAGTTGGAGGAAGCACCGTGGAAGTGTCATGTTCACGCGTCAATGAATACAGGGGAAGAGGATGGTAGCCGCATATTGCAACCGGTTTATATGGAGGTCTCGGTGTTGGCCAAGAATGTTCATATATTGTTGGAGAACCACGGGGGAATCTTGCCATTGTTAAGGTATTT
Source organism: Leucoma salicis (assembly GCA_948253155.1). NCBI lineage: Eukaryota > Metazoa > Arthropoda > Insecta > Lepidoptera > Erebidae > Leucoma > Leucoma salicis. The sequence continues at coordinate 11,982,049 of OX411812.1, read as the reverse complement.
TTTTTTAATAGTTTTAGTCATAAGTTTTTCGTTTTTTAAGCATTCGCTATACTAATCCCCATTAGAGTAAATTCGTTTCTCTTAAAAAATTTATTACTACAACTACTTATTATGGTAGTGGAAATATATTTGGAAGTAGAATGATAGTGCCTGCCTCGGTGGTGCACTTGTAGTGTGAGTGACTGCTAATCTTGAGGTCTCGGATTCGATCCCTGGTCGGGCGGTGCTATTGAGCTTTTAAGTAAAAAGAAAAATTCTCAGTAGCAGCCCGGAGTTTGGAAATGTGCCCGGTAGACGGCAATAGACTCGCCCTTATTACGTGGGACTTAAAACATAGTTGACGAATCGTGGGTGTGTAATACACCTCTCCCTACCCCTTCGGGGATACAGGCGTGATGCTATGTTATATGTTTAGAATGATAGTTCTAATCAAGCCAAAAAGCTATTGCTGTATTTAATACACCCTGCATAAAGGAATAATCCTTGTATTTCGGGGGATTTTACAGACATACAATTTCACGGACACAAAGTACAGCCAGACTCAGAACAACCATTTGTGGATCACACAGAGATTTGTCCTGTGTGGGAATCGGACCCAGAACACTCGGGCGGGAGGCCGGTATCTAAACCACTCTGCCATCTGTGCAGTTAGTACTGAGGATATCATAAGATTTTGAAATAAAACTACGTTTACGGAATCTATCGCGTTTACTTGATTTTTATACGTTGGGATACGACGTTTCGAATACTTTGGCGTTGGGTAGGCGTCCAAATCATATCAGCATTGGACGCCTACCATCTAAGTCCATCCGTGATCATGAATGCTGTAAAGTATTCGAAACGTCGGGATAGTATAAAAATCAAGTAAACGCGATAGATTCTGTAAACGTAGTTTTATTTCAAAATGTGTAAAATTCGCGTAAATGTTAGAAAGTATTATATCATAAGATCTTCAATAGAAATAAAATGTTGTTAACATGTCATCCCGTATCGTCTGCGTAGCTTCGTAGAGTGCTACGAGGCCCAGTTCGATGCGCTAATATGCGACGTGCGACACGGCGTAGCACTGGAGTTACTGCTACGCAGCGTGCCAGGAGTCGTGGTTCGAGATGTGCCTTCTCGACATCTTACGTGGCAACAAAGTGATGTGCCAAATAATCATACTACTATAAATAGTAAGTTAATGATTATAAATACTATAGATTCTAATGAACTGTTGTATTTTGGGTGCACAATATTCTCTCAATGAAATCTTTTTTAAAGCACCTGTATTCAATTTCTTTGCTATAATTTGGTCTAATCTCATGCTGCTTAAGTACACAAAACTGCTACGTACAATTGACCAGATATTAAAAATTATTTATTTTCAAATTTCAAGTGCTCATAATATATTTATTTTGGACTTATCATGTATGTACATCAAACACTACATAAATAATCAAGCAACCAAATCATTAATATATTTGTTTTTGCTTATAAGTTACGAGCGCATTTTGAAGCCGCGGTTGCTTCGCATGCATCCTAGTAATACCAGAAAAATAATTTTGAATAGGATTTGCGTAAAATACTTTCTTACTGCTCACCTACAATATCAAAGAAAGCCATATGTAAATTTTCACGGTCGTAGTCTCAGAGTTTGGGGTTTAATATTTCAGTCAGTCAGTTAATCTTTATACATATAAATAATTATTAGACAGGTAATATTGCAAAAATAAAATGCCAAAATATGCATGCAAATGTTCACTGCCAACCGCCTCGGTGGTGTAGCGGTAGTGTATGCGACTGCTAATCATGAGGTCTCGGCTTCCATCCCTGGGTCGGGCAATGTTATTGAGCTTTTTCCTAAAAAGAAAAATTCTCAGTAGCAGCCCGGAGTTTGGAAATGTGCCCGGTAGACGTCAATAGGCTCGCCCCCTATTACGTGGGACTTAAACATAGCTGGTGAGTCATGGGTGTATAATACACCTGCCTACCCCTTCGGGGAATACAGGCGTGATGCTGTTTTTTTGTTGTTTCAAATGTTCACTAAAAAGACCAAAACGTGCACAATTAAAGAACCATTGAGACTTTTATTTTTTCTCTTTCAGCAATAACTTTACTTTCTTGATTTATGTTGTCGTTAGACAAATAACCAAAATTTTACCTATATCTAGTAAATTATAATTTTGTTCAGTTTATGCTGTCAACTGAAAAAAGTGCTGCAATATATGTAGTACTGTTGAAATTAATTAGTTATGGCTATGTATTTGCGTATTATGTAAATAATCTGATGCTTAGTCCTAACAGAGAAAATAAATTATTACGCAAAAAAAAAGTGTGCATTTACTCTTTTATTTTGTTAGCTATGTTTTTAATCCTCGATATGTTTACAGGCGATAGTTCCCGCTCAAGCGGCGAGCGTGACCGTCCTCGCACTGCACCTGTTCTAGAACCCATGCTCGCGTTGTTTGAGCGAGAACTCATCGACTTGCTACGTACTGCTCCGAGGTGCTCTATACCTTTTAGCAAGTAAGTGTAATATAATAAGCCTGACAGGATTTAGGAAATATGGACAAACAAAATTGATTATTTTAGTCGTGTGTATGTATATAAGTTTCAGTTATATTAAGTTATGGTCAATCCTTAACTACTTAGATAAGGAATAAAAAAAAAAAATGTGGTGTTTTTCTTCCAAGTTAAATTTCTTTTTAAATAATACCACAATCGGCCCGCGATTCCGTCTGCCTCAGAATGTAAATACATCCACAATCTCTCTGTAAAAATAGCTATAGGTACCATGGGAACCATTTGTTTTTTCGGGATGAAAGTAGTAGCATGTTATCATGTAGGTTCCAAACTATATGCATGCAAATTTTCATGATGATTGGCTCAGTAGTTACTGCATGAACGAAAGCGAAACAAACTCACTTTCGCATTTTTTTTAAAAAGACACCCTGCACTGTGGAATAATCCTTGAATCGTGGGAGACTTTACAAACGTATAATTTCACTGACACAAACTGCACCCAGACTCAAAACAGCCATTTGTGGACACAAAGAGTTGTTCCTGTGTGGGAATCGAACCCACAACACTCGGGCGTTGGGCCGGTATCTAAACCACTCGGCCATCTGTGCAGTCAAATTAGTAAGGATTTAACAGCATAACCGCCGGTTATTAATTGCCGTTAACTGCAATAAACTGTATAACTTTCAGGCTCATACCCGCTTTCCATCATCACTTCGGCCGACAATGTCGAGTGGCCGACTACGGCTTCACGAAGCTGCCCGATTTGCTCGCTGCACTGAGCAGTGCGATTGTAGTAAGTGTATTGTTTATTTATTTTGATGTTTTTACATATTTTTTGAGCATTTGACATGTTTTGCTATAAAAATATATAATTGGAGATGCGCCTGGTATTGCTAGTGTATATATGCTACGGTAACCGTTTTCCATCAGGTGGACTGTATGCTTGTTTGCCACCCGCGTAGTATAAAAAAAGCAAGTATGCTTTAGACCACACGACTGAAGTAAAATTTAACAATAAATATATTATATTATTAATAATGTTAATATCTATTAATAATGAGAATGATAGAAAGAAAATGTGTGCTCGCACCTCTTGCTCTTGCCCCTACAGTAATATACGAAACGTAACTCCCTCTCTTTCTATCTTCACTAACTTATATCTCTCTATCAACTTCCGTTCGCCTCGCCCGATCAGCACTTTTCGTAACGCTCACGTCACTTATTCACCAGCTTACTCCCCAATTCAAGCGTGCGTAAAGAAGTATTTACTTCAAAAATAACGTTGCAAGGTTACCGGATTGTTTTTAAAATGCAGTTACGTAAATTCGTTCGTACAACAACTACAATTTACGATAAAAAAAAAATTATATTAATATACAATGTTTATATGTACGCTGCACATGCTCATGACACCTAACATTGTTAATTTTGTCTACTAGGTGCTAGGATCCGGATCGTCTCGTATTATTACGATCTCAGCTACTGCCCAAAGTCGTCGTTGGACGTCAGATCTAGTCAAAGTTCTTAAAGCCCAACCGGGACGTTCAGTACAATTACACGATATACCTCAACTATATCAGATCACTTTTGGGCGTCCATTCGCTCCAATGGATTATGGCGTTTGTACTATGATGGAGTTGATGCAATGTGTGGGACCGCAGGCGGTATCTGTGGGTTTGGATGGAACTGTATCTTTACCAAGACGTACACCAACGCCCGATGAACGTGCCCGAACTAGGCAGTTTGCTGTACAGGTAAATTTTACTTTTATTTTCTAATTTTTTGTATAAATACTCTTTTAAATAATAGCAGAAACTTATGTATAAGACTACAAATATATTTATTATTGGCCTAGTAAAAAAAAAATGGTAGGTGCTACTATGAGAAAAAAATATTGGTAAGCTCCCCAGAGCATTAATTGACTGCATATTATATGACATAATGGTTTCGGTAACCGAATTTCTGTGCCAGAGCGATTAAAGATTGCTACACGCGACACAATGTAGAGAAATCCCCTATGTAGAGGCAAATGGATACTGGGGATTCATCTTTGTCAAAAAAATCTAGGATTAGGAAATTAATAACTAAAAGGTTGTGTGAATTCAATACAATATATAGTTATAATTATGAAGTGGTTTATTTGTAAGACAGTACCTCGTACTTAGCTCTAACGGCACTGTCTACCATCCAACATGTATGTCATGTAACCACAGGCCATAGAACTGCTGCGTCACACTCCTAACCTGCGAATGGAGTTCTCTCGCTTCGTGCCGGCGTACCACGCTCACTTCGGAAGACAGCTACGAGTCGCACACTATGGATGCGTGAAACTAGTGGAACTATTCGAACTAATTCCCGAGTCAGTGTCGGTGTGTGGCGAGCCTAATGGTGAGAGGAGTGTGCGAGTGTGCCCACGTGCAGCTAAGGCTGTAGTAGCTCAGAGACTTAGAGCTCTCACTCCATTGCGTCTACACGAACTGCCTGCACGCTACGCTAACACATATGGAGCTCCGCCCATGGTGAGGTTCATAAGTTTAAAAAAAAAACATTATTTATAAGAAACTATATTCTGCTCGCGATTCCGTCCGTGTGGTTTTGAGATTATAAATACATCACTCTACGGTACATTAATTTATCGCTATGTAAAAATAGCTAGGTATCTCACGGGAATCCTCAAAATAGCCTATGTACTATTCTGGGCTCCAGACAGTTACGGCGTGAAAGCGTCAGAAACAGATAAACAAACTCACTTTAGTATGTTTGTACATATACAATATTAATAATAATAGCCTTTGCCCGTGGCTCCGGCCCGAAAAAACAAACATACCAATCTAAAAAAATTTTTTGTGTTCAGGGACGCCTAAATAGCCAAATCAATTATTCGTTATTCTCAAATATCTTAAATGTACATACATTTAAATGCGGGAGAGAGGGAGAGCACTATCTCTCTCTCCCGCATTTAAATAAAAAAATGGTCAAAGTTTTTAGGAATAACTCTATAACTACCATAGTAAGGTACTATGTTAAACTCAACGGATATTGAAACGGTTTCCACCATCGTTTACATAATTTCCAAGGAAAATAAAAAAATGTTCATTTGCGGCATACAGCTACATCTTAAGACATATGTACTTTAAATAGAGGGCTGTAGTTCTTTAAAAATCCTAAAGATATTTATACGGGGCATTAATGTAGTATGTCCCTCGTTTTCCTTTTGTAAGACTCGCTCAAGTGAATTATAGGTGTTTGGTAAAGATCGATTTTGTTTGTTTTTTTATACATATGATTTCTGGTATATTTCACATAAAATTATGTTTACAGCCAGGAATGCTGGATGTGGACTCTGTGGAAGCTTTAATTTATGCGGCTGGAGGATGTGTGGAAAATGGCATAGTGATGGCTCCAGGAGCCTATCCATCTTGGGCGGGGGATCTACTTGCAGCTTGCGCAGTGTTGTGCGCGGACAGGAGCGTGGCACGCGGCTCCACACCGGAGTACTTCTGTGCAGCCTTCCGTCGCCTAAGAAACGCGGAACCGGATATGCGTAAGCTCGTTGCGGCTGGAGTGGTCTCCGTAGTACAAGACTCCCATCTGCAGCTGTCCAACACCTGGCGCACGGTGTGGCGTCTCGCACAAATATTAGCGGATAGACCACCTATGGCAGCTGAAGAGCTGTTTATTGAATATGCAAGGCGATACGAGCCTGTGTTCCCCGGGGGAGAGATGGGTAAGTTTTTCACAATTCAGAAGATAAATAGATAAATCTTATTGCTTTAGTTATTTTCTTCGTTTAATATAAAACATCATACAAACGACTTGGTTCACCACCCGTAACGTCTCAGTCATACGGCCGCAAAAATTGGGCAGTGGTTTTTTGACAAGTGGCAATGTGTTATCTCTGCCTGTGCCGCCACTACACTCACTCACAGTAACTAGGTATAGTCAGCAATGCTATTCTAACCTATAGAATTTACACGTCGTCAAGAAAGTATCAGACATTCTGGAATCCTAATAAAGATTTCCTTTTCCTTTTAAAGAAAGGTGATAAATTGCTATATAGATAATTTCTATAAATTTAAGGATCTAAATCGAGACAGCCTTGTCTTGAAGGGAAATTTGATCTCGATATTGGCAATCAACAAAGTTAAAATTGTACTAAACTTTTTCTTGTATAGGTACAGAAGGCATGACCGATTTCCTACGCCAATACACAGAGATATTTGTGGAGATGGAGAAAATGCACTGGACGCTGTGCTCTGGCATAGTAGTGGCGCGATGTCGCGAACTAGTTCCTGGAGCGGTGCACGAAGATTACTCTGTGTACGATACTCCGCCCGGACAGAAGGTATTGTTTCCTTTATTTTTACATCTTGATGTGGACAAAATCACCTTTTTTTTTGTTAAGGCGGGACAAAATGCTCCTAGCCGCACACCTCGTCGTTCGGGGCAACGAACAGAGTAGTGTGGGGCCCTCACCCACTAAATAAACCTGCCGTGTGCCGCCTCCGCCTTTTTCGGCGGGTCACTGGAACTATGCTACATTACTTCACTGGTGGACAAAATCACTCTAATATCAAAGGTCAATATTGAATTTGAAAATGGCCGCTCTATGGAATTTGCCTTCCAGCAGTTTCACCTCTGACCCGATCTTGAGAGTCAATAACTAAAAAGAACATTTATACCGAGCCAAAAGAAAATATGCTGGAACTAGGGTAGCACCATATTACGAGTTCCTTAATAAATACCACGCCACTAGCGAAGTAAATCAAAATACCACTAACGGAGTACATTTTGTTTCTTATAGTAAGTCGATACACAACGACGGCGACTGTACCTGCACCATTAGTCTCTGTTCACGATGGTTAATTTTAACAATATTTATGTCATTTTTATAATAAGGCTAAAGAATGTACCCTTTTTGATTTTTATTTTAGTATTTGTGTGGTATTAACTCATTCGGTAGTACACTTAACTGCCTCGGTGGTGTAGCGGTAGTGTATGCGACTGCTAATCATGAAGTCTCGGGTTCGATCCCCAGGTCGGGCAATGTTATTGAGATTTTTTCTAAAAAGAAAAATTCTCAGTAGTAGCCCGGAGTTTGGAAATGTGCCCGGTAGACGTCAATAGGCTCGCCCCCTATTACGTGGGACTTGAACATAGCTGGCGAATCGTGTGTGTGTAATACACCTCTGCCTACCCCTTCGGGGAATACAGGCGTGATGCTATTAACTCAAATATACTTGTAAGTAGTCAAATAACTATATATTTATTTCCAGGGGTCTCGCGTATTTGAATCGCCAAAGAACACTATCTGGTGTTCACCACCAGCCAGTGCATTGCCGGTTCCAACAGCTTTGCTCAACCAAGATAATCGACGTAAGTTTAGCATTCCCTATATAGAAAGAAAGAAATACAGAAATGCCTATATGCCTGTTTTACTTTAGAAGCACGAGAAACTTGCAAGCAAGCGATGTTTTCATTTACCATTCGTACAGGCTCATTGCGAATTAAGCACATAATCACTCACAAAAATCGTAAGTCCTATGAGGTAAGGTACTTCTCACAAGTTGTCTGTGGTATATGATAGGTACCTAACAGTGTACTTTAATACCGACTGTAGTAATCGGAAAATAGCGACATCTATTATATATTACTAGCTGACCCAGCAAACGTTGTTTTGCCATATAAATTATTTCTACATCGGCAGCAGAAGGGTGAAAATTTAGGGTTGTATGTATTTTTTTATGCTGAATCATGGTAAAATAAAAATAGAAAATGTTGTCCAAAAAATAAAATAAAATATTTAGGGGTGGGTCACCCTTATCATTTAGGGATATGAAAAATAGATGTTGGCCGATTCTCAGACCTACCCAATACGCACACAAAATTTCATACAAATTGGTCCAGCCGTTTCGGAGGAGTATGGTAACTAACGTTGTGACATGGAAATTTTATATATTAGATTAGAATACGTTTGTGAGCGGTTAGAAATTTATCTGTGGATCGTTAGTGCCGAGTGTATTAGAGAATATAAATAATCATTAATAGTGTTTTACAAATATACATATTAGTACACAAGTTTAAACGAATTGCAACTACAAAATGCCCAGAATTCAACATACTGTTCATACAGCAGGTAATCCAACTAGCTTATATGTTACATACAAAATACATAGAATACAACATAATATTAAAATAAATAATCTAATATTACCAAACATTTATAAAACAAAAGTGAGTATTTATTTTACAACCTCTTTAAATGTATTACAATTACACACAACATTCATTAAATACAACACAATATCTATTTCAATAGAAAACAAAAATAAGCCCCAAATTACAGCAGATACACAGATTACTATAATTGTTACATGCTCAATACATATATCACGATTTATTATTAAAATAAATAAACGATTGTGTAAAACCTATAAAACTAGAAAGAATGTATTATTTTGTTTTACTATGTTTAAACTTATATTGCAATTAAATACACAATACAATTGTCAGCTCAAAATATTACAAAAATATGTCCCTGTCAGTTGCAAAGAGTATATACTGGTCAGTTGGGTACTGCTTTTTTAATCTAAATAAAATAACACTGCTTAATGTATTCTGTTTAAGCGCACTACTTGCTGAGTATGCAAACTATTTGCAAAGCATTTCTTACTTTATTACATTTTACCTAAAACAGTTTTATCTATATAGTGTCACCACAATTATGATACATAATATAAATGTTAGTTCACAAATGTTTATACTGCCTTATTTAATGATAACAGAGAAGAAAAATAGTAATACTGAATATAATGGGTGTAAACTATGTAATAGATATAGAAATATAGTGTGTTTGTTATATAACCTGTTAGAAATAATTATATATTATTATATGGATATAGCTTTGTGGTTGATGTGTTTCTTTACTGGTACTGAATCTAAGTTAGACCTAGCTAGTGTCAGGTTAATAAATTATAAACCAAACTTTTATAATTCGATCCTTGCAATAAATTAATTGAAACAGAAATAGATAGTACCGAAAAGCCAGTAGAATGTATACTGTTGACTGAAACGAATCTATGCCATCAACTAATTAATTTTGATAGTAATAAAAGTAAGGGCTTCACTGTACTTGCTCTAAATATTAGTAGTATATATCGTAACTTAGATTTATTTTTAGCTTTTGTTACTAGTTTACAATTTACTGTAGATGTTTTTGTGCTAACAGAGTGCTGGACAAATGACAGCGATCCGCCGCCTAGTATTACTGGTTACAATAGATGGAGTAGTTGTGTACACTCAAAGTCCGGGCTAGCGAACCTGTGTTTTCTGACAGGAATTGTATTGTTGTTGATGTAGGTCCTGATTTCACCATTGTCTGCTCATACCGACCGCCATGTTTTAGGAATACTTCTAGATATCTGCATTCACTTGATCAAGTCTTAGGCAATTTAAATTCCAAGAACGTTATACTAACTGGAGATATTAACATAAATACTCTTTACGTAAATGGAGGACAAACACCTGAGTACTTAAATTTACTAGCGATGCATGGATTACAACAGGGTATCACAGTTCCTACCAAACAAAACGCTTGTCTAGATCATTTTATGGTAAAATTAGGGAGCTCTTGGAAAACAATAGTGTTTGAACAACAGATAACTGATCATTCCCCTAAACTACTGTATGCTGATAGTACCTCAATTAATAAAGAAAAACCTATTTATAATAAAACTATACTAAACTATGTGAATATAAAGGAAGCTATTTCAGTCCAGTCATGGAATGAGATTTATGAGACTGGAGATGTTAACGTCGCTGCAGAAGTCCTAACAAATAGACTCATATCGATTATTGAAGACAACACACAGATCATAAGGTTTACGAATCGGCTTAAACCATTAAAGCCTTGGATTTCTAAAGGGATGGTTAGATCTATTAGGAAAAGAGATAAATTACATTTGCAATGGAAAAGGTTTCCGGATAGTGAGATACATAAGCTTAATTACCTAAATTATAGAAACTCATGTAATAATATAATTAAAAACCTCTAAAAACAATATTATCAAAAGAAATTAGCAGCTAGTGAAAATAACACAAAAGAGACTTGGAAGACTATAAAAGAAATATGTGATATTAATACTAAAATAGAAATACCTCACGATCTTCTAAAAATAAAAAAGGCACCGACGGAGTCACTCAATGCTGTGAACAGATATTTTACATGCATAGGAGAGACTATAGGGAAAGACATGATGCATAAAATGAACAAGGATGAACAAGACCTGGTACGCATAGCAAATACAAATACGTCACCCAGAGAATCTATGCAATTAATACCAACAGATCCCCAAGAAGTGAAACAAGTTGTGCTTGGTTTGAGATCTAACACTGCACCTGGTTGGGATAAAATCACAACGAAATCCTGAAACAAAATATTATATCACTAGCAAATCCCTTAGCAACCCTATGTAATCTGAGTTTTGAAAAGGGAAAATTCCCTTGCATATTTAAAAAGTCGGTAATCTGTCCCGTATATAAAGCTGGAGATAAGGAAAATCCTACAAATTACAGACCCATTTCTCTTCTCTCGGTGTTAACAAAAATCTTAGAAAAACTTATGAACCGAAGATGGATTAGTTACCTGGAAAAAAAAGAACAAATAAGTAAAAACCAATATGGATTTCGAAAGAATCAGGCTACCGAAGATGCTGTTCTTAAACTGACGACATTACCCATCTTGATAAAGGAGAAATATGCCTTGGGGTGTTTCTAGACCTACAAAAAGCTTTCGATACAATCTCTAGAAATATACTTATAAAGAGACTCGAGAACATGGGTGTTCGAGGAATAGTGCTGAAATGGTTTACTGATTATCTGTCTAAGCGAGTGCAATGTGTGCGGCTTGACCAGCATATCAGCGATACTATTATAACGAGCACTTTTGGTATTCCCCAAGGGAGTACATTATCACCGACTTTGTTCCTAGTATATATCAATTATCTGCTTAAAGTAAAGTTGCATAACTTTAAGCTTTTTATGTTTGCGGACGATGCCGTGCTTTGATATGCTATGATGAGTCATGGGACAAGGTCTGTAAGGTCACTGAGAGGGGCTTAGCTAGCGTTACAGAGTGGCTAGAAAATAGTCTACTCTCACTAAACACTTCCAAAACCAAATATATTTGTTTTAACAGATCACACCTGACAGCCCCGGGGCAAAATTTTGCTATTAAAAGTCATGAATACCCGTGTAATCGAATACATAGCGGTGGAAAATGTTCGTGCATGATGTTAACGCGGGTGACGTCTATAAAATAACTAGGTGTAATGATAGATGGAAGACTAGACTGGAGCGCTCACACAGACTTATTGGCCACCAGTATAAGAAAAACAACCTACATCTTAAAAAAGCTACGCGATGTGGCCGATCTTAAAACCCTAATCAGTACATACCGTGCATTATGTGAATGTCTGGTCAGGCAGGTACTGTATTTGCGCCTGGGGTGGCACTGGAAAAACGACTGATCGTTGTCGAAAGGGCACAGCGGGCTTTATTAAAAGTGCTATTACACTTAACATATAAACATCCCACAGAAGACGTATATAAAAAAAGCAGGAGTACTTACTGTTAGGAAACTTTTCTTATATGAAATCTTAAAAAGATATCATAAACAAACGGTACCAAATTTACCTGTCAATGCTAAACGGATAGATTGATGTCCTCTACCACGAGTGAACACTACGTTAGATTGATGTCCTCTACCACGAGTGAACACTACGTTAGCACAAAGACACTTTAACTATATAGCTCCAAAAATCTATAATATAATAATGCGCATACACAAAAATAGTAAAACTAAAAAAATGAATGAGTTCAAATGTTCTATAAAGAAATGGCTAAATGAACATAGCTATGGAGAAACTGAGTACATAGTTATTAAATAAATTCACACACACACACATACATACACACACATACATACACACACATACATACACACACAAACTAACACACACACGCACACGCGCCGCACGCACGCACGCACACCGATACACATAGCTTACGCATTAGAAAATAAGTTCACTTAAGTTAAAATATTATGTGTATAAATAGTTTAATGTAAAGGCACTGACCCCCGAAATACAGTTGATACTAGTTTAGGGGTCAGAGTATTCACATATTTTGTAAAAGCTTTGAAATAAATAAACATTATTATTATTATTATTTATTTAGGTATATTAAACCGTAGTCTTCCCGATCCGGTTTTGTATCGGTGTTAAAGTACACTTACCCATAGTCATTTACGCTCAAAGAGGGTAATGAAACACAATGAACACCTAAAACACATTCTATGTGTGTTATGCACATAGAATATGTGTGTTATGGGTGTCCGTGTCCGTGAAATTGTATATTTATAAAGTCCCACGCGATACAAGGATTATACCCCAGTGCAGGAATTTACATTTATTAAAAAAAATAATATATATAATTAATATCTTTCTCAATGTGAGAGATTTAGAATTACAAAAATTGAGAATTGTTACATATCTTGACTGAAATTTGAATAATATTTTATTAATAAATTTGACATGGATTTTATATTGCGCAGGTCGTATTCGTCTGGCAGCGCATTTCGACAGTTCGTAAATCCCACCGCACGCCATACAAAGATGCATTCCTATACGAGGTAGGTTTTATTTAGCATTCGTGTTCCCAGGGCGACCCACCACCACCACCGACCAAGTGCGATACCCAGGGTCGCAACGAATTTTAACTATTCTAGAATTATATAAGTGTCCAATATATTGTGATGTCTTGTAACAATAATTTTAGATGTTTATATATTTTTATGTGTTTATTTAGATTAAGAAAATGTTTTAATGGTGCATTCGCTAAATGTTTAAAGTGCCGATCATTTATGTCCCAACTATGTACGATAAGTAAGTCTTAAGAATCATCTTGACCAAAAATTTCTTATTTCTTAGATAATGAATCTTTTTAATGGTTTATTTTATTTTTATTGACTAACTCTGTTTTTTTTTTATGTTTATGAAACTGGTGTTCGTGTTGTGTTGTTTTAGTCTTTATCAGTTACTTGTTGGAACTACTTGCTAAATTGATTAGAATTTAGGAAGTTTTAAAAACTACTTAACGTCTAATCAATTATGTTTTTATTTTACATTTTGACATATTTTTTTATTATTTTCTTAGGTTTATTTTTCTTCAAGTAACAAATGAATAAACAAGCTTCAAATAACACGCTTAAGGTACTTGTAAGTTATATGAAATCTTTCAGTGTAGTTATCTGCATAAATTACAAGTAGATAACGACACTGCTACTTACACAATTGTTCTTAAAATATGAAGCACGAAAGTGTACATATCATTGATTTGAGGCTCAAAATATACTAAGAATAGTTCTAAGTTTTAATAAATATCATCGCGCACTTGTAACATTTGTCGGATGCCGTCACTAAAGTACAATGATCATAACAATGTTGATTCTTGTCTAGAGGTTTATCTATTAAAAATATACTGTGGTCACGAATATATTTGCATGTAAGTTGGTTGTATATTATTTTGTGTTCAGGCGCATTAAATTTCTTCTTTATAGTTGTATCACATTCGAATTTAGTAATTTTAGATAATATTTATATTGAAACTGAAGTCTCTGAACTAAGTAAATAGGTAAATGCGCCAGTTATTTTATGAATCTCACAATTTTGCGTACTGGCCTTAAAGACTTGTCAATTAAAACCGTTCATAATGTTTTATATGAATATTGAATAAATGTAGGTATAGGTGAGATTGCTTTGATAGAATATGCTCGTGTCCAAAGTGCGATGCAGTTATGACAAATGTTATTTTTTGATTTTCGAATTAAATTTCCATAGTTCCACAGACATGAACTGGAAAGACGCAGGCCTAATTTCCAATGGTATTATACATGTTTATATTTAAATGTACTTCTATACGCGTGATCTTCATTAATGGAAATTATTTCTAGTCTTTCAGTATCCCAAACACATGTTGTGTTTATTTGTATAGACTAGTTGTTTTATTAGTATTGTAGGTCTAAAATCTGTAGACTGGCATGTCTGACATATGTTTTAAATGACTGCCATGTCATTATTAGTCTGTAGTGTTCTTTATTTAGGTGATAATAATTTGAATTTATTATAAAAAATAGTATTATCAACTTGTTGAAACAGAAATATTTGAGATGAGCTAATGGTAAAATATATAAATAACTATGTGATTTAGTGTTACACATTTAGGCATTTCACTGTGATACTTTTGTACCGTTAATGCCATAATCAGGTTCCAGGGCAATATGTGAGATCACAAATATTTTGAACTATATAAGATTTTTTGTAATCATATGTCTATAACAATTTACGTGCTATGTATTTATTGTACATAATGTTTCACTTAACATTTATAATTGGTACAAAATATGGGAAAACAAATAATAGAAATATTGTATAGGTATAATATGTGGAACTAGGTTATTTAATTGTTAAAATAATTTATAGAAATACTATGTATTATGTAAGCAGGATCTTGCATATTAAAGTATATTTTTTCAATGCAATATTTTTATATTTATTTCACTGCCAGTCCGCATTTAATCAGTATTCGCCAATCCACCAAGATCAAACTATATATTTATTATGTATTACTTCTTTGATTAATTTCAATGATGAATCTTCTAATATTCAAGATGGCTAGAGTACTCTGTCCTTGGTAAATATAATGTTACTTAAGGTTTAAAATAATTGTCAAGTTCCCGAAGACTGTAGAAGATACATTTAAGTACTTTATAAGCTGTTGTTTTATTTTCTGACCAATAACACGTGTTTGTAACAATAAAATAGTATTAAGCGCCCTTTTGGATTTTATCGAATGATGTAAGCAATTATTTGATTATTTTTCTACATCTTCGTAATTCTGTGATTTTTGTTATAGTTTATGTATTGAAATTATAGTTGTTTCAGTATTTGCATGTATGATGAATGTGTCGGAAAATAAATGTTATTTTTTCAACAACAATTTATTAGTTTCTTTGTGTTGATCAAAATCTGCGCGAGTCAATTATGGACTCTATTTAGTTGATAGAATACTTTATAATATGATAAGAAAGTACACCCCTTTCTTTCTTTTTGTCAGGAAAAAATGTTACTAAGCGCACACCCCGTCGTTCGGGGCAACGAACAGGGTAGTGTGGGGCCCTCACCCACTAAATAAACCAGCCGTGTGCCATCTCTCCGCCTTTATTGGCGGGCCACTGGAACTGTTACATTGCTTCAGTGGTAAGAAAGAAAATACCATTTTTTTTTTAGGGCGGGAAAAATGTTCCTAACCGCACACCCCGTCGTTCGGGGCAACGAACAGGGTAGTGTGGGGCCTGCATCCACTAAAGAAAGCCGCCGTGGGCCGTCTCTCCGCCTTTATTGGCGGGCCACTGGAGCTATGCTACATTCCTTCTGTGGAGAAAATACACCCCTGCTGACAAATAAAGTACAATTGCAAATGTAGACTATAATTTAATTATTTAATTGCAACAAAGAGTATCTACTTAAACATAAGGCTCAGTACAAGCTTATTTAGCCTCAACAGTTGGCTTCACTTCAGCTTGCTTGGCTCCAGTTAGGGTTGATAGACTGCCATGACGCCTCTCCCAAAGCATGCGGTGTTTTTGTTTCATGTATGCCTTACGGGCATCACCATATATCCCAAGATCACCATCTAAATAAGAAAAAGAAGAACAATAGATTTTTTTCTCACATTTTTATGAATGCAGGGCAAAACTCAGGCGTAAGCAAAGGTGTGTCCACATTTTATCTGTGCAACTAACTTAGTCCTACATAATAGACATAATGACAAATCTTGTTGTCTACTTGGTCAGGAGCTAACTTTATGGACTGAGGCAGAAATAATGAGTTTATTATATATAATTTTTCTGTATGTATGGATGTCATTGAAGCAACCTTTTTTTGTCAAGGCGGGAAAAATGTTCCTAACCACACACCCCGTCGTTCGGGGCAACAAACAGGATAGTGTGGGGCCTTCACCAACTAAAGAACCCCGCCGTGTGCCGTCTCTCCACCTTTATTGGCGGCCACTGGAACTATCCTTTGGTGGTACTGAAGATATACCTAAACAACTGGAATAATTTTGATGACATATAATCTTAGAATTACATACCAGAGTTGCTAGTGTTAAAATTCTACAATAAAACATACAGTATTGGACTTTTCAATTATTTATGTGGAAATCCTGTTTATGTTTTTAATGTTGAATGTTATTAATATTTTTATAAGGTCAGATAATAATTTTATAATATGAATGATAAAAAGTATTGTTTTAGGTTATGCCATTTCTATTTTCTTTGAGAATGAATCCCTAATAGATTTTTCACACAACTAAAGTGCACAGCTCCTTAAGTGATTAACCTGGATATCCATTAAAATGAGCATTTTAATTATGTTGTTACTTACATTTGATAAACCAAGCTTCTTCAGATTCTTTATATTTTTTCCAAAGAGGTATACATGCAGCAGCATGGTCTGGGCGCTCATAAGTCATGCAGTCTTCATAACGCTGGCGAAGGATGCACAGTATCTCAGAGTCAACACCCCTATACACACAATAAAAGCAGTTTAACTAAATCTTTCTTTCTTTCATTGAAAAACTACTCTTTTCTTATTTTTAAAAAAGAGACATTCTTAACTTAATACTTTAAATATGACAGCATGAATTTAACAGAAATTATTTAACAGCCTAATCAATTATATATGAATAAATTATTCTACAATAATTCCACCTTGTTTGATGAATTAAAAACAAATCCTTACTAGTAATGTAAATGTGAGTGTGTGTTTATATTGGATACTGAGTAGGTCCTGAGTTTTGGGCTGTATGTAAGCTAAATTACATGATGATTGGTTGGGAAGTTATAACGTAAAAGTGTAACAAACAAACAAATATACTTTCACATTTCCAATATTAGTAAGGACTGACCTAATTCTGAAGTTCATGCGGCCAGTCCTTGGCAGAATCTAGCAAGAAAATAATTTTTATATTTAACTAGCCAAACTTAAACCTGTCCCAAAATAAACCACGATGTCTGCAACATCCAGTCTATTCCCACTACTTTTCTTTAGTACCTAAACTTTAGGTCATTCTGATGCTACCACTGAATGAATGTAATATAGTTCCGGTGGCCTGCCAATAAAGGCAGAGATGGCACACTGCGGGTTTCTTTTGTGGGTGAGACTACCCTGTTTGTTGTCCCAAACTACGGGGTGTGCGGTCAGGAACATTGTTTCCCGCCTTAACAAGAAAAAAATGGTCATTCTAATGCTAGATTACAGACACACACAGCATGTATGTAATCTAGTGGAGATATTAAACTATACTTACGTAGATATTCATGTCCACTCTAGGATCTTTACTCCAGTGATCATAGGTCAATATTAAGTTTCGAATATTAAATTATAATGACTGATAAGACAAAGTGACGTAAAAGGATCTAGTAATAAGCAGCACTCATGTACTGTGTTTAATTTTTTTGCTGACTACATAACTACAATTCATTTGTTATTCATTTTATTTGGTATTCGATTAAAACTCATAATTTTATAACGTGTTGTCACGGTCTTTACTTATTATTTATACTGTATACTGAATGTTTTTTTGAAAAACTAACCTATCACGTTTGAATTGGGCATTCGCTTCAAAGTCGCAGACAACATCATCCTCATAGCACTGGTCAATAGTGGGAACGCGGCGATACTTCTGATGGTACCATGGGTACTTTTTCTGGTTCGGCTCAACAATTTTTTCTGTAGATACAACAACATAATAAGTTGAACGTACTTACATAACAAAACAAACTTGAGCAAACGCCTCAAAATTATGTTACCATACCTCTAAAATACGTTACGGGAGCGTCTACCGTATTGTAAAGAGCATGTATAAAGGCCCTAAAGGTGTTATTATCTTTTTCACCCATTATTTTGTAAGTCCTCAGATGGTAAAATTTTGTGATTGAACTGACCTGACAGTCTGACCATAGGTCTGACAGCAGTTTGACAATCCTCCTAACTTCCTACAAAAATCATCGAGCTTAATTAAGGGGGAGAGGAAGTGACTACAGATTAATCGTGCCAATTCTTTGAAATCCAAAAATGGCGGAATTTCCGCTGGGTAAGCGTGTAAAAAATATCGATATCGATACTTCAGTCCTTCAAGCGATCTATAAATTTTTGGGTTGACAAAGGTTTTTTTAATTGCGTAAATCTTTATATACCCGTACCTATAATTATATCTATGTGTGTCAAATTGCAACCCAATCTATTCAGTCATATGAGCTAGTGGTTGATAGATCAATCAGGCATGCCTTCTTTTTAAACAAACAGAAAATTAAGGGCATAACACTCTATTTAATAGATTTGGGTTGTAAAAAGCATAAAGAAATAAATAATAATTTAATCCTGGGTATAGTCGTTCATTCTAAGTCCAAACATACCTATATGCCTGTGTACATAATAGGTCTCCATAAGAGAACGCCACAATAAGCGGTCCTTTTTTTGTTAACACGGTCCAAAACGCAAGTTTACGCACGTCCCTGGAGTACCAACAGGATCCAGGGGGAGTGTCGAGTTTGATGTCATACAAGCTCGATAGTCATATAGTACCATGATAGCCCTAGATGATATTCATGATCTGGTAATGGAGCCACAATCCCATCAACTTTGGAATCGTTTGATTCGTTTTGACAAGTATTTCGGTCCTATATGATGTCTAGGGCCTGATGATGATGATTTATGTCCATTTCCGTTATTGTACACATGTCATAATTATACAAGCACGCATTAAAAAAGTTATAATCATTTTATTTCTACTCGCATTTTTTAAAAAAGTAAATGCTTTGAATGCTAATAATAATACAATTCAAATGATTAATCAATTCGATAAATTAATAAAAAATATTTTATTTAATGGTATGCTGCTAAGCCGCTGCTCACCACTTCATTCCGAGCACACAATATTAATAAATGGATGGCTTCTTCCCACTATATGAAAATTTGTGACGAATAAAAATCATAAATTATTAGTGGTGGATGCTAGGTTGGAACGTAAATAGCGCAAATTAAATATTTTTAAAATAAACGGTATTTAATATATCAATATTTTAATTAATTAATTGAATGAGGCGACACTTGGCGGAAGTCCATTGTTACTTTTTTGCGGAATATTGCAATATTGTGGTTCTGAGAGTTCTACCGTATCGCATGGTTGTGTCGCGTTGGTGAGTTTTTTGTCATTGACGTGCATGCTACTTTGCTATTATCACATTCTCCTCTATCTGTGAGAGTGCGGATTGGCAATCTTAGGTTATTCTGTCCAAAGATAGCCGGGATTGACAATCCGTGGGTGAGTGGTGGGCTCTCCTCCTAAAATCCATTCTATAATAGTGATATCAATATTTTTTAAAACATCGATATATCGATAGTTGTTGATTCTTCCTGCATCCCTAATTGACAGCTGACATACAACAGATAAAGGCTTTGTTCCGATATACACTGCGAGGACTGTGATATCACGTGATCAACAGCTTCCATAAATATAACAATTTGCACTATGGAATATTATTATTATTGAATATTCTATATCAAAGATACCCAAACATGACAAATGTAAAGAAATTGTGTTTATTGCAGTGTAAAACCAATACTTAAAAAAATGACAATGACAGGTCAGTATACTGGACTGCATTCCGTTATAAACAGTAACCAGTATAGCTAACTATAAAGGAACGACTTGACAGTATACTAAATTGACATCATACCTTACAGTGCTCGCAGTGTATATCGGAACACACCCAAATTACGCTTGCATCGTAACTATTAAGATGGTGGACGACAGCCGAAGTAAGTCACTTTTACTAGGTATATGAAGATTAGGGCGCCTCCTCCTTAAAGAGCTCAATGACAAAAATGTACTCTGTGATGTGATTATCAATGTCAGTTCAGCACTTAGACGAAGAATAATATAGACTCGCTACTATTATGACATTAAGCATGAAGAAAAGGATGCACATACTAGGTTTCATCAAGAGTGAGAGAGACACAGGTATAAGTATATTTCTCCTTTTCGCGTATGCGTCAGATGTATTTGGACCCAATGAACTGGGTCCAAACAATAAGGGTAATAACCTTTATTAATCACGTTATATACGCTAATATTACATGTTCTAATACATTTTAAGCAAAATATAAGCATAACTGCAATTTCTTTTGTCCTGTCATTATTTTATCCGGCTAAAACAGGTAGTACATTTTTAGTCAACAAAGTTATAATCATAGTTATCTTTTAAAATTATTCCGGTTATCTATTGCTATCTCGACACTGCATACGTTGATAGCTTGTCTATAATATCCTTCGTCTAAGGTTCAGCATGTAAGTAATAAGTTTAACATTATATACTTCCACGCAGTTCTGTTAGGTAGGTACCACTAAAAGAATGTAATATGGTTAAAAAAAAAAAGGTAGGTACTTGTAGCATAGAGGGTACCCGAAAGAGTAAGCCGCCGGCGGACCACAGAAGGAATGTAACATAGTTCCAGTGGCCCGGCAATAAAGGTGGAGAGACGGCACACGGCGGGTTTCTTTAGTGGGTGCAGGCCCCACACTACCCTGTTCGTTGCCCCGAACGACGAGGTGTGCGGTTAGGAACATTTTTTCCTGCCTTAACAAAAAAAAAGGTACTTGTAGCATTGCCTATGGTCAGCATTATTAGTGTTGTGGAGTATGCATAGAAGAAAATGTATATAAATAAATAAGTTGCAGACGTTGCAGTAATATGATTAAAGCGACAATATAATTATATCCCTAGGGATATGGCTATATACCGTAATATAGTTATTTAAGAATGCGGTTCATAATCATCTTACTATGGTTAGAGAGCTGGATGCCAAAATTTCTATATGATCTGTTCGTGTGGCAGACATGATTAATATCGATGATTGCACCATAAAAAGCATTAAGGACCGCGTCTGCCACCATAAAATGCCTGCGTTATCAATTGACAGTACTTTAAGAATGTAAAAAAAACGGTATGCTAAATCATTTGTTCGTCTCTGCCTCTTGAACCGATGGCCAGAAACACCTTCAAAACGAGGCACACCGAAGCGGCAGACGTCCAGCCCTCTGACTTTAAGTAATTAATTTTTAAAAAAATTTTTATGATTTAAAAATTTGTATATTAATCGTTCGCTTGGCAGACCTGAATTGTTCGATTAATGACGATATAAAGAACCTCAGAAAAATAGTCTGCCACCATGATAGCGCTGCGTTTTCAATCGATAGCGCTTTAAAAGTGTAAAAAAAATGTCTGCTAAGATAAGTCATTTGTTCGTATTTGCCATTTGGACTGATGGTCAGAATCATCCTCAAGACGATAAACATCGAAGAGGCAGAGGTCCAGACCTCTGATTTTCCAAGGGCAGAGCATTTTTATATATTTTTTTTTCCGAAAGGTTTGTCTTTCTTTCTTAGAGAGAAGAGAGTGACAACGGTATAATTCCCCAGGTAGTTGGCGTTTACCTATGGGGTATTCCGCGTCAAATCACACGGTCATTTGCCTGACCCCTCGGATTTTGATGTCCAATGAATCGTGGGTTTTTTGGTCTATAGTAATTTTTTTACTTTTTTTTATTTATTATTTTTCTGTCCTCTTTTAAATTGACTAACTGCTATCTGTCAGCCGTCACCTACCGCCTGACGTCTGTCATTGCATCACAACTAAATACTTATAATTTGAAGACATTATAAGATATTGATGGTAAGTGACTCAAGCAATAATAAAATTACATTACATAGTCTAGTAGACGTCAATAGTCTCGCCCCCTATTACGTGGGACTTAAACATAGCTGGTGAGTCGTGGGTGTGTAATACACCTCTGCCTACCCCTTCGGGAATACAGGCGTGATGCTATGTTTTTTTAAATAAACAAATTTTATTTTGTTTTCATAAAAGACAGACAAATAATACACTATTACGTGAACTCTTAGTCCATCCATCAGCCTTTCGACATCCACTGCTGGACATAGGCCTCCCCAAGAAAACGCCACAACAGGTGTTTCGCTCATATGGGGGATAGTGCCGTAATCGCCACGCTTGGCAGGCGGGTTGGCGATCGCAGTGGATGTTGTTAATACTCGAGGGAATGCTGCTGCCCACTCCTGCGGTATTCCCCCAGTCGGCTCTTATGACTCACATGAGTGGAGAGGGGTGGGATAATTCTAAAGCCGACCCCACACGGCACAAGTAAGAACTCTTAGTAATATCAATAATAAACCGTGATACCCGCATTACCTTAATTCCTGAAAAAACTTTAAAAAACCGTACATAAAAAAATCAGTGACCTAGACATCTGCCAACTTTTTTTTCCTATTCTGGGACTCCTAATGAATCGAATGGATGCAACGAGAACGACGAACAAATGATTTAGTACAGCATATTTTATTTACAGTTTTGCACATAACGTCCCGTGATAAAACAGAGCCCTGCACATCTGCCTCTTCGATGTTTATAATTTTAAGGATGATTTTGACCATCAGTCAAAGAGGCAGACACGAACAAATGATTTAGTATCACTTTTTTTTACATTTTTGAAGCGCTGTAACTTGAAAACGCAGGGACATACGACTTTCATTTACAGGACCAAATCGGTTTGTATTGGCATAAACTTTCATCCCTATTAATATGAAAGACGAACAAATCATATACCAAAATGGCACTCAGCTCCCTAACCACTAGGAATATAACTACCTTACTAGACTAATTTAGTGAAGTAAATATAAGTACCTACGAGTATATAGGTACATATTTTCTTTCAATTGCACAACTGGTTACTATTTTCACGTCGTAGTGGTGTGCAAGTTAAACTGGAGTACCTAATAATTTAAATAGCAAATTGATAAAGCTACAGTCGCCTTCTGGCAATGCCACAGAATGATAGGTAAAAGGTGGGGCTTAGACCCTAACATCATTCAATGGCTATAAGTAATTCGGCCAACGTTTAGCTAAGGTGCGGTGGTGAGGTGGCCACGGACCCAATTATCCACTGTCGTAGCTAAACTACAACGACTCCAGAGACTGGCCTGTATGGCGGCCACGAGATCAGTCACATTACAGCGAACTCCCTCATATGTAAGATTTACTACTCTGTCAAGAAAGTACCGGGAAAAGATCAATAATACACAAACATTTTGTTATTGATCCAAATTTATTTTATCACCTTCAAAGTATGCTTCTTCAGACACGATAGACTTACGCCAACGAATAATCCAATCATCAAAACATTTTTTAAACGCCGTTTCCGGAAATTGAGATCAGTTCTCGCCGCGAATTCTCCTTTATGTCTTCTCAATATAATTACATAATTAATTGGCAAGATTGCTCAATATAATTAATTAATTCTATTAATTAATAATTTTCTGTTTAATTGATAATTCAAGAAATTCAAGTCATCTGTATGCGTCTGTACGGGTGCTCTGTGGGGTGGGTACTATCTCTGCCTATACCCCGCAGTCTCTATGTGTGATTATACTGTAAGATGCCTTACGTCATAACCTAGTTCCTAATAACCTACGTATGTGACGTGGAATGTAATGTGCGTGTTCTCCTGACTGTAGTGAGCGTGGGGATCCTAGTTGCACTGTGAGCTACTGCACCTGGCCCTACGCGAATAAAGAAAACCAATAAGTCCCAAAAAACCAACAAATTTATTCAGTAAATTCCCCAAATCTAACACACAAGTTTACGGGCTGGCCAGTGCGCAGTAACTTTTAGTATGATTACTTTACTCTATGGCAGTAACTGGCCGAGCGCCTAGCCTAACATACTTCTCGCTTGCACGCTAAACTGCTGACATGACTAACCTCATTCGTACTTACATGGTCCCTACACATCCATTATTTGTGAATTATAATTTTGGCACTTTTGGTAAAAAATAATAATCAAAATGATCTAATCAACATTTTTGATCTATATTTTTTAGCATTTGACATGCTCCACTACTTTATAAAGTACAAATTATTTGTGAATAAGGAAAAAGAGATTTTTAGTCGAGCGGGAATCGAACCCGCGTCTTTTCCAATCTGGGGAAGTGCCACTGAGCTATCGTACTGACCTATTCGGTCATCTCAATTTCCTCATTTCCTCATCCTGATTTAATCAATTTATTTGCTTGGAAATTTAAAATAATAATAGATTTTTCTATTTTCTGGTATTAAAGATAATTAATTAGTATTTTTTTTGAAAAATTGAAAAATGAATTGGTGCGCAGCGCCTTGACAATACTCTCAGTATAGTTGAGCCTATGAGCGACGGTTACCACTTACCATCAGGTGGGCCGTGACCCGTCTGCCATCATTATCAATAAAAAAAATAAGGAAAATACCACTTAGGCGTCTGTGAACCTAAAACAATTTTTTGTTCACTCATCACGTAAACGTCTTGACTGATCTTAATGATTTTTTGTTTCATACTTTAAAGCAGGTATATCTACCTATGTTTTATCTAGCTACTATATCGGTAACTCTTTTTTGTTAAGCCGGGAAAAAATGTATCTAACCACACACCCCGTCGTTTTGGGCAACGAACAGGGTAGTGTGGAGCCCTCACCCACTAAATACATCCGCCGTGTGCCGTCTCTCCGCCTCTTGTGGCTGGCCACTGGACGTGTGTTACAAGACCAAGATGACCGAGACCAAATCGGCACATGTATTGAGGGAAGGTAGAGTCAGGAGTCTCCGAAACCAGCGAGCATGTATGAAGAGAATTATGAATGTTGAGGAAGCGACGAGTGGCAAAAGCACTCTGTTCTCTCTACCCACCCTGCAAGGGAGATGGCATGATGATAAGTAAGTATAAATATCGCTATTGTTATTGTTATGTATTTTTGATCAATCAAAAATGCTTTTGATATTACCGAGTTCAGCGATTGAAACAATGTTTCCCATGACTTTGTCTGGATGGTGATAAATTTTTTTGGCTGTAGGGCTTTAGTATAGTTCCACCCCATCTGTTCCAATGAGAGTCGTAAGAGCCGACATAGGGAATACCTACCGAATTAGCGGGTGGCAGCGCTCCATGGAGTATCTATCGTGAAAATGCGATCGCTAACCCGCCAGCCAAGCGTGGTGATTATTGCATACTTATCCCCCAAATTAGCACTACAAGAAACATGGCCAGCAGCCATCGCAGCACTGCTATATCATTGCTAGATACTAAGATGGCACAGGAGGCCTATGTCTACTTTGTCCAGGAAAGGCTGATTAATGGATGGGTTCTTCCCTGACATCTGATAAGTAAAATATAATTCTAAATTTTGCCAACTAGCTAATCCGCCAAGCAAAGCGAATCCCGGTCAGAAAATCCCAGAAAAGCTTCTGCAGCTCTATGAGGATAACCAGCTAATCAATGATAGACCTTCATCATGGTAGAATCTTCTCGTGTACCTTATTCACCGTTGGGAATAGGACTTTAAAGGAATGAATGAGACTTTGGCGTCCAGCCTGGACACGAAGGGATTTGGTATAGGGCCTTCAATGGAAGTTACCATACTATGCAAATGGATCGCCATTATCAAATAAGTCAAAGTTGTAGCAGAGTTGCTGCTCCGATACCCGTTAATGGTGACGTACCCTTAGACTCGCTGCCCTTCGAAATGCTAGGAAGGATAGGGTGCTCTCACTCTCATATTATACTCTCAGTTTCGAATACGCATGGCGATGCGGATGACAATGAAGTTGAATACTCTATAGAGTAGGACGCGGAATGGGGTGAACAGAACTTGAATCAATTTAAATCCCATGAAAACACAGACTTACACACACAGTGATCGTGGCGCCAGCAGGTGGCCGACGTTGGGGACCATGGAAAAGCAGGGCCTCCGATTTGTCCAGGGCCACCCTAAGCCCCAGCACCCCGATCCTCCTGACCACCTCCGAGGTCCCTAAGGTGGCCAGGAACGCCGCATCCTCGAAGTTTCCACCCCGGGCTACGACCAGCGTGTCATCCGCATAGCAGATGACCGCAAGCCCGAGGGGGAGCCGACCGCGTAGCACCCAGTCGTAACCGATGTCCCACAGGAGCGACTCAAGAACAGAACCCTGCGGGACACCGCACGACATGGGTCTCCTCACAACGTCCCCTATGCAGCTCTCATAAAGAACACTGCGGCCCTCAAGATAGTCTGCCTCTAGCCGCCTCAGGTATGCAGGCACCCCGTGATACCGGAGCGCCTCTCTGATGCAGCTGAATGGCAGACCGTTGAATGCGTTGGCGACGATTGCCGCGGCCGCGGCCCTCAGGTGCATAATCGCGCTGGCCGTCGAACGACCAGCTCGAAAACCAAACTGGGCGTCCGACAAGTCGGTTCCAACGTCGCGCAGGTGCTGGGCGATGCGGGCAGCGAGGATTCTCTCCAACAGCTTACCCGCCTCGTCCAGCAGCACGATGGGCCTGAAAGAATCCGGCGTTCGCCCCGGCTTCGGCAGGAGTACCAGCCTCCCCTCCTTCCAGCAGTCAGGGAAACGTCCGGACGCCAGGCACGCGTCGAACACGATACCGCACGGTGTTGACGGAAGCGGCCTGCGCGTTAGCGGGAACCCCCCCGTGGGACTTGGAGGCGGAGGTGCTCGCCGAAGTGTATTGGCGGGCGTCGCAAGAGCGAGAGGTGTGTGGTCGTCCCCCACCCAGAGAGGGGGCCAGGTGGCAGGGCGATGCCCACCGAGCTGCCATGGCCAGATGGAGGACACGGCTGGAAGAGCCCCGAGCCGGTCTTTGGATCGTAGGGGTGCTCCAGCTTGTGCTGGAGGAGTGGGCGGGGCGACGGCACGGAGTCCTTACCTTCCGACTGGTGCAGGTGCTGTCGGGGCACGGTTGCTTCGGCAGATATCTGCACATAGTTGCAAGGAGGGAAGTGACTCCGGCCTGTCACAATTATGGCTGCGACGAGGACACGGCGCAGCACACGCTCGAGTCGTGCCCGGCTTGGGGCGAGCAGCGCCGTGGACTCGTCGCGGCAATAGGGGGGGACCTCTCGCTGCCGAGCGTCGTTAGAGTGATGCTTGGCAGTGACAGGAATTGGGCCGCGGTCGCTGCCTTCTGCGACGAGGTCATATCGCGGAAGGAAGCGGCGGAGAGGGCCAGGGAGGCTGACCCTTCCGCAGACCCGAACCGCCGCCAGCGACTGGGGCGGCGCAGGCGTGAGTATTTGCGCCTAATGCCACCCTAGCTGAGGCTGCGGGTGGATGGACCGGGGAACGTCCGCCAACCGCAAGGCCTCCCGCGAAGGTGCGATGCTCCGTGTGTGGGTGCGTCGCTCAGTAGAGGGTACCCGAAAGGGTAAGCCGCCGGCGGACCACCGAAGGAATGTAACATTGTTCCAGTGGCCCGCCAATGAAGGCGGAGAGACGGCACACGGTGGGTTTGTTGGGCGAGGGCCCCACACTACCCTGTTCTTTGCCCAAACGACGGGGTGTGCGGTTAGATACATTTTTTCCCGTCTAAACAAAAAAGAATAATAAAAAAGGGTGCGACAAAGAAGTTTTAGCCACAGCACACTTGATGGCAAGTGATATTGTCGCTCAAGGATTTAGCAATACTAAGGTTGCGAAATCACTGCGTGGTATTTTATTTCGCGCGTAGGAAATTTATGAATGGACGACTATCTCCGTCACACCTAGGTTAAAACACATCTAGGTGGTACACGGTTACTAAAAAATACCGACCCATTCAGGCCAGATACGGTTACCAAGTGAGTAATCCCATTTGTTAATCTTGCCCTGCCATCAGTAATGCAATAGATGACAAATTTCTTACTTTTCTTAGTCGCTTCGTACAATACTCGTGGGAAAGAATGTGGTGGGAACACTAGTTTTCTTTGACAAAAGTAGATAGTCACTATCTTCTGGGTTTTGAATCATCATGATCACGAATTGTCTTGAGTTTGTGGGAGCAGATAGCTCATTCTATATCAATTGCTGTCTCGAACTTGAGCGTGGTGGTTCGAGTATCACAGTCAAACCACCACGCTCAAGAGTATCACTTACCATCGTATAGCTCATCTGCCACCCATATCAATAAAAAAATATCTTGAATAAGATTAGGTAAGGTTATATGAAATAAATATGTATAGTCTAGTAGTCGGAATTTTCCTGTTACGTCGTATAAATAGCAATTTTCGGAAGCTCTGAAGCGAAAAATGCTTTGTTGTGGTCTTTCATGTTTCCTTATATAGTGGAAATTCTTACACGCGCCGCTTCTGATGTAAGGATGCATTCGACAGCTGATAAGCCTAATAAAAATCCTGTTCTATAGATAGACTCCACATTGAGCGTAAAGTCATTGAACGAAGGGCGGGGGCGCGCATGCGTAGCCCCTGCCAACCATTTATTTTTGTGTTGCTATTCATGACATAAAATACCTCTGTAGTGGAGAATATAACATTGTTTCCACGACCTTCTTGAACGAAAAATCATGTGTTACAACAACCGTTCATGTTTTAAGCTTTTGTGAGTTATATTTATCAGCAAAAAGTTAGAGACAGTAAAAATAAAATAAAAAGTCAATATTCCTTGGTAACCTTCTTGGACATGGAAAGTTTCAAAACGCAGTTAAGTAGAAATACAAATTTGAAGTGGAATTCCCTAAGGGTACATTAAGTTAGGCCTGAGCTAGCAACCCTATTTGAAGTCGGCTGTCGGTTCCTATCACCACTGCGTATTACGGTAGTGTGCGAAAGCGTCGTGTTGTGTTTTGACGCGGCAAGCGATCTCGCGCGACGATATGGCGCCGCTGCCCTAGTGAATTAGTAAATCAGTTGAGTGGCACGCGTGTCAGCGGCCACTGTCATCGAGTGCTCATGCAAGTACAGTATCCGCGCGATGAAGTGGCGCGCGCACGCGGCTTCTGCCCGCGCCAAAGAGCGCGCCAATATCAGCTTCTTCATCTTTGTTATGTTCTTTGCGGTATTCGGTGTCATAATCCTCACTGAACTTCTACTGCTTGAAAGGCCTAATGCACCAGGTTCAGCGAGATCACGTTATAGTGATAATTTGCAGGTCAGGAAACGTATATTTCAGTTATTCCTTGCGTTTTGCCGATCTTATTTTATTTTATTATAAGCCGGTCATTTAAATAACAAAGCCCAGAAAGAGTACGTAAGTATACTATAAAATACAAACAACACTAGTTCACGCAAGATATTGTAACAATAGGTAATATTATATTGTAGCGAAAATAAAATAATTTGGTTTTAGCAGACTTTTAGAAAATTCTGTGACAATATTGTAAATACATATTGTTATAATAACACAAAGAATAAAATGGGCTGGAAATTTACCAACAATATTTTTTCATGTAAATAAAACATTGGATATCGACTATTTTTTAAATGCCTTTAGACGCTCTTTTGTTTGTGAATAGGGTTCTTACTCGTTTTAATCCCTGAAGAAAAAGAGAAGTGTGATTATTTATCATCTCATGTCCTTATTCTTTTTAAACTCTGAAGAAAATAAAAGTTATTATAAGTATTGCTAATGGTGTGGTAGGAGTTAAGACGTGTCATGTAACGATAATAGTGTTAAACAGCACTCGTCAACGGTAATGTCTGGCCTAAAACCATATCTTTGCTTACCGAGATCATTCACCGCTGCTTTCAAGAGATCAAGCTATCAATATTTGTTATATTTGCTAGCATCAAAATGTTATATTTGTAAGCTCAACATTTTCGTTTTTAATATTTTCTGGTAAAACTAGTGATTCATATTTAGCTGTACTAATATTATAAAGAGACAATGTTGGTAAGTTTGGATGTCGATCATATTTATAACGCACTTT
Organism: Leucoma salicis; assembly: GCA_948253155.1. Lineage (NCBI taxonomy): Eukaryota > Metazoa > Arthropoda > Insecta > Lepidoptera > Erebidae > Leucoma > Leucoma salicis. Next base: position 11,951,619 of record OX411812.1, on the reverse strand, counting down.
GAGGAGTCTCATAGGTATATTATCCCGATAAAAATAAAGGGTTTTTCGTATAAACCTATTGCTATTGCAAAAGACGAACAGTAGGCGCTCTCTAGAGGCCAGTGTCCAGTAATTGACAAAAAAGGTTGATCGATGGTTGAGGGAAGCTGTACTAGATACCACGGCGTCATTAACGTTTTACGACGGCTACTATTTGGAGTTCTATATATTTATATGCACTATTCCTTGTTATATAACACTACTAATAGTCTGGTTTATTGTTATAACTATTAAAATGTATGGAAATTTAACATTTGTAACGTTAAGTCACGTGACTTAGCTTAATAGATATCGTTAAAGATGCCAAATGCCCTTACATTTTAATAGTTTTCTATAGCGTTAGCGATCATAAAATGCAACTTGGCTAAGCCCACAGGTAGGTTAGGCAATGTGTCGCCGGCGGGCCACTGAAGTAATCCATAAAGTACCAGTGGTCCGTCAACACAGGCGGAGAGACGGCACACGGTGGGTTTCTTTAGTGGGTGAAGGCCCCACACTACCCTGTTCGTTGTCCCGAACGTTTTTTTCCGACTAAACATAAAAAAAACAAAAGGTTAGGCAATGTGTGACTGTATTTGTTACACAAATAAAATTAATATATTTAGGTCTGTTTTTGTTTTTATATGACAAGTTGTATACTGATAAAGCAGGTGACAGGGTTATCAGTAGGTATCTATTCTGTTTTCGGTCAACGTTAGTACGAGTATAATGCTAAACTGGTGTTCAGTTTTAAATAAATAGGTACTAATAAAATATTTTTGAAGAAACATTTTTGTATATCCATCCATCCATCAGTCCTTCATCGTCCACTGCTGGACATAGGCCTCCCCAAAATGGGGGTTTTACCATAATCGCCACGCTTGGCAGGCGGGTTGGCGATCGCAGTGGATGTTTTAATACACAGAGAAACGCTGCTGCCCGGTCCCCCAGTAATCCCGTAGTCAGCTTTTACGACTCCCATAGGAAGAGACGGGGTGGAGCTATTCTTGGTGTCAGCCCCACAGCCGATTTTTGTATATCATACAAGTGATATTTTGTGTTAAATGTCAACAATTCGGTTTTCTTTTTGTAGTAAGTGGCAACCAAATGGCTATAAATTCAGCAATATCGAATGCTCATCGTGTATTAACCACTACTTTTGATAGGAGTGGCGAGGGACAGTGTGGGTCATAATGATCATATCCTACTAATTCTACTGAGCGGATTTAGTTGAAATTTGGTAGGTAGACACTGGATTAATATATGGGATACTTTTAATGGCGAATAAAATTATACTGCCTGAAGGATAGCAATTTTTTGCAAATGCCTTACTTATTTAATTATCTTCACGCCATCTCCCTTGCGGGATAGGCATAGAGAAAAAAGTACCAAAAGGCTCTATTTTTGCCTAAATCGCTCATATATATTCATAATTCTCTTCATACATGCTCGCCGGTTTCGGAGACTCCTAACTTCACCTTCCTTTTATAGAGGACCGATTTGGTCTAGGTAGGTGAGTCTCGGTCTCCCCCTGTATCTACATCCTTCCACTATCGCATTGCAAATGACTTAACAACTAAACGGGCTTGTACGAAGTTTAATTAATATAGCCTTTTTTTTTTATTGCAATTAGTGGCAGACGAGCCACGGTCCATCTGATGGTAAATGGTAACCGTCGCCCATGGACTCGACTATACTAAGAGTATTGTCAAGCCGCTGCTCACCAATTCATTTCTCAGATATGAAATGAAATATAAACGGCTATCTCCTGCTACAGCCAAAACGCAACGATGTGCTTCATGGCCGGTCACACGGGAGATGGTGGTACCAACCCGCTCGGGTCCGATACCAAGTGAGTACTCCAACTTGGTACCCAACCCTACCACCAGTCATGCAATGGATGACAATTGCTTACTTCCCTTAGTCGCTTCATACGACACCCAAAGGGAAAGAATGGGGTGGTGACAGTTGTATTCTTAGTCCGTCACCACACGGACAAAAAGCCTGCATAAACACAATGTTTTTTTACTCCGATAATGATTTTCTTTGGGATATGTTATTATAAAGCTTATATAATGAGCAAGAAGCTTGTAAGTAATACGCGGCACCGTGTCCAATATGGTTAGCGGCGAATTTATGATGCCCTGAGTTACCACCATTTGAGTGTCTACCCTATTAATCAAACTAACTTCAATTTCACAAAATTGTAACTGTTAATAATCCATAGGACGGGCCTCGTGGCGTAGTCGGTAGTGTCGGTTACTTCCGTGCACGGTCGTGGGTTCGATTCCCACTCAGGATAATTATTTGTGGGATGAACACAGATATTTGTACTGCGACTGGGTGTTTTCTGTCTATTATTTTACAAAAAAAAAAGTAATATATTGTGTATTATATCCGTAATCTGGTACCCAAGCACAAGCGTTAGCTTAGTTTGGGACCAGAGGACATTGTGCGAAATGTGGGTAAATATTTATTATTATTTATTTATTATATATTGGTCATACTCTTCAATGGGCTCTGTTGGCCTTTGATAGGCACGGGGATATGGACTACAGCCATAAATTCGCTCCTATATTAGGTACTAATACATGGACGCAAACGAGGTCAAGGATCCTTTTGATTTCGTAGGACACTCGCTTGGGAGTTGGTTGAAGGCTTATTAAATTTTTGGTCACTCACCACACAAAATTGTACGTATACTGTTGTTGTTGTATATATGTCTACTTGATTATGTTGTATTTATATTATTTTATATCTATTCAATGCATATTTTACTTGGAATAAACTTTTTATTTTATATTAAGCCTCGATAGACTAAATCCTTATAGATTTATGCTAGTAGATTGACGGAATGATACGTAGGTAAAAGGTCCTTTTAAATTGATCAATGTTAAAGTGAACGCTATCACGACCACGTTGCCATGTTTTATATTTTATTCAAAACAAAATTAATACATGCTACAATTTTTGCATAATTTCTCGGTATGCTACAATTTAACTGCAACATATCGCGTGTAAGTAATTTATTTTACACGTAGTTCATTAGGTACACGACATATGACATAAGAAAAAAAAAAAAATTTTTTAGTGTTATGATTGTGGTCATAAGGCGTTTACTTGATTTTCTACTACCCCGATGTTTCGAATTTTACAACATTAATGGTTGCTGGGTTTTCCATTATATTAAAATAAATAGATAATAAATAAATATTCACGGACATTTCACACAACGTCCTCTGGTCCCAAACTAAGCTTAACGCTTGTGCTATGGGTACCAGATTAACTTTTTTTTTGTAAATACATACCTACATATAATAGATAGAAAACACCCAGACGCAGTACAAATATCTGTGTTCATAAAACAAACAAAAATAGCATCACGCCTGTATTCCCCGAAGGGGTAGGCAGAGGTGTACTACACACCCACGACTCGCCAGCTATGTTTAAGTCCCACGTAATAGGGGGCGAGCCTATTGACTTACCGGGCACATTTCCAAACTCCGGGATGCTACTGAGAAATTTTCTTTTTAGGAAAAAGCTCAATAACATTTTGCCCGACCCGGGGATCGAACCCGAGACCTCACGATTAACAGTCGCATACACTACCGCTACACCACCGAGGCAGTTAAGTGTACTACCGAGTGAGTTAATACCACACAAAAACTAAAATCAAAAAGGGTACATTCTTTGGCCTTATTATAAAAATGACATAAATATTGTTAAAATTAACCACCGAGGCAGTTCTGTGTTCATCACACAAATAATTGTCCTGAGTAGAAATCGAACCCACTTCTCGTACACGAAAGTCGGTTACACTATCGACTAAGCCACGAAGGCCGTCAAAAATTAACATTTATATATAGGAGAAATTCAATGTCATCATAAGATGATATATATATATCATATATATCATCTTATGATGACATTGAATTCCATATATATATATATATATATATATATATCTATATATATATGGAATGAACGAATTAACAGCTATGTCCTGCCAAAACACACCAATGTGCTTCATGGTCGGTCACACGGGAGATGGTCGTACCAACCCGCTCGGGCCTGATAGCAATTGAGTACTCCAACTTGATACCCAGCCCTACCATCAGTATTGCAATGGGTGATAATTGCTTACTTCCCTTAGTCACGTCTATCTTCTGCAACTCATGTCCCTTTCTCTGAAGTTGGCAACGTGCGAGTGATGCCTCTGGCATTGATAGCGTCTATAGGCCAAGGTGGCTGTTTACGATCAACCGGGCTGTAGATATGCTTTTTTGTCTTCCCTATTATGAAAAAGTGGCGTCTTCGCAAAAAACTCCCTTAAATGCGAACACAAAACATGCTTAATTCATAAAATATGATTATATCAACATATTTTTCAATAAAGCTTATAATTTACCTTTTAGTGTATCTTAACTGCCAATAGTTATAGAATAATAAATTTGTTGGTGATGCATTAGGTAGAAAAAAGAAACAGCACAAGGGGTGAAAAATTTTATCGATAAAATTTTATTGTTTCGTAAGTCAGGTATCGTTATTACCAGAAAATTAAATTATGAACGCTATTTCCTTTCACATAGCGCATTATTACGTATTACCTACTATAAACCTTAGCCTACTGCTGTTTTCTGAAACAATAAACATTTAAAATATAATCAGTAATCAGGAAGTTCCTAAAGGCAGTCCGCAGTATCCAAGTTTAGGTATTTCCCAAGACGGACTACATAATCATAAATTAAGGAAGCCTGTTTATTGTTTAAGTTACTTTTGAAATGAATAAATAAGCAAATTTAAGTTAGTAAAGTTTTAAACATTTTGATCTATATTTTTAGCACTTGACATGCTCAGCTACTTTTAAAGTACAAATTATTATTTGTGAATGAGGAAAAAGAGAACTTTAGTACAAGCCGGAATCGAACCTGCGTCCCTTCCTTTCCGAAGAAGTGCTCTAATCCACTAAGCTATTGTAATCCCTTCCGGCCGTACCCAATTTCCACATCCCATTTGTCTTAACGACCAACGCCCTCTATATCGCTTTATTGTACTTAAGTAAAGTTTTATTGTTTTTGTGTTCCATTCCAAACATTTTGTCCGTGTGGTGACGGACTAAGAATACAACCGTCACCACTCCAACCTTTCTCACGGGCGTCGTATGAGGCGACTAAGGGAAGTAAGCAATTATCATCCATTGCATGACTGGTGGTAGGGCTGGGTACCAAGTGGGAGTACTTACTTGGTATCGGGCCCGAGCGGGTTGGTATCACCATCTTCCGTGCGACCGGCCATGAAGAACATCATTGCGTTTTGGCTGTACCAGGAGATAGCCGTTCATTATTTCATTTCATAGCGGTGAAATTAAATGGTGAGCAGCGGCTTGATATACCTAAAATATACTTATTATTTTGCAGTCGTTCTTAAACTATAATACGTCTTACGAAGTTGGCTTGTCCCCGTTGAACCTCGGAAGTACCTTCGAAATCTAGCTTGGAGCTTGGAGACCGAGAAAAGATCTTAGCAATACCAGGGACTCACTCAAGCGACTGGGTATTGTGAGATATTTAATTTAAATCTAGTAAAAATAAAGTCATCATAGCATTTGGGTAAAACTGTATAACAAAAGCGGAAATTTTAACCTAGAGCTTACACTTAAGATTGTGAGACCAGACCCGTGGAAATCTACAGTCTTAGATAACATCGTTTACAGGTAATATGGGTGAAGTAAATTGCAACATCGTGTGGTACGACGCTAAAAGTGACGAAGGGAGACTAAGTCAAATTTTTCAGAATACTAGCTTAGATCTTCTATAAACAATATTCTATTTAATATTACATTTAGTGTAAAAACAGAACTAGACTATCAAGCACACAAACACATTTATAACATTCATATGTAAGTAATATCCAAAGAAATCAATTATGTTATATATTAGGACAAGTATGTAGTGTTTATTACAGAGTTGAAACTTATGTTGAATTTCACAAACTTTCGCATATTAAATTGCCTGTTCTCATCTAATGCTAAAGTTTGTTCTCGAACTAATAACTCAACAACAAGTCAAGAAATCTCTGTGAATTTTGGCATCTTTAGAGTACTTACATTGTCTATAGCTACACAGATATATTTACTTACGCTGTACATCGAAGAATACCTTTGCAAATAATAAATCACGAGCCATAACATACTAGTATAATACCCAAAAGAGGAAAGGTATTATGAAATCGGTAACCAAAGTTTACGATAAACGATTGCGATATCCACAAAGTTCTATCTTTTGTCTGAACGTTCTTTAGAAAAATTGTTAAATTTTGTTATAAATCAAAAACTTCAGGATGACAAAACGTCTAATATATTCCAACAGGGACTTGGCAACATCTTGCAAGGGCGTTAATGAAATTCTCTGAGATAAAAATGATTCCTTAACCAGAAATGTTGAATTGTGTTCATCACTAGAGCGCGAGTTTGTAGATGGAATATTTAGGAAAGATTCTTAACGCAAATGGCTTATAGAAAATGTGTTAGAAAACAGGATAGAAACTTATCACGTTAGGCATAATTACAAAAAACAATCGGGTAGTTTTTGTAAAATCGTTCCTAAAACAGACAGCTAAAATAAGGGAACACAAACATAATCGCTAAAAATTCAATGCATAAAAAATAACCTTTTTTGATAAGGCGGGAAGAAATGTACCTAACCACACATCTCGTCGTTCGGGGCAACGAACAAGGTAGTATGGGGCCCTCACCCACTAAAGTCAGAACTTAAGTATATTAACTTAGAAAGTACTATAGGTATGCAAAGTGAAGAATCACTGGTGAGAGTTCTCTTAAATAACTTTTAGTTCAAAATGTTACAATGAAGTCTTCAATAGTTTAAGTTAATTTCAAGCTCTGTCATTGGCAAATTCTAAACTGCTCAAGAAAATTAGTGTTAAAATTTATCATTTTAACACGTATAAAAGTGTATATCTGGCCGGTGTTCCTTATAACTTAAAGATGAAATAATCTTTTATGGAATACAGTTTTTTTGATGTGAAACATCTAATTCGGAGGGAGGGTAAAATCGGCTGTTAGCGTGGCGACGCTTTTATTTTACTTGTCCCGTTCAAATCTTGCAAGTTAGATTTGACACACTTCCCAGTTTCCGATTGAAGTGAAATTTTACACGCATCTGTATATCGCGTGACAATGCAATATTATGATGACATGGAGCTGATTTGATGATGGAGCTGGAAGGTGGACATAGGAACTCTATAATGAAACGGCGCAACCCCATCGAACTTGGGCTCGTATGATTCGTCTTGACGAGTACTTTGTCTTTAGATGGTATCCAGGGGCTGGTGGTGAAGCTGGAAGGTGGCAGTAACTCTATAATGAAACGACGCAACCCCATCGAGTTTGGACACGTTTGATTCGTCTTGATGAGTACTTTGTCTTTAGATGGTATCCAGGGTCTGACGATGGAGCTGGAAGGTGGTCACAGTAACTCTGAAATGAAACTACGCAACCCTTTCGAGTTTATGCTTATTTGATTCATCTTGAGGAGTACTTCGTCAAGTTATGATCATTTTATATCTACAAAATAATTTCGATGTTTTCACATCTGGTAGACGTCCCGTGTCGTCTAGTTTTTTACTTATTTATTCATTATTCTCTTAAGCTCTATTACATTTTATACTCGCCAAACTAAATCGTTTAACGGCGAACTGAGTTGGAAGTGAATGCACAAAATATTTTTGCCGCCGCCTATGCCTATGGAATAGAGGAGTAAAAAATCATCAGCATGTCGAGATAGCGATAGTTTGAAATAACTAGATGGACCATAGCTATGAGGTAATAATATCCATCCATCCATCAGCCTTTCATCGTCCACTGCTAGACATAGGCCTCCCCAAGAGAACGCCACAGCAAACGGTCCAGTGCCGCCTGCATCCAACGAATGCCTGTAACTTTGACCAGGTCATCGGTCCACCTGGTGGGAGGCCATCCTACACTGCGCCGTCCAATACGCGGTCGCGACTCGAGAACCTTTCTTCCCCAACGGTTGTCGGTTCGTCGAGCGATGTGGCTTGCCCATTGCCACTTCAGCATGCTGACCCGGCGGGCTATGTCGGTTACTCCCGTTCTCTTACGGATTTCCGTATTACGGATCTTATCAATAAAGCCAAGCCCCAAGCATAGCCCGCTCCATGGCACGCTGAGCGACTTTGAGCCTTGATATAAGGCCAACATTTAGAGACCACGCCTCTGTTCCGTAAGTCATCACCGGTAACACACACTGGTCGTAGACCTTCGTCTTCAGACACTGTGGAATATTGGACAAGAAGATCTCCCTCAGCTTCCCGAACGCTGCCCAGCCGAGCTGGATTCTTCGATTGACCTCTTTCTCGAAGTTGTGCCTAACTAACTGGACGGTTTGTCCCAGGTATACATAGTGGTCGACTACTTCGAGAAGCGCACTCCCGACCAGGACCGGTGCTGAAATGACATGGACATTAGACATGACTTTCGTCTTGTACATGTTCATTTTTAGACCCACTAGTCGGGAGACACGGCTGAGGTCGTTGAGCATGGTACCAAGGACCTCCGGCGATTCTGCCATGACCACGATATCATCTGCAAATCGAAGGTGAGTGATGTATTCGCCATTTATGTTGATGCCTAATCCGGTCTAGTCCAAGAACTTGAAAACATCTTCCAATGCAGTGGTGAAGAGTTTTGGGGACATGACGTCTCCCTGTCTAACACCTTTCTGCAGTTGGATCGGTTTTGTGCTCTTGTCCTGAACTCGGACAGACATAGTGGCGTTTCTATACAAACACTTTAACACTTCGATGTATCGATAGTCAATTTGGCACCGCTGAAGGGACTGCAGCACCGCCCAAGTTTCGATCGAATCGAAGGCTTTCTCATAGTCCACAAACACTAGACACAGAGGCCGATTATACTCCTCGGTCTTCTGTATAATCTGGCGCAGCGTATGTATGTGGTCTACGGTATTATAGCCTTTTCGGAAACCGGCTTGTTCGAGAGGCTGGAAGTCGTCGAACCTGCGCGTGAGTCGATTTATAATGACCCTCGAGAACAACTTATAGACATGGCACAAGAGCGAGATGGGTCTGTAATTCTTCAAGAGGGTTCTGTCACCTTTCTTGAAGAACAGCACCACCACGCCCCTGGTCCACGACTCTGGAACGTCACCCCCGAGAACGACGGAATTGAATAGCCTCTGGAGGACTTTGAGGATCGGCTTTCCGCCTGCCCTCAGAAGCTCTATAGTACTTCCGTCGTCTCCCGGTGCCTTTTCGTACTTTAGTTGTTTGAGAGCCATTCTGATCTCGTACAGGCTGACGTCCGGGATATCTTCGGTATAATGCCGAGTTAGCTTGGATCTGGGCTCATGGAGCAAGCTGACAACAGGGTTCTGGGATCTGTATAACTGTCCATAGAACTCGTGGACCTCTCTTAATATCTCATCTTTGGAAGAAACAACAGTACCATCATTGGTCTTCAGCTTGGTCAGCTGGCTTTTTCCAACAGACAGATCTCTTGCGAACACTTTGGAACCTTGGTTCCGCTCTATCGCCTCTTTAATACGCAAGGTATTAAATCAGCGAATGTCTCGTCGCATATACTTGGAGATCTGCCTGTTTAGTCGCCTTTGATTAGACCAATCAGCCGAAGATTGCACCGGCATTTCTGTCCGTCTCGCCATGAGCTTAAGAGTTTGGTCCGAAAGCTTTTGAGTTCTATTGACGCGACTGGTCTTAAAAAAGGTCGACCCGACCGCTTGGACAGTTTCCAAGAACCTGTTGTTCATATCGTTCACTGAATCGCACTCGTCTAGAGGATTATCGTGCCCTCACCCTGTCTTCGCACTTCTGATAATCCTACAACGTCCCATCGGATCTTGCTCAGTTCCTCTTCCAGCGCAGTGATCCTCTCGTCAGTTCTCAGTGTCCTGACGTTGTGCGTTACCAGTGCCAGAAGTCGTTTCTGGTAGCCGGATCGCGACCGGAGATTCTAAGCACCCCCTGCTCCGCCGTTACCGGGCCCACTACCGTTACCCACGGAATAGCGGAGCTGCCGTGACTGAGGGCCAATGTGTGTGTGGGTGCACTCGTATGGGGGGTATAACCATAATCGCCACGCTTGGCAGGCGGGTTGGCGATCGCAGTTGATGTTTTTAGTACACACAGGGGAACAATCCCCCGGTAATCCTTTAGTCGGCTTTTACGACTCCCATAGGAAGAGACGGGGTGGAGCTATTCTTGGTGCCGGCCCCACACGGCTAAATATGGCACCTGTTTATTAAATCTAGCAAGCATGGCACCAAGTATCGCGGTCCGTTTTTTGGGCATCAGTCAAATTGTGTGGGCTCCACCGAGAACACACTTTTTCACACCCAAATGTTTGTGTAAGATGGATATATTTGACTCATTCATATACCTAAAGATGCCTAAAACACAAAGTAGGTCACATGACAAAACTAAATATTTCAGAAGAATTAACAAAAAGTCCCACAATTTTTGAAAGTTGGTCGCCTCATCTGTCATAATAGGCAGAATTTAAACAATAGATATTTTGTAACATCTTGAATTAAAAATTGTATAAGTTTAGTGATTTAGTAATAATTTTTGGAGAAAGTAAACTAGAGAAGAGATAGGAATATTAAACACGGGTCGCTGTTGTATATTAGGTTGCAAAAATCGACAAGAACAAAATGTTAAGAACATCACATTTCATCGGTAAGTAAGCTTTTTTTTTTGCATTAGTGTTTCAGAAAACGTTCAATAATCACGTTATAGATCTATTTTAACACGTTCTAATACATTTTAAGCAAAATCTAAACATTATTTTGTCGTTTCTTTTGTAGTATCCGGCTAAAATAGGTAGTGCATTTATAGTGTACAAAGTTTTAATGATAGTTGTCTTCTGAAATAATTCCGGTTATGATCTGTTAGGGATGCCAATCTGTAGCTGACAGGCTTCCCATAAAACTCTCGCAACACTACAACACACTTAATTTTTACAGTAACATTTTTTATTGCAGTATTCCCAAGAAAAATACATTAGAGATCAGCTACATGGTCTTTGAATGTTGGCCTTGCATCAAGGCTCAAAGTTACTCAGCGTGCCATTAAACGGATAGTTCACTCCCACTCGATATTTCGCCACGTAATTAAATTCGTAATACGGAGATCCGGATACAGAGTAGAAGAACAGGAGTGACTGACATAGCCCGACGGGTTGGCATGCTATAATGGTAATATGCAGGCCAATCGTTGAATGAAAAAAAAGGTTCTCGAGTGGTGGATCACGTATCGGACAGCGCAGCGTAGGACAGATTAGAGCAGATCGACCGACGATCTGGTCAAAGCCGCAGGGAGCCGTTGGATGCAGTCAGTACAGAACCGCTAGTTGTGGCGCGCTCTTGTGGAGGCCTATGTCCAGCAGTAAACGTCAAAAGGCTGATGGATGGCTAGATAAACGATGAGTTTTATATGATGAACGAAATAAATTTTGCAGAAATCGGCTTTGTTTTTATTTTCTCGTATGGTGTAAGTAATTGCTACAAACTAAACTAAGACTAAACTAAGCAAAATAAGCAAAATTGAAATACGCAATAGTAAAATTTACTCGTTAAAGGGGGTACAAGTTAAAGTTTGGTGTATTATTGCCTCATAGCTATGGTACATCTAGTTATGTCAAACTATCAATATCTCGACACCGCATACGCTGATAACGAGTCTATAATATTCTTAGTCTAAGTTCTTTACTTAGATAAATAACCTATTATCTAAGGTTCTTTATTTCTTTATCTAAGTCATAGACTAAGTATACTATTCTTTTCTCTGTCTACAATCCTCTGTCTACGGTCTACGTAGTCAGTATTTTATATGCAAAGAGTAATGCGTTTTTATGGTTAGGGAGCTGGGTGCCATTTTGGTATATGATTTGATAGCTTTTCATATTAATAGAAAAACTAACTTAACTTATCATCACGCCATTTCCCTTGTGGGGTAGGCAGAGAGAACAGAGCGCCAAGAGACTCTATTCTTTGAGAGGTTTTTTTTATCGCTCTATTCTTTTTTTCATATTAATAGAGATGAAAGTTTATGCCAATACTAACTGATTTGGTCCTGTAAATGAAGGTCGTATGTCCCTGCGTTTTCGAATAACAGTTCTTCAAAAATGTAAAAAAAAAAATAGATAATAAATCATTTGTTCGCGTCTGCCTCTTGGACTGATGGTCAAAATCATCCTTAAAACGATAAACACCGAAGAGACAGACGTCAGGGCTCTGCTTTATTACGGGACGTAGGTGCAAAAATGTAAAAAAAAAAGCTATACTAAATCATTTGTTCGTCATTCTCGTTGCGTCTGTTCGATTCATTAGGACTCCCAGAATAGGAAAAAAGTTGGCAGACGTCTAGGTCGCTGATTTTTTTATGTACGATTCTTTAGTTTTTTTTAAGGAAGGTAAAGCGGGTATTACGGTTTATTATTGTTATTACTAACAATTCATGTAGTAGTCTGATGTTTCCTGTCTTTTATGAAATAAAATAAAATAAAAAAAAAAAACATAAATAATGTAAACTATTGGGGAAATTTCTGTTTTGGGTTCGACTTTCTGTAAAAAAAAAACATTAATTTAAAAAAGGCTCCTCTTTATGTTTTTCCTCAATTTTTTTTTTAGCTGGGATAACCCCTAATAAAAAAATGAAAAAAAGAACATTTCTAAAAGTTGCAATGCCCCATAGGTAAACCACAACTACTTGGGGAATTATACCGTTGTCACTATCTTCTCTCTAAAAAAGAAAGAAAGCAAGAAAGACAAAATTTTGAAAAAAAATTGTTTAAAAATTGTCTGTCCTTGGAAAATCAGAGGTCTGGACGTCTGCCTCTTCGATGTTTATCGTTTTGAGGATGATTCTGACCACCAGTCCAAAAGGCAGATACGAACAAATAATTTAGCAGACCATTTTTTTTACATTTTTGAAGCACTGTCGATTGAAAACACAGCACTACCATGGTGGCAGACTATTCTTCTGTGGTTCTTTATATCATCATTAATCGAATAATTCGGGTCTGCCAAGTGAACATTTCATATACATATTTTTAAATCATAAAAAATTGTTTCAAAATTTATTACTTGAAAATTCAGAGGGCTGGTCATCTGCCTCTTCGATGTTCCTCGTTTTGAAGATGTCTCTGACTATCAGTCCAGGAGGCAGACACGAACAAATGATTTAACATACCGTTTTTACATTTTTAAAGTGCTGTCAATTGATAACGCAGGCCTATTATGGTGGCAGACGTGGTCCTTAATGTTTTTTATGGTACAATCATCGATATTAATCATGTCTGCCACACGAACAGATCATATAGCAATTTTGGCACCCAGCTCCCTAACCATTAGTAATGATACTCTTTTGATGCGTATAACCAGATATATCAAAGATATATGTCATATAAGTTCTGTTTATTAGATTTATTATAAGAAAAAGTACCTAATAAATCAGAGTGTAATAAATAAGTAAATTTATTTATTTTTTAATGTGTCTAAGTTCGTGTTATACAATAATAGCGCTTTTTTTGTTGTTTACATTTCATATATGTGGCACGAAAACACGTTTGGGACGTATTGCCGTATACTGCTTGGCTTATTTTGTTGGTGTCTATTGTTTTATTCTTATCCTACCGACATATTTTGACGAAATAGGAGAAGAGGTAAACTTATTTTTATGAGATGCTCCGTCTTGTTTGTAAGCTACCCTGTACTCAACCCTGCCATCAGATTTCAGACAATTTAACTTTCAATGGTTTTACATAAAGCTACGCGGGAACAGACTCGTTGCAATTTAGGTCAGCTGGCCTGAATGCACATTAGTCTAGTTTTTGCTACTGTCTTACGACGTCATCTCGTGGAAAGGGTTTTTGTGATGAGAATGAAGTGCGACTTTTGTGAATTTTTAATTATGTTTGAAAAGGTGTTTGGATGTTTTCCCGTTAATGAAAACTTTGTAGTTTAGGCGGGAAAAAAAGTATCTACCCGCACACCCCCTCGTACGAGGCAACAAACAGGGTAGTGTGGGGCCTTCACCCACTAAAGAAACCCGCCGTGTGCCGTCTCTCCGCCTGTGTTGACGGACCACTGGTACTGTATTGGACTACTTCAGTTGTCCGCCAGCGGCTTACAATTTCGGGTGCCCTCTACTGAGCGACGCATCTGCACACGGAGCGTCGCACCTTCGCGGGAAGCCTTGTGGATGGCGGACGTTCTCCGGTCCATCCATCCGCAGTCTCAGCTAGGGCGCCGCCCCAGTCGCTGGCGGCGGTTTGGGTCAGCGGAAGAATCCTCCTCCCTGGACCTCTCCGCCACTTCCTTCCGCGAGATAACCTCCTCGCAGAAGGCAGCGACCGCGGCCCAATTCCTGTCGCTGCCGAGCATCGCTCTAACAACGCTCGGCAGCGAGAGGTCTTCCCCTATTACCGCGACGAGTTCACGGCGCTGCTCGCACCAAGCCGGGTATGACTCGAGCCTGTGCCACGCCGTGTCCTCGTCACAGCCGCAATGGTGAGAGCCCGGAGTCCCTTCCCTCCTTGCAACTATGTGCAGATATCTGCCGAAACAACCGTGCCCCGACAGCACCTCCACCAGTCGGAAGGTAAGGACTCCGTGTTGAACAGTTGGCGGAAGTGCTCGCGAAAGCGCCACCACCCGTCCAGCACCAGGCCCAGATCTTGATCTTGATCTGGGCCTTCACTTCAATTTGGACCCCATCCACCGTGGTCGAGGCGTTAGCAGGTGGCCGACGTCGGAGCCCATGGAAAATTAGGGCCTCCGACTTATCCAGGGCCACCCTAAGCCCCAGCACTCCGATCCTCTGACCACTTCCGAGGTCTCTAAGGTGGTCAGGAATGCCGCTTCATCGAAGTTTGCGCCCCGGGCCACGACCAGCGTATCATCCGCATAGCAGATTACCGCCATCCCGGAGGGGGAGAGCTGACAGCATAATACCCAGTCGTAACCGATGTCCCACAGGAGCGGCCCTAGAACCGAACCCTGTGGGACACCGCATGACATGGATCTTCTCACAACGTCCCCTATGCGAATCTCATAGAAAACGCTGTGGCCATCAAGGTAGTCCACCACTAGCCGCCTAAGGAATGCAGGCCCCGTGATACCGGAGCGCCTCCCTGATGCAGCTGAATGGCAGACAATTGAATGCGTTGGCGATGTCAAGCGACACCGCCAACAGCACTCCACCACCAGCGACGAACGCCGCGGCCGTGGCCCTCAGGCGTATGAGCCTCTCCCGTTAATGAAACCTAAACTATTTAAGAAGGTAAATTAAATACTATACACTAGACGAAATATTAAATATTACCTTAGCCGCTATTTTGAGGTAGAGGCGCAGACAGAGTCACGGACATTACCTAGTTGAATATAACTGTTTCCACAAATGTTATTGACCTGCAATCCACAGATGTGTGCTATAGATTGTTATGCATATTTTTTTAATTTGAACCCATATGTAAAACAGTCCTAAGCGCAAGAGTTTTTATTTATTTAAACGATTATGACGTGGTAAATACGTACTTGTCACTTGATTTTACTTTTACCGTAAAATATTAAAATATAGGTTCCGCTAACGACAGTATGTAAAGTTTATATGAGATTACATTAATTAAACACAAAGTGAAAAATGTGAAATCGAAAATAACAGTCACGAGCAGGATTATTTTCGATTTCACATTTTTCACTTTGTGTTTAATGTATAGTGCTAAGTATGTCAAATGCTAAAAATATATATAAAAATATCTAAATAGATTACATTAAATCCTTACTTTCTAGCTTATATTATATACTACTTTGTTAGCCGTTCCGCCGCAGCCAAAAGCTAGTTGTAGGTTATATCTCAGGTTTCCGATATAGTAGCGAGTATAACACTTATAGGTACCAGTTAATTAGTCTAATCAAGAGCTATCTATTTGATAGCTCTTGATTAGCTATTGATTATTATTTTTTTGATTGCATCAAAATTCGCTCAGTAGTTTTTGCGTAATGCGCAAGCAAACAAACACAAAAAATCTAAATAAATTGTTTTGTGTTCAGATACCTTTATAGCCTTTATTTTGGTTTTGGCGGGAAAAAATGTGCCTAACCACGCATCCCGTCGTTCGGGGCAACGAACAGGGTAGTGTGGGGCCCTTACCCACTATATAAACCCGCCGTGGGCCTCTCCGCCTTTATTGGCGGGCCACTGGAACTATATTACATTGCTTCAGTGGTCGCGCCTTTAAAGCCTAATACCTATAGTATTTTTTCTCAAAAAATATCTTAAATGTACAGACGCAACTCTGTTACTACTTTATAATGGTTAGGATTATTATAAATACAGTGAGTTTGTTTTTTCGTTACGCTTTAACGCTGTAACGGCTTTAACCAATCATCATGAAATTTTTCATACAGTGCCAACAACAACAGAACCCAGAAAAAGTCATAATGCTTTTTATCCCGGAAAATGATGTCTATTTATCCGTTTGTCTGTTTGTTTGTTCGTGCATCACGCAAAAACTACTGAACGGATTTTGATGCAACTTTTATTATTTGAAAGGCCTTGATTAGACTTAACAACTGGTATACATTTTATCCCGCTACTATATCGGAAACTTGAGATATATCTGAAAAAAGTCCGCAGCTTTGCCGCAGCCAAAAGCTAGTACTATATAAATAAGTGACTCCATAGCTCATTTATTATCTATATCAAAACTAGCTATTCCACAGCAACCCTTAATTTTTGCGGGATAAAAGGTAGTTCTTGGTCCTTTTCTGGGCTCCAGACTATAATTATGTACTTACGCAAAATTTTACATGCTCAGCTACTTTTTAAAGTACAAATTATTTGTAAATGAGGAAAAAGAGATTTTTTAGCACGAGCGGGATTCGAACCTGCGTCCCTTCCAATCCGGAGAAGTGCTCTAAGCCGCGAAGCTATCGCACGGACCCACGGCCATACCCAATCTCCACATCTCATTTGTCTTTACGACCCACGCCACCTCTGTGATGCATTTACATGCATTAATCCAATATAGTAAGTTTAATTTTGTAATTAAAATTCCTACTATTTGATGGCGCGATTTTTTAAACATTTTGATCTGTATTTTAGCACTTGACATGCTCATCTACTTTAAAGTACAAATTATTAGTGAATGTGGACTATTTAAAATACAAATTATTTGTAAATGAGGAAAAGAGATTTTTAGTACGAGCGGGAATCGAATCCGCGTCCCTTCCAATCCGGGGAAGTGCTCTAAGCCACTGAGCTACCGTACCCACCTTACGATCATCCCAATCTCCTCATCACATTTGTCTTTACGACCAACACCATCTATCGGAATACATTTACATGCATTAATATAGTGGAAGGGACTCGGGTTAGATTCCCGCTCGTACTAAAAATCTCTTTTTCCTCATTTACAAATAATTTGTACTTTAAAAAGTAGCTGAGCATGTTAAATGCTAAAAAATATAGATCAAGAATGTGGACTACTAGTGTACAAGATTCTGCTGGACTTCAGAATATAAGTACGTCATTCTACTTCTATAACTCCCCTGGGCCGTGTGGGGCCGGCTTTAGAATTGTCCCATCCCTCTTCACCCATGGGAGTCGTAAGAACCGACTGAGGGCATACCGGGGCAGTGGGCAGCAGCACTCCCTCGAGTATTAACAACATCCACTGCGATCGCCAACCCGCCAACCCGCCTGCCAAGCGTGGCGATTACGGCACTATCCGATTATGGCACGATCCCCCCTTTGGGGAGGCCTATGTCCAGCAGTGGACGTTGAAAGGCTGATGGATGGATGGATGGATAGCTACCTCACAGGAACTATTCATGTTTATGCTTTCGGAATTAGATGTATATCTGTGCTGTTATTAATGTGGACGATGATTGATTTTGTTGGAGCTAATTATTTAATTCTCTGTAGTTAAAACATTTATCGTTGTTTCCGATCGACATGTTTTGATAATGGTGTTTAATGGTTGAGGTCACATGTGTATCGATTTACTAATTATATTCAATAGGTCATTTTTGTTGAACGTGTCTTTTCTGTGTTATAATTGTTGCTGTGTTTGTAAATATTTTTGAAGGGAATCATACTAATATCCTAACTGATATTACAAACACTTTCCACGAGATGATGTCACAAGAGCAGGAAAACCAAATTCCAACAACTCTCTTCCGTATATCTTTATGTATGTTTGTTATTACAACAAAATGTTATCGCTAACCAATTTTCAGTAAATTTTATATTGATAATAGCTAAACTAAGGATGTAAGATAATCCGACAACCTTTAACAAACATATGTTAAGTTTATTTTCTATTGTAATTTTTTTGAGTTTATTTTTAGATATTGAAATATCTAAAAATTTATATAATAATAATAATAAAGCCTTTATTACCCAAAATGTTACATTAATCAGTCAATCAATCACATTAATCAGCCTTCAATTACATTAATCAGATTTCATTTTAATTAATTCATATATAATAAATATTGACATTTACATTTATCATTGTATATAACTTAAACATTATTTATTTTAACTAAAAACAGTACCTATTCATTTATTGATAATTATTTCAGTATAAATATAATTGTATCCTATCCTATTTTAATTTTATTTGAAATAATATAATTTAATTAATGTTATATGCATTTCAATCTTAAATTTAAACTAATAATTTAGCACAAATAAAATTTGTGTTAGTAAAAATTGTGTTAGTAATTACATATTTGTATCTAGCTAAACTACACTGTTTTTAGTCAATATTTATTGGGTTACCCATTTCTGGGTGTAGGCCCTCCTCCAACCTTTTCCAGTGGTCTTTGTTGTTAGCTAGGCGAGTCCAAGCCGGTCCGGCAACCTGAGAAATATCCTCATTCCAGCGCCGCTTGGGTCGACCGCGGGGGCGTTTTCCGTCATACGGATACCAGTGTAGAATCCTTTCCCTCCATCTATTGTCTTTTATTCTTGCCGTGTGTCCCGCCCAACGCCACATTAATCTGCAAGCTAGTTCAACTGCATCAGTTATTAAGTTTCTAATATAAGTATTTTTTAATTTATCCTTTAGCTTCACTCCTAGCATGCTTCTCTCTGTGGCTCTTTGAAATACATTGATTTTTTGTACAATTTCTTTGGTAAGTGTCCAGGTCTGGCATCCATATAGCAGTGTTGGCAGGACAACAGTATCCATAGCTTTCCTTTTTAGATGGATAGGTATTTTGCCTTTAAATATTTCTTTCAATGACCAATATTTATTCCATGATTTCTTTATACGTCGCTCCACTTCGCTGTGTCTGTTTATGAAATGATATGTTTTGTCCCAAGTATAAATATTCATCTACGTAGCTAATATTAAGGAATTCAGTTATTATAGGAACTTTTACACCGTTTGTCATCGCAAATGTTTTCTGAGCGTTCATTTGTAATCCACATTTTTTACTTTCTATATCTAATGTATTTAACGTGTATTCCAATTCCTTAGGACTCTCAGACATTAAAACAATATCGTCTGCAAAGCGTAGATTATTGAGATATTCACCATTATTGATGCCTCTATTTTCCCAGCTTAATTGTCTGAAGATGTATTCTAATAGAGCAGTAAATAAATTTGATGATAGGGGGTCACCTTGTTGCAAGCCCCTTCGAATATCGAATGACTGTCCTTTACCTTCCAATCAATCATAGCCTTGCTGTTTTTATAAATTTCTTGCAGGAGCCTTATATATTTGTTTTCTACCCCTTGTTCCTTTAAAACTATCCAAAGAGGTCCATGATATATAGAGTCAAATGCTTTTCTGTAATCTACGAACGCTGCATAGAGTGTTTTCCCATATTCCGATAGTTTCTCAATAAGTTGGGTAAGTGTAAAGATGTGGTCTATGGTAGAGTACGACCGTCTAAATCCAGCCTGCTCCTTAGGTTGGTTGCTGTCCAGTGTCTTTGAAATCCTATTTAATAGAGATGTAGCAAACACCTTATATATTGTTTGTTGTAAGCTTATGGCTCTATAGTTTTCTAAGTCAGTTGGATCGCCTTTCTTATAAAGTAGTGTTATAATAGATATTCACCATTCTTTAGGTATTTTCTGGAATGCTAAAATATCATTAAAAATGTGTGTCAATATGGGCACTAGAGGGTCAATAATAGCTTTCAAGATATCATTTGTTACTTCGTCTTCGGCTGGACTTTTTGATAATTTTAGGTGTTGGATTGCCATTCGAACTTCACTTTCTAGGAAAAAGGGCACATTGTCATGTATCTCAGATGTATTTATGGTATAGACATTTCCTTCACTCTCATATAGCTTCCTGTAAAACTCAGTAGCAGTTCTGATAAGTTGTTCTCTATTTGATATAGCTTTATTGTTTTTATTTGTCAAAGACATAATCCAGGATTTAGAGGTATTTAATCTTTTTTGTGCTCCTTTGACTGATGATCTTTTTTCTAATTCTTCTTCTATCATCTTGTACTTTGTTGTCTTGTCTTGTATCTTATGCTTTACAATCCCGCTTAATTTCTTTTCTAATTAGTTTGTAGAGCGTTTTAAGACGGTATTTTTCAGAAGGAGTTTTAGATAATTTAAGTTTTAATTTATTTCTTTCATTTTTAGTTTCTCTACATATGGTGATAGAGTTATTTTGTCTTTTATTTTTGATTTTGGTAATGCATTTGCCGATTTTTTTATACTTTTAATTAGATCACTATATGTTAATTCTATATCTTGGCGTTGGATATTGGCTATATGTTCTGTAAATATATTATTTAGCGACTAACTCTAGGGGATTTAGCTTAGAGATCTTGCATTTGTAGTCTCTTCGTGATTTCATTTTGTTGCAATTTTGTAATAGACTCATTCTGACCAATCTGTGGTCTGTGGGAAACGTGGTATTTAAAATTTGTATATTTGATATATCTTTAATATTATTCACCAAGATGAAGTCTATTTAATTTTTTGTTTTACCATTTGGTGATGTCCATGTCCACTTTCCTTTGGGTTTTTTCTTGAAGTATGAGTTTGTTATGTAGAGCTGGTGTTCAAAGCAAAACTGTATTAGTATGTTACCTCTTTTATTGCGATCACCATATCCCCATGGACCCATAACTTTCTTATCTTCCAATGTGGGTTTTCCTATTTTAGAGTTGAAGTCTCCCATAACTATGAGATCTTTTCCCGAATTTTCTAGAGCAGTCTGTAGTTGTTTATAGAATAATAATGTCTAATTCGTCTGGAGTTGAGCTTTCTGAATTAGCATAACATTGTACCAGATAAACTGTTCTACCATTAAGAGATATGTCTAATTGTATGACTCTATCTGAAATGGTTTTTACTTCTATTATATTGGACTTCAGATTCTTATTAACGAGAAAACCGTTTCTACCACTTTTCTCGCCATAGTATATCATTATGAAGTTTTCATATTCTAGTATTTCCTTGCCTTGTTTTTTTACTTCTGATAGGCCAATAATATCCCGTCAACATAGGCGGAGAAATGGCACACGGCGGGTTTCTTTAGTGGGTGCGGGCCCCTCACTACCCTGTTCGTTGCCCCGAACATATAAAATGATTGGCGGGCCTCGCGGCGTAGTCGGTAGAATAACCGACTTCCGTGCACGAGGTCGTGGGTTCGATTCCCACTCAGGACAATAATTGGTGTGATGAACACAGATATTTGTACTGCGTGTGGGTGTTTTCTATTTATTATATGTATGTATTTATAAAAAAAAAGTATGTATTAGTATATCCGTAATCTGGTACCCATAGTACAAGCGTTAAGCTTAGTTTGGGACGTTGTGTGAAATGTCTTTATATTTATTTATTTGTACGCAGAGATGGGAGGGTCGTATGGAAAATGGAGGCGGCGAAAACGGAGAACCACCAGTGCCTGCTCATGCACCACTTGATGCTGTATGGCAACCTGTCACCGGTACCAGGTACGACACTAGAATTTACGACAACAAAATTGCAGATTTTTGTTAAAATAAATTGTAGTCCATCCTTACTACTTTTAAAAGAGAAAGTGCGTCTCATAGACATTTTAGGATAGAAATAATTTATATATTACTAGTGGACCCACGGAGTACAGAGTGGACCCAACAAACATTCATCTATCAGCCTTTTTAAGTCCACTGCTGGATATAGGCCTCCCCAAGAATGGGGGATAGTGCCGTAATCGTCACGCTTGGCAGGCGGGTTGGCGATCGCAGTGGATGTTGTTAATACTCGAGGGAGTGCTGCTGCCATGGCTCTTACGAATCCCATGGGTGGAGAGGGGTAGGACAATTCTAAAGCCGGCCCCACACGGCCAACACAACAACAAACGTTGTCCTGTCCAAACATTGGCGTTTCGTTTGGCTTCGTTAGATAGGTATATCTACACATTATACATAGGTATATCTTACTTTAGCAAAAATTTAAGAAAAAAATCCTGAAATCCTGTCATGGCGCCATCTACCGGGTCCAAATGTGAATCTAAACAATCCCGGTACTTACTCAAACATTCACAAATAAATAGAAGAAAAAGTCCTGAAATCCCATTGTGGCGCCACCTACCGGGTCCAAATGTGAATCTAAACCATCTAGGGCGCCACCCAAACGCATACATAAAAATTCATTCACATCGGTCCAGCCGTTTAGGAGGAGTTCAGTGACATACACACGTACAGTAGAATTATATATATAAAGATTAGTTTCTGCCCGCGATTTCATCCACATGGACTGCATTCTACGGCACATTAAATCTTTACACGCAGACGATATCACGGGCAGGATTTTGTGTAGCGATAAAAACACACAACATGTCAGCTGTTACTCAATTTTGGGATTCGTCGTCACAGGCACGACTTTAAAATTTCCTCTAACGGGTAAACTTATTCTATTCCTACCCGCAATCTTCTCTACTTGCTGTCGTCTCTCAAAAGTGCTGTCAAAAATGGAGTTACCAGTACCAATCTGGATCTGCATACACTAAACATATATCATCATATTAACAACAAGACTTCTATTTATAGCATATTGATTCCTTATCACTATATGAGTATTATTTCTTCCTACATTTTTTATGCTATGTAGGTGGCAAACAATCATATGGCCCACCTGATGGTAAGCGGTTACCGTAGCCTAGCTGCACTAGGGGCATCACTCGCACGTCACGGTATTGAAAATGGAAAGGAAAGGTTATAAGGAGAGGATACGGCCTACGTCTAGCAGGGGACGTCGAAACGCTCAAGGATGGATGCCGGACGGATACTAAGGAGAGGATAGGGTCCCCTTCCTATGTTACACCTCCAGCAGACTCACTCACCATATGTAACACAACGGCTTGGGTTCCTACCGTTGTTTCAAGCTGATCTTCTGTGAGAGGGTGGTGGTTCCCCGATCGAGCTGGCCCATTCATTCTGTGATAAGCAGGGCTCTACCACATTTTAGATTTACAAAACCAAGTTCAAAAATAATAATAGCACAGAAAAAAAAACAGGCGCTGGCGCAGGGACAACAACGACAACGTAACTTAAATGTGTAAAAAATAAAATGATTGACAGGTGGCAAGTGGCAGTCTAAAAACTATAGTTAAAGTATTTAGTAGATGGTCGATTACAAGAACCTTTAAATTGAAATACAAAAGGGATGTAAATAATAAAGGAACCAATCAGGTACAAAGTGGGTTGTTTGTCATGAGATGAAAGTAAATGGTTTGCATCAATGATTTGCGCAAGTATCGATCTACAATATAGTCAGTTTATTGGAAATTATTATTCTCCACTCAGACAAGTTTTTTAGAAATAGTACTGAAGAAAATAGTTATGAGAAAAATGTACTTTTTTTCCTATAAGTTTTGTTCAGGCCGAAAACTGTCAGTCTTCTGTAATATTATCATTTGTCTTACATGCAAATGTAAAACGTGATGGCCAACGCTTATATTGCAGCTCAGGAGTATTTACACACCCACGACTCGGCAGCTATGTTTAAGTCCCACGTAATAGGGGGCGAACCTATTGACGTCTACCGGGCACATTTCCAAACACCGGGCTGCTACTGAGAATTTTTCTTTTTAGGAATAAGCTCAATAACGCCACCCGACCCGGGGATCGAACCCAAGACCTCATGATTAGCAGTCGCATACACTACCGCTACACCACCGAGGCAGTTACATATCTAGTATTTATAGTATAATGGATTCGCGATCAATACATCGGATAGACTGTCACAGCAAGTAGATTTATATTTCAAATCCTACGAATCGTTCTATTAGGTAATTTAATATGCATGATTTAGAGGTTAATGTTAGTATTGACCAAAGAATTGAAAGCTGATATCGATTTATTTATGAGCAAATTACAGGTAACCGTCTAGGCTAGACATAAGTTCTTTAAAATTTTATGTGTTACTTTTCAATAGACATGATACAAATAAAATATAGAACCAACGGACCGTAGACAGAGGATATAATATACACGTTCTCAGCGTATGCAGTGTCGAGATAGCAATAGTTCGACATATGATAACTGGAATAATTTTAGAAGATAGCTATGATTATAACCTTGTAGACTAAAAATGCGCTACCTGTTTTAGCCGGATAACTACAAAAGAAATTACAGTTATGCTTATATTTTGCTTAAAATATATTAGACCATGTAATATTAGCGTATATAATATGATGAATGAACGTTTTTTTACGCAAATACAAAAACAAGCTTACATACCAATTATGGGGATGGTTGGCCATCAAATTATTTTTGTTTGGACCCAGTGGTATTGGGTCCAAACAAAAATAACGCATACGCCAAAAGGATAAAAAATACTTATAGATGTGTCTCGCTCACTCTTGTTATGACCTAATATGTCCTTTGTTTTCTTCATCCTTGGCATTAAAATAGTGGCGAGTCTATTATATCCTCTGTCTATGCAACGGACAGAACGAGTTTATACGGTTTTGACGGGTAGGTGTAGTCTAGTTCTGAGCACCATAAAGGCTTATTACATTTAATTCGGATTATTGGAAAAAAGTTATTCTCATTTGAAGATATTAATATAAAACTAAATTCCACGTAGGCGAAGTCACAAGCATGTATGAATAAATTTTATGTTAGGTAAATAAAGATTAGATATTTGTTTATTTATGTCTAGAAAGTATACCCAAATATTTTAGATCTATTTCTTTTAGTAATTGACATGCTCCGCTACTTTTTAAAGTACAAATTATTTGTGAATAAAGATCACAATTGTCTTACGACTAAGAATTTGGGATGATCGAAGGATTTGTAGGGTAGCTCAGTGGTTTAGAGCACTTCCCCGGATTGGAAAAGATGCGTGGTTCGATTCCCGCCCCTACTAAAAATCTCTTTTTCTTTATTCACAAATAATTTGTACTTTAAAAAGTATACCCAAATTCTAAATTTATGTCCTTTTTATACTACGTGGGTGGTAAACAAGCATACGGCCCATCTAATGGTAAATGATAGTATGCGCTGCAATACTAAGAATACTGCCAAGCACACCATTCACTATTGAATTACGCGGATAAGAATGAATGAATAGACGGCATCTTGAGCTACAAAAAAAAAAAAACTCAAAATTATGAATTTATTGCGTGAATGAATATTTTAAAGGGCGTGGTTGTGTGTGTGTGAGAAGTGTGTAGGAAGTGGGGAGTAGTGAGGCAAACTCACACAATAAATGTAGGCTACAAGAATATAATGTTTATATAGATAAAGAGTACAGGAGAGCTTTCTACGGATAGAACCTCCTACATAAAGGATTAGCTCCGGATTGCATTACCCTGAGACAAATGGGACGAATGGATAGCAGCCCCGGGGACACTACCCTGCTAACTCCTCACAATAATAACATAACGTAAAGGACCCTATTATATTATGCATCAAGTTTATGAGTTAGATGTCAGCATCATTTATCTCTTGCGATAGACATGCGTTTGTAAAACTCACTGCTTATAATATATATTTGTAGAAATGTTTGTAATTCTTTGTAAGAAACCTATAAGAGGTAATCTTTCTGTGACCCTACATCATACTCTAGCCAAATTTTTACAGTAATCCTGAGAAATCCTTTTTAACAAAAAGAAAATGGTGCACTTAGTTAACGGATAAGGTTTGGCAAATTAGGTTCAGTATTTTTTCACATCTTAGAGATATTTATATTTTTTTTTATACTACATGGTTGGCGAACAAGCATACGGCCCACCTGATATACGCTTGCAACACCAGAGCTATCACTCGCGCGTCGCCATCTCCAAGAAAAGGGATAGGAGGTGGACAGAACGGATAATAAGATTAGGATAGGTAGGATACTAAGAGAGGATAGAAAGGATGATAAAGAGAGGGTAGAGTGGGGGTTTGGGCCTCCGGCGCTCTCACTCACCATACTAAACACAACGGTAGGCGTAACTACCGTTATTACACGCTGATCTTTTGTGAGAGGGGGTACTTCCCCGATCGAGCCGGCCCATTCGTGCTGGGGTATGCAAGGCTCTGCCCCTACACATTGTTTTTATCTATACTATTATAAAGCTGTAACAGAGCTGTGTCTGTACATTTAAGATATTTGAGAAAAAGATACTGTAATAGGCTATATAGGCGTGTCTAAACACAATACATTTTTTTTTAGAATTTTTGTCTGTTTGTTTGTTCGCGCATCACACAAAAACTTCTGAACGGATTTTGATGCAACTTTTTATTAGAAAGGCCTTGATTAAGCTTAAAAACTGGTATACATTTTATCCCGCTACTATATCGGGAACCTGAGATATAATCGAAAAACTAGAAAATTATTTAAACTAGATTTTTTTTTGAATTTATTTAAAACAACTACTAGATGGATTTTGATGTAACTTTTTTTATTTGAAAGGCCTTGATTCGACTTAAAAACTGGTAGACATTTTATCCCGCTACTATATCGGGAACCTGAGATATAACCAAAAAACTAGCTTTTGGCTGCGGCGAAGCCGCTGGCAAAGGCTAGTTTAATAATACAACCGTACATCACTAATATATTGAAGTTTTATCAGAATTCCAAAGCTCAAACGTGTCCACGTTCGTGTCGTCAGGCCCAAGTTGGGGTGAAACTTTTTGTTTGCCAGGCTATTAACTAAATAACAAAGTTAGGCGTTTGTTTCGTACTACTGAAGTAATGTAATACAGTTGCAGTGGCCCGGCAACACAGGTGGAGAGACGGGGGGTTTATTTAGTCGGAGAGGGCCCCACACTACTCTGTTCATTGCCCCGAACGACGGGGTGTGCGGTTAGGTACATCTTTACACGCCTAAAAAAAAGGCCTTTGTTTCATAGAATACGGATTGTCACGGCTATAAATAATGAAAATACTTACAGACACGAGTGAATTGAGAACGTACAAGCGTATGTTTCGTCAATTTTGCTATTTGAAAATTACAAATTTGTAATTTTATGCGTTTGGAGTGCTAAATTGGTGAACCGGCAAACACACCGGTCTCCCACCAGGTGGACCGACTATCTGTTTATGATTTATGTCAGTTTGTTTGTTCGCGCCTCACGCAAGAACTACTGAAAGGATTTTTGATGCAAGTTTTATTTCATAGCTCTTGATTGGACTTAAAAACTGGTATAGATTTTAGGACGCTACTATATCGGGAACCTGAAATAACCTATAAACTACCTTACGGCTGCAGCGGAGCCGCAGGCAAAGGATAGTTCAAAATAAAATTAAAGTTACCGTTTGCGAAATTGTAAGAGAAAAGAGTGTGTTGTAAAAGAAAATATAGGGCAAATAAATCTCAATAATCTCAATATCCCTCTACAAGTCAACTAATAATAAAAAACAAAGTTGTCAAAATAATGAAAGACAAAAGATAATGTGACAAGCTTAAAGTATCACAAGTAAAATCCCTCCTATCATATGTGAGAGTTTTGGCTAAATGCCAAAAGGTTGTGAATGCTTTAGAACATTGGCCGCTTTGCCAGATTTTATAGAAGTCTCAAAACTAAATTAATTAACTTTTCAGTTTTTCTTGTTTAAGTGTGTGCTTGTAATGAATTGTGGTGGAATCCTTTGGAAATATTACCTATTTAAATCAGTAAATATTTGGTGTAGAAATTATAAGTAGCACAGCAGCTACACCATCGCTGACGTGCTTTTGGTTGCGCAACCTACCAATTTTTTTTTTTCTGTAAAGTGCTTCTGGTAGTTGATGCTACCAAGAGGACTGTTTCGATTTTCAGTTGTTTCTATTATAAGTAAGGCTCAAAGATTATGGTTCAAACGCTCGTGAATTTAGGCTCTTTTTTCAAATCCTTTTACTGTACTACTATTGGGTCGGGTCTCCTGTCAGAGCTTCTGTGCGAGAGATTTAAGCCATAGTTCACTACGCTAGCCTAGTGTGAGTTGGTAAACTTAAAAATCCACTGAGAAAATCTCTCAAGCAAGCAGTTTTTTTCAAAACGTTTTCCTTCGCCGAGAAGTGAAAAATTGTAAACAAATACACACATGTACTTTTTGTACTTGTGTGGAAATTGTTAGCACACGGAAAATGCACATTTTTACTGCAAAAAAAATCCTTTCTAGGTTTCGAACGATATGTAGCCGGCAGACCACTTAAGTAATGTGACACATTTCCAGTGGTCTGCCGATACAGGCGGGTTTGTTTAGTGGGTGAGGGCTCTACACTACCCTGTTCGTTGCCCCAAACGCCAAACAAAAAAAAAACGGGGTGTGCAGTAAGCGAAATTTTTTCTCGCCTTAACAAACAAAGGTTCCAAACGATATGCATACTAAATTTGATTATAATTGATGGTTAAGAAGTTACGGCGTGATTGCGTAAAAAAGAAACAAACGCACTTTCCCATTAATATTAATGTTAAGGATAATAATAAGTAATTCCGTTATAACTAACCTGAGATATATTATTATAACCATCATGAGGAGATGTTAATATTGGCATTCTATATATTCACTCTATTATATACACTATTGAATAACAAAGCATAATGGTACCCAGAATTCCGAACAACAAAAGTCCCAAGCAAAACTCGGTCACGTAATGTTAAACGAATAAAAGGGTTGTGGTGACACATTAAATATATAACACGATTGAAACACACCTTTTCGCGTTTTGCATTTGATTTCGCCAATCCAATAAAAGGTTGTTTCCCTAGTTTCAATATTGCTGTATTTGGGCGGATTACCTTCATATTTGCGATTACGGCCTAATGTATATTGATGTGTACATAAAATATCCGCCTTGGTTAATCTGTTTAACGCGTGTCGCGAAATATATTAATATACATTTGAGTGTATAATATCAAAGCTGGTAAGTGATATAAGTTAGCAGCCTATTTTTATACTA
Source organism: Leucoma salicis (assembly GCA_948253155.1). Classification (NCBI taxonomy): domain Eukaryota; kingdom Metazoa; phylum Arthropoda; class Insecta; order Lepidoptera; family Erebidae; genus Leucoma; species Leucoma salicis. Next base: position 11,922,178 of record OX411812.1, on the reverse strand, counting down.
TTATATTTATTTATGAAACTTTTTGATGGAACTACAATGATTTTTTGTTTGATAGTTCTTGAGTAGACTTAAAAACAGCAAATGCAGGTGCGGGAAAGGGCTAGTATTTGCTAATAATAATTACTTAACTTGAGTATGTGGGAGATATTATAGTGCAAGAGTGTGCACATAAGTGCACTATGTGTTCTCTCACGCTCTGGAACAGCATAAACGGAGAGATATAATATAATAATATTCACGGACATTTTCACACAACGTCCGCGAGTCCCAAACTAAGATTACATTTTTTGTTAAGGCGGGAAAAAATGTACCTAACCGCATACCCCGTCGTTCGGGGCAACGAACAGGGTAGTGTGTTGTTCACCCACTAAAGAAACCCGCTGTGTGCCGTCTCTCCGCCTTTATTGGCGGGCCACTGGACCTATGCTACATTCCTTCGGTGGTAAACTAAGCTTACCTAATGCTTGTGCTATGGGTACCAGATTACGGATATAATACATTTACTACTTTTTTTTGTAAATACATACATTTAATAGATAGAAAACACCTAGACGCAGTACAAATATCTGTGTTCATCACACAAATAATTGTCCTGAGTGGGAATCGAACCCACGACCTCGTGCACGGAAGTCGGTTACAATACCGACTACGCCATGAGGCCCGTCATATCAGGCGCAAGCCCCGGCATTGAAACACCGTTTACTTCTTAACGCCGCGCTGCTATTGAGAATTTATTGTTGGCACTACTATATACTAGTGGTGGAGCCTTGCTTAACCCAGCATGAATGGGCCGGCTTGTTCAGGGAAGTACCACCTGCTCATAAAATATCAGCGTGAACCAACAGTAGTGGTACCTACGGTTGTGTTTCGTATGGTAAGTGAGAGTGTCGGCGGCCCAAACCCCCTCCCTATTCTCTCTTTGTTATCCTTTCTATCCTCTGCTTAGTACCCTACCTGTCCTCTCCTTAACATACTTCCTATCCACCTCCTATACCTTCCTATGAAGGTGGCGGCGCGCGAGTGATGCCTCTGGTGTTGCTAGCGTCTATAGGCTACGCTAGCCACTTACCATCAGGTGGGCCGTATGCTTGATTGCCACTCACGTAGTATATAGAAAATATTGGCGGAAAAACTCAATAACTTTTTGCTAACCCGACCTGGAATTCGAACCCAAGACCTCGCAATCCGCAATCGCATGCAAGCACTACCGCTAGACCACCGAGGCGCTGAGCATACAATCTTCACGAGGTTTTTTCGGACGTGTACACTATACGCCTACACTAAAAACCACCATTGTTTTTAAAATAATTATAATATATGTAAAGATATACATATTAATGTAGTAGATATTACAGCGGACTGTGTCTAATACACATACCTAGAGTCACGTTTCACTCGTAGAGTAAACAACTGCTTATTGTACGACGCTGTATTGTAAACACGAGACTCAAACTTTTCAGACTTTTTCCTATTTAGTGGGAAATTGGTGGCACGTTTGAGGAAAATGTATGTTTTCGTTTTATTTTAATGTACTCCTAGTTCGGAACAAAAGAGTTTTGTTATGTTTTGCTTTCTCATACTTTCAGCAGCTGAAATACAAATGCAGGTTGCTGTACTTTACATGTATCTAAATATAAATATGTCGGAGGAGGCAGAGCTTGATTATTAAAAGTCCCTATATTATACGTAAAAGAAGAGTAAGAAACGCGTCGATTACGGATTGTTTGATGCGAGATATTATTTGTCATTATAAATGGTTTGTTAAATTCTAATCTTATTGAATTTGATTCCATTTTTTTTGCATTTTATATAATACATTAAACACAAAGTGGAAAATGTGAAATCGAAAATAACAGTCACGACCAGATTTGAACCTGCATCTCCTGGATACCGTCCAGATGCTTTGCCAATTCAGCAATCGTGATAACTGCTCTCGACTGCTAATCTCGATAACACATTCAATAGTGATGTGTTATCGGGAGATGCAGGTTCAAATCTGGTCGTGACTGTTATTTTCGATTTCACATTTTCCACTTTGTGTTTAATGTATAGTGCTAAGCATGTCAAATGCTAAAAAAATATATAAAAATATCTAAATATTTTATATAATAGTCTAAAATAATATAGTAGTTAAAAGTCTCGAGTGGCGTCGAGGCGTCATCTTAACGTTAACTTTTCTCAAAACTTTGACGAGCTTGTGGTATTTTGAGTTTTTCTGGAGAAAGCTGGTTGACCGAGGAGGAACATAGCAAAATGACGTGTGCTGGTGAGAGTGCTGTAAGATAGTTGTTGTGACTAGTTGAAATCGAGAATTATTGTTCAACTAGCTGACCCAATAGACGATGTCCTATCTTAGCTATGATGTCAAACGCACGAAATTGCAATAGTCGTTAAGCTTTCTGAAATTTTCTTTTTTCTTTTCCGTACACAGTATTAGAGAGAGATTTTTTTGACAGCTTTTGAAATAATTTAACTCGCACCGGGCCAGTGTGGTTTGGCCTTAAATCTCTTTTACTTTTTGAGGAGCTTAATACCTTTAAAGTGCATATTATTTTTGAAACTGGCAAAAGAGAGTTTTATTGCGAGCAGGATTTGAACCTATGTCGCTTCTAATCGGGGGAAGTGCTCTGGACCGCTAAGCTATCGCTGTCATCTAATATGACACCCAATCTCCACTTCACAATTGTTTTTAGATGTCTTTAAGACAAGAAAAATAATCACAAAGGGCCTAATGCCTACTACCGTATAGTGGTATAGTGTGGAGGACCTCAGCCTATTGCTGTCAATCAACAAAATTCATATATAAATAGGGCAAAAAAATCAAGAACTTGTTTCTTCTCTTTTTATCAACCGATTTTTCTTATCTTTTTTATTAGGATTAGAGCACTTCCCCGGAAAGGAAGGGACGCAGGTTCGATTCCCGCTCGTACTAAAATACTCTTTTTCCTTATTCACAAATTATAATTTGTACTTTAAGAGTAGCTGAGCATGTCAAGCGCTAAAATATAGATCAAAATGTTTAAAAAATCAAGCCATCAAATAGTATGAATTTTAATTGCAAAATTAAACTTACTAAATTGGATGAATGCATGTAAATGCATTGCCGATAGATGGCGTTGGTCATTAAGACAAATGTGATAAGGAAATTCGGTATTTCTAGAAAGGGTACGATAGCTCAATGGATTAGAGCACTTCCCCGGAAAGGAAGGGACGCAGTTTCGTTTCCCGCTCGTACTAAAATACTCTTTTTCCTTATTCACAAATTAAAATTTGTAGTTTAAAAAATGTATGGGCAAAATAGAAAATAGTTGGAACAATTACAATTTAATTCAAAAGAATTTAAATACTTAATGAGTATAAGTAGTAGAATTTCGAGCACCAGACAAAAACTAGAAATTATAATAATTTTGTTTCAAAAATCTTTAAAATATTAAACTATACTTTTGTAATTCGTAGATAAACTAAGAAGCCCATCTGGAGTTAAGTAATTTATTTGTTTATTCAAAATATATTGTTGTCTGTGAAGTCGGTTTACAGACGATAATTTTACGTGATAACGTCATATATATGTTTTCTGAGAGTTTCTGAAATAATGCATCGGTCGCCATATTTTTTTCGGAACGTGACTCTTTTTCGTGCGTGCAGCCGGAGTTCATCGATTTATAAGACACGTTATCACTTTCTGTTTGTAGTGTTTAATGTATAGTGCTAAGCATGTCAAATGCTAAAAATATATATAAAAATATCTAAATATTTAAAGGGTTTGCGTCATTATTAGGTAAAATCTTAATTGTAAAATTAAGTTTACCTGGTCGGTATAATGTATGAAAATACTTCCGACAGATGGCGCAGGCGTCACCCAAAGACGTTAAGTATGATGTGTATCGAAATTAGCAGTCAGGAGCAATTGTCAGGATGGCTGAATTGGTAAAGCATCTGGACGGTATCCAGAAGATGCAGGTTCAAATCCTGCTCCTGACTGTTATTTTCGATTTCACATTTTTCACTTTGTGTTTAATACACGTTATCACGTCAAAAAGCCAACGGCTCTTTTTCGCAAAAAAACACACTATGAACAGATTCACAAGCAAATACAAAATAAAATGCCAAACTCCGTACTACTTATGTGGATTGCACAAAAATATGTGTGTAATCTTCGAGACCGTTTATTGTACATCTATACTATCATAAAGCTGTAACAGAGCTGTGTCTGTACATTTAAGATATTTGAGAAAAAATGACTGTAATATGGCTACATAGGCGTGTCTAAACACAAAACAATTTTTTTTAGACTTTTTGTCTGTTTGTCTGTTTATCTGTTTGTTTGTTCGCGCATCACGTAAAAACTACTGAACGGATTTTGATGCAACTTTTTTTATTTGGTAGCTCTTGATTATACTTAACAACTGGTATACATTTTATCCCGCTACTATATATATATATATCGGGAACCTGAGATAAAACCTAAAAACCAGCTTTTGGCTGCGGCGAAGCCGCGGGCAAAGGCTAGTATATTCATAAAGTCTTTCGAGAATGTGTCTGGTCATACGTAAACACTAACAGAATCATGTATAGCCTTGATGTTAGATAATTTTATAATAATTCTATATTATTTTAAATTAAGCCTATCTATACAAATAAATAAATAAATTAGATGTTTCTGTTTGTAATGTCTAAATAACAGCTTTTCACAAATGCATATGAGAGTATTCTAACAAACAGCGGTGGATTTACACTTGGGGCAGTCGGGGCAAGTGCCCAGGGCGGCAAATTTTTTAGGGCGGGAATATTTTGAAAGTGAAAAAATGTTTTTTATTCTAATTAAGATTGTACAATATAATTAATTAATTCTATTAATTATTAATTTTCTGTTTAATTGATACCTAATTCAAGAAATTCAATTCATCCATTATTTGTGAATTAAAATGTTAGCACTTTTGGTAAAAATTTATAATCAAAATGATTTAATCAATTTATTTCAAATAATATAATTATGAGTCACCCTTAGTGCCAAATTTATAATTGTTAGAAAAAAAAAACAAATATTTATTTATGTTTTTGGAATATCTAACATAATATAATAAAGTTTCTGCAATAAATAGGTTATTTTAATGTTGAATAATAAAATTTATAAACTAAAAGTGTAAGTAAAATTCCAGTATTGAGGCGGATATTTTCCGGTGCCCAGGAGCGGCATTAAGTTTAAATCCGGCTCTGTTAACAAAATTCCAATTTTTTAAAGTTTCGTCAGTCTGTGTGTCCGACTGTTTGTTCCGGTTAATATTCGAAACGGCTAGACCAATTTAGATGGCACTTTCACTGGCAAATAGCTGATAATTTACTGAGTAACTTAGTACTTTTATTTTGAAAAAATAATTAGATAACCGCACAAGAAAATAGAATAACTTAATTGCACGCGAACGAAGTCACTGGTTGCAGCTAGTTAAATATCTATAGTGTGACTGAATACTTCGTACTGCTTAGTGATGTTAGTATTTGATACGGCATTATATTTGCACGTTTTTGCGGTATACTCTTAGGTACATATTAAACTAATCAGCAGTGGCATGCATGTAAATTAATGCCGTACACTAAATGTATGAGTAAACATATATATATATTACATATTTAAACAGTGTATCGAAAAGAATGTAATTTCCTTCCGATGGGGTTCATCGAAAGCACTTCCAACACAAGTTGAGAGAGACGTTCAATGAGTGTCATCGGAAATTGCTAAGAACTCTTGGCGTTCTTCAATTTTTAATACTTTTCCTTTTTATAACAGACTTGGCAAAAAAGGTGGTTTTTATTTTGACGGAACACATACTTGTTTAATATGTATGTCCAAACATTATTTCTTACCAAGTTAACCAATAACTCTTTTAAATTGCTTTTATGCTAGTCAGAGATAATTTGAAATTTGGTCTACTATATAATGATGAAATTCATGAGTTCATAGATGAACTGTGAATATTTAAGGAAAACCTAGAGGTTTTCCTTAAATATTCACTGCCTGGCAAAGATATTGTGAGTAGTGCATGCTGACATATTTTATTATAGGCTTGGTAAAAAATAAACCCGCGCCCTATAGTGGTACAATGATGGGCTGTGAAAATGTTGTATTACGTCCAATTAGAGTAGAGGGCACAAGCCTCGAGTAGGCTCGAGGCGCCATTTTGGTATTCACATTTCTTGAAAAACTTAACGTGGTTGCTCTGGAAAGCCGGTTGATCGTAGAGGATTAGAGCGAAATATATAGTTTAATTTATTGTTGGAACACTCCCACCACTCGCGTTAGTTTGGGTGGTGAAGCGAGATTAGTGTAGCGAACCCGCTGCTCGGCCATGATTATTTAAGATTGGGAACTATTTCCTAACACCGCAAGGGAAATGGTGTGATGATAAGTTAGTTTAGTTAGTTAACTATTTCATAATGACTTACAACATTGTAATATTTTAACACAAAGTGTGAAAATAATGGTCACGAGCAGGATTTGAACCTGCATCTCCTATAATACCGTCTCAGATGCTTTGCCAATTCAGCTTTGCTATTGCGAATTTCTATAAAACTTTGCTTCTCAATGTCTTGAGTGACGCAGGTGTGGACGGTATTCTAAGAGATGCAGTGGATGTCACACTTTCGCACCATGTGTTACTTTATATGACTACATGTCAAATGCTTTTAGCCATAAAAATATCGAAATATTGTAATACCTATTTGATTAAACAGTTGTTGCATTTAAGCCCAATGACGCCCGTTAAACCCTTTACCACGGATGAGGATGTCGAGAGATTTTTGTCTAATATTATTTATTTTTAAATCTTATATATATAAAAATAAATCTCTATTCCCCTTGGTCATCGCATCACGCGTGAACTGATGGAAAAATTTCGCTAAATCTTTTTTGTTGTATTTGTTATTGTCAGGAGAAGGTTCTTCAAATAGTCCCTTCGAATACTTTTTTCTTCATTATGACATGGAGCTAGTCCGTGTTAAATGAAAATATGCAATTTGTAGTATAAAAAATACTAATAATTATTATAGCCCCGATGCTACTATCGTACAGGACGAAAAATGCCATTGTCCTTTCTGTGCACCTAGATCAGATAACTTGAAACTTGTTTTTATGTTTTATTCATAATTCATCTATATATATATATATATATATATATATATATATATATAAATCAATTGCTGTTCGTTATCTCGCTAATAGTCAAACTCTAATACAGGGGGGTTTAAAAGTAAAAACAAGGGGAGCGCTATAAAAAAAGTAGAAATATAGAAAAATTTCATTAGTAACTTTGTATGGGTATTTCGCTAACAGAAGACAAAATGACAGCTTCTGTCATTCTTTCTAATAATTAATTTGCATTACAAGCGTAGTAGAGAGGAACAAGCAAAGGGGACAATTTTTTCTGGGTCCATTAGAAAACGCTGCGTTTAATGATGGAATTATACTCTATTTTATGATAATAAATGTAATGATCACAGTAGAATGAAACGCAAATCCTATTGACACTGACAGTAATGACTGTTTCTTTCAAAAAAATCTTTGAAATCAGCTCCTTTTCCAGTAAATCGTTGTGTGAATTATGTTTCAACGCAATGTATATAGGCAATTACTTTCTGAATCAACTGAAAATGTGAGCCAACTTGTTTGCGAGTGGATTTGTAGCGAGGTGAGTTTTAAACCTTGAAACCAATATTGCAACCCTATTATTTACTACAAATTTTTTAAATGTACCTGCTTTAATTTCAGCTAAATCCGCAAGAGGCAGTTTGTAAAAAGTGCTTAGTAATATTACACAGTACACAAACTTCTCAAACAACAAGAAGATTCGGGTACCGGAATATCTGCATTTCATGTGGTTCTCCGTTTTTAAGAGCACAAAAAAACAATGTTTCTGATATATCTGAACATCATTTTGTAGTGGATACCACCACATCACGTACTAATATTAGTATGTTTACATTTCCTTTTTTTTATATAGACAACTTTTATATAATGCAGGTTATTAAGAGATAATCCTTTTATCGTGGAGATTTTACAAACATACAATTTCTCGGACACAAAATATACCCAGTCTCGGAACAAACATTTGTGGTTGACACGAAGAGTTGTCCTATGTGGGAATCGAACCCACAACACTCTGGTGGGAGGCCGGTATCTAAACCACTACACCATCTGTGCAGTCATATACAATGCAATGGCGATAATAAATCATATTTTTTAAAATTAGTTTAAGTAGCCTGCATGAATTATATATTATGACAATCAACTATTATAATTTTTATATTTAAATAGGTGGAACGCTTAGAACAAGTTTGTATGGCTTGCTGGTTGAAAGCCCGTCGCGCTGCGCAGCAGATACAGACTGCAAGATGATACTCTTAATAGACCTGAAGTGCCAGTTCAACTACTAGAGATTGCAGACAGCAGTAACATCTCACAACCATTGCCTGTGCCTGCACCCGTTCAGCCCCCTATTTCTAGAACAGTGCCATACATTACTTTGTTTAATTACAAGCGTGCTGCTTCTACTTCACGTCACTGTATTTTTAGATTATGTGAAAATACATCTCGATTTTTGGTACCTACACTGTTAAAAGAAAGATTACCGATTGATTATTCATTTTATGTCCTCCGGTGTGCACGTGTTTGTGAATACCATTTAAATGAACCACACAAACTGCTTATTTTAGGACTGCACTTGCTGGATATTGTTGTAATTGTTTGGTAGGAAGATACACTGTTGGTTGCTATGCACACGTTATGTCCATTGTGTGGTTTTTATCTTGGGCTCGCCACCAGGATAATATCGAACCATCTGCATCTTTCTTAGATGAGGTATTATTATTGAGAGACGATTTCGCAAACGAAGATTATTAATATAATAAAAGCTTTTGTTAATTGGACTACGCGTATTTATTTATCCTTCCATGATTCCAATAATAATTAATAAAATAAATATTAATTGTCGTATAATAACAATATTATATTATTGAGTAGTAGACCACGTCGAACGTTCTCTGACCCAATCAGAGAAGTTCTCGAGAAAGGTCAGGTCAGAAGTACCCTTAACCGACGTACATGTATGACGAATATAATGACAGTGAATGAGGGAAAAAGATGAGCAAAGGATCGTGACAAGTGGAAATCGTGGTCTCTGCCTACCCCTCTGGGAAAAAGGCGTGAATCTATGTATGTAAATATCAGGATAACATAGATTCTCTAGTAGACCAGGCAATATCTATTTAGAATAATACGAACTCTCAATGCTTAAAAAAATATTTATCACTTGTACAGTAAAGCACATTACTGTTAGGTGACATTTTTTTAAGTGTATAATAATCGTATTCGGTTCGATTCCTAATCAAATCAAAATCGAATGTACTTTTTAAATACGTATAAAAAATACATTTGATTTAAATATAATTGTGGATGCAAATATAACAAAACAAATAGTTTTATGTTTATCGTTTCTCTTAGGTTTCAATTAATTTGTCAATATTCCGGTTAGAGTTTAGAGATAATATTACTACTGTTATCTAGGATTTGATATATAATACATTAATAAACGTTACAAATTGTGGTGGGCCCATTCCTCATACAAAAATAAATTGACTCCTTTAATTAAATAACCTATCAAAATCGTAATCTTAGACGATGCAGATTGTTTAGGATTGATAATTGTTGATAAAATAAATTGTAGATGATACGAAGTTCACCGGGTCATTTAGTTCCATATATATTAAAAATAATGATATACCTACATAAACTACGATAAAGATATTTTGAAAGTACTTGGTGCTTAAAATTATTTCCAAGCCTTCACCACTCAGCTTGTTAAAATGTTTTATCGAATAGTTTAAATTGTAATAATATTCTCTACATTTACAAGGAATTTAATTAGCGTCCTGGAATTTAAATCAAACTTCATCATGAAAATAACTTCTGTTGTGTGAGTTACGGAATCCAGAAATTTCTTAGTATACGTTGTTTCACAAAGTGCGAAAATGTGAACTTAGGAAATTCTGGTGACGGTTCTGGTATATGACCAAGAATATTAAGTGCTTTACATTATACATATAACAAACATAGCATAGCATCACGCCTGTAGGAATACAGCCCAGCCCTTCGGTTCCCCGAAGGGGTGGGTACCTCTACCTACCTGGGTAGGTAGAGGTGTACCACCGAAAGAATGTAACATAGTTCCAGTGGCCCGCCAACAAAGGCGGAGAGACGGCACACGGCGGGTTTCTTTAGTAGGTGCAGGCCCCACACTACCCTGTTCGTTGCCCCGAACGACGGGGTTTGCGGTTAGGAACATTTTTTCCAGCCTTAACAAAAAAAAAAAAAGGTAGAGGTGTATTACACACCCACGACTCGCCAGCTATGTTTAAGTCCCACGTAATAGGGGGCGAGCCTATTGACGTCTACCGGGCACATTTCCGAACTCCGGGCTGCTACTGCGAATTTTTCTTTTTTTTTTTACGAAAAATCTCAATAACACTGCTCGACCCGGGGATTGAACCCGAGACCTCATGATCAGCAGTCGCTTACACTACCGCTGCACCACAGAGGCAGTTATATTATTATACATATAATATACCTAAATAACAATATATTCATTGAATTTTTAATGAACCACTAAATAATTTAGCAGCACGAGAGAGATAGAGAGAGAGAGAGAAAGAGAGAGGGCAGTGAACACAGAAAATATAATAGCAGTAAGTAATATAAATGCTTATTTTTTTAAGTATAGTTTTTTGTGTAAGTCTGTGTATCGCTGGGGACTTTACAAAATATAATTTTATGGACACAACGTACACACAGGCTCAGAACAATCATTTGTGTGTCACACAAAAGATTACCCTGCTTGGGAATTGAACCTATAACACTTAGCATGGGAAGTCGGTATTTATACAATTCCAGCGTTAACGTACTTATTATTTTCTTGTGTTAATTATGATTATGAAAGTGTAGACCTTACAATTAATTTATATAACAAATATTAGTCTCTTATACTGGGGGTTAAAATAATCGCTATTATGTAATGCCAAAATTAATAAAAAGTACGACCCGAAAATTTCCTCCTCTCAATTTCCTCTTAAACGACAATAATTTTGAGGTGTTTGCTCCAATATGCTAAGCGAACGTATATTACATAAATTTTCACTTAACATACCACGGCCTGAAAAAGGAACACTTTTCACACGAACTCATCGTTAAAGTAATGACGTAAAATAGAATGTAAAAACGGTTAAAAGGATCAGTTTTATACTTTCATGTTGAGTACATATTATATTCAAATTGAGTTTTAGAAAGAAATATTATGTAACGCTTGAAAATATCATAAGTTTATTTAAAACACATAGCACATAATGAAAATATTATGCACATAGGTATATAAAAGAATTTGGAAACATGTTACAGTTGCATGTATATATTTGGTATAAATGTTAAATAGCAGGAGGGATCAGGCGCCGAGCGCTGCACGAACAGGCCACTGCAGAATACCAGTGTCGTGATGGCGTGCCACATGAAGTGATAGGCATCACGAGGAGCTGAGCAGTGGACCATTTGATCACTTCTTTTTTTTTTTGTCCGTGTGGTGACGGACTAAGAATACAAGTGTCACCACCCCATTCTTTCCCATGGGTGACTAAGGGAAGTAAGCAATTGTCATCCATTGCATGACTGGTGGTAGGGTTGGGTACCAAGTGGGAGTACTCACTTGGTATCGGGCCCGAGCGGGTTGGTACCATCATCTCCCGTGTGACCGGTCATGAAGCACATCGTTGCGTTTTGGCTGTAGTAGGAGATAGCCGTTTATATTTCATTTCATATCTGAGAAATGAATTGGTGAGCAGCGGCTTGACAATACTCTTGGTATAGTCGAGTCCATGGGCGACGGTTACTATTTACTATCAGATGGACCGTGGCTCGTCTGCCTCTGCCTGCAATAAAAAAAAAAAAAAAACTTCACACGGTATCACTTTAGATTTTTTTATGGTTTATTGTAGTTACTCTTATTTCTTTTTTCTAATATGTTTTCATAATTGTTTTAGTAAAAACGTAGTGTGTAAGTATATTATTTGTGTGTGTGTTCCCTTCTGTGAAGGATTAATAAAGATTTTTCTTTCTTTCTTTCTAAAATACATGTCTTGAGTATTATTTTAACGATTGAAAGTTTTAGAGGTAAATTTTGTTAACTGGAATAACTTGTTTATCTATATCTATACTACCATATAGATCTATGAGCTATGTCTGTTTTTTTTTATTTTTTCTCCAATTTTGTGATAGATAGTAATTTTAAGATTTACTGATTCCAATTCTACCATTTTCTAAATTTTTGTCTGTCTGCATGCCTTTTTATAAGTCAAGGACGGGTGGACCGATCTTAACGAAAATCACATCTTAGGCTATAATTATATAAAATATCAAGAGCAATGTGATGGAATAATGACTACATCCGATTCTAAAATTAATAGAAGAATTTGAAATAAAATTATAAATGATACTAATATGTATTAAATTTATTTTAAATTGTGCCTCAGACTGAGAATTGCACTAAGATTTTCAACGAAAACGTTTTTTGCCGTATGGGGCCGGCTTTAGAATTGTCCCACCTATCTCTCATTTTGGGGAGGCCTATGTCCAGCAGTGGACGTCGAAAGGCTTATGGATGAATGGTTGGATTTCAACGAAATAATGACCACACTACTATGTAGATGATCTTTAATATCACTTTTTCGTTATATTCTTGTATTTTGTTAACATAAATTTTTTTTTTAAAATACCTTCTCTGTTTTTGAAATGCCATTTATAGATCATCACTCAAGATACGGCTTAGCATTGGATTCTTGGTCGTAAGAGCGCAGTTGCGAGTTTTCCAGAAAAGGAGTCCCGTTTGGGTAGCTAGAGTATTCAGACAGCGAATTTGCGCTCTCAAAAGAACATTGAAAAACGTGGAGCACGTTTATCAGCTAACCCCACACACGTTATTAGAACCCTTCCTAATGGTAAACACCTCTATCTAAAATATCCATCCATAAACTATTTTATCCATATATTAACGTTTTTCAGAAGATATCTTTCGGAGCAAATACATAACTGTGGAATTGACTTATTTTGTGTTCGATTCTCTGGACAATTTAAGATGAGAAATAGTCATTTTCAATAGCTTAAAATAGCACAGAACACAAAATGCTCTTTTTGATGGGAAATCTATGCTGGTCTAATATAATTCCTGAGCAGGAATTTGAAAGGTATTTCTGTTATGTATGTGCGGTGATTTCTCACAGCTGCTTCGCTATGTTAACGTGTTACTAAGGTCCTCACAACGATGAAGTGGCAGCTACATATTCTGAAATATGTCAATCTTATGTAAATATATACTTAGGGTAAGAACTTTATATTTACTGTTATAGAAGAAGAAAGTTATAAACACTATGTGGTAGAACGTTTAGACTCTCTAAACAGGACAGGTGGACTTTTCAGCAACATTATTTCTTTAAAAGTCGTACTGCCTATGAGTAATCCTACTAAGAAATCTAAGCTCTCCTAAACTTTGTATTGGCACTCGGCTAAAAGGCACAAATCTTCAAGAAAATGTCATTGACGCCGTAATTTTAACGGATTTGCTTAGTGAAATTGTTTTTATGCCCAGAATTCCGCTCGTTGCTAATAATTTTCCATTTAGTTTAAGACGTGTGCAATTTCGTAGTGATATTGTGTTATGCCATGACTATTGATAAAGCTCAGGGCTAGATATTATACCACTGAAGTAATATAACATAGTACCAGTAGCCCGCCAACACAGGCGGAGAGACGGCACACGGCGGGTTTATTTAGTGGGTGAGGGCCCCACACTACCCTGTTCGTAGCCCCGAACGACGGGACATGCGGCTAGGTACATTCTTTCCCGTCTTAACAAAAAAGAAGAGTTATATATTATCCGTAGCAGGTGTAGACCTTAGCATAGTATTGGTTACTAATCTCACTGCTAACTATATGTCACTTTGTAATAAAATATTTCTCTCACGTTTCAAGGTACATCCTTTGGCCGAGCTTTAGGTGATTGACAAAAATTACCAGACAGGAATCTTCTATATTTTGTAGTGATTCTTCTATATTTTGTAAACCCTCTTCCGCGTCTTTCGCGACATAATATTGTTGTCTTACGACATAGCACGTAAACGAAGTCGCGGACGTGTCTATCTATCCATATTATATTACTCAAATATTTCTATCTGTTCTTTCTAAATGCGTGATTTGTTATTTTTTTTCAAGCGACTTCCGAAAAGGGAGGTTCTCAGTTCAGCTATAAGGTTTTTTTTTTTGTGTTTGTTACGCGATTATTCCGCCAATTATGAATCGATTTCAATGATTCTTTTTTTGTTTGGTAGGTTCTATATCAGAGGTGGTCCCATTTACATTTTATCAAAATCGGTCCAGCGGTTTTTAAAAAGACAAAATATCTAAAAAATTGCATCTGGACATACATCGATTATATTTTCAACCGACTCTCTGGCTCATTGGAGCAGTGCGTTTAGTTGGCATAGCATCACACCTGTATGCCCGAAGGGGTAGGCAGAGGTGTATTACACACCCACGGTTCGCCAGCTATGTTTAAGTCCCACGTAATAGGGGGCGAGCCTATTGCCGTATATTGCCTAGAATTTTTCTTTTTACGAAAAAGCTCAATAACACTGCCCGACCCGGGGATCGAAGGCGAGACCTCATGGTCAGCAGTTGCACACACTACCGCTGCACCACCGAGGCAGTTTAGTTGGCGTACCCTTATTATATGTATATGGGTACGCCAATCTTTCTTCACGGTCTTCGGAAGACTCTCGCTGTTTTCTATTGCACGCCTGATAAGCGAAGCGTTGAGGCGTGTGGTGCTACTCTCGCTTCACACAGAACAACTGATTTTTCAAACTTAAAATGTCTCTATTTATTATATATTGCACTTGTAAAATAATGTATACACACACATATAAAAAAACACTTCTTTTAACAGTCATGATATTTTCGATGCCATTTTTGTTATTTAAACTAGTTAATAAAATGTTTAAAAAAGTTCTGTCTTGGCCGTCCGTGTATTGTAGGTAATGTATGTTAACACGATAACGACCGAAATACTTTACTAATCGAGTCTTTTTTTTTCTTTTACAATTCAGTAATATAATTAAGAATAGAGCCCTATCATTTTTCACGGTCTGATTAGATGTGGTTTAATAGTTATTAAATAAACAAAAAAATAGTGAATATTTACGCTCGACTCGACAATAAAACCAGCGCAATACCTTATTTCGTGAGAACTACTTCTATAGACCAATATAGAAGTACTTCTAAAAATTAGCGCTAGATGGCGTATAAGACATGAGTACCACATTAGTACTTTTTAAAATTAGCGCTATCTATGTGATTTAACTATGTACTTAGTAAGACCAATACGTTATTAGTTACTTATCAAATTTATTGTGAAAAATGAACATTATGAAGCGTGCACTTTTGGATTTTTTTTTCTACTGCGCTTTTGGCGCTCATATTTATCATTTTCAGACTCCTGTGCTCCGAGGAAGGCCTCCCTATCATGTACCATCTACTCTAACCTACGCACCTATTTTGTAAATAACCACTAAAAAGCAAAAAATATATAATTTTTAAATAAAAAAAAAACCGACTTCAAAAGACACCTTGAACTAAAAACCAAAAAATAATTTAGTATTTACATACGATTTCCGTGCTAGACACCTACTGATGTGTTTGAAGTCGGTGCCTAGTCTAAAAATAATAAAACAATACTTATACTGATATAAATACTAAATTATTTTTTGGTGTTTAGTTCAAGGCGGTTTCTTTTTATTTAAAAATAATTTACTAATTCATACATAATATTATCTGGCTAGATTATAAGATAAATTTATATTTTGTTCTAACACTTCTGTTTTATCTAAAAAAAGACTTTTGGGTTTAAGAAATTAACACATAAATATAATTGATATAAAAAAAGAACCATATGTGTGCAATTCACACACGGTAGAAGTGAAACTTCTGAAAAGTAGCCTAGGAGAGGATAAATGTAAGGTTTATTATTTTTTACCAAGCTTAAAAGGACCTCTCAATAATTAAATTGAATGAAGAATTAAAATTCATTTAAATTTTGTTTTCTGCAACGATATAATGGATCTCGTAGGAATTCATGGGAAACTTTGGTAAAAGATCTTGTGAAACTCACCATAGCAACATAAATAACAAAAGTACATAATTCGCTTCACCTACCCCAGGTGAGAAAAATACTTTATAACTGGCATGGGAATACCAAGTGAACATAGCAAAACCACAGTCGAAGAACCATATCTTCGACTGTGGCAAAACAGAGATATTAGTATATTATTGAATAAATATCACTTTTTTAAACTGAATATTATGTACACCGTGGACATATGGTTTAAGTATTGATCACGCAAGCCGTAGACCGAGGTTTCAAATCAATACCAAGGAAAACTTTTTGTGAAAAAAAATATTTCAAAGTTAAAATAACAAGGACTTTACTGCGACTGACTGTTAATCCTATACATTTACCTATGTGTTTGTTTCTTTATCGTGACGCATTTTAGTTTCATCGAGTTTCAAATCACAAAGATTCTAAAGAAGTATTCACTTCAAAAAAACTTAATAGAAATCTATCATAGCTGATATCTATGATATAAGAATCGCTCACAACAAGAATTTATAAAAAAAACTTGAAACCAAAATTATGTAGTTGACGCAAGTGGAGCCGCGGGCACAGCTAGTTCATTATGATAGTTAACGTAAAGTTACTTTGTTTATTTGCTACTTCTTGACGCTGTACCTATTTAACCAATCATCATTATATTTGGCATGCATAATACTCCAGATTACAGGGAACGTCACAAGCTTAGCTTTTTATCGCTAAAAGTTGATGGGTTACCGTGGGATGGCTATTAGAGTACAGAGACCCTTTATGTGCCAGATGATAACGTATTTAAATTAGGTACAGATTGGTGTTAGCTTTAGCCTTTTAACATTACTACATTTCTATTAGTGTACATGTAGTCTGTCCGACCATTTATTTTACTTTTGATAGCTCAACTACTAATCAGTTTGTGATGTCCAAATGCATTACTAATTCGATTTCTTACAATAGTCGAAATGATTTATGAAGTAGTTTTTAATAATTTTAAATATATGTCTTAGAAATACAACTTTAAACTTAATTGAAATCTAACCAGGGCCTTGATTCTCTATGAGACGTAAAATTACTTGCCGAAAACCAGTGACGTCATACCGAGCGCGTAACTCAAACGTGAGAACGCAACGTACTACGACATATTTTACAAAAAAAATATTCTGTGTACAGCACGATACGTTGTCTATGCCAAATTTCGATTTCACACAGTACGTCTAGAAACCATACAATCGTTTCAATCGGAAAATAACCGGTTTTTTAAATTACATTTATTTGTTTCTAAACTTCATTATTAGTTGATATTTATGCATCGAAATTACTAATAAAGACAATTAATATTAATTTGTTTTTGTTTTGATATAAATATATGATCAAATATTGGATAATTATGTACTATCTCTATGTACGAGGAGACAGTTTTAAAACTAAAATCTAGCTGTCATTGTTTTAATGTCACGTCATATGTCACAGTGTATAGGTATAAGAAGTATCTTTTACTAGTCTGTGCACATTGTTGAATTTTACTTTATAATAACCCATCAATAAAATTGTTTATTTAATTGAATATAAGTAAGTAACAAGAAAAAAGAAAGTAATATGTAAAATAATAATCTCAACACTACAAACTTATCAACAGAAGAAAAAAATTAGAAAAATGTTCATTGTCGGAATCAATAAGATCGCCACTGAATAATTTATTGTTATAACCATAATACACATTGCTCCTTACTTTGATAATCTATTTGAATTAAAAACGGGGCATTGACAACGTTGTTTTTAGAAGGCTTTCATAACTATTAATCAAACTAAGAGGAGTTTGCCTACTATTATACACACGTCTAATACTTGATCTAAATACAGATTTTATAATGTCATAGGTACATGGAATAGTTTATTAAATATTACGAGTATATTACTTGGACATTTTGTAAGAGTTTGTAACAATGTTCGGTTTATATCTAAGACATGAGTCGTAGTTATTTGTTTCTCCCAAATAACATAACGAGCACTATTTTTCAATAAGTATGTGCATTCTAAAGTTATTGATATTATATGTACAATGTATAGTATCTATAATAAAATTGTATGTTGTAATACTAAGAAGACAGAATTTAGTCTCGTTCTCGTAATAAATAACAAATGACCTTTTAATATCTAAATATGATATTAGTGATTCTGAAAATGTATGCCTAAAAAGTAAATAATAAGTAGGTAAAGTATTAGCGGGTAGTGATTTTAATGGTATTATAAACCATTAAAATTACTGGGTTTCTGAACTTCAGCTTATTTTGCCAGTTACAGAAACTTGTAGTCAAGTAGTTTCGTTGGTGAAAACCCACGAAAGTATAATAACAATGGTAAACGTAACCACAAACGCGCTAGCATGGAACACGTTAGATTGATAGTTTAGCGCGTTATGAAACTTGATAATTTGCATAGTGAATACAATTTTAGACGACTTCCACGCAGACATCGTCAACTCGCCACGTAACGTGCTTCTTTAACCATAGCAAATCAGGGCCCAGTCGATTTTCCGTGATGCGCACCTTATGGCAGAACTTTATAATTTTATTTATACGACTTTAAATTCGAATAATATTTCAGTTTAACTAACTGTTAAAGCGTGTTCTTTTAGTTTTTTAAACCATAGTTCTTTTTCTTCTATTTTAGTCTCAAAACAGCATCAAACGTAACTTATATTAAAATACTCTTTTTTATCATAGATGACGTGATGATAGTAGGTAGGTTTACAAACTGTGTAATAAACAAAGCAAAAATCGGACAATCTTCTCTTCTTCTCTTTCTTCCTTCTAATCAAGCATGATAAAAAATTTATCATTGTGAGTGTTTCATACATATTTTTTCGTAATTAAGTATATTTTTTTTTCTTAACTAATGTAGCTGTTAATGTACACAAAGTTTGTAATCTTTTTATTGTGTTTCCAATAAAGTTGTCTTTTCTTATCTTATCTAATCAAACAAATTGGCGGAAAAAATAAAAAATCTACAATATTTTGTAACTATTGGATTTGGCTACATTCTTAAACTTCACAGATACATCATAGTTGTTCAAACAAGATAACTGACATTATTCAAAAAGTTCCCACTAAAATGATGAACTTCATGTTGTGAAGTTATAATACTAATAAATGTTGGACTCATTTTTCACCGTTTATTTCTCTTTCACCGAACAAATTTCCTTCGTTTGACGGTCTACCTTAAATTAATACTCGATATTGGCGAAATTGTGCTCACACTGCCACAACAAGAGCCATTAAACAAGAAGATAAGATAAGATACTAATAAAGTTTGACATTTATTATGTGTCATAAAAACATGGCCTAATAGAGACATCCAAATAAAAAGATTTTGTATTAGCAATATCTGTAGAATTAGTTCACTACATTTATATCAACGTACCTATAGATAAAAATGTAGGACAATTATCAATCCAGCAACGCGCGCTTGCATAATAATATAACTCTTGCGCTAGAAAGTTTACACAGTATCATTATACTCACGGAAGCGAGACGAGGGTTCCGAGCTTCCGAGCACCTCAAGTAATTTCTTGACATTGCGCGCCTAACATAAGTGAGGCTGCCTTCATCACGAAGTTTAATTCACGAGCCAAAATACTAATTAAATTCCTTCAAACTGTAGAGCGAATTTTTGCAATTTCAAACTACTTTATTAAAAGTTCTTATGTTATCAAATATACTTTTCCGCTCTTCTTAAACCTCTCTATTTAATTAATAAAAGAATTTTATAACACTTTCTAAATTACTTCTATATTAGTACAGTATATGATTTTTATTACACGCCTCACAAGCGAAGCGTTGAGGTGGCTATTACTCTCGCTGGGGTGTGGTGCCGGTTTACCTCCTAGTGGTGCACCACGGGCAACGTCGGCAGTCGCCGACGGCTAAAATTCCGGACAGGATGGGTCTCCGCATGTCCCTCTGACTCAGCAGAGGGCACGGTGGATAGACCAGGCGTCGGAGTCGGTGAGGCCAGACTGGATCCTCGGGCTCTGGAGAGGGGGGATAGCGGGGCCACAGCGCCCCCCCGTCCCAATTCGTAAACCTGGTCGGGTGTCTGTGGTTACGTCTCGCGGGCATACAGGAACGAGGGTCTTGGCTTAATCGCCCGGACCGCGAGGAAGACAACCTCTATAAAAAATTACCCCAAATATCAAGTACTGGCGTGCGGCGAGGAGATGCATGGCTGAAGGGTAGTTCAGTCTCTAGCGCGGCCCCAGCCAGGGTACCCGCGGACCCCCTGTGTTGGGACATAAATGTACCCGGGTAAAGGGAGCTCGGCCCGGGTGGACCTTCCTTCTCCCATACTCGTGGGAACAGTATGGAATTTTGTTCAAATAATAAAAAAACGACGCAGTGTGATAATCCTGACGCCTCAGCCGATAGCAAATGCGGCCCCTACTAGTGCGGCCGCACGCAAAACGCGTGGTGGCAGAAAGTCCCGCAAGGGCAAGAAGATGGGAGAGTCCCAATCCTCAAGGGACGACTCAGCGACGGGCAGCTCAGTGGTAACTTCAGCCGCTATGTCTGCGAACGAGGAGGACGGCCTAAGTGTGGTCGCCACAGTGCAGACACTGCGGCCAGCGGAGGTTGCGGTGGTGTTGGAGCCGATCCCGTCGCGGTTCTGGGTGGCGCTGCGTCGGAGTCCTACGGGAGTTCAGCAGAGATGCCTCCCCCAAAAATTGCCACAGCATCTAGGGGTAGAGGCAACAGCCGGCCGGGGACGCCAATCCCCTGCAATGTCTCGGCTAACAAGGCCGAGGCTAGTTTAAAGAGGAAAGAGACGGAGCAAACCGCAGAGGAGCGGTTGGCGCTCCTATCAGATAAGCTCCACCTTCCTATTGACCAAGACGGGGCCGCTCTCAGCGGCCCGTATAGCGGAAAGAGCCTTGGACAGCGTGGCCATAATTACAACGGTGGCCACAGGCTCAAAAAATCTGGAGGGCACCTTTGTAAGGTGCCTAAGGAATGCCGCCACGGAGCTGTCTAACGTGGTGGAGCGGCTGGTGGCGCGCAATGAGCACGTGAAGGCGGAGGTGGCTGAGCTCGGGGCGCGTAATCAGCGCCTCGAGTCTAATGTAGAAGAAATGCGCCTGGGGATGGCCAATATGAGAGCTGAGCTAGGGCTTTCTGAGGCAGTCCCGAGGCCGTCCTCGGCTGCCGTTTTAGGCGCACCTGCGCCACCAGTCGATGCGTCGGAGGAGTTGCTCCGCTGCCTAATTGACCGCATCATATTAATACTAGAAACAAAGGCAATCTTATTGCACTCAGTACTCGTCTCCAGATCCTTCATGGGACAATGTATATGCTTCTTCAATAAAATTCCCGAAAATATCCGAAACATGCCTTTAAATAAGTTTAAGAAAACAGTAAAAATCAGACTAATTAGTAAAGGTTATTATACAATTTCGGATTATGTGGAAGATAAAACAAAATGGCTTTGAACTGCTCCTCATTTTAATATAAATAAGCACATATTTTATTTTATTATATTGTTTTCTCCACAATATTGTGTGTTCTGGTGAGCACCTACTTTAGTTAAGTTATTAATTTAAATATTGTAAGAAAATTAAGATTTAAAAAGTGGCTCATGACTTTCTTGCCGAGTTCTTCTCATGAAAAGCCTTACTACGGAATCCGGCCGCTTGTGGCGATTGCAATCGCGACATTGCGAATGCACTTGCCTCAAGCGCTCGTGTTAGTTATTAGTAATTAACTTTGACGATTTTAAGTGCTATTATAATAAGCCTATGAAATAAAGTTATTTTTGAATTTGTTGAGGCAGTCTTCGGCCCGCGGATCAGCGCTCTCAATGCCCGGCTCCCACCGGAGCCACGCGTACGTCCGCCGCTTGCTGCGGATAAGAGGAGTGCCGCGGCACTCTCGGCGCCAGCGCCGCTTCCTTGTCAGGGTGGCCGCGTGGCCTCATATTCTGCAGCAGCGGTGGCACCGCCGCCGGAACGCGCCCCTAAAAGAAAAAAGGATGCCAAAGCTGGGCAGCCCATCAAGGCCATGCCACCGAGGGCCCTGCCCCAGAGGCCTCACGGTCGGAAGGAATTCCCGGCCCTACCTGGCACTGCCGGACCCTCGCGGGCTCAAGCAGCTGCGCCTCGGGACCTTGCACCCCGCACCGCCATGCCTGTTGACGAGGGCTGGCAGACTGTTGGTGGTGGAAGAAAGTCCCGGAGCAAGAAGAGACAAGGCGCCGCAGCTCGAGAAGTGGCACCTACTGCATCTAGGGGCGAGCCCAGCGGTGGAAATAATAAAAAGAAGAGGTCACGCAAGCGTAATTTGAAGGCGCCAAAGACTGCAGCGGTGGTGGTCACCCTGCTGCCTGAGACAAAAGAAAAGGGCCTCAGCTATGAGGCGGTCCTCAAGTAAGCCCGGCGGGAAATTGACGTATCCGAAATCGGAGGCGTCGCCGCAAGGACCTGCCAAGCCCGGACGGGCGCTCGAGTACTCAAGTTCCCCGGGGCGAAGGGCTCGAAAACGGCCGACCTCATAGCGGAAAAGCTGCGAGATCTGTTCGCCTGGGAGAGTGGGGTCCGGGTCGCCAGGCCCGTGAAGTGTGCAGAATTGCGCATTTCCGGACTGGACGACTCAGTGACGGTGGACGATATCCGGGAGGCGGTAACGCTGAAAACCGGATCTATAAGACACCGTCCGGGTGGGCACCATTCGCCCCGGGCCTGGAGGTGTAGGCGCCGTGTGGGTGCAATGCCCTGTCGCGGCGGCCGCCACGTTGGCCGCCGCAGGTAGAATTCTCGTGGGCTGGAGCTCCGCAAGAGTCACCGTACTGGAGCCCAGGCCCGCGAGGTGTTTTAAGTGCATAGCCGACATGCACGAACTGCTTTGACAGCAGCGGTCTCTGCTTCCGCTGCGGTTAGGCAGGGCACCAAGCGGCGACCTGCACCGCAGCACCGTTTTGCCCCGCGTGTGCGGCAGGAAAGCGTCCCGACAATCATAGCATGGGGCGGGAGGGGTGCAGACCTCCGGCCAGAGGCCTTAAAGGGGGGAGCAACCAATCAGCCCAGGCTGCCCCACCTAGCGCGACGCGACCGCTGGTGCGGGAGGAGGAGGCGATAGTCGCGGTCTGATACACAGGTCTGGACACCGTCGGGCAGCTGCGATAGCTCCGTGGCGGTAGTCGGATCTACGGCGCTTCATTCCCCGGCCTTGTTGGTCAGGGACAAGGGCATGGGATATGTCGCGGCCGATTGGGGGGGCGTCACGCTCTACGGCGTCTACTTCTCCCCCAATCGGAGTCTGGCTGCCTTTGTGGTCTTCCTTTATAATCTGGAGACCTCGATACGGCGACTAGCACCTAGCCATGTCTTGGTGCTGGGGGACTTTAACGCCAAATCTGGGGCGTGGGGGTCCCCCAGGACGGACGCCCGTGGAACGGCGGACAAGGAATGGGCGGCAGCGGCGGATCTCTGTTTGCTTAACAGGGGATCCGCCAATACGTGCGTGCGGCAGTGGGTTGGGTCGATAGTGGACCTTTCGTTCGCTAGTCCCACTGTCGCGGCACGGTTAAGGGGCTGGTGTATCCTGGAGTAGTTTGAGACCCTATCCGATCACCGGTATATACGGATTAGGGTCTATCGGTCCCTCCAGGCCCCAGTAGGGGTCGCGTGGCGGACAGAGCTCCCGCTTTCCCGCGGTGGGCTGTAGGTAAGCTGAACCGGGAACTGCTGGTGGAGGCAGCCATCGTGTCTTCGTGGCTGTCTTCACCCCCCCTGACCGAGGACGTGGATGCCGAGGCTGGCCGCTGGCGGGAAGCAGTGTTGCAAATCTGCACGGCCATGCCCCGCGTGCGGCGTCTGCCCCAAAGGGGGTTTATTGGTGGTCCCGCAAGCTGGCGGACCTTCTTGCGGCTTGCATTCATGCCCGGAGGTCCTACACCCACAGCTGGCGGCGTAACCACGATCCAGAGCGGTAGGGCCGGTTTTACGAGGCGCATCGCAATGCACGCGCCGAGTTTAAGCTGGCAATCTGTCGCACCAAAGAGGCGAAGCGGCAGGAGATGCTGGAGGGCCTTAATCGTGACCCCTAGGGGCGCCCGTAGCGTGCGGAGCTGAACAAGCTCCACACTCGGCCCTCCCCCCCCTGACGGAGACGCTCCAGCTGGGCCTTCTCAACGAGGTGGTCGAGGGTCTTTTCCCACAGCGGGCGGCGCATACACTCCCTGTTATGGCTCCGCCAGAGAATGACCAGGAGGCCGACGAGGAGAGTGTGCCGCCCGTCTCCCAGACGGAAATGGGGGCAGCGGTGTCGCGTATGCAAAAGAACACCGCCCCCGGGCTGGACGGGGTTCCCGCTAGAGTGCTGACCCTGGTCCTATAGTAGGCCCATCGTGCTGCTGGACAATGCGGGTAAGCTGCTCGAGAGAATTCTCGCCACCCGTATCGTTCAGCATCTTACGGAGGTGGGTCCCGACCTGTTAAACGCCCAGTTCGGCTTTCGTTCGGGGCGTTCGACGGTTGACGCCATCCTGCGTTAGAGGGCCGCAGCCGCGGAGGCCGTCACTCAGGGGATAGGTGCTGTTGGTGGTGTCGTTGGACATCTCCAACGCATTTAACAGTCTGTCTCGAAGGCCGCAGTGTCCTCTTTATAATCCGGGAAGGGAACACTGTGAGGAGGCCCATGTCGTGCGGTGTCCCACAGGGTTCGGTCCTGGGGCCGCTCCTGTGGGATATCGGGTACGACTGGGTCCTGCGTGGCCGGCTCCCACCCGGGCTGGGCATAATCTGTTATGCTGACGATACCCTCGTCACGGCCCGGGGAGGGACCTTCGAGGAGGCGGCACAACTGGCCACCTCGGGTGCCGCGGAGGTGGTCTCCCGCCCAGCCAAATGAGCGCATGGCGAAGCGACGCTCGCCTCGCCATCATCGCTCGCTGGAGGGTTCGGCTGGAGACGCCTCGAGCCGGTCTCCGAACCGTGGGGGCGCTCCAGCCGATTTTAGAGGAATGGGTGGCTCGGTGGCATGGAGTCCTCACCTTCCGGCTGGTGCAGGTGCTTTCGGGGCATGGTTGCTTCAGCAAGTACCTGTACACAGTCGCTAGGAGGGAGGGGACTCCCTGCTGCCACCACTGCGACTGCAGCGAGGACTCGGCGCAGCACACGATCGAGTCATGCCCGGCTTGGGCTGAGCAGCGCCGGGATCTCGCTGCAGTCATCGGAAAGGACCTGTCGATGCCGGCTGTGTGTGGTACTGGACCGTGATCGCCAACTTCTGCGAGAATGTCATCTTGTGGAAGGAGGTGGCGGAGAGGGCCAGGGAGGCTGACCTCTCCTCTGGCTCGGGCGAGTCGGCTCGCCAACGGCGCGCGGCGCGCCTAATGCCGCCCTAGCCGAGGCTGCGGGCGGTTGGACCGGGGATTGTACTCCGCCCGCGTAGAGCCTACCGCGAAGGTGCGACGTCCCAGGTGCGTGGGGACGTTGCTCAGAGAGGAAGCCCAACAGGAATAGCCGCCACGCGGACCACTGAAGGGAATATACGCGGTACCAGTGGTCCACCGAGTATGTGCGGGTGGCGGTGCACGGTGGGTTTTAGTGGGTGAGAGCCCCACACTACCCGCTGTCTCCCCGGGCAGCGGGGTGTGCGGTAGGTACATTTTTGCCCACCTAAAAAAAAAAGGTATTACTCTCGCTTCACACAGAACAACTTTTTTTTCAAACTTAAAATGTCTATTATTCTCTCTCTCTTTTCAAACTTAAAATGTCTCTTACTCTTATCATATATTGCACTTGTAAAATAATATATATCCATCTATCGGCAAGCATTACATGCATCCAATATAGTAAGTTTAATTTTGCAATTAAAATTCATACTATTTGATGGCGCGATTTTTTTAAACATTTTAGATCTATTGCTTTTAGCAATTAACATGCTCCGCTACTTTTTAAAGTACAAATTATTTGTGAATAAAGAAAAATTAAAATCCCGCTCCTACTAAAAATCTCTTTTTCTTTATTCACAAATAATTTGTACTTTAAAAAGTAGCGGAGCATGTCAATTGCTAAAAGAAATAGATCTAAAATGTCAAAAAAATATTGTTTTTTTTTAATACTTATCTTAGTTAGGATACTATTTATCTTAGGTATTATAGATTTTTTTTCCAATTTTTTCTGAATGGCCATAAGTTCTACCATAAGCCATTTCAAGGTTATCCATTAATTACCGGACACCCGATATATTGTGTAATTCTTAAGATTAGATTAGGGACAAGGCAGCTGTAATTAAATATTTTCTTTAAATAAATTGTTTCAGTAACTGCGTGAGACAGAGTAATATTTAAGGAAAAATACGTTTATTTAAATTATCCGTTTCTTTTTACTTGGGAGTTCAAAAGATGTTAAAAATGAAAGTACGTTTTTGCTTATATTTTTCAAAAGTAACTCAATTATTATCTTGATGTCTAAAAAAGGCTCTGATTAAGCTCACGAAAATGATATTATACAGAATTATCTTGTTTTCTTTGTTCTCGTTGTAACCTACCGCCTCAGAGGCCTTGAGATGAATGAATTTAAAAGGTTTCATTTTAATCAATAGAGTGCGTGTAAAATTAGATTGACTGTGATATTTGTAGGATTAGAGTGGATGTTAAGCTTGAGATAGATTTTAACCAATAAATTAATCGTCAACATTAGTCTTGTTTTACTACTTGTTTTACATTTGTTAATGCACCGTAACACGTAAATTAAAAGAAAATAGATTGTTTTTAGTAGTCACCATTTTTTTTTATATTTTATATATTTTTTTAGCATTTGACATGCTTAGACTTATAAATTAACACAAAGTGTGAAAATGTGTGAAACGGGACTGCGAATTTCGATAACACATTCATTCTTAAAGTTTGGGTTCCCGAGCAATTATCACGATATCTGAATTGGCAAAGCATCTGGGGACGGTATTCCAGGAGATGAAGTTTCAAATCTTGCTCGTGACTGTTATTATCGATTTCAAATTTTCATAATTTGTGTTAATTCGCAACATTTTGTTCCTAATCGCTTACAGTATAAAACTATTTTGCTTGCGAAAATATGTATGTACTGAGAAGTTCAGTAGTTTTTACTCGTAAACTTAAAAAGAATCGAACTTTTCTATGCCACGCATGTGTGCAGAGCGAACGCAGCTGTTACATAACTTTCTACTATTATTTTCGTATTAAAACTATCGTGAGATTGATACATATTAGAAATATATCACCGGAAATAACTCACGTTGAGGATCGTATTTATTATATACCCGGGTTTCGAGCATATTTGATGCTCATCATCAGGGCGAGCGCGCAGCGGTGTCAACGAGAGACAAATTTGATCCTCAACGTGAGTTATTTCCGGTGATATATTTCTAATTTCTTCTATTAGTTTATTATAGCCCCCTTTTTGTTATCGGGATGATACTCTATATCACTAACGATGGTGGGTAGGTGGTAGGTTTGTAGGTCTACGTATGTATCACGGTTTTTTTAAAGTAATTAACGAGACCATGCTTTTCCATTGCAAAATGTACTATGAAACCGAATCTATAAAAAGTAAAGAAAAAAGCAGTTAGTGTCCTCAATTCTCTAAGCATATTAGGCACTATTATAATGTTGTAAAACAAATTAGTTCCTATTTTTTTATTTATTTTTTGCGCTCAATCAAATAACAAAATAAATCAGCAAAAAAAGTGCCACTGAAAGCAATATTATCATGCCATTGGCGTTACTTGTGTAAAGGAAAATCTTGCCACACACGTTACCATAAAATATTTTATTATACGTTAGGTTGAATGAAAAATGAATCCTCGGCTGAACTATTAGTGCGATAGAAACTATAGGGAAGTATAAAATAAACTATATTAGAAAACTTTTTGTATGGTTAACTTTACCTTGTGCTTCAAAATAATCCTTGCTATAACGGTACAATTTGATTTGTAACTCAATAAGCTTTATGATTATTGAGATTGTGAATTTTTGGATACATACCTATATCATAACAATAGCAAGAATTTGATTGCTTGCAGCAGACGAACCAGGGTCCATCTGGTGGTAAGTGGTAACCGCCACTCATGTACCTACGTAGTACGTAGCAATACCACTGCTCACCATTTCGTCCCGGAACTAATAACTAATATATATACAAAAGGGTTTCACGGTCGGTCGGGGTGGTACAAACCCGCGGGATATGTATGATGACAGATAACAATTGGTTATAAAATAAATAAAAATAAAACAAGACAGTACACTAATTACCCAACCAACTAAATTACCATTAACGTAATGGGTGGTCATTTCTTACATACCTTAGTCACCACATATATCTCCCACGAATCAAATACTCGTACACACGTCCTTATCGAAACACAAAAAAATAGGTAGCATTTGCATTTTCAATCCTTCTCTACAATTTATTATTCCAATTTCAAAAATTAAGCTTTAATTGTAATTTATATACCAGATTATGATATTTTATGGAATAATTTTAAATACTAATTAGAAATATATATCCGGAAATTCGATGCTCATCATCAGAGCGAGCGCGCAGCCATGTCAAAGAACAAATATCAACGAGTTCGAGAACTAGTGATCCCAATGATGAGCGTTGAATATGCTCGAAACCCGGGTCCACAAAATTGATCCACAACGTGAGTTATTTACGATTATATATTTCTAATATGTTTATTATAATCTCACTATAGTTTCAATATGAAAATACTAAATGTGCACATTTCTTTTTTTGGTCTTAGAGTTACTAAATGTAACAAAAAATACAGCTTCACATTTCTACTGAATTAAAAATATCCTTAATATTATTAATTAGAAGCCACCTTTTTCCCTGCAACCAGGGTTGAGTTTATCTATTGAAGTAAATAATTTTATTTTTATTTCCATCCAAGTAAAGAAGACAAATGAATGAGTCACGCTCGAAAAAAACTTTCTTAATTTCGAAACAGCTTATGTACTATTTCATGTAATTTATCTACGAAACTTTCTCTACTATTTTACTGTACATTTATCATTAACAGTTCGTGTGATATTATGACATATTTGGTTAATATTAAGGCTCTATATTACTTATATTTGTTTTATAAATTACATTTGTGTTGTACTTTTATAGTCTAGTACCTACTATATTTACGATTACTTGCGTGAATATAACTATGTACTGGATGCCTAATGGTTAGATATTATAGAACTGTAACAGAGCTATGCCTGTACATTTAAAATATTTGAGAAAAAATGTCTGTATTAGGATTTATAATAGTAGTATTAGGCTATATATAATAGTCATGGGGAGTGCTAATATTGGATGAATGCATGTAAATGTGTCCCTATAGATGGCGTTAGTAGTTAAGACAAATGTGATGAGGAAATTGGGTATGACCGCAAGGGAGTACGATAGCTCAGTGGATTAGAGCACTTCCCCGGAAAGGAAGGGACGCAGGTTCGATTCCCGCTCGTACTAAAGTTCTCTTTTTCCTCATTCACAAATAATAATTTGTACTTTTAAAGTAGCTGAGCATGTCAAGTGCTAAAAATATAGATCAGAAGGAGAGAATATTTATGTAGGATACTAAGGAGATGATAGGGAGCGAGTTTGAGTATCGGGCGCTCTCAATCACCGTACGAAACACTATGGTAAGATTAACTACCGTTGTTACACACTGATATATTGTGAGAGGGTGGTACTTCCCCGATCGAGCCGGCCCATTCATACTGGGATAAGCAAAGCTATACCACTAGAAAAGCCTTCAGAAATATCTAATCAACATTCGTGTGTATAGCTAGAAAAAAAAAAACCTAGAAGAAAAACTGCTAAGTTTATATCAACACTAGCTTAATTTTTATCTCAGGTTCCCGATATAGTAGCGCGTAGTACCTACTTATTTTTAAGTCAATATAAAAACTATAAAAAAAAAAAGTTTCATCAAAATACGTGCATTAGTTATTACGTGATGCCCAAACAAACAAACTGAAAAAAAAAGGAAATTTTGTGATTTTTCTAAACTATCTTAAATGTACCGACATAGCTCTGTTACAGTTTTATAATACTAGAGATTCTATGCTAGTAAGTAACATTTTCGTTTTTATCGTGGTGAAATATTGTGAGTTGTTTTCGAGTGTAGAGCCTTGCTTTACCGAACATGAATGTCTCTACCGGAGGAATGTCGTGCGGTGACTGAGAGCACGCAAAGCCCAAATCCACACATCATTTCCTCGCTATTATGCTCCACTCCATCACACATCACTTAACTTGTAGTTACCAATATGTAAATGATATCGCTGGTGTTGCTAGCCTCTGTATGCTACGGTAATCGCTTATTATTGGGTTGATTGTAAGCTTGTTTGCCACCCCAGTATGAGTAGTATAAAAATATCACAAATATCGCGCCATATTTTGGTAGATCGCATCTCTAATTTCTAGAGGATGACAGAAGTAAAATTAAAAGGTCTGCTGAGTTATTATATTGAGCAGTGAGACTTCAGTAGATACTAATTTTATAATACACTAGCGGTCCGTTCCGGCTTCGCACGGGTGGACATTTATTTTTTAAACATTTTGGGATAAACGTTTAGGAAATGTATCTTTATACAGGACATACGTAGTTTTTTTTTTCAAATTATTAATTATAATAATAAATATCTATGTAGTAATAAATATAGCCTATGTCATTTCTATACATACAAAAATACAAATCTTTCCTCTTTTAAACTTTTATTAGTCATGAATATAGCCAATATTACTCAGGAATAATGTAGCATTTTAATAGTGAAAGAATTTTTGAAATCGGTCCCGTAGTTTTTGAGTTTATTTGTTACAAACACACAAATCTTTCCTCTTTATAATATTATCATAGATTACGTGAAAAATAATTTCTTTCAAAATGGGTGATTAGAAAACACAAACTAGTGTTGTAAACCTCGAAGGCAGTTAAGAGGCATATCGTCAAGCTGAGTGCGCACTTAAGTCCGAGTGGTATCAAGACTTTATTCTCTTTATTCGAGCACCATACCCGTTCAACAGAGTTGAAAGGGTATTGTTTAGAGTGTAATAATATTACTTAAATCCTCTTTTCTAATATTACCTAAATCCTTCTTTTCTAAATAGATTACAAGTGATAGGCCTCAAATAAAGAAAACATTTATTTTAACATTTTGAAATCTCATCAAACCTCAGACGGTCAAGTCCACACAAACGTGGGATGATCATTCTAGCACATTCTAGACTCTGGCGAGGTGCTATAAACACAGCAGTCATCATTCTGGACGTGGCAAGGCTCCGATTAAGACAGTTGTCATAACGCTCTACCTATTCTAAAAATTATCTTAAAGATAGACTGGAAGGTGTGTACTTGAAAGTTGTCATAACACTCTACCTATTCTAAAAATAATCTTGAAGATAGACTGGAAGCAATTTATTATCGTTGGACCTCAAGGTCTGGACCTAAGACCGAGTTTGACCCTCTAGCCCGAGAAGGTTTTTGTTAGAGATCTAAAAAGAAGACGTCTGGTTATAAAGTACATAAACACTAAAACTACTACACTATAAACTCTAAGTGACGCTGTTGTAATTTTGTTTAATTCACGTGTTTTTTTTTTATAGTTATTAGAGTTTGTATCAATGTGCTCTTATTTATTTTAGACCCCTAGGTAGGTCCTAAATAATTGTGACGTGACGGCTTCACCGTTACGCTACAAGAGGCAATATAAGAATATAATTCTTGTTGCGTGATATCTAAATAGATAGATAAAAGAAATTATGTTTTCCATCGGAGTAGTGTGGGTTGATGTGAACGAATGGTCCAAAGTTAAGAAGAATGTATTTAATGATGCTTCATGGCTATGCATAACTCTTATTAAGTAGAGTTGTGATGAGCAAAATTGCTCTTATTATTTCATTTTGTAGGCCAAAATAGCAAGAAAAAAAATAAAATTAGTACCGAAAATGTGAGACCAAGAAACAAATTAGTTTTATTTGCTTATCCTCTCTCTCTCTCTCTCTCTCTCTCTCTACTCTATCTCTCCCACTACGAGTGGGAGTGACGAAGATCCAAACTCTCTACTCATCCCCTTTGAGGATAGAGGTACTATCTCGTGATTCGATCCCTAATTTCTAGTAGATCCTTGTAAACCTGAGAGATTTACTCGAGGTCTTGTGAAGTCTTCCCATCGGTTCTCACTCTGAGAGGAGTCACCGGCCCAATAGTGCTATAGTGATGGGATGTAAAAAAGTATGAAAAAAGAGAAGTGCTGTCAAGTATTGTACCCACGTGATTTTGTGTTTCTTATCTTGTTCCAAGCGAATTGTTAGAAGAGTCGGTCGAGATGTTTGTAAGTTCCTTGTTAAATATTAATCTTTTAGAACTTTGTATCGTGTCGATATAAGTATTTGGAGAGGTGAATAGGTATTGTCTACTAGGCTGATGGACTAGGTATTATTACAGGCTCCCAGCTGAGGCTGCGGATGGATGGACCGGGGACCGTCCGCCACCCGCAAAGCTTGCCGTGAAGGTGCGACGCTCCGTGTGTACCCGAAAGGGTAAGCCGCCGACAGACCACTGAAGTAATGTAACATAGTTCCAGTGGCCCCCGCCAATACAGGCGGAGAGACGGCACACGGCGAGTTTTTAGTGGGTGAGGGCTCTACGCTACCCTGTTCGTTACCCCGAACTACAGGATGTGCGGTTAGGTACATTTTTTCCCGCCTTAACAAAAAAAAACGTATTATATATGTAGGCTTATAACTATAATGAAAAAGAATACATTGGATTTACAGTTGCCATTTTACCAGTAAACAATGATTGCCATTGTATGAATAAACAGCTACTTTATTATTTGTATGGTCGGTATTTCCGTTGACATACACGTTCAATCATTGTGACTATTATAACTATGACACTATACCTAATTATTTTATGGAAACTGTCACCGTTACGTAGAATACTATGGGGGCATACAGTTAAAGCAACTATGTATTTGTTATTATGGTGTCAGCCATTGTTGTTCTTTCAATTAGCTGACATAACTATGTACTCTTTTCTATGTTCTTGCACTTCGCTTACCAATTTTTAAAGCTATTTTTCATACGTGATTGCGTAGAAAATTCAAGTAAGAAGTTTTCCAAACATGGCGTCACTTTCTTCGTTACAATTGTAAAATTATTCTTACTAGTATTAAGCCCGTTAAGTAGTTACTGCGTTTAGATGTAACAAACAAACTCACTTTGATATTTAGTTTTTTTTTACTCTGCACTAAGTAATAATGACTTTACAAAAATACAATGTTCGTAATAATGACTTTACAAACACACAATATTTGTAAAGTCCCCCGTAATACAAGGATTGCGGACGGCGGACACGAAGTACACCCAGACTCAGAATAACCAATTGTGGCTCACACAAAGAGTTGTTCTCTTTGAGAATCAAACCCACACCACTCGGGCCGGTATCTAAACCACTCCGCTATCTATGCAGTTAGTAAGCAGTTATTAACAGTTTTCTTTTAGTTTCGTAGTACGGTAGACGATATCATACTAAAAGCATTTGATCGTAACAATTTATCTGAAAAACATATTGCTGACAATTTTGCAAAAGAATTCCATAATTCCATATAAACTATAATACCATCTTGTAAACAACCCATATTAGATTGAAAATCATACTTACATCATGCCAACGTTTCAATAAATCTTAGAAAAGCTAATCCCGAAAAAATATACAAAATAATAACATCTTTAAAACAATTTTGAAATAAAAAATTCGTTTACGGAATCTATCGCGTTTACTTGATTTTACTACTATCCCAACGTTTCGAATACTTTACAGCATTCATGATCACGGGTGGACTTAGATGATAGACGTCCAAGGCTGATATGTTATTGCAACGGTCTCATCTACCCATAGTATATGATTTTACAAAATTTTTGGTTTATTTATTTTAACCCATCTAATATTCGTTTAGAAACACAATTAAAATATTTACTTCAAATTTTTTATGCTTACAATGTATGAGACTAAGAAATACTTTTTCATGGTCTGATAAAATGATTCGCTATCAAACTTTAAATAAACTAAAAGGATCTGCTAAAGTATGGTATGATTCGTTATTACGTACGGAAAAGCAGTGGCCCACGTGGAAATGGGTTGATTGGCGGTTAAAATTATCGAGTAGTTTTCAAATACGCAGAAATATGTTTGAGAAAACCCGTTGATAAACAATCCCTGTACGAATTCTATTTTGAACAAAAATGCAAGATTGATCGTTTATGTTTAAATTTAGAACCAATGATTTGACTTTAAATCTAAAAAAGTGTCATTTTTTTAAACATGTGATTGAATTATTGGGCTATTAGATTAAACCAGGTTACGTTATGCCAAACTATTCTAAACTAGAAGCTGTTAGGAATTTTCCGGTACCCAAAACGATTCACCAACTTCGACAGTTTTTATGGTTGATTAGTTATTTCCGTAAATTTATACAAAACTGTACAATTCTATCGGCCCCCCTTACGAAATTGTTAAAGAAAGATGCCATTTGGAGATGGGATTATGTACAAAATAAGGCATTCCATATTTTAAGAGATAAATTAACTTCTGAAAGCATTTTGGCTATTTTCGATCCAAATAAAGATAAGATTTTGTATACAGACGCATGTAGGGATGGAATTGCCGGTATACTTACCCAAATAGATGATGATGGCGAAAAGGCCGTCCATTATTATAGTAGACTAACGAAAGAAGATGAAAAAAAAACATCATTCTTTTGAACTTGAACTACTAACCGTTGTTTCTGCTCTCTACAAAAATTTCGTTTATATTTATTGGGTATACAGTTCAAGATAATTACCGATTGTAGTGCAGTTAGATATGCGTTAACAATATATTTGCGATATTGTTCTGCGCATAGCCCGTTGGGTACTATCAACCCAAGAATTCTCAGTCGATATAATCCATAGGGAAGGATCGCGAATGCAACATGTAGACGCTTTGAGTCAAAATCCCGTGCTATCCGGACAAAAATCTGAATCCGAAATCATTATGTCAATTACGGAAGCCGATTGGCTATTGACAGTACAGGTGCAGGACCCGGAAATAGTTAAAATCAGGGATGTATTAGAATCAGGAGAGGCCGACGAAAATAAGGATATTTTTAACAATTACGAACTTCTTGGGGGAAAGGTTTATAGGAGAACTAGTCAAGGTCGTAGATGGGTTGTCCCAAAAAAAATTCATTTGGCAAATCATAAAGTGTAATCATGACGATTTAGGCCATTTTTCTGTAGACAAGTGTATTGAACGCATACGAACACGATACTGGTTTTCACGGATGCGTAATATTGTAAAAAAGTATATAAAAAACTGTTTAAACTGTATACTTTAAAAATAAATGGGGCCCAAAAGAAGGTCAACTATATCCCATACCAAAATATGCACAGCCTTTCCACACTCTCCATCTAGACCATTTAGGACCATTTATAACGACTAAGAATAAAAATAAATATTTATTGGTAATCGTAGACTCGTTTACAAAATTTGTATTTATATCTGCGGTACGTAAGACAGATGGCGGCTGTGTAATTAGAGAATTAGAAAGCATATCTAAAACATTTGAAAATCCTAGATGTATAATTAGTGATGCGGGATCTTGTTTTACTTCTAATAAATTTACCCAATATTGTGCCCATAAAAATATTAGGTTACATATCGTAGCGACAGGGGTGCCTCGTGCAAATGGACAGGTGGAACGCTTTAATAAAACTATTTTAGAGGCCTTGAAAACGATGGGCGCTGATACCACTGACGACCGGTGGGATCAGTGCATTAAAGCGTTACAACAAGGACTTAATAGCACAATTCACAAAACTACTCAAGCCGTTCCTAGTGAGGTACTGCTCGGTTATAGATTACGTATGGATGGTGACAGTCTTGCCCCAGATTTTGATAGCGAAGAGCATTGGTAGACGTGTCAAAGTTGCGTAAAAAGGTAGACGAAAATATTAAGGCTAGTGCAGAGAATCAAAAGAAAAGATTCGATAAAACTAGAATCAAGGCCATACAGTATAAAGAAGGGGACTTGGTGCTGGTTAGAATACTGAGTCAAACTAATGATGGTCAAAGCCGGAAACTATTACCAGCCTTCAAAGGGCCATTCCAAATTAAGAAAGTTTTGGATAATGATAGATACAAGATATCTGATTTAAGAGGTAGTCAAAGAAGCTCAAAAATATTTAAACGGTGTAGCCGTGGCGGAAAACGTGAAACCATGGATAAATATTGAAAATTGGAGCGTGGAATAAACTTTTAATAAAATCCGTATTGGCAAGGTATTTCTCAATTGTTCTATTCATAACTTACAACCATTATTCACGTTCATACCAATTTATTTTGAAAATCTTGTATTCAAAATGTTATATTTTCAATATTTCAAATTGGTTAAACAGAAATAGACTGTTAAGATTAGTTAAACTAATTTCCCTTTTTGTTGGCGAGCCTGGATAGAAAACTATTTAAAATAATACCTTTATTGCACATTGTGTGAAAATGCTTTGTCTTGTCATATACTAAAGGAGATTAACTTGGTACGCTTGAGTGGGTGAAATGCCCTTCGAGTGCAAGTGATCGCTAATTTAGAAACCTGGGGTCCGAAGATTGACTTGGTACGCTTGAGTGGGTGAAAGGCTCTTCAAGTGCATGTGATCTTTAGGTTGGAATCCTGGGGCCTAAGTGTGCCAGAGTCCCTTAAGTCCCTTTAGGTGGTGGAAGTGGCAATTCAATGCACGGATGTTACAAGTGTGCAATATTTTTCATTTATCCGAAGAACGTTTTATCTATTTGTATTCATAAAGGTACCCATTTTGATTTCAGTGTCCTATCCAGACTTGTGGGGTGCCTGGGGCAGGCACCTCGCAGCATGGCCGTGTTGGCAACAGCGTTTCAACAATGCCATCTTGACGGTGACAGCTAAGATATAGCAAGTGACAGTGACAGCTAAGATATTGCTGTCACTGTCACTTGCTACGATGGTGCAGAGGCTATTTAACGGCTGTGCACTAGCGGAGCGGTCTCTTGTCGACCCAAACACTGAAGCATACACCTCTATATTTACTTCGAATTAATAATTATTTAAATAAAACATAATCATATTTGCCGTAGTCTGATTTTATTAAACGCAGAAAGTAGATAGTTTAGCATGATGTATAATGCATTTAAAACACTGTAACAAAACTGAATAAAATAATAAAAAAAAAGTAATACTAATTACAAAGTACTTGTGAGAGAATATCAGACTAATGTTTTTAAAGGAAGGTCTTATTTTACTCCTGACTCCACCTTCCTTCAATACATGACCGATTTGGTATAGGTAGGTTACTCTCGATCTTCCCTTGCCCCTATATCCTTCCACTTTCGCATTGTATATCTTCTTAACCAGTCGCTCGTACGGCATTCGTTCCACCTGTCGGAACCATCGGAGCATTCCTTTTCGCATTACATCTTTCATACCTACTCGCTCTCTTACGTCGTCGTTACCAATATACAAAAGGATATGCTAGTCAAATGTAACCAAATGCAATCTGAATAAGAAAGATTATTAAAAGTGGATTGTATACTCTCCCCGGACACCTTCTTAAGCTAGACAAATTAAGGACATCCGGAGGGACGGCATGACATAAAATTTTTCCATCTTATGCCTTTACGTCAGAATTTTCATAAAATGGCCATTGAATATCATAAAAACGGTCGCCTGAGATTCCAAGAGAATATAAATTGATATTACAAAGTCAAGTTATTAGATTTCGGTATATAAAAGTCCCAAAATAGGTTGGAGTATAATATAGTGTCATAATTAGAGAGCAGAACGTCTAAAATATAGATGTAAGATGTACCTATGTATAGTGATTTAAATTTGTTGAAATCAAGCATTTTTTCTGAGTAACACATCACGATTTATTTTTATACGTCTATTTAGTTTGAATTAATAAAATACGTATTATTGGCCAGATAGTTTATAACACGAAAATTCCTACAAAGAAATATTATCGATTATCCCTTTTTTTTGTTAAGGTAGGAAAAATGTAACTAACCTCACACCCCATCGTTTAGGGCAACAAAGAGGGCAGTGTAGAGCCCTTACCCTGGAAATCGTAATAAGTTGTCAGATTGCTGAGTAATGAATTCTGACTCCGGTTTTTTCAAAAGTCACCAGTTGTCCCCTTAGTTGCGTCGTAGAGTTCAGATAGTCGCTCGTTAATACTGGTATATCAGCTAAAATTGAACAGATCGAAAGCCGGCTGGTCGAAAAAAGAGCCTCGATATATTTTAATCCAAGTGATAATCGATAATTCCAGTGGTCCTCCAATGCAAGCGGAGAGACGGCACACGGTGCGTTTATTTAGTGAGTGAGGGCCCCAAACTACTCTGTTCGTAGCCCCAAACGACGGAGTGTGCGGTTAGGTACATTTTTCCCCTTAAACAAAAAGAAAGGTATACACTTGTATGCTGTACCTACAGGTCTACAGGAGCATGGGACCTGCCATGATATGGAGGAAAATCTTAAACTCAATTTATTCACAAATACCCACATCTGCTTTGACAACAGACAAATCGATGTAGTTGGAGTATGGTGGCTCTATTTGCTAGTAAACAAAGGAGTCGCTGCCACAAATTTGGCATCAAGGTAGTTCGATAGCAAATATTTGCATTACAATAGGCATTGTTTGTCACGAAGGCCGAGATGGCAGCTACTATACATATATACGGAACTCAGAATTAGTGATTCTGTTTATTGTCTTTAATATAAGTACTGGAATGGGATATTACAGTTTTCTATAATGTTATGCTTAATTTTTATGCCCGAACAAACAAACAGACAAAAATTCAGAGACGCCTAAATAGCTTAATACATTACTTTTCTCAATTATATTAAATGTACAGACAAAGCTCTCTTACAGCTTCATAATAGTATAGATACTCGTTACGAGTATGCTATATATATATATATATATATATATATATATATGTATAGTATATTTTAAAACATGCTTCGCTAAATTTAAAAATTTAAAGTGAAGCAAATGTAGTTTACTCAAGTTACGACAGTAGTTTTAGTATTTCGAAAAATGTTAAAAATCTATTTACGGAACACTTCATTAATTACTTCCGTTGGAATTAGTAAGATTCTTCTATACATATAAGTGGTGGACCTGGCAGAGGGAAACAGGAACAAACGCACACACAAAAAAAAAACATGTGGGGCAGTCTTTGGGGAGTGCCGATAGAAGTGAAAACTAAGTAACTTGTGAATTGTATAGTCGAGCTATTAGATTTACTACTCTGTCAAGAAAGTACCAGGAAAAGATCAATATTAAACAAAATTTTTGTTATTCATCCAAATTCCGGAATTGAGTTCAGTTCTCGCCGCGAATTTTCCTTTATGTCTTCTACCGATTGAAAACGGTTGGCACGAAGTGGTAATTTGAGTTTAGGAAAAAGAAAAATGTCGGCTGGAGCCATATCTGATGAATATGGTGGTTGCTCGATGGTATTTGTTGAGTGTTTGGACAAAAATTCATTCACAATGATGGCGTTGTGCGAAGGCGCATTATCGTGGTGCAAAATCCAAGAAATTTCTTTCCACAAATCTGGCCTTTTTCGTTGAATTTGCTCTCTTAAACGCCGCATAACGCTCAAATAATATTATTTATTAACCGTTTGACCTTCTGGCAAGAATTTCGAGTGCACAACACCGCGATAGTCAAAGAAAACAGTCAACATGACTTTTACTTTTGATCGACTTTGGCGTGGTTTTTTCGGTTTCGGTTCAGTTGGAAGTCGCCACTCCGAAGCTTGTTGACTAGTTTGCATGTCAAACTCGTAAACCCACGTCTCGTCACTAGTAACAATGCGTTTCATGAATGTTGGGTCGGAATTGACTCGTTCTAGCATGTCCTCAGCGACTCTCATGCAATTGAGTTTTTGGAGAAGATTCAGGTCTTTTGGGACTACTCGAGCGGAAACATGTTTCATACCCAAGTGATTATTTAAAAGACACAGAAAGTTCGGCGGCTATCTCTCTCAAAGTTGAATGAGGATTTTCAGTCACTATTTCCTTCACTTTCAATGTTAACTTCAGTTGCAGACGTTGATGGCGAGGCAAATCTTCCATCACTTCTTGACCGCTTTTAAACGCTTTGTACCACTCATAAGCACGTGTTTTTGATAAAGTCGATTCACCGTAAGCCTTCTGTAACATTTTCAGTGACTCTGAATACGAAATTCCATTGGCGATGCAAAATTTAAGACAAACTCTTTGTTCGATGTTTTTGTCCATTATGAAATTCGCAATATACACTAGATTTGATATAACTAAAAACAGCACTGTATTTACCTAATATATATAACAGATGCAACTCAAACTCCGCGCCAAAATGGATAACATTTGTACCAATCTAACAACAACAAAAAATTTAATTTGTAACCATAAACAAATCATCCATTCCCAATACTTTTTTGACTGAACGTATTATCTTTGAATTATTTTTGGTTTGTAAAGAACGGGACGGGCTACGTGGCGTAGTCGGTAGTGTAACCGACTTCCGTGCACGAGGTCGTGGGTTCGACTCCTACTCAGGGACAAATATTTGTGTGATGAACACAGATATTTGTACTGCGTCTGGGGTTTTCTATCTATTATATGTATGTATTTACAAAAAAAAAGTAATATATGTATTATATCCGTAATCTGGTACCCATAGCACAAGCATTAAGCTTAGTTTGGGACTGGAGGACGTTGTGTGCAAAAAAAAATGTCCGTGAATATTTATTTATCTTTTATTTATTTAAGTGTTAATATTGGTCATTATTTTTTTTTACTTTATTGAATTTTAAATGTGCGTTTTTTTTATTGCGTGTAGTGGCAGACGAGCCACGGCCCATCTGTTGGTAAATGGTAACCGTCGCTCATGGACTCAACTATACCGAGAGTATTGTCAAGTCGCTGCTCACCATTTCATGTCACCGATATGAATGAAAGAATAATTTGGAAAACCCAAAACTGCACGCCTCATAATCTTCATTTTTCACAATAAAATTGATTATTTGATAAGTAAGTAATGTATTGGTTTTCCTAAGTAATTTTTAATAAATCACATAGATAGCGCTAATTTCAAAAAGTACTTCTATATTGGTCTACCTCTGTCATTTTGCAAGGCGCCATCTGGCAATTAGTAAGAACAACAATCCATGTGTTTACATATATACCTGCATAAGTGCATATAATATATATATAAACATGTAAAATTGAATAATTTATTAAACTGTAAACAAAAAAAAATTAAGAAAACAAAAAGACATCGCTAGTTTCCTTACAAAAAAAGCAATATTGTGGTTCTATATATACAACAGCAACTGAATACATCTAAAATTGCCACTTGCGACATCTAGGGATGCATTTGTCAATATCTCTTTTACTTTAAAACAGCGACATCTATCAATAGAAAATTGTAACTTTGGACAATATTATACGACTTATTTAAAAATCAATGAGTTCAACAAGAAATCTCTAAACCATTTATCTTCCTAACTTGGTTGCCTTATAATTTTATACTTTGTTCTAAGTGAAAACACCGTGACACCAAGGCCACGCAAAAAAAAATGTGGAATGTAAAATATGTTTTTTTCGTATTTTATAACGTTGGTGTGTTATTATTTACGTGTGTTTAGTGTTTTTAATATTGTTATGGATAAAATAGTTATTATACTTGACAAATATCATCAGTTCGTCAAGCAAAGGTAAAAACTTTCTTTTAACAAAAATCAATGTACCAGCCGGGCGAACGGCGTTCTGTTCTGTTGACGATAGTAAAACCACCGGTGGCTATGCGTACGTAAAGTAAAAACCGGCCAAGTGCGAGTCGGACTCGCGCACGAAGGGTTCCGTACCAATTGACAAGGTAAACAACATTACACTATTGTAACTCTCTGTAACCATGCTGTTACCAAATTTTGTAAGTAAAATGTCACGCATTTCGAGGTTTTCAACTTAGACTTAGATGCGCATAACGAAACATCATCTAGAAAGCCTCGTAAAGTACGTTAAGCCATTAGTCCTAGTTGCCATGAACACTTCGATAGTTGTATAGAGGCTCAGTGATTTTTAATTGACCTCTGGTTTAAACTTGATTTTCATTGCCCTTGCCTCGAAGATCCAGATGTCAGTAACTTGAATATGGCTACTAAGCTAAATTATAAATTTCATAAAATTGTAGCTATTTTTAAAAAGTACAATCAACTATGGATGTATAAAACAACAAAAAGGGCAAAAAAATCACGTTTGTTTTATGGGACCCCTTAAATATTTGTTTTATTTTGTTTTTATTTAGTATTTGTTGTTATAGCGGCAACAACAAATACATCATTTGTGAAAATTTTAACTGTCTAGCTATCGCCGTTCTTGAGATACAGTCTGGTGACAGACGGACGAACAGACAGACGTTGTATGGGAACCTCCCTTAAATATTATTATTTTTTTGTTTTTAGTATTTGTTGTTATAGCGGCAACAGAAATACATCATTTGTGAAAATTTCTACTGTCTAGCTATCGCCGTTCTTGAGATACAGCCTGGCGACAGGCGGACGGACAGACAGACGTTGTATGGGAGCCCCCCTTAAATATTATTATTTTTTTGTTTTTAGTATTTGTTGTTATAGCGGCAACAGAAATACATCATTTGTAAAAATTTCAACTGTCTAGCTATCGCTGTTCTTGAGATACTTCCTGGCGACAGACGGACGGACAGACAGGCAGCCAAGTCTTAGTAATAGGGTCCCGTTTTGACCCTTCGGGTACGAAACCCTAAAAAGGTAGGTAGTTCTCATGAAAGGCGCTGGTTTTAGTGTCACGTCGAGCGTAAATGCCGTAAATATTCAGGATTTTTTTGTTTATTTAATAACAATTAAACCACATCGAATCAGAACGTGAAAAGTAATAGGGCTCTATTCCTAGTCATAATAATTAGTAAACGAAAAAAAAAGACTCGATTAATTAAGTATTTTGGTCGTTATCGTGTTAACATACATTACCAACAACTCACGGACGTCCAAGCCAGTTTTTTTCAAACAGTTTTTTAACTAGTTTAAAGAACAAAAATAGCATCAAAAATATCATGAGTGTTAAAAATAGTGTTTGTTCTGTATATGTGTGTGTAGGTATTATTTTACAAGTGCAATATATGATAAATAGAGACATTTTAAGTTTGAAAAATCAGCTGTGCCGTGTCAACCGGGAGTAGAACACACTTCAACGCTTCGCTTATGAGGCGTGCAATATACAGCTATCTCCTGCTACAGCCAAAACGCAACGATATGCTTCATGGTCAGTCACATGGGAGATGGTGGTACCAACCCGCTCGGGACCGCTACCAAGGGAGTACTCCCGCTTGGTACCCTGCCCTATCACCAGTCATGCAATGGATGATAATTGCTTACTTCCCTTAGTCGCCTCATACGACACCCGTGGGAAAGAATGGTGGTGACACTTGTATTCTTAGTCCGTCACCACACCCACAAAAAATTCATTGTTTGACTGTGACTCATAACCATTGTCCCGGCACCCGAGCGCGGATGTAGCGTTTCGGCGCTTGCAATTCTGAATGCCGTGTGTGGTTGGAGCCTGGACGTTTTAACACACAGCGTGATCTACGAGTATCATGAGTATTTTTCACTGAGGTGTCGCTGTGGTAGCAACATCGCAACGTCGTCGTTGTTATGCGATTATTCAGTGTGTACGTAAGACGAGACTTTTATCAGTAGTTCAATGCACTAAATGTGGGATAAACATTGGGCGTTGATTGGGAAGTAAGTTTCTACTATAGCTTAGGAGTCTAAAACAGTCTCCCGGATAGGGAAA
Organism: Leucoma salicis; assembly: GCA_948253155.1. NCBI lineage: Eukaryota > Metazoa > Arthropoda > Insecta > Lepidoptera > Erebidae > Leucoma > Leucoma salicis. The sequence continues at coordinate 11,878,016 of OX411812.1, read as the reverse complement.
GACGCTAGTTCCAATCCTGCTCGTAGAAATTTTCTCTTATTTCACTTTAACAAAAAATTGATGTTGTTTTATCAGTAGGTATATTGATAATATCCTACACTACCCTGTTCATTGCCCCGAACGACGGGGTAGGGAAAAAAAGGTAGGGTCATTTAGCCGGTTTCCCGTCCAGGTCCTGTTTTCGTCCACTAGCACGCGCCTCGTGAAACATTTACGTAGATTAAAATCATAAAAATAGTAAACCGCGCAAATTTGGACTCGTTGCGTACATTAATATCAAATCTGCACGTCTACCAACTTAGAATAGTTTTTAACAAGTCAAAACTTGAATAAAAGCTTCTTCAATCTGGCGGCTTACTTCTAAGCTACGAAAACGTCACATTAAAGTTTGAAAAATAGTGGTGCAAGCTAACTGCACAGTTTTTTTTTATTGTTTTTAGAATGTATTTCTTATGTTTAGGGCATTAATGACTAAGTTGATACATAAAGAACACATTAAAATGTGTGTTTCGTACTCATTTAACGAATTACTTACAAAATCTAGGCGGACAATAACTGAATTACCTATTTCGTAAAACATTCAGTTTTCGTCCGCGTGGACGAAAACACAAAAATACAAGTAAAGTTTGACTAATCGTTTAAAATAAGGAATGCGAAGAATTCTGTTGAAATCTTTATGGAATGATCTTTGATGGTTTTTTAGTCTGATATTTAGTTTTCATCCGCTAATTTAGCAGTATTGCATGCATAAAACATAAATGATTTTGTGGACGAAAACTAAAAAATGCGCTGAAAATTACTTTATGTTTCCGTCCATATACTTTAATGTAAGTAGATGAAAAGTAATAATGGGTAAGTATTTAGTTTACGTCTATTACAAACAAATATTATATTCGTACATGTATTAAACTAACACAAAATAATTAATTCAGGTTTTCCAAAAAGGAGTTTTAATAATAGATAGTTTTAATTATTATCTTTAAATTTGCAGATTGTATTTATATAACTTTTTCATGTTATTCTATTAAAACGTCTTGGGAAGTATTTGAAATGGATTAAAAAGCATTTTTAATTTACCATGTATATTATAGCCCTATTAAGCACCGTGGACGAAAACTAGCCTATATAAGGTCGAAAACTAAGATTTTTGGACGAAAACTAACGAAATCGGTACTTTTCACTAAAACATTTTATATAAAAATCATGTTGACTATAATTATTTGTTACTTAATATAAACCTAAAATACAAAGTGAAAAATGTGAAATCGAAAATATAATTAATAATTTTAATTTTTCACTTTGTGTTTAATGTATAGTGCTAAGCATGTCAAATGCTACAAATATATATAAATAAACCTAAAATAGACTATTTTAGCTAGGCAAGTAGAACATATAAATTTTAAGCCCTTAAGCTGTCAACTCCTCTAAATGGACGAAAACCGGCTAAACTACCCTATATTGATAACAGAGAACATTCGATGTAATTTGGCGGGTTAATTAATTTAAGCTCAAAGTTTATATTACAGAACTTTAACTAAATTAAATATGTATACTAGTAAACACTAATTTACTAAACACAACAATAGAATAAACTAATACTTATTCGTATGTATAAGTCAAAATATAACGTTAATATATAAATTGAGGATAAAATAATCTAATTAATCTAAAGTACAAATTATAATTTGTGAACAAGGAAAAAGAGTATTTTAGTACAGGCGGGAATAGAACCTGCGTCCCTTCCTATCCGGAATTAATCTAATTTCGTAAATATTTTTTAATATCTCTATTTCGACATAATTACTAGAGTAACAGTAATAAATTTTAGTTGTGAATCTCATTTTTTTTAGTTAGTACCTATATGTTGATCTTTCAGTGTACATCACAATAGTTAAACTCATAATCACCGGCTATTTTATTAACCACCAAACAATTCCTTTGTTGATAGTCTAATCAAATTATCCACTGAACAATGTCGAAGTAGTGTCTATAAATTTAACGCCATTATTCGAGAATTTATTGATAGCGGGTTCATTTTAATAGCTGCTTGCCACCCTTCCTCTTTAGCTTTATACTTAATGTCAAAGGAATAAATTAATATTATTATTTCCCAGGTTCAGGTTTTACGTATACTCGGCGTACGTAGAACGTCGCACTGTGGCAGCAGTGAGAATAATCGCGGCAACGAAGACACGAGGTGCAGACGCGGTGATTTGTCGTATGTGGCTTCCTGATAACCGGACGGTCACACTTAGAGCTAGAGTCAAGGTATTATTTTGTTTCACATTAATTTATTTACCTATGCTAATTGTTTTAAATAGATTTTATATTTATTCAAGCTACTTTAATTACGAAATATTACTTATTTAATTACGAAATCATTACGAAATAATTAATAATTAAGGGGTTCGATTCCCACTCAGGACAAATGTTTGTGTGATGAACACAGATATTTGTAACGCGTCTGGGTGTTTTCTATCTATTATATGTATGTAAAGGGTTTTGAAATAAAACTACGTTTACGGAATCTATCGCGTTTACTTGATTTTACTACTATCCCGACGTTTCGAATACTTTACAGCATTCATGATCACGGGTGGACTTAGATGATAGACGTACAAGGCTGATATCAGCCTTCTACCGATAAGTCCTTGTTGAAACATCCTTTATTTACAAAAAAAGTAGGTAATGTAGGTATTATATCCTTAATCTGGTACCCATAGCACAAGCGCTAAGCTTAGTTTGGGACCAGAGGACGTTGTGTGAAATGACCGTGAATATTTATTTATTTATTTAATTACTTATCATCACGCCATCTCCCTTGCGGGGTAGGCACAGAGAACAGAGCTCTAAAAGTCTCAAATCTTGCATACATCTCTCGCTTCCTCAACAATCATAATTTAATTGTCTTTATACACGCTCGTCGGTTTCGGAGACCTTCCTTCAATACATGACCGATTTGCACTGGGTTCATTCCCTTTCGCATCTCACGAAATATTGAAATATTATACATCTAACTAAACAATAACAAAGTTATTGTAAAAACTGCAATATTAACACATTTTTTCTCAATTTTTTTTGACATTTTACCATACATTATGAAATAAAAATGCTTTTACAGAATCTATCACATTGATTTTTGACTATTCTAACGTTTCAAATGCATTATAGTATTCATGATCATTGTTATTCATCTACTACTAGACTTACGATTTCTGGGTAATAATTTATTAGTATTAGTAATTGCCTTATTGTAATGATTAGTCACCGAACACAAAACGCTCCCTAAATTACACAGATAATTATAGTTTCACATTATATAAACAACTAACATACATTAAACATAAAGTGAAAAATGTGAAATCGAAAATAACAGTCAGGAGCAGGATTTGAACCTGCATCTTCTGGATACCGTCCAGATGCTTTACCAATTCAGCCATCCTGACAATTGCTCCTGACTGCTAATTTCGATAACACATCATACTTAACGTCTTTGGGTGACGCCTGCGCCATCTGTCAGAAGTATTTTCATACATTATACCGACCAGGTAAACTTAATTTTACAATTAAGATTTTACCTAATAATGACGCAAACCCTTTAAATATTTAGATATTTTTATATATATTTTTAGCATTTGACATGCTTAGCACTATACATTAAACACAAAGTGAAAAATGTGAAATCGAAAATAACAGTCAGGAGCAGGATTTGAACCTGCATCTTCTGGATACCGTCCAGATGCTTTACCAATTCAGCCATCCTGACAATTGCTCCTGACTGCTAATTTCGATAACACCTCATACTTAACATCTTTGGGTGATTTACTGTGAATGTTTTGATCTATATTTCGATTTCACATTTTTCACTTTGTGTTTAATGTATAGTGCTAAGCATGTCAAATGCTAAAAATATATATAAAAATATCTAAATAACTAACATACATTTTATGTTGTCGGTGCGCAAGTTTTCGTTTTTTCATGCTAGCTATGCATAAACCTACTTCTCACGGGCCATTTACACAACCCTCTCAAATTTCTTCCATGTGCACCATCAGCTCAATCCACGTTTCGTAATTCGGCAATCCGAATAAATTTTCAGGCACTAAAAGGGTTCCTTTTTCCTTCTAAAAGTAACACGTGTGGGGACATTTCGACAAACCTGGTAGGAAATAAATTTTACAGAGATAAAAATAGGAGTTTTATCGTTAACATCATTTGTTTAAAAAATAAATAGCTTTAAGGTTATTTCTTCTAGTTCTAAATAAATAGTCTTGAAGCTATATCTTTTTTAAGCTGTCACATAATTTACTGTGAATGTTTTGATCTATATTTTAGCACTTGAAATGCTCAGCTACTCTTAAAGTACAAATTATAATTTGTGAATAAGGAAAAAGAGTATTTTAGTACGAGCCGGAATCGAACCTGCGTCCCTTCTTATCCGGGGAAGTGCTCTAATCCACTGAGCTACCGTACTATTTGTTAGAAATACCCAATATCCTTACCACATTTGTCTTAACGACCAACGCCTGTCAAGTGCTAAAATACAGATCAAAATTAAACACAAAGTGAAAAATGTGAAATCGAAAATAACAGTCAGGAGCAGGATTTGAACCTGCATCTTCTGGATACCGTCCAGATGCTTTACCAATTCAGCCATCCTGACAATTGCTCCTGACTGCTAATTTCGATAACACATCATACTTAACGTCTTTGGGTGACGCCTGCGCCATCTGTCGGACGTATTTTCATACATTATACCGACCAGGTAAACTTAATTTTACAATTAAGATTTTACCTAATAATGACGCAAACCCTTTAAATATTTAGATATTTTTATATATATTTTTAGCATTTGACATGCTTAGCACTATATATTAAACACAAAGTGAAAAATGTGAAATCGAAAATAACAGTCAGGAGCAGGATTGGAACCTGCATCTTCTGGATACCGTCCAGATGCTTTACCTATTCAGCCATCCTGACAATTGCTCCTGACTGCTAATTTCGATAACACATCATACTTAACGTCTTTGGGTGACGCCTGCGCCATCTGTCGGACGTATTTTCATACAATATACCGACCAGGTAAACTTAATTTTACAATTAAGATTTTACCTAATAATGACGCAAACCCTTTAAATATTTAGATATTTTTATAAAAAAAAAGAATAGAGCCTCTTGGCACTCTATTCTCTCTGCCTACCCCGCAAGGGAAAAGGCGTGATGATAAGTTAGTTAGTTTAGTTAGTTAGTTAAAATGTTTAAAAAATCACGCCATCAAATGGTATGAATTTTAATTGCAAAATTAAACTTACTATATTGGATTAATGCATGTAAATGCTTCCGATAGGTGGCGTTGGTCGTTAAGACAAATGTGGTAAGGAGATTGGGTATTTCTAACAAATAGTACGGTAGCTCAGTGGATTAGAGCACTCCCCGGATGGGAAGGGACGCAGGTTCGATTCCCGCTCGTACTAAAATACTTTTTTTCCTTATTCACAAATTATAATTTGTACTTTACTGTGAATGGTTATTGGTACTCTTAGCTCAACAAATTATACGCAATAAATGTGAAATGAGCGATTCATGTTTTAGTTTTAAGTAACAATTTTTTCATAGTAAAGTAATTGTTTTTCGATACATGTAAAAAGCATGTGAAAAGACATTAATATGTGGAAAGAATGGTGGAGGTGGGACTGGTTCAGAAGGTATACAGTGCGAAAGTGGAAGGATGTAGTTACAGTAGGGGGAGACCGAGACTTACCTACCTAGACCAAATCGGTCTTGTATTGAAGGAAAGTGAAGTCAGGAGTCTCCTTAACCGGCGTGCGTGTATGAAGAGAATTATGAATGTTGAGGAAGTGAGCGATGTATGCAAGAATATAGGCACTCTGTTTTATCCGCTTACCCCGCAAGGGAGATGGCGTAATGATAAGCAAGTAGGTAAGTAAGTTTTTCGATACAAAATTAGTTTTACAATCCCTATACAATGGAAGTGTTTATATAGATGATAATTAATTAAGTGACTGTGGTGCTGTTACTTAAAATGAGGCGCTTTGGTCTCTTTATTATTGACATTATTTATTAAATTCATAATATCGGTTTGCGATAACTTGCAGCGGCAATCTCAGACATGTATAGAAAACTTTCTGCTGTAGCAGTGAACTGGAGTACACTGTAACAATGAACTAGAGTACATTAAGTGTTGGTCAAACATGCTTCGTCTTATAATAAATTAGCCTTTGCCCGCGGCTTCGCCGCAGCCAAAAGCTGGTTTTTAGGCTATATCTTAGGGTCTCGATATAGTAGCGGGATAAAATGTTTACCCGTTTTTAAGTCTAATCAAGAGCTACTAAATAAAAAAGTTGCATCAAAACCCGTTATTAGTTTTTGCGTGATGCGCGAACAAACAAACAGACAAACAGATAAAAATCTAAAAAAAATAGTTTTGCGTTTAGACACGCCTATATAGTCTAAAAAGGACATTTTTTTTCTTAAATATATTAAATGTACAGACACAGCTCTCTTACAGCTTTTAGTATAGACTAGCACCCATCCTAACTATTATAAAGCTGTATGTGTGTGTATTGTGTGTGAGAACTGTGTCTGTACACTTAAGATTTATGAGAAACAAATGACTGTATTAGCTTATATAGGTGTGTCTAAACACAAAACAGAGACAAACTGAGATACTCGTATAACTTAAAAAGTCTAGTCTATATTATACCTATATATATTATCATCTGGCACGTAATAATCTCTTAACAAAAATTACTATTCCACAGGAGCCCTTAATTTTTCAGGATAATATCATTGTTATTCTCTGTACTCTGGACTATGTGAATGCCAAATTTCATGGTTATGTAATTCATCAAAACATAAAAATAAACAAACAAACTCACTTTCTCAGTTATAAAATTGATAAGAATTCATTAACGTATCATTCGGTCATTATTGTGGGTACTCAAAACATGATAAATCGTCTAGCCATTGAAACACTCCCCGCTTTTAATGTATTATTACTTAAACCAATTTGATTCTTTGTAAATTAACTTGAGTGAGCGTAGTAGCGATGATAGTTTATTGGTATGAAGAATAAGACTTCAAAATGAGCTTATTGAGTTCGATCCCCAATCTCACGTCAAGGCATCGCAAGACACAAGCCTCAGACTTTTTAAATTATGTGTGTACTTGTCGACAATTTATAACGTTCCGGTCATTGATCTGTAAATTAAGGATACACAATTGTGTTTAGAAATCGTGGCAAAAGTTCTATATTTATCTTACTTAACCTCGTAAGGCCTAACTAAAAATTTACCATAATAAATAATGACCCAATATTCTAAAAAAAGTACAAATCATTTGTAATAGTTCAGACCTCGATACATATTGAGCCATAATTAAAATTTCACAGTAAATAATTCATTGGTACTATTTTTAAAACTAATTTATAACCAAGATAAAACATAATTACACAAAATATGTTCAAAATAATTTGTGTTATATATTTTTTTAAGCAGTTAGGGGTTTATATAGAAAAAAAATCTCCCTTGTATAAGTATTTTTTTATTGAAAAGTAAGTAGTAAATGAATAAAAAAGCTAAAAAACAAAAAATATCCTTCTAAAAATATAAGTAATCAGTTTGACACTTAAAATCTAAATTCTTTTTTGAAATCAACTATGAAAAAAATGAGATCAACTTTATTAATTAATAGAAAACAAAAATTCTTATCATTAATTCTACATCTTGTAGACAGCCATAAAATTTGTAGCATTAAGAACGAAATGAAGCAAAACAATTTCTATCTTTTGTTAGACATAAGGCCACTTCGCAAAAATTACAAAACATTGTGTTTCTATTATTACAACCATAAAGTCGACACCTTTGTTGCTTGGGTAATACGGAACGCAAATGTATAGCTCCGTGTTTCCTCTTTATGTTAGAAGGAATGGCCACAGCCCCAGGATGACCGTTACGGACGTTTTTTTTTGAGAAGAAGAATGGTGTACTTCCAAATTTAATACTAACCCATATCTGGGTTTGCCAAAACAAAAGCTTTCAGTCCTGTCGTATTTGGTTTGTTTGGACAATACTGTTTTAGTCCACAGAGCCCTGTGAAAGGAATCCTCATTTAGTCTACTGAAACTTTTGTGCTGGAACTTGTTAAAGACATCCCTTCTTAACACAATTAAGATTAAGAATCGGTTGAAACACAATTAAGAATCGGTTGAATCATAGTTTGTCATTGCTTTTTTGTTCAGCGCTGATATCGTCGTCATAAACTATTTTCATAGCATTCCTGATCAGAGTATACTTATCTCTAGACATCGCTTCTGCAATGACTGGTACGCGCCATATAGTTTCCCAATAGATGCGCATAATCAGATAATTTATGCACGACATAACTATTGTAACGCCGAAAAATACTTTGCATTCTTTGACACTCAACAGTATACTCCTGAAAGTTTTAACTACAGCAGTTTGGTTGGTTTTTTTAGTGATGAGTACAAAATTCCTTCCGAAATGTATTGGTAAAAATATTCAAACTTATTTTCGAAAACGGAAGAAGGGCAATAGGTTGTCTGCATTAATTGTATCGCGCCAGTGACGATTTGAGATTCTCGCTGTGACCATTCGGTGGAAGTAATGACAGGTCTCGTTAGTGAGCTGATACTACGTCCTCGATGTCTTCGTAAACGTCCTCGAGAACGTCCACGAACACCACAGACTTGCGATGTACTAGGAACACGTGTTGCTGGATGGACTTCTGGTTCAGATTCCGAAGAAGAATCCGAAGATCTGCTTTCTTCGTGGCCGTCAACGTCTGGCTGATACGTAATATCATCGTCACTAATATCTATATCTGAATCATTTAGATGGTCGACGATTTTATCTTCAAGGAGCCCTAAAACAATAAAATACCTAACTTCAAATCTATTTATTAGTATATAAGCATCAAATGAAATTGACGTCGAATGTACTAAAATAAGTACATAATTTTAATAACAACTTCTGTAAGTTACACCGAACATACCAAAAAAAGTACAAAATACTGTGACAGGTTGTAAAATTTTCTAATACTGTTGAAATGTTAAAATATTTGCATAATTTTATCAGATACTTAATAAATAATCATATAAATAAGTGATACGACATATTATTATATAAGGATACATAAAATATAACAAGATTAGCTTACCTCTGAATCCAGCACGACGTCTTCGTTCCGCCATTTTGGTTGAAAGGTCGTAAATGTCAAATGATATCTGGACAATGACGGTACCAACAACAAATCAGAGGGTAGTGGGTTAACATCTACACCATCAATCTTGCCAATTTAGAAAAAATATATGCCAATCTTAGTTTATTTATTTTGTACTAAATTTAGTTATTTAGGACTTTAATTTATGTGGTGTTTTTTAATTATCAGGTTGTGATATGATCATATGATTGTACTATTTTTAGTATGGTAGGGCTTACGAGGTTAAATGTATAGCATTAATTTCGGATTAATTTTATAAAATAGTACCTACTTTTAACCGCGTGCGTGAGTGTAATAAGACTGTTCAGAAAGAACGAGAGAAAAAGACACGTCAATGAGTTTTTCAAAAGAGATTTTAGAAGGTATTATTGATTAGGTAGGTTGATACGTTGCGGGCGTTGCGGCTGCTCGCCTGTCGAAACAACACTAAACGAAATGAGTGCAGGAAAGCGTAATCTGGGGGGTTAGACGGAATCTCATATCTCACAATCGACATCGTATCGACTCGCTTGTGATTGGTAGAGAATCCGACGCGTGATGTCGCAATAATCCGTTGGATAATCACGGTGATCTCTCAACCAATCAGAATAATCACGATACGATCGACATGTGAGATATGAGATTCCGTCTAACCCCGCTGCACTCATTCATAGTGGACACTTTTAGTGCCTAACTGTGGATCTTCTCTTTTTTATACATCAATAGGTCCGGTAAAGAAAAAAATGTATTTCATTCTGAGAGGAGGCCCGTGCTCTTGAGTGAAACAGTATAGAATTCTGTCAAAAAAAACTTTAAGCTAACTTAACATTTATTTTTAAGCTTTTGATATCCTCGATTTTTATGAAATGGGAATGGGAACAGTTGTTAAATTTTTCGCAATAATAAATTTTAGTAAGTAGTTAACTTATTTCCCTGCAGAGAACATTCATTCGACAACAATATGTAAACAATACTAAAAGTAAACTAATTATAATTATTTTGATTCCAATTCATTTTATTATTATCATATACATGGCAGGTGATTAACGTTCTGGTTATTTCATATTTTCAGGCTATTCGTGAAAACTGGAACCTGAAATACAGCGCAACGTACGTACTGTGTTTATTACGTGACTCCGGCGTCAAGCCCCAAGACACAGTAGGAGCTTCCATTTCAGTGTTATCTAGCGCTGCTCCTAATCGACCACCAACAAACTTACTAACAGTCCTAGACACGACACCTAAAGGTGGCATAGAGGTAATTAAGTGATTAACTAAAATCTTATTTCGCTTGTTAAGTTTTTGCCGTATACTCTGACTCTCTTTTCTGGGCGTATTTCACCTGATGGTAAATGGTAACCATTGCTCATGGACTCAACTATACCGGGAGTATTGTCAAGCCGCTACTCACCATTTCATTTCACAGATATGAAATGAAAGAATAAACGGCTATCTCCTGCTGCAAAACATACGCCGATGTGCTTTATAGCCGGTCACACGGGAGATGGTGGTACCAGCCCACTCGGGCCCGATAGCAAGTGAGTACTCCCACTTAGTACCCAGCTCTACCGCCAGTAATGCAATGAGTGATAATTGCTTATTTCCCTTAGTGGCCTCGTACGACACCCGTGGGAAAGAATGGGGTGGTGACATTGGTATTCATACTCACCACACGTTCTTTAAACACAAAGTGTAATCCTGCTCCTGACTGTTATTTTCGATTTCACATTTTTCACTTTGTGTTTAATGTATAGTGCTAAGCATGTCAAATGCTAAAAAATATCTAAACACACGTTCTTTGTTAAATTCTTTTGGAAGACGATATTATGTTGCAGGCTTGACGAAATTATAAAGTCGTTGAGGTGGACACATGTTTACTGAAGCATGTCTGATACATAACTAACTTTTACTCATATAAGTTAAACTAAAGCCGTAATATAGAGTGTTATCACAGCATAACTTTAGATCCCCCTATACATTTTTGGAAATCTATACATTTTTTGAAAAACTAACCTTCATTATAAATTATATCCGTATAAAGAGTGTCATACATAGTATAAACTTATACTACGTTGCTGGATGCCTCGTCAGTGCTTGAGTGTCTAGTAAGTCTATTTATATTCCATTGTGGTAGAGGCCATCACAGGGAGACGTCTATGAGTTGTAAAAAATTAAAGAGAATCGTTTGGAGTATTCTTGATGCTGAGCGAAGAGCGTTTACGACTGGCATACAAGTAAAAACGTGTACAAAAAGTAGTGCTACATATAATTTGATAATTCATAAATATCCTACAGCTTCATTATCGCTTACCCTGGAGAATAAAATGATTACTGAGATTTTATTTTATTTATTTTCTTAAGGAAGATTTACAGACAAATAACATAACTATTAAATATAACAAATGACTTAATCCAATGCTAATAAAAAATCTTCACATATTACCATAGTTTTAGTGTTATCCCATATTTAAAGTCTACCGTGCATACATCTACCCATTTTTTTTCGTGAATTTCTAGTCGTTATTAATATTTAATTATTAGATTAGTTAATGCTATTTGCATTTGCATATTCATCACTTCTTCAAACCAAGAAGCCTTGTCTTCTTGAAAAAAATATATACGAGTATGAAGTTAGTGCTACAGTTTCTTCATTAAAAATTGACAAAACATTTTGCAATAATATTCTCCGAAAACAAATCGGCGAAATTATTTGGAACGCTGTTTTGTTATCGTATTTTTTTACCTTTTTAATTTGATAATTGATTGAGTGACATTTGGCGGAAGTCCATTGTTATTATTATAGAATACATATTTTAGGAGGTGAGCCCACCACTCATCCAGGGATTGTCAATCCCGGTTATCTTTGGATAAAATAACCTAAGATTGCCAATCCGCACTCTCACAGATAGAGGAGAATGTGATAATAGCAAAGTAGCATGCACGATAATTACCACAGAATATTTTTACTCTTAATGACAAGAAAACTCACCAACGCGATACAACCAAGCGATACGACAGGACTCTCAGAACCACAACGTTGCAATATTCCGCAAAAACTCAAACACAAATTCGGCACATGTCTTTAATTTGATTACTATAACATTGTTTTATTGTTAACCGCGGAATAAAGGTTTAGGCTTCCATTACCGTTCAATGTATTTTCAGTATTAACTAGAATATTCTATTCTAGTGCCAAGTGATTTTCCGTTAAGTTAGTCTCTATTTTTCATTGAATTGTAAATCAGTAATACAATCCTTACTGGGCGGGAAGCGAAAGAAAAACTTAGAATGCTCCAGTAGCCTTACTTTTGCTAGGCTGGTGGTAAGAGTCCACCAATGGTAGAAACGTCATCCAATCAACGACCAGAAAAGGAAAATTCGAAACAAACCCTATACCAACCCGTCTGGCCAGCGTGGTATAGTAGGCCAAAACTTCTTAACATGACAAGGCACTTAAAACAAAGGCCCCCAGTTCCCGGTAGTCCCGCTGCCCGCTGCCACGGTAGCGGTCGCGGTAACAGCGGGGCAGGGGGTGCGAAATCTCCGGGCTGCGACAAAAGGCTACCAAAAACACCTGACCCTGGCTACGTACAATGGACGCTGTCTACGGCTGGACCAACACCTCACTGAACTCGAGGTAGAACTAGGTCGCATAAACTGGCACATATTGGGGTTATCCGAAGTCCGAAGACAGGGTGAGGACACGATAACCCTAGAGTCAGGCCACCTATTCTACTTTCGGGAAGGTGATCGGCCCTCTCAGGGCGGTGTCGGTTTCCTGGTCAACAAAGCTCTCACAAGCAACGTTGTGGAAGTTAGCAGTGTGTCGACACGGGTAGGGTACCTCATAATTAAAATCACTAACAGGTACACCCTTAAGGTGATACAGGTATATGCGCCGACCTCGACATACTGCGACGACGTAGCCGAAGCCATGTATGAAGACATAGCCAAGGCATTACATGGTACCACCAAGGCTCACTACAGCGTTGCTATGGGGGACTTCAATGCCAAAGTGGGAGTACAAGAACGCTGCGATACGAAAATCGGACTCCACGGCGTGGGGCGTCGAAACCACAGGGGGCAGATGCTGGTCAATTTTCTGGAGTCGCAGGGGCTCTTCTTGATGAATTCTTTCTTTAAGAAGAAGCCTCATAAAAAGTGGACATGGCGAAGCCCCGACACTGTGACGAGGAACGAGATAGACTTCATCATGACTGACAGGAGGTCTGTATTTAGAGATGTCTCCGTGATCAACAGGTTTAATACCGGCAGCGATCACCGACTTGTTCGAGGCGTTCTAAATATAGACTTCAGGGCCGAAAGGCGTCGCATGGTGTGGTCTACTCTCAGAACTACTACGCCTCAAACAGCTTTGGGGTCCGAAAAGTTCCAACTGGAGCTTTAAAATCGTTTCGACCTGCTGGAAACCGAAGGCAACGTTGACGAGAAAACCGACACAGTGGTCAAAACGCTACAGGATGTGTCTCGAAGGGTTTTTCCCGGAAAAAGCAGTAACAGAGGGTCTAAACTCTCACTCGAGACTCTCGAACTTATGAGGCAGAGACGGTAAATGTCATCCACGCAAGCGTTTTCGCCAGATGGGAGAAACCTCAACCGGAAAATCCAGAAGCTGGTGCGACGTGACCTCCGATGTTCCAACACCCACGCCATCGCGGCTGCGATTGAACAGAACAGAGGCACCAAAGTTTTCGCTCGCCAGCTAGGTAGACCCCCTCTGATGAAACTTAATACTGCGGATGGCAAAACTGTGACCTCCAGGTTCGAGATACTCGAGGAAATTGAGAGTTTCTATAAAAACCTGTACTCATCACGGATGACTAAACGCACAAGACCCAGCGCTGACGACCACAGAGCCCCACTGACACGCCATTGCACTGAAGACATCCCTGATGTCAACCAGGACGAGGTCAGAGTGGCTCTCGAGCAGCTCAAAAACAATAAGTCACCAGGTGATGACGGAATCACCACTGAGCTCCTAAAAGCAGGCGGGACTCCAATCCTAAAAGAGCTAGCGAGCCTCTTTAATTCCGTCATCCACTAGGGCTTAATACCCCAAGCGTGGAGCGGGAGTGCGGTGGTTCTGTTCTTCAAAAAAGGTGACAAAACCTTGCTGAAGAACTACAGACCTATCTCACTCCTTCACCCGTTCCGTTTACAAGTTTTTCTCGAGGGTACTCACAAACCGCCTCGCCAGAAGACTTGACGAGTTCCAGCCTCCGGAACAAGCCGGGTTTCGAAAAGGCTACAGCACCGTAGACCATATCCATACTGTTCGGCAGATTGTACAGAAGACCGAAGAGTATAATCAGCCGCTGGGTATGGCTTTCGTGGACTACGAGAAAGCCTTCGACTCCATCGAAACCTGGGCGATTTTGGATGCTCTGCAGCGGTGTCGCATTAATTGGCGCTATATCGAGGTGCTGAGATGTCTATATGATACCGCCACAATGACCGTTCAGCTCCAAGATCAAAAGACTAACCCGATCGAGCTGCGTCGAGGGGTGAGACAGGGGGATGTAATATCCCCCAAGCTCTTCACTAATGCACTCGAAGACGTCTTCGAGACACTGGACTGGACTGGGCGAGGCATAAACATCAACGGCGAATACATCTTACACCTTCAGTTTGCCGATGATATCGTCATCGTTGCGGAGTCACTGGAACAGTTAAGCGGAATGCTGCATAGCCTAAATGGAGCCTCTAGAGACGTCGGCCTCGGCATGAACTTGGATAAAACCAAGATCATGTTTAATGAACATGTCGCGCCGGGACCGATCTACGTCGATGGTTCGATGCTCGAAGTTGTTCAGGAGTATGTCTACCTTGGACAAGTTGTCCAGTTTGGTAGAAATAACTTCAAGAAAGAAATCAACTGCAGGATCCAATTGGGTTGGGCAGCATTTGGCAAACTACGCCACGTCTTCTCTTCGCCTTTACCGCAATGCTTGAAGACTAAACAGTGGGACTAGTCCACAAATTGAAAGTCGCGCAGCGGGCTATGGAGCGGGCTATGCTCGGCGTCTCTTTGAAGGATAAAATTCGTAATGATGTAATCCGACAAAGAACCAAAGTTACCGACATAGCTCATAGGCTCAGTAAGCTGAAGTGGCAATGGGCTGGTCACATCTGCAGAAGGACCAACGGACGATGGAGCAAGCGAAGGAGACCGCGACTTGGTAAGCGTAAGGTAGGACGGCCCCCAGCTAGGTGGACCGACGACCTCAAAAATGTCGCTGGGACAGACTGGATGCGGAAGGCGGAGGACCGTGTGCAATGGCGCGTGTTAGGAGAGGCCTATGTCCAGCAGTGGACTGCAATAGGCTGATTGATTGAATACAATCCTCACAATCTCTTGAAAGTAACGAGAATAAAGTGCTAAGTGTTATTAGTAAATTAAATCAACTACAGTATTCTAGTAACTTTTTAAATTCTAAATATCTTTAATGCGGTTATCCGTTACCTTAGTATAACATATTTTAAAACATCATAAAAGTTAAAAAAATTAGCTTTCATTACCCTTTTTTTATCTCTCTACGTCTATTGCTTAGCAAGTTAAAGTCAAAAATAGATTTTTAATTTTTCTGAACTATCGTGTTTTTGCAGTTATCTATACTATTATAAAGCTGTAACAGAGCTGTAACAGAGCTTAAGATATTTGAGAAAAAAAAAATTAATACACCTTGGACATCTACTGTCTAAGTCTACCCATGATCATGAGTGCTGTAAAGTATTCGAAACGTCGGGATAGTAGAAAATCAAGTAAACGCGATAGAATCCGTAAACGTAGTTTTATTTCAAAATGTGTAACATTCGCGTAAATATCAGAAAGTATTATAATGTAATACGCTATATAGGCGTGTCAAAACACAAAACAATTTTTTTTTAGAATTTTTATCTGTCTGTTTATCTGTTTGTCGTTCGCGCATCACGCAAAGCTACTAAACGGATTTTGATGCAACTTTTTTATTTGAGAGCTCTTGATTAGACTTAAAAACTGGTATACATTTTATCCCGCTACATTATCAGGAACCCGAGATATAAGCTAAAAACTAGCTTTTGGCTGCGGCGGAGCCGCGGGCAAAGGCTTCCTCCGGTGCTTAAATTCACCGAACGAATGGCATTATTAGGAAAATTTACCGTTAATTTATGGTATTCTATTAGAGGGTAGTACTGCAGCGGTTAGACTGACTCTTATGCTGGATTTTACTATTGAATAAATGATGTGTTTATTACACCATAGCATAGCATCACACCTGTATCCCCGTAGGGGTAGGCAGAGGTGTGTAACCCACGGTTAGCTAACTATGTTTGAGTCCCACGTAATGGGGAGAGAGCCTATTGTCGTCTACCGGGCACATTTCCAAATTCAAAACCATATATAGTACGAACATGGACGGGAGGTTGTAATTTATTTAAAAGTTTATCATTATTAATCATTTTTCAGGAACAATTGCACATATGCGTGAAGCCCTTTCATTATTCTTATGCTCGAGCTGAATGGCTTTTGGAATGGTTTGAGCTGAACAGGCTGTTGGGAGCAAATCACTTTTATATGTATAATGAGTCACTGAGTGCGCCCGTTACTTGTTTGCTCGACCACTATCGCAAGCAGGGACTTGTGACGTTGTTGTCGTGGAAATTACCGATTGTTTCGAAAGTTGAAATAAGGTGAGGCTTAAGTAGATGGAAAATAAGGTAATGTTACTATGTATTTATGTACTACCAGTTGTGCTCGCGAATTCGTTTGGGCGGAATTGGGTCACTGTAATATAAGATACCTATTTAGATATTTTTATATATATTTTTAGCATTTGACATGCTTAGCACTATACATTAAACACAAAGTGAAAAATGTGAAATCGAAAATAACAGTCAGGAGCAGGATTTGAACCTGCATCTCCTGGATACCATCCAGATGCTTTACCAATTCAGCCATCCTGACAATTTGTGTTTAATGTATAGTGCTAAGCATGTCAAATGCTAAAAATATATATAAAAATATCTAAATATTTATAGGGTTTGCGTCATTATTAGGTAAAAATCTTAATTGTAAAATTAAGTTTACCTGGTCGGTATAATGTATGAAAATACTTCCGACAGATGGCGCAGGCGTCACCCAAAGACGTTAAGTATGATGTGTTATCGAAATTAGCAGTCAGGAGTAATTGTCAGGATGGCTGAATTGGTAAAGCATCTGGACGGTATCCAGGAGATGCAGGTTCAAATCCTGCTCCTGACTGTTATTTTCGATTTCACATTTTTCACTTTGTGTTTAATATATAAGATACCGTCCCGATGCTTTGCCAATTCGGCAATCGTGACAATTGCTCAGGACTGCTAATCTCGATAACACATTCATACTTAATGCCTTGGGTGATGATGACGCCAGGAGATGCAGGTCAAATCCTGCTCGTGACTATTATTTTCGATTTCGCATTTTCACACTTTGTGTTAATTTATATGGCTAAGCCATAGAGATTGAATTATTCACAAATAATTTGTACTTTAAAATAGTTGAGCATGTCAAGTGCTAAAATACAGATCAAAATGTTTAAAAAATCGCGCCATCAAATATTATGAATTTTAATTGCAACATTAATCTTACTATATTGAAGCCCACCTCCACCCACGGGTTGGTCGTTAAGACAAATGTGATGAGGAGATTGAGTATGGCCAAAGGTCAGTGCGATAGCTCAGCTACTTAGAGCACTTTTCCGGATTGGAAGGGACGATACCCGCTCGCACTAAAATTTCTCTTTTACGTCATTCACAAATAATTTGTACTTTATATTTTAACATCCATCCATCAGCCTTTCAACGTCTACTGCTGGACATAGGCCACAACGAGCGGTCCCGTCATGGGGGATAATGCCGTAATCGCCGCGCTTAGCAGGCGGGTTGGCGATCGCAGTGGATGTTGTTAATACTCGAGGGAGTGCTGCTGCCCACTCCTCCGCTATTCCCTCGGTCGGCTCTTACGACTCCCGTGGGTAGAGAAGGGTGGGGCAATTCTAAAGCCGGCCCCACACGGCCATGATATTTTAACATATACTTTAAGATATTTGTCAGGTTTGATGAAATCACCCTCATACAAATAAAATAATTCTGTTTTTATCTCACCTGTATTTTACATATTTCTAATTGCAGGACCGAAGGCCAGTTTGCGGCTTTTAACGACTGCCTCTACAGATCAATGTCTAGTGCTGGCTGGTTGCTAGTCATTGATGTTGACGAAATTGTTCTACCACGGCGAGAAAGAACGCTGCCTGCCTTATTAACAGCGCTTAGATCTTCCTATGATCCACCTTCGAAAGCTCCATCGGCGTTCCTTTTTAGAAATGCATTTTTTTATTTGAGATGGGAAGTAAGTACTTTCATGTTAATTCCAAAATTTGATTACTTTGAAATTTAACTACTACGGAAAAGCTGATTAAAAGAAATTACAGGATGACCCAGAAGGCATTTTGTCCCTGGTAACTGCTCGTAAAACGCGACGGTGGGCTACACCTCATGCGCTTAAGAATCGAAGTAAATACGCATTACGACCACGCGATGCGGTCGAGCTTGGCAACCATTTTGTGTGGGAGCTAGCGCCCGGTGCGTCCTCCGTCGGTGTTCCCACAGATAGAGCGCTTTTACACCATTACAGGGTAACTATTTTTTGTAAATATTAGTTTAAAATTATAATGAATTAAAAACAAACTCAGTTCAAAACAAATTATTATTTGTGAATGAGGAAAAGAACTTTAGTACGAGCAGGAAACGAACCTGCATCCTTTCCTATCCGGGGAAGTGCTCTAATCCACTGAGCTACCGTACTAAGAGGTCATACCCAATTTCCTCATCATATTTGTCTTAACGACCAACGCCATCTATCGGAACGCATTTACATGCATTAATCCAATATAGTTAATACAATATCTGTCCGTGTGGTGACGGACTAAGAATACAATTGTCACCACCCCATCCTTTCCCACGGGTGTCGTATGAGGCGACTAAGGGAAGAAAGCAATAATCATCCATTGCATGACTGGTGGTAGGGCTGGGTACCAAGTGGGAGTACTCACTTGGTATCGGGCCCGAGCGGGTTGGTATCACCATTTCCCGTGTGACCGGCCATGAAGCACATCGTCTCGTTTTGGTTGTAGCAGGAGATAGCCGTTTATTATTTAATTTCATATCTGTAAAATGAAATGGTGAGTAGCGGCTTGGCAATACTATTTGAGGGCGTGATTTTTTTTTTAAACATTTTGATCTATATTTTTAGCACTTGACATGCTCAGCTACTTTTAGAGTACAAATTATTATTTGTGAATGAGGAAAAAGAGAACTTTAATACGAGCAGGAAGGTCGTTAAGACAAATGTGATGAGGAAATTGGGTATGATCGCAAGGTAGTACGGTAGCTCAGTGGATTAGAGCACTTACCCAGATAGGAAGGGACGTACGCTCGTTTCCCGCTCGTAAAAAAGTTCTTTTTTTCCTTATTTACAAATAATAATTTGTACTCTAAATTTTGTTTATATTTTTAAGACATATTCGTATTGGTTTGGTACCAAGTTGTTGCTGAAACTCAACGGTATCATCATCTCAACAGTACCATCATAACTGTACCCCTTCGAAATAGTTGCGAAGCATTTGTAGCAATTGCTAGAAGAGATGGGCAATTATTTTCATGTTTAATAATTATTGCAGTGTATTGTCTTAATTTACGCTTGTAATGTATTAGACTTTATTATTGATTCAATTCAATTCTTGATTAAGTCTATTTTAGTATCATTGTTCATCGACTTATAAAGTTACCGTTTCTCTATAAGAGAATGTCAGGATCAACAGTAAATTATTTGTGAGCGATATGTTAATAAATATGTAGTATTTATAGAGTACCTATAGTACCTTTATTACAAATAACATTATATTGATTGATTTCCAGATTGCTTGCGAATATGGTGGCACCAACTGTCTTACAGTACCTTCAACAATTGACCGGACTGCGCATCGGTGGTCAGATGAATTGCACCAGCGCATTGAAGCACAAAAAAAATATATTAAATCATGTCCAGCATAAATATTATGATTTTGAAATATATTTATGCATATCTATTAAATTCTTCGCGGGATAAAGTCATTGGCTCAGCGAGTAACTGAGTGGAGATCTTCAAGTCTGATTCTGCATGTTATCTAATGTGCAATATGCAAAAATGGTGTGTAAAGGCAATTTATGTAACCTCATGTCACATTATTCTGCCGAAACATGAAAACAGGAATACACTCTATTGTACCATGGGCCATATATCAATATCTTCTAATACGTATAAACTCTAATTTATTAGAGGTTATTACTTTTTAATGATTGAAAAAAGTTTAGTTTTAGATTAGAAGCGCAAAATATTAAATCGATGATTACCGGATTCAGGAAGCCGTTAGCCATAATGTAAACAGACCATGAAAGGGATACTTTTATAATAAGTATCGAAGTAATAAAATGTAAATGGCATTTTAATACTATTTATGCAGGAAATGCAGGACTATACGTATTTTACAGGTAATATTTTCAAAATAATTTGAATTGGCTCGCAAACATTCCTATAATGAATTTCTTCATTTGTATAAATAATATACATAGTTGACATGTAATAAAAATTTTAAAAGTTGGAATTTTAATAATACCATGTTATACAATACAGATATTGCAAACATTTTATATTTCTAAGTGACGTTTGTTACCGGTCGAGCTTTATCCACCATCTTATATCGATAATATCGTTTAACTTTTTGATATGAGAGTGTTGTTTCTGAATATTTTCTTTAATTTTTTTCTTCATTTTCTTTTTACTTCTGTTACTTGTCTTGTTAAGTTTTAAATTATTCAAGAATTGTTTTGTTATAGTTATATTGACGATGTCGTGGTTTAAAGCATGAGTGACTGTTGAACATTGTTTTTTTTTACATTTTGTCTCAAGCTATTATGAATAGTGTATTAGAAACTTAGTATACATGATCAAATGCACGATGATAAAATTTCTCCGTTTTCAGGGCAAACGTTGATTATACAAAAGTGCCTGTATATTATTTATTTTATAATAAAATTGATTTAGTTCAGGCGAAGCCTATCGTTTTCCAGTAATTATCATTTGTAGTAGCATTGTAGGTACCTATTGTGTTATATTTATTTCATAGTAGATTATAATTTAGATACACAAGTGCAATAGATATTGTTCCATCTTTAGCCATACAAAATGTCGTAATATTCGCGCGATTATTAATCTCCTAGAACGCAGATGAGACTGAGTTTGTAGTAAAATCACTACACAAAGTTTATAATAAGCATCTCATTAAAATTAACATGTTTTGTTGAACGTGCTTATTTTAACTAAATATACTTTAAGGAATGAGAATTATCGCGGATGTGACGTGATTGTTATACGCTGATCTTTTCTAAGAGGGTGGTATTTCCCGTATCGTGCCGGCCCATTCATCCTGGGATAAGCAAGGCTCTATCACTATTAAATTAGTCTCATGTAACTAAAAGTACATATTTGAATATTTTTAAAAGTATTTTCATATTTTTTTACGAGAATCCAAAGTTCATTTAAATGTATTTTTGGTATTAAAATATTTTAAACAGTATTATATTATTTTACAAGCTTTTATTTAACTTGCAATGTATGTATGTAATATGTTTGTTGGGGTGGAATCTTGCAACTCAATTTTGAAGCAGATTTCCACCACCCATTGAGCTGAAATTTTGTATACACTTTCCGTTTAGATGACAATATATGGTTAACTATATGACGTCTTTCTAAATCCAACATGGCGGCACATACAAGATGGTGGGCTAATTATATTTAATATACTCCTACAATATGGGTATCAAATGAAAGGGCTTGCTAAGAGTAACTCGAAAAAAATTAAGTGACGTCACTCTATATCCAATATGGCGGATTTCTAAAGCTTGAAACTCTATTTTGAAGCAGATTATATTCAACCGATTGAGCTAAAATTTTACATCTGTTCTCGTGATATACATCTGTTCTCGAACATTTCCGAGCCAGTGGTATAACTATTACCAAAATAATAGCACAGGACAGTCTAGTAGATTGTACTAAAAAAAAGACAACATGGATTTAAATATAATATTATATTATCCGACATAAACAAGACAGGCGGGCTACCTAAGGAGTTAGAAATATTCGTTGAGGCCAAAGTAATGTTGCGTTATAATGTAGATGTGTCCAAAGGTCTGGTGAATGGTGCCATTGGCCATATTACATAAATTATATGGCCCTGCTTCCGAAGAGCACAAATGTATGAAACTGACATACCATCCGTCCGTATAGATTTCGGTAACGACGGTGTTCACATTATTCAACCCAAGTCTGTGCAATTTCCAGCAAAATATAGTTACGGCACTGCAGAACGAAGAATGTTGCCAGTTATATTATGTTGGGCTTGCACAGTATACAAAATGCAGGGTAGTGCCGTCGACCATTGTATACTTAGGCTCGAAGCTCTTCGCTGCCGGTCAAGCATACGTGGCCTTAAGTAGGATAAAATCATTAGAAGGTCTCCTTATTGAAGAGCTAGACTGTTCGAAATTAACCGGCAAACGACCTTGCAACAATGATGCTTTGATTGAGATGTACAGACTGAGGAACGTGTCCAACGATAACTAAAAAATTAAAATAAATTACAAGTAAAAAATTTTTTTTAAAACAACCTTTTATTTTAATGAACTAAAAAGACAAAAATACGAGTACTTAAATTTCGCGACAAACTTTTATAATATATAAATTGTGTAATGACGTTATAAGTTGATAGTAAAAACTTTAAAGTTAAAGTTTATTTTTGTCTTTTTAGCGCATTTTAATAAGTTTGTTTTTAAAAAGAATTTCGATACCTATATATTTTGGTATATTTGCCTATATTGTTGAGTTATAGTTACGAAACTAATATTATAGAATAAAAACATCCTTAGACAGTTTTATTATAATAAACCATGAATAAACATAGCAATCAGTTTCACAGTCTGAAGAATTATTTGAAAATGTAAGTAAAAGTTACTATAAGTTTATAAACATGATGCTATTACTGTAACTGTGGATTGATTGTGCCTAATCTGTGATAAGTTTTGCGAAGATAAAAAGTACCTATATCATGTTTAAATAGTGTTAGGTGGTGGACGAGGCGACTTAGGGAAGTAGAACTGCACGATGGTAGAGTGTCAAGTGGGGGTACTCACTTGTTATCTGGGCCTCAGTGGGTCGGTACCACCACCACCGAACCGTGAAACATCTCTTTCTGTTTTCGTTATAGCGGGAGATAGCAGTCCATTTAATTCAGATAAACATATTTATTAATAATTGTTAATTACGTGTCAAAAACAGTCCAGTATAAGAATGAAAATACAATAAAATAATGAAAAACACAAAAATAAAGTCTGATAATATTACGACCTATTACGACACATATTTTTAAAAAAATCTTCTAAAAGTATAAAAGGCTGTATATTCGAGCCAAGTTTTTAATTTAGCTTTAAATTCTGATTTAGTCTTTGCCTTTGTAACAGAACAGAGGTACACTGTTATATATAGCCCCATTAAATGTGTGAGCCTACCAGTCTTATATAGGTGATGCAGTATAGCGGCCAGCTTATGTCCCTGACGCGTGGAGTAATGGTGGCGGTCTCTAGATTGTTCCATTTATACTAATCGATATCATTATACTAGGCAGCGTGAGAATTCTCGGAGAACTAAAGTACGTTTTACTGAAAGTCTACGTGTGAGTTTCACAATCGCACGAAGACGAAGCGAGCGGTTGCTCGCTTCTGCATCCTATAGGTACACTCTCTTAGTGAGTTATGAGTGGCGTTTAACACTGATCGTCACGGTCACGGCCCGTTTACCACTAATGTAATAAAAATAAAATAAAAAGTAATTTGTCGTGTGGGGCCGGCTCTCCACCCATGGAATGAGGGAATACCAGGGCAGTGGGCAGCAGCACTCCCTCTAGTATTAACAACATCCACTGCGATCGCCAATCCGCCTGCCAAGCGTGGTGATTACGGCACTATCGACGTCGAAAGCTGATGGATGGATGGAATAAAAATATAAACCAGTAGTTACCTACTGTGTTAAGACTATATATTTCCCATATTTGTATCCTACCTGTCCTTACTCGCATTTGATGGCACTCATAATATGGTATAGGATAGTGGTTCTTTGTTTCCATACGTATTTGTGATAATTTACATAATTTGAAATGTACATATATGTTAAGGATGCCTTAGAAACTGTTATGTATATATATGACTACTTTGTATGTTTTTTTGTTTTTGTAATATAGAAGGTAAGGCTACCGATGGATTGCAAGTTTTAGGTTTAATATTATCGTTTATGTTTACGCATGCACTGGAACTATGTATTTTACTACGCGTAGCAAAACTAGAGCCAGAGGCCGCAGAATGTAACTGACTTAATCGTATCGACATCGCATCGTGAAATTGTCATTGGTTGAGAGATCAACGTGATTGGGTGAGCGATTATTGTGACATCACACATCTGTATCTCTACCAATCACAAATAAGACGATACGATGTCGATACGGTTTTGCGAATCACATTCTAAGGGGGCAGGCTCGTATCGATCTCGGGCTGTTAGTTTTTTGATACGAGGCAATCAAGAATGGCTTCTCATCATTATTAAAATGTGTGATATCAATGTTAGCGAGTTCTAAATAGGTATATCTAATAATTAGTTTCTCTTCATAAATTACATAATATTATTATTTCTGTTGTAGAATATTATAAAAGTGTTGATTTTTTGTATGTAAGAGTTTGTGTAAAAGATTAACGACAATCTGTTGTATATTACATGATCAAAGTACTTATAAGTAGAATTGATATGAATCAAATAAACCTGCACAATAGTCCAAAGAATATAAATACGGTCTCACAATGTCCTCTAATGCCCCAAGTAAGATACTATATCATGAAATAACATTAAACATAATAATAAGATGGACCACTTTCATCAAATTCTATCCCATTAATTTTATTAAAATAAGTATAGGATGCATATAATTTATTACTGATTATGCATTATATTAATTCTGGAGTGTCTTTTGAAAAGGCCTTATTTCTTCATAAATGTTTAGGAGGATGGATGGACAAAAAAATTAAGTTTTTTGGCCCTTAAATAAAATGCTTTTTGTAGATAAATTTCAAGAGGATTTGTTATAAAACACCATAATATAATTCATCATACATTCGAGAATGTGGAGTTGGGACCCGATAGCCTTAAAGAATTAACCCTTTCGAAAAGACACTACTAAACACAAATAATGTTAAAATTGTGCCAGTAAAGTTTATATCAATATATTTTTTTATATATCTGTCAATGATTTGCTCAATTACCTACTGCATTATAATTATCAGTATTAATATACTTACACATAAAACAAGCTCATTTTTCCAAAGTATTCATATAAGTTGAAGTTCTACTATTATAGCCAAAAACTATAATATAATGTTGACCCATGTAAATTCAAAGTTAGCTCAACAGCCATAGATGTCTATTGTAATATAAAGAGTTTAAATTTTATCGTAACTGTTTTCGTTGTATAGCCAAAAGTGTTTTTCAAAGTTTTATACAACGCATAAAACGTTTAGATTTTGATAAAATTTACGTAACTAAATAATATTTAGTCCTATTTATGCAATATTATCAAAGCATATGTAATGTAAATAATTCATAAATAACGGCATTTACAAACATCTTAAGCACACAGGACATCATTATCGAAAATATTTTTCCATAGGGTACCTAGTACAATAGTAGGTAAGTTGCTATTATAAAGTATACGTCATCTACTGAATATTTTAGCAACTGCTGTTCGAAATATAAAAATATAATGAAGAAGGATTAAAAGTAAATTCAGAATACTCACTATATATTTTAGGATGAGAGTTCATTTAAAATAAATATTAATATATTTTATTTTTAAAAAAGAAGAACACACATGCTACTTTACAGAAATACAATTTAACGGACAACAAGTAAACCGAGACTCAGAACCAGCTATTTGTGAAACATACAGAATTGTGCTGTGTAAGAATCGAAACCATAACATACAGCATGGGAGGTCGGTATCAAAACCACTCCACCATCTGTACAGTCAAATGTCAAAAGGTAGTTTTGCAGATATACTACCTAGAATAATGATGTTAGGTAAGTACCTAACATAGCTTTTCTTAGATTTTTTGCTGGGTGTGATGAAGCTCATCTTTTGTTGAAAGAAGGGATACAAGATATAATAGAAAACTCGTAAGTGTTCTGGGGGGGGGGGGGTTAGTTTTTTTTTTAACTCTTTATTAGAGCCATACACTGGGGGTTAGAATGTAACACTCAAAATCGTATCGACAACGTTTAATTCTCTACCGATCACAAGTGAGACGATAATTATGATGTCGATATTCATTGTCTAAGTGTTGATACGTTTTTGTGAAGGTCCCTGATTTAAAGGCGTTAACTAACATACTCGTTTTTCAATGGGCTGTAATGTCAGACTTTTGATAAAACCAACTGTTAATTTTGACTGTTGATGCATCATGTCGTATTCGAGAATTAACTGTATATTATTGTGAAAATTGTATTGTAAATATTGTACGTTGATATAAGATAGCACATGCATAATATGTACATTTTTTTGTATAATGAAATGTTTAGCTATCGTTATCGTTAGTCATATTTTTTTCATAGTATAATAATTCCAGTCATTGAAAGGTTACCTGCATATTTAATAAATGAAATTTGTTTTGTTGTTTTATTAATGTAGGTAGCGAAAACTACTTTAGAAGCCATAAAATCTGAAAATAAGTATAATAATATGTAGATAATTATATATTTTAAACTCTAGTTTATCTCTGGAAACAGACTCGATTTCAACCTTATGAGTTTTTGAAATTAGGTATTTGTATATTTGATCGCAAATGATCACCGAGTCAATGAAATGATCATTGAGAAACCAGATACCTGAGAAATTTTCTCCATGGCTTGTGAAATATGCCACACCTCATTGAGACAGTGTGTGGTGTTATTCACGTTCACAGGGCTTCTACTCTTTGAGGCGTCAGACTCGAATGCACCCGATAGGCGTCGAAGGAGCCGCTAGTATTTTTTTATTTAGGCCTTAGTCGTTCGCTTTGGCCCAACATGGGTTGGCAAACTTTACAAACTGTCTAAAAAATTTCTCAAGTTTAAACACACGATTTTAAAAAATTTGTTAAATTAGAAATGTGTGCCCTAGCGAGGTTTAGAAACCTTACTGGGAATTGAACACTGTCTTCGCTGGCCTTGGTTTTAACGCTATCCTATATCTGCATCCAGTTCTGGCTCGCTAGATATCATTGAAGTTATTTCATATTATTCAAATTTTAAGCAACAAATAATGTTGTTTAGAGATATTATGTAGTTAATAATGCACTTATCAGTTATACTTAATAAAAATTAACCGAAAAAACTGATAAAAATTGATACTGTGTAAATCTATTCTAAGTGATGTTATATTTTAGTTGAAATTTGTGAATATTGACAAATATATTTGTATATATTTTGATCTCATAAGTTGTAACGTTTTAGGAGTTTTGCCGACATGTATCTAATCGTCTAGGCGTTAAAGTTAGGTAGTGAAATCAAAAACATATGAAGAAAAGGCTGTACGGAAACAGCAAAATTAATCATTAGATAGGTAATGTTAAACTGCAATAGTCGTCATGATTGTGTTAAACCAATATACCATTAGATTTTAAAATAAGGCGATAGTCAAGTGTAATAATTTCATTGGCAAAATGGATATTTGTCTATATTTTAACTGTGATGTCTATTTTAGAAGTTTAGAAAAGTTGGATTTGTTCAAATGAGAAAGTGAATTGTTAGGCGAATGTTGAAATGGTCTTTTTTATTAAAATAAAAATATTGACTTTGAATGTGTTTTTCTAACTTTTATAAAACTGTACTGTGTCTGTTAAGACATTGAGAAAAAATGACTGTATTAGGCTATATAAGCGTGTCTAACACAAAACAATTTATTTTTTATTTTTGTCTCTATCTTTTTGTTCATTCACGCATAACGCAAAAACTACTTAACGGATTTTGATGAAACTTTTTTTATTTGATAGCTATTGATTAGACCTAAAAATAAAACAAAAACATTTTATTCCGTTACTATATTGAAAACCTGAGATATAACATAAAATATGCTTTATGGTATATCTCATACTTTATAAAGCTGCTAAACTATCTACTGTGCCTATACAATGTTCACTCCATAGTTCGCTGAGCAACTCTGGATCCATGGAACAACTCTACCACTAGTGTCCATCTCACGGTATAATAAGTAAAAACAGATGAGACGCACTGGTTGCAAGCCTTAAAAATGAACAAACTTCATGAATAGGTACATATATATATATTTTTTATGTCCTGTCTGCAGTTTGTCCCAATTTCGTTATTGCGCCAGATTATTATATAGAGTTTAAATTCTTTGATTATTGTATTAAAAGTGGCTCATATGACGGTAATAAAATTTAATAGTCAACGCAAGCTATAATTGACATCAATTTAACTTCTAATTTAAATTAATATCATTTATAGATGTCGTAGCTGTGGCTGACCACTTCATGAAATTCATATTCAAAAATATCTTTATTTAGGTCTAAAATAGCACTTAAAATCGTCAAGAATACACTAATAATTAACACGAGCGCCTGAAATGGTAGGTTAGTGTCACCACCCTCTTTTCGACCAATCTTTTATCCCACAGTAGAGCTATACAGAAACTGTAATATACTCACAGTCAGACAAGTTGATTTGCTTAACCTTATCTTAATACAGTATCAAAATACTCCTTTCACACTGCAGACACAGACTCAAAGACGTAATCATAACATATGCATAATCCCATATCCCAATTTTACATTTAGGTACTAAGAGGTTCTTCTTTTATCTAGGTCCATTCATTTATAATAAAATCAACAAAATATTGCCTGTTAACATATCCCATCAAATGTGTAAAAAACAGGTTACTTTTCTCTTGTTAACAAAATCTTATGCTGAAACAGAAATTCTTCTTACGTAACGTTTAACTGCCTCTGTGGTGCAGCGGTAGTGTAAGCTGATCATGAGGTCTCGGGTTCGATCCCCGGGTCGGGCAGTGTTATTGAGATTTTTCGTAAAAAAAAAAGGAAAGTTCTCAGTAGCAGCCCGGAGTTTGGAAATGTGCCCGGTAGACGTCAATAGGCTCGCCCCTATTACGTGGGACTTAAACATAGCTGGCGAGTCGTGGGTGTGTAATACACCTCTGCCTACCCCTTCGGGGAATACAGGCGTGATGCTATGTTTTGTCTTCTTACGTAGGTAATTCATAAATTTTATTGCAAATTCTGTTAGTAATGGTTGGTTGTATGATTTATAGCACGTTAGTTGTAATTCCTATATTTTTTAATTTAATTATTTCCTTTACTAACATTAGTGTCTTAGAATTTCAGCAATTCTATACTAAAATGGCTGACTATCCTTGACACAGGTTATTCTATAACCTACTAAGGAAGTCGAATTATTATTAATTTGTTACAAAACTCTGTACTGAACTTTTTCTATAATTTTCATTCTACTGTATGATGTAACAAGATTGTATTACTTAAAAGGAAATAAATAAATAATTTCAATACCTATATATTCTTTCCCATGGGTGTCGTACGAAGTAAGCAATTGCATTACTGGTGACATGAAGTGGTGAGCAGCGGCTTGACAATACTCTCGGTTTAAAGTGAGTCCATGAGCGACGGTTACTATTTACCATCAGATGGGCCGTGGCTCGTCTGCCACTATATGCAATAAAAAAAAGAATTGTTCAGTGATAAATATAGAGCAAACTACTGTGATAGGTACTCATCACAGCAAGAAAAATAGTGCGAACTACAAATTTAAACACACCTGCTAGATTACTGCTACGGTTCAATTTGATTAACGGTAGGTAGAAAACCCTTCCACTAACCCGTACCACCGCCAGCGACTGGAGCGCTGCAGGCGCAGGTACGTCTGATGTCGCCCTAGCTAAGGCCGCGCGTGGATGGAGGTAGCCGTAAGAGTAAGCCGCCGGCGGAGCACTCAAGTAATGTGACACAGTTCCAGTGTGGTCCACCAGTGCATAAAAAGAGACGGCACACAGCGGATTTATTTAGTGGTTGAGGGCGCCACACTACCCTGCCCATTACCCCGAATGACGGGCTGTGCGGTTAGGTACATTCTTTCATACCTTAACAAAAAAAGACTAGCATCTGCAATACAACATCCGTGTAAATTTCAAAATAATATTTAAATTTAGCGACATCTGTTGCAATGCAAATGAAAGTCTGTGGCTTTTTAGGCGGGAGAGCCTGGTCCATCTTAATTCATTTCTTAGCGATTTCATAAAATCCTAAGAGAGGGTGTTGGCATTCATTAAATCTATGCATAAAACACGTTTTTTTAAGTACGGTTGTCTCAACAAAAGAGTATTTTGAATACCTATGTATCTACGCCATAATAAGTACCTATACAATTAATAATTATAATCAGGGCATCGGGAAATGATGGCTGCTATTACCAACCCACATGACAAGAATCTCGTTAAGGCCGAAAAAGAGAAACATATTGAAATATCTAGACTTGACTCCCGAGATATAGTGACATGATCCCACATGTGGATTCGGCAGATTTGGTAAATGAGTCATCTTAATCCTAACCATTATAAGGCTGTAACAGAGCTATATCTGGTACATTTAATACATTTGAGAAAAACATTGAATATATCTGGGAAAAACACTTAGGTATTGGGCTATATAGGCTTTTTATTTATTAGATTTTCTGTTTGTTCGTACGCACATCACGCAAAAACTACTGAACGGATTTAGATGCAACTTTTTTATTTGATAGCTCTTGATTAGATTTAAAAGCTGGTCATTTTATCCAGCTACTACCTATATGGGGAACCTGAGATATAACCTAAAAACTAGCATTTGGCTGCGGCGTAGCCGCGGGCAAAGGCTAGTAAATCTCATAAAATTGATTGACTTTTTTAGCTACCTATTTGTTTTTGCATTTTTGTCTAGCTATAATCGAATAGTCACAACAGATAGTCAGTTTATTTTTAGTATATATAGTTAACGAATCAAATTATTATTGCATAAAGATACTATGCCCGTTTCCCTGTTGAGAGAGAGAGAAAGTTCAGAGTTCACCGCTTACTCACCTCTTTTGCCTCTTTTATTTTTATTGCACTCTTCATACATGCCCAGAAGGGTACCAACTATTATAATATCATTTACAAAAATACCATTAGCCACCTTAATTTATAATTCAACAGGGGCTGCGTCGCAAATCATTCACGATAACATTGTTGGTGTACGGTTTCCCGTCACAGCTACGACTAATAGTGCCGATTAATTCGAGGAGGGTCAAGATCGAGCCTCCAAGCTAATTGTTTACTTTTTAACATCCCTAATACATGAAACTACTTGGTCAAGATATCGGCAAATCGAAGTGTGTGCAATAAATTTATCAATTGTTTCTTTTGACTACTGTTCCAACATCTTTGTAAATACTTTCAGAAGTCTTCTGTGGCGAGAAAGGACTACGATTACCTATCTTAACTATTGCAAAGCGGTAAAAGAGCTGTGTCTGTACATTTAAGATATTTGAGGAAAGTGACTGTAGGCTATATCCATCCATCCATCCATCCATCAGCCTTTTAAAGTCCACTGCTATACATAGACCTCCCCAAGAATGGGGGATAGTGCCGTAATCGCCACGCTTGGCAGGCGGGTTGGCGATCGCAGTGCTGCTGCCCACTCCCCCGGTATTCCCTCAGTCGGCTCTTACGACTCCCATGGGTGGAAAGGAGTGGGACAATTCTAAATCCGGCCCCTCACGGTAAGTAGGCTATATAGACTATATAGGCCTGTCAGAACACAAAATATTTTTTTTCAGAGTTTTGTGTTTCTCGGTATGTCTGTTTGTTTGTTCGAATCACACAAAAACTTTTTATATGATAGCTCTTGATTAGACTTAAATACTGGTATACATTTTATCCCAGTACTATATCGGGAACTTAAGATATAAACTAAAATCCAGCTTCAAGCTGCGGCAGAGCCGCTGGCAAAGGCTAGTATTCCATATAAGGGACCATACCGTGTTTTTCATCAGGTTAAATAACTTTTTTAAAGTCTTACTCAGTCCAGTTTGAAAGGGTAAGGGTCTGCTGCATCCGTTTCTTATTGGCCCAAGTACGGGTTTTCAAATGGCAGAGCAACTGAATAACTTAGTATCTGTCAAATGTCTTTTAACTATAGTCATTGTACACGTACTTTCATCTTCAGTGTCAGTGGATCGCGATTTTCCTATTGCATTTTATCATCAAATACCAAAAAAATCAGCTGTCATCGAGTGCTATAATAACAAAATATCATTTGTTCATATGCAATGCAGCTATATTACCTACAACACAAATGAGAAATAGTTTGCGGTGTGCGAGGTATGCGAAAAATACAGTTTACGTGATTCAAGAAATATAAGTTCTCGTCGGGAACAAGTTTCCATTTCGTACCATAATAGTTTTGTCTGTTTTATTTCAGTAATATTCTTGGGAACAGTCGCCTTAATATTTAAACAAGCATTTTTGGTGTAAATTCTTTTTATAGGTTCAGCCTCATTCATATAACAAGGAAAATGGTCTAAAGGTGAATGTAGTTTGTTTTCTATCTACTGGCGCTTTTAGTTCTTAAAAATGTTTGCATAAATATTTTACAATCCAGGCTAAGTTATATACAAAACATAAAACCGTAAATCTTATAGGGGTATAAACGTTAAGAATATTAAAAGTTTAAGTGCAGTGTATATTTAGTCTCGGTGGTACTGTAAATAACTTACGTATGCCACGAAAAGTGCCGCTAACTACTTCGTACTGTCGAAGAGTTTACTTTCATCGTGCAAGTGGCTATAATAAACACAGTTTTGGCTCTAAACGGTGCATTGTACAATATTCAGAGATTGTTTAACTTTACTACATTGTTTTATAATATTATTAGCGTTAAAAGCGAAATAGAATTAAAATAAGAACAACTGTTTAACAAACACTAGATTTATTTATAATGAAAATAATTAAAATACGTAGGTGGTTCAATAAAATAACAGTAATGCAATAAATTATCACTAATTGAACAAGAATAACAAACAACCGTTAGTTCTAATCAGGAACCATCAAAATATAACTATTAAAGTATAACGAATTACAGCAAGTAGCCCCGGTCACCAACAACCTTACCGTTCGAATGTCAACTTGCAACTGAGCACGGGGTGGACAGCTCCCTTTATTACAGGCAAGTTCCTTACAAAAGCGCCACCTTTATCACCGCTCCAAAATTTATTACATTACAATGATATCAAAGTAAGAGATATTGACATATACGGCCCTAGATGTTGCTAGTGGCAATTTTAAAAGCCGCTATCATTATTCGCAGTTGCTGTTTATAAGATACAGCCACAACATTACCGCGATTATATTTTCCTCCTATATGAAACTAGCGATGTCGATTGTGTCGATTTTGCCTTTTTGTCGGCTTTTTGGATTAATATGAAATAATTAAATTAAAATTATATGAAGTCTATGCTCTATGCAATTGGAATGTATAGTACTCGTATATAGCCTATATAGCTATATAGATATAGTCATAGATACATTCGCTACAAGCGCGAATTGCGGAGCGGAAATCCAGATGGCGCTTTAAAATGAGCTTCAAATTGGGTCCACAAGAGGGCTCTCTTTTCCTCAGCCTTCCAGCTCAGTTGCAAACACTTTATTCTACACTTTATCTAAGGTTGCAAAGAGTAAAGTAATACTACTACTTTACTCTTTGCAACTGAGCTTACAACGCAATGATAGCGTCTTTTATAGATTATGTTGACTGCCGTCACTACTTGCACAAAAATAAATTAAAATCTGCTATTAATATATATTAAAAAAATATAAAATCAATTACGAGTTCCTCTGGCCTCTCTGTTCCGATTTGCTTATTGTTTTTAAAAAATAGGGTTTGATGTACTATTTGTTACCAATAAATTAAAATCAACTTTGGTCTCAAGTAACACTCAAACGCTATTTTCTCCTATACATTTCTTATGTTTTCATAGCTTTCTTTCTCTATATCTCCGGTTCTAATTGAGGTACGCGGTTCGTTTTGGTTTACAAGTAAGAACACTCGCTGCAACGAACACGTTTGCTTTTGAGCTTTTGCCCATTGAAATTATTTAAGTTAGAGGGTAAAGCTGAACATTCATCTTGTAATATGCTTTACAAATTAGAAAAAATCACACGCAACTTCAGCTTATAAGTACGGTTAGTAAAACAATAACGAATATGCAGATTGTGCTGCATGTCGCGTGACTACTTCACAGCGGCTGCTAGTAGTGATTAACGGAATTTTTAGCACAGCTGACATGTTTTTGTTTTAAAATATTTGTGAGTATTCAACTCGAAAAACCAAAATGGCTGTTGTCTTCTTATGAAATTTTGCATTTTGAATTCGTAATTGTTGTATTTTCTATAATAATATAAAGCTGTAACAGAGCTGTCTCTATACATTTAAGATATTTGAGAAAAAATTACTGTGATATGCTATATAGGCGCGTCTAAACACAAAACTATTGTTTTTAGAATTTTTGTCTGTTTATCTGTTTGTCTGTTTGTTTGTTCGCGCATCACGCAAAAACTATTGAAGGCTAGTTTGTATTATTACAATTAAGATTTGCACGGACATCTTATTATTTACACCTAGTCATTATTACTATACTTTTTATGGAGGTAATTAGTAGACATTGTCTATTAGACTAGCTTGTCCTAATGTGAGATCTCTAGCATAATATTATGTTTACCGCTTTCACACAGTTGACAACGTTATGTTGGATATGGTGGCTATTTGCATAGAAGGGATAACGTGGATGCGTTGCGGAATCCCATATACTTTCCTGTTGGTAATGAGCACATGTGTGAACACAATTTGCTCAACGGAAACAACAGAACATTTTTGATGGCCTTTCCAACATTTTTGATGTCCTTTCTATGAAGTGTTGCAACTTAGAACCTAAATTATTTATTATCTATCTCTGTATATAAAAACTAACTGGCTGCCTGACTGACATATCAAAGCACAGCCCAAACTTCTGAGGCTAGTAGGTACTGTGATTTACATATCGGCTTTTTTGATACTGTAGGTGAGCACTAAAAGAGGGTTTTACGCAAAGCCTATGCAAAGTGGACTTTTCATCGACATGACTATGACGCGAGTGAAGCCACGGGCGGGTAATGTGCTAGTTATGTATGATTATATTCCATTATGAATCAAGATTTTGTTACAATTCCGTCATCTCCCTGACCATAGCCTTAATCAAAACTTTAATGGGATCGGATTTAAATGTGTTCGTTATCTGATCCACCATTATTTATATGGATCCACATCCCATCTGACCTCCACAACCCCACTAATGAGACAAATGGAGACCTTACAACAAGACCGGAGCTAGATTTTTTATTCAAGACCGTCAATTTTTAACGAATGTCAGGATATATTTTATAGCCCGTACCCACTGCTTACGTACCTTCCGAAGCACGAAGAAAGTCAGGTTTCCATAAATAGGTGTCACTTTATGGTCACCCATCAGAGTGAGTGGCAGAGAGAACAGAGTGCCAAGAGGCTCTATTCTTGCATACATCTCTTGCTTCTTCAACATTCATAACTCTCTTCATACACGCTCGCCGGTTTCGAAGACTCCTGACTCCACCTTCCTTCAATAGGTGACCAATTTGGTCTAGGTAGGTAAGTCTCGGTCTCCCCCTGTACCTATATCCTTCCACTTTCGCATTGTATATCTTCTTAGCCAGTCGCTCGTCCGGCATTCTTTCCACATGTCCGAAACATCGGAGCATTCCCTTTCGCATCTTTACACCAATACTCTCTTTCATACCTACACGCTCTCTTACGTCATTGTTATGAATGCGGTCAGTCAGCCTCACTCCACAGATTCTCCGAAGAGATCGCATTTCGACCGCATTGATTTTACTCCCATGCTCCTTTTTACATACCCAACTCTCGCTTCCATATAATAACGTTGGGACAAGCACTGCGTTATGTATTGCGACACGTGCCTTCTGGCTGAGGTGGTGGCTGCGGAGAAGTTGTCCCAATGCTCCGTTCACTCTATTTCCTGCATTCACTCTTCTTTCTACATCAGTGGTGTACCTTCCATCCCGACTGAATCCACATCCAAGATATACAAATTCATCCACTTGTTCTAGGACACCATTTTCTATTGCTACTCTAACATCTGTTCTGGCTTCTTCTCTTTCAAAAACCATTACTTTGGTTTTGCTCACATTCACATTGTGATAATATTGCGTTAATATATATTATATGTAGTAACTAGCCTCTGCCCGCGGCTTAGGTTATATCTCAGGTTCCCGATATAGTAGCGGGATAAAATATCTACCAGTTTTTAAGTCTAATCAAGAGCTATCAAATAAAAAAAATTGCATTAAAATCTATTCCGTAGTTTTTGCGTGATGCGCCAACGAACAAACAGACAAAAAATCTAAAAAAAAATCGTTTTGTGCTTATTAGACACCGTTATATAGCCTACCTAATACAGTAGTTTTTTTCTCAAATATCTTAAATGTTCAGACATAGCTCTGTTACAGGTTTATAATAGTATAGATAATACCTATTCTAAGTATATAAACAACAGACTGTGAGGGGAGCGATAAGAGGTTAGTTTGCAATAAGCGCCCAAGTTGTAGTAATGGCAACAGCAACATTTTAAAACTTTGACCATTACGGAGCATTCCCGCGATTAAAGTAATATCGCAGTCAAGTTGGTCCTCTACCCGATAATGTGCATTTTTTTCTTACTAACTGTGATTACAGCCGAGTAACTTGTCTGTGGCTATTCTTTTCTATTTCACATTTTCGCACTTTGTGATCTGGTAAATGATATTGTATATACACTATGCCGTATAAGCTTACTAGTACAAAACCCGCGGTTTCGCTCACATCACTCTGATGGCCTATTATCCCCTCCTATTGCCACGACGAGTTCACGGCACTGCTCTGCCCAAGCTGGGCACGATAGCCTGCCACCTGGCCACTTAGCTGGGTACGGGACAACCGCCCCCAGCCCGCTCTTGAGATGCCTGCTCTTGAGATGCCCGCCAATATATCAATACGCCAATAACAAACAACCGATCAACAGTCCGACGCGTGGTTCCTAATTAGTCGAGATTTCGACACGTGATTCAGTGCATCCGGGGATTCCGCCTACACGGGTGCGCCATACAGCGCCATCGACCGGACCACCCCCGCGTCAAGCCGTCGGCACGCATTGTTGGGTCCGTCCATATTGAGACGTACAAAGCGCCACCGCCCGTCCAGCGCCACCGCCCGTCCAGCACCAGACCTACCAGCGGCTTCGCCGCAGCCAAAAGCTAGTCTTTCGGTTATATCTCAGGTTCCCGATATAGTAGCGGGATAAAATGTCTACCAGTTTTTAAGTCAAATCAAGGCCTTTCAAATAAGAAAGATGCATCAAAACCCATCTAGTAGTTCTTTCAAAAAAATTCTAAAAAAAAAATTCTAGTTTAAATAATTTTCTAGTTTTTCGGTTATATCTCAGGTTCCCGATATAGTGGCGGGGTAAAATGTATACCAGTTTTTAAGACTAGTCAAGGCCTATTAGGCCTATTAGTCAT
The DNA here is from genome assembly GCA_948253155.1 of Leucoma salicis. Classification (NCBI taxonomy): domain Eukaryota; kingdom Metazoa; phylum Arthropoda; class Insecta; order Lepidoptera; family Erebidae; genus Leucoma; species Leucoma salicis. Next base: position 11,839,917 of record OX411812.1, on the reverse strand, counting down.
TTTTTCTCAAATATCTTACATGTACAGACACAGCACTGTTACAGCTTTATAATAGTATAGATGATAGTCTATATGGCATAGGTTCATTTATATACTTTTATACGCATACATAATTCCTCTTTATAAATATGAATAACAATGTCGTTTACCTCTAAAACGTTATTGAAAATTGGGGCAAGCGATACGTTTTACCTTTTTTATTATTGGAGCATTTCACTTGTTCCACATCGTTGACTCTCTGCGTTGATTCATTTTTATTTCTCCAAAATTGAATGACGTATTTATTGAAGTGACGCTTTTGTGAAAAAAAAAATAATGTCATACGAACGCTCGTTATGAATGCTCAAAAGGGAACGAGTTTTGTGAAAGTAACAATAGGTACACCGCTGAATTATTTGTGTGCTTTTGATTTTATCTGTCTTTTTCCTCGTATGAATGTCCTGTTTAATTTAAATATCATTAATTTGATTGGAATCAGTAGGCGTTTCCTTATATTTAGGTTGAATATATAAAAAGCAAGGCAACGCTTTGTTGATAAGCATAAAAGGAGGTGCCGTAGGGGTAAATTTTCCTTCACAGGAAAATGTAAAAGAGAGAGAATGGCCTTCGTAAAACAAATTTATTTTGCCTTTTTGATCTGCATGATCTAAAGATCGTTTTTTGCCGTAAGTTGTGTGTAAGTAATTACTATTGAAAACAACTTTTAAATTGGTCCAGATGCTATTTAGGTAATATCGGCGACTCTACTTACTTCGTACAATTTCTCTACTTAAAGAGGTTTAATTTGGATGTATCTTCTATCTATATTTATATACGATTATAAAGCTGTGTCTGTACATATAAGATATTTGAAAAAAAAAATGGCTGTATTAGCTATATAGGCGTGTCTAAACACAAAACATTTTTTTTTAGATTTTTGGTTTGTTTATTCGTTCACGCATCACACAAAAACTACTTGATTTTGATGCAACTTTTTTTATTTGGCTCTTGATTAGACTTAAAAACTGGTATACATTTTATCCCGCTACTGTATCAGGAGCCTGAGATATAACCTAAATAGTAGCTTTTGGCTGCAGCAGACCGCGGGCAAAGGCTATTTATATATAAAAACCTTCTTAGAAACTTATTTAAGTTATTATAGAAAACGGTTTTAATATTTATTGCGTAGTTTAGAAGAACTAAGCAGACAGGCACTTGCTATACTATTTATCGATGCATAGCCTCTAGGAGTAACATCCTCTTTTGCTACAAGACTTCAATTAGGCTTCGTCAAATCACTAACTCTACAAATCTCTGGTGAAATGAATAAAGGTAATCAAAATGGTAAATGTCAGTTGAGACATGCACCGAAGCTTGTACGGGTATACCCTGGGGCATTTGATGTCCAATTTGCATGGATCCAGTGGTGCGTGGTAGCGGTTTTATATAAAAGTTGTTGGGTCAATTACGCATTACAGCACACATGAATGCTAGCAATCAACCAATTCCTGGAAAACAACTGCTTACCTCTAGGGGATAACACAATCGAGGTCATAAACGGATACGGATTCTATGGATAAATATTAAAGGTAACAGGATAACATTAAGGAAATATCTAATTTTGTGTTTAAGTCTACATTGTGATTGAATTTGTATGAGACACGGAATTTTTAATTAATGGCAGCCTCATCAGCAAAACTTTGACATCAGCAAAATACGGATGCAATGGACGCACCCTTACGACAAATGCGTTCAATGCGATGCGTACGGCGCGTGCGTGCGGACTAATGGACGTCCACCATAATACCGCACTTATCCAGCGCTGTTATTTGGAAACAGCACTTTACGGTAGGCGGCGACTTGGCAGTACCCATGGTGTTGCTAAAGTCCATGAACATCATCATGATTACTCACCAAACATAACAACTGTATTTCTGTTCTTTTTGCCTTTGAACTGTACCTAATAACTCAAAATCCTTGCTCGTTTACCACAAAAGCCGTAATTTATTTACGAGTAGGTATGTCATTAATTTGTAATTATGGAATGAGCCCAACAAGAAAGCCGAAGTCCCTGACTATTTACAAATTGATAATATGGAGTTATTAATGTAAGTCGTGACTTAAGTGATACCCGCTTAATAAATCCATGTTAGCATAACTGATCAATAACATAAGCCAGTTGTGTTTCAGCAATCCATCAAGTGACATAATACACAACCTTATTAATTATGCTGCTTGCTTATACTCTTTCTCTATTTCCAGAATCATTTACAGAAATAAATCTCTACCAACTACTTCGTTCACCTTTCTCCACATTGATAAATATCAGCGCCAATTTGTTTGCAATCTAAATTAATTCAAACATTATTCAGATTAAATGAGAAACCCGTGAGAGAGATTACTTGAATAAAGTGATTTCTCGTAGGAAATAATATTATCTGAAGCTTTCAAATAACGATAAAGTTGTCCAACGTGTAGTTTTCTTTATGTTTCCAAAGATTTTGCGTGTCATTATAATATTTTACAATGGTAATACTTAATTTTCTAATATAGGCAACACACTCCTTTATGAGCTTTGTTACCTATTTACTTAGGTACTTATAATAAATTATTATTAGATAAATTCTAGAGGGTACATTAAACACAAAGTGAAAATGTGAAATTGAAAATAACAGTCAGGAGCAGGATTTGAACCTGCATCTTCTGGATACCGTCCAGATGCTTTACCAATTCAGCCATCCTGACAATTGCTCCTGACTGCTAATTTCGATAACACATCATACTTAATGTATGATGTTTAATGTATAGCGCTAAGCATGTCAAATGCTAAAAATATATATAAAAATATCTAAAATATTTCTAGAAGGTATTTTATGGAACCACTAAACCTATTCTAAAAAATCTTAAAGCCAGAAATACATTGTATCTCATTAAGTTAGAGATTAAGATTTTTTTTTAAATATTTAAACTTTGGATATCTAGGGGATCAAATAGGATAAATAAGTTTGAACAAACGGCCGCGTAAAGTCTCTCTGCCTGTATTGGCGGACCACTGGAACTGTGTGACATTATCAGCCTAACCTACCATTCAGTGGTAGGTTAGGCTGACCCTTTGTTTTTCTTTGTTTAGGCGGGAAAAAAATGTTCCTAACCGCACACCCCGTTGTTTGGGGCGATGAACAGGGTAGTGTGGGGCCTTCACCCACTAAAGAAACCCGCCGTATGCCGTCTCCCGCCTTTATTGGCGGGTTACCGGAACCATATTACATGCCTTCAGTAATCTAGGCTTTCTATCAATAGAGTTAGCACTTATTGTCATATTATATAACACTATATATCATATACCTAATATTAAAAACTTCATACAAATAGATCAATCAAAATAACAGACATTTTAATTTGAGTGTCCTTAATATATATTGTTATACATTCGATAAAAAGGTATAGCCGACAGTAAAATACCTCACAGTTATTAACCCTGCCAACTCGTATTGACTCGTATATGTATATTACTTTCATACCCTTTTCTAAATCATTTGAATTTTCCAGTTACGAGCGCAATCAAAGCGAATTGGACAGCGAAACCAAACTTTAGGGTATGAATTACATTAGTTCAAGGTGACTTTTCCACGTATTTTGGGTCTGTCATCTCTTTAAACGTGATTAATATTCAGTAACTTGGTAAATTTTATTTCACCTTACATTGCGGAAGGGTTTAACGTTTAACGTTGTGGAAGGTTATAAACATAGAAATATTTTAACATTATTCAAATTTAGTGTGCATCGTTTGCGTATATGCTGTAAAGTGCAATACACACTAAAGCCGCCAACCCGCCGGAATTTTTTTGTCGGCAAGCTAGTTGGCGGCTTCACTCACTGCAAGTCGGAAAACTTTGTCGGCGGCATGATGGCGGTTCGAAATGAGACTTTCACTTGTCACTACTTGAGTTGAGTGTCACCGGTCACTAGTTATAGTGTATCGTCTATGGTCACCGGACAACTGCATGAGCGCTTGCGTACACAGGCCACCGACATGTCGGCGGGCAACACGCGCGGGCGAATGTCGCCGACATGATTCTTTTCATACAGGCTGTGTCGAAGGGCTGTGTCGACGGGCTGTATCGCCGGGATTTGGTGTGTATTGCGCTTTAGATATACATTACATTTTAATATAAACTAGTTTTCATTTAAAACAAATGCCTAAATATTTAAGTGGATACAATTTGTGTGACCTTAGACATTTTCGGATTCGGTAATGACACTATTATTATGTTGTTATTTTTATATATATTTTAAACACATAATAACTTTGACTATTTACCAAAACACAAACTCCAAAAATGTGAAATAGAATAAATAAAACGATAGCTTTTTTAACTAAGCTATGATGATATTAATTTCCATATCACATTGTATCTCCTACTGTAACGTTCTCTACTGTGACGTCTAATCGATGGTCTCGTAGTATATTGTAACAATACTATCAAGTCGACCAGGGGAATCAACAAAAATATCAGAAGAAGAGCCATCAATCTGGCCTAGTGTGAATTTCCACACATTGCAAGCCGTCGAGAACAGCGAATCACTCATATATTTTCCTTTACCGGGTAGTGATAAATACTGAACAAATGCATACATAATTTCAAAAAGCTCGAAGTGTGCCTTCCACGGTTTTGACTTTAGACTACGAATCAAACTCAATAATTCTGTCCTTGCAGTCCTTGCATTTCTACTATATTACTATATTTCTGGAGTTCTGGAAGATAAACATCCGAGGTATCAGATTCAAGAATTTTTTGTAATGAATTCAGCTTGTGTATTGTGATATTTTTCCGATCTTATTTAACCGATATTTATTTGCATTTTTTCATTCGCAAATAAACTTAATAATTAAGTACTACTGGTTTTTTAGTACTAACATGAGGTACATGCACACCTAAATGTTTGGCTGTTCGTTTTGTTTAATATTGTCGTTCGTTGGGTAATATTGGAAAATTAAAAAAAAATGCGTATGGATTAAATTTAGGTAGATATCTATCTACATGTAAAGAAACCCTTCCCTACAAGTGTGAATAACACCCTCGTCTACGTTCAAAACGTTATTGAAAATCGGGACAAGTGATACGTTTCACCTTCTTTTATTATTGGAGCCTACTCGCTTGTGCCACATTGTTGACCCACTTATTTAATATTTTCTAAATTTATTTATGGAAATAGTTTTCCGCATAATTAGAACGAAATAAACTATAAAAAACTGTCGATGACGTGATAACAAAGACTCATTCATATCGTGGATTTCTAAATTATATTTTAATGGTCTTACTCAAAATACGGGTACGTGATTTACTGTAGCTTTTGTTCGAAATAGGGTACTCTTTCATACGCGGTTTCTCCACAATCCATTTATTTATTTGCCAGCATTAGCCCGTGGCTCCGCCACAGCCAAAAGCTAGCTTTTAGGTTATATCTCAGGTTCCCGATATAGTAGCGGGATAAAATGTATACCGGTTGTTAAGTCTCCATCCATCCATCCATCAGCCTTTGAGCGTCCACTGCTGGACATAGGCCTCCCCAAGAGAACGCCACAACGAGCGGTCCCGTCATGGGGGATAATGCCGTAATCGCCACGCTTGGCAGGCGGATTGGCGATCGCAGTGGATGTTGTTAATACTCGAGGGAGTGCTGCTACCCACTCCCCCGGTATTCCCTCAGTTACGACTCCCGTGGGTAGAGAGGGGTGGGATAATTCTAAAACCGACCCCACATGGCCAAAAGAATTGTTAAGTCTATTCAAGAGCTATTAAACAAAAAAAGTTGCATCAAAATCCATTCAGTAGATTTTGCGTGAGCCGCGAACGAACAAACAGATAAACAGACAAAAAATCTAAAAAGAATCGTTTTGTGTTAAGACACGCCTATACCTATAGCCTAATTCAGTCGTTTTTTCTCAAATAATCTTAAATGTACAGATATAGCTCTGTTACAGCTTTATAATAGTATAGATTTTTTCTTTGAAAGGATATCACCCTGCACTAAGGGGATAATACCTGTGTAATATAGAGGACTTTACAAACATACAATTTCAGAGACACAAAGTACTCTGACTCAGAACAACCACATACTAAGAGTTGTCCTGCGTGGGAATCGAAATCAAAATAATTATTAATATACTAGCCTTTGCCCGCGGCTCCGCCGCAGCCATAAGTTAGTTTTTAGGTAATATCTCAGGTTACCGATATAGTAGCGGGATAAAATATATACCAGTTGTTAAGTCTAATCAAGAGGTATCAAAAAAAAAAGTTGCATCGAAATCCGTTCCGTAGTTTTTGCGTGATGTGCGAACAAACAAACAGACAAACAGAAATAGAAAAACATACAAAAATCTAAAAAAAAACGTTTTGTACATTTTGATCGAAATTTTAGCACTTGACATGCTCAGCTACTCTTAAAGTACAAATTTTAATTTGCGTATAAGGAAAAAGAAATTGTTGAATGCATGTATGCATTGCCGATAGATGGCGTTGGTCGTTAAGGCAAATGTGATAAGGAAATTCGGTATTTCTAGAAATAGTATGATAGCTCAGTGGATTAGAGCACTTCCCCGGAAAGGAAGGGACGCAGGTTCGATTCCCGCTCGTACTAAAATACTCTTTTTCCTTATTCACAAATTAAAATTTGTACTTTAAAAACGTTTTGTGTTTAGACACGCCTATATAGCCTAATTCAGTATTTTTTTTCTCAAATATCTTCAATGTATAAATAGCTCTGTTACTGCTGTATAATAGTATAGAAGAGTATAGATTATTATACTTCAGAAAAAAAGCCATTCGTGCAATCTATAATTTAGGCCCGGGAATTCTCTTGGACAGAAATTCAAAGAAATAAATATTCACAATTTTATTACATATGAAAATATCAAGAAAAATATCAGAAGCTTTGATAATAGTACAGGAGCCGCCACCTAATTTTTTAAGGGATTAATAACAGGTTCAATCTTTGTGAGTAGGTTCCGTTCGACGAGACGCCAAAGCTTTCTCTGTGAAAAATCTCGATAGAGGTAGCTAATAAAGAGCGCAGCTATAAAACATTTCGATTTGGTGGGGTGTCAAAATTGTCTGACTAACAGTAAGTTTAAATATTAAGATAATTGGACAATAAACTCGGAATAAAAATTGTCCTACAAAATGGGTAGTTGGACTGGAGCGTGCTCTTCTACAAATATGGAGAGACAAATATAAATAAAGAGGTCATTCAAATTATTAACGATCTGATCTTTTTAATGCAGCTTTGTAAATATTTGTATAATGAAATGCCCATATAGTGCTACAAATTTAGTGGTACGTTTTCTCTGTCCCACGCTTGGAAGTTGTCAAAGTCACGGACACTTAATAGCTACCTCGTACAAGATTTTTCACTGAGAAAAATTTGCGTGTCTCTTCGAACGGAACCTACTCACAACAATTCAGCCTGTTATTAATCACTAAAAGAAATAGGCGGCGGCGGCTCCTGGACCATAAGTACAGCGACGTTCACATTAACACATAAAAAGGTAATCTTGCTGCACACAGTACTCGTCTCTCTTTAATTTTCAGATGTTTTGCATCATTATTTTAAGTAATTTTAGTTATAAGAATTTTATTAAATTTAATGAATTGGCGAATTAAAAAATTGACCCATGAGTTTCTTGTCGTGTTCTTCTCATGAAAGGCTTTACAATGGAATCCAGGCGCTTTTGGCAATTGCAATCGTTACTTTGTTAAGCAATTGATATGCTCCGCTACTTAAAAAACAAAAAAATAGTCGCGTATGATATGCATCAAATAGTATGAATTTTAATTGCAAAATTAAACTTACTATATTGGGTGCATGTAATGCTTGCCGATAGATGGCGTTGGTCGTAAGACAATTGTGATTAAGAATTTGGGATGATCGAAAGATCAGTAGGATAGCTTAGTGGTTTAGAGCACTTCCTCGGATAGGAAAAGATGCGGGTTCGATTCCCGCTCCTACTAAAAATCCCTTTTTCTTTATTCACATATTATTATCATGAAATTTACATAAATTTAGTCAGAAGTCTAGAAAAGGACATTATAAATTGTGAACTCTGAATAATAATTATTCAAATTTCTGTGCCGCGAAGCTGCGCTCTGTGTGTGGAAGCGTCGCTCAGTAGAGGATACCTGAAACGGTAAGCCGGCGGACCACTGAAGTAATATCACACAGTACCATTGGTTTTGCCAATACAGGCGGAGAGACGACTTGTTGTAAGGACCCTTAATTATTTTTCCAAAATAAAAGTAGGTTAAGACAGGCAGGCAGACAAAAACTTTAAAAAATAATATTGTGTATTGTATGTTGTAGGTGACGTAGGTATATACTCGTAGTTCTGTATGCATTTAGTACACAGCTATTATGCAAACATTACAAACACTCTTCAATTTTATTTATTTTTATAGATAAAATATCATTACGTAACTCTTTGCAACAAACTCTTTTTCTAAATGTTCACATGACAAAAAACGAACGTTCCGTAAATCGATGTGAAAAGTAATATCAACTTGCAATCGGAGTGTAATGGTAGATGGTAGTAATTGCACGGATGCAGTAGAGTGCGACATCAGTAATTGCTCGGCTGGGGACAGTGACAGTCACCTGATGAATGGAGCTCGTGGAACGTTCACTAAGCGGAAAAACTCCAGACATTTCAGTAAATTAGAAATATAATAGAAAACCGATCTTGTTTCTAGTCGGTTGACGCTCTTTAGGTTCATTCCTTTTGTTTCTAAGACTTAGAGTACAAATAGGACGATATTTTGCCTTTGTTTAGTGTGTCTTAGTACGTAATTGTCTTTGGGAATTCGATAAATGTTTAAGACTTTTTAGAGTACACATTATTTGCGAATAAGGAAAAAGAGATTTTTTGTACTAGTGGGAATCGAACCTGCGCCTTTTCCAATCCAGGGAAGTGCTCTGAACCACTGAGCTATAGTACAGATCTTTCGATCATCCCAATCTACTTATCACATTTTGTCTTTACGACCAACGCCATCTATCGGAAGCATTTACATGCATAATTAAACTTACTATATTGGTTTGGAAATACGGAGTAAGTGAAGGTGAGATCTTATAGATTCATTGTAATATGGGACCAGGTAGATGGAAATCTCTATTAAGCACTATTTCAAGCACTTTATTGTTTATGGGAATTTCTCGCCAGAAAATCTTAACAACGCGTTATGTCTGGCCCCTGATTCGAACACAGAACTTCACAGTGAAAAGTTTGTATTGAAAGTATATACAAAGAATTCTTCGCTCAAGCTTTCTGCTGACATTGCAAATATTAATTTTTACGATTGACGAACTTGATAAAATCTTAGGCAATCTTGTCAAAAGTTTTGCATGTAATATAAAATCTTATCAATTTGTTTACTCTAGTAGTCTCCCGATGTTTGAAATTCAATAACAATTTCAATTTCAAACATTAGGTATATATATAATATATTATAAGTATATAATATATATATTATAAAAAGTGGAGACACTGGCGAGAGCGTGCCCACTTCAGAGGGCTTGAAAGAATAAAGATTGAAAAGTTGCAAGAAGAGAGTGTAAGAGCAAAGTATATAGAGGGTGTCCGTGAACGGCTGACAATGGCAAGTCAGCCGGGATCTGACATAGAAGAATGCTGGAGAGTATTGAAAGATAGTATGGTAGATACAGCGAAAGAAGTATGTGGATGCTCAAAGAAGCATAGGAAAGTGAAAGGTGATGCATGGTGGGATACGGAAGTAGCAGCTTCCGTAGACCAAAAGAAGAAAGCGTGGCTGGACTATGTATCTTCTTTGAACCTGATGTAAGTATAAAAGAACAGAAGAAAGAAATATACCAGCAACGTAAGAATGACATCAAAGCCTTACTGAAAGAGAAGCGTGATAGAGCAAATATGATTGCTGAAGAAAGGCTGACCAAAAACTTCGAGAGCAACACCAAACTTTTCTGGAGGGAGGTGAAGAAACCTTGGAGTGTTTGTTCAGCTTTCAGAATGAATAAAATAAGGTCTAAAGGTGGAGACATTCTTACGCAAACACAAGATGTGTTAAGCCGATGGAGTGAATATTTTGGAGATATGTATGCGGATGTTCAGGGTGATGCTGGTGCCACATGTGGTCTAAAAGATCAGCATTCGGTACCGGCATCCTCCGATGACATTATGGATGAAGTTGAATGGGCGATTAGAAGTTTGAAAAATGGTAAGGCAGCGGGTATTGATATGGTGTCTGCTGAGATAATCAAGCTTGGAGGGTCATGTATCTGGGAATCCTTCCTGATGCTTCTCAATTTATGTTGGAGCTCAGGAATGGTTCCCAAGAACTGGAGAAGCGCAGTCATCGTACCCTTGTTTAAAAACAAGGGTTCACGTTATGACTGTGCAAACTACAGAGCCATAAGCTTGACCAGTTTGGCAGTCAAAGTGTATGGTAAGATTATTGAAAGGAGAATGAGGATGGTGTCTCATGAATTTTTGTGCCAGTGCTTGTCCCAACGTTATTATATGGAAGCGAGAGTTGGGTATGCAAAAAGGAGCATGAGAGTAAAATCAATGCGGTCGAAATGCGATCTCTGCGAAGAATCTGTGGAGTGAGGCTGACTGACTGTATTCGTAACAATGACATAAGAGAGCCAGTAGGTATGAATGAGAGTATTGGTGTAAAGATGCGAAAAGGAATGCTCCGATGGTTCGGACATGTGAAAAGAATGCCGGACGAGTGCCTGGCTAAGAAGATATACAATGCGAAAGTGGAAGGATGTAGGTACAGGGGGAGACCGAGACTTACCTACCTAGACCAAATCGGTGGAGTGAGGAGTCTCCGAAACCGGCGAACGTTAATGAAGAGAGTTATGAATGTTGAATAAGCGAGAGATGTATGCAAGAATAGAGCCTCTTGGCACTCTGTTCTCTCTGCCTACCCCGCAAGGGAAATGGCGTGATGATAAGTAAAGTTTTATAATATATTATACATTTGGAGTATCCTAAATTTTTTTCTCCTTTTTATTGCTTAAGGTAACAGACTCAATATACTTATAACGTCAGCAATTTTACATGTTTTTTTTTATTCTGTAGTAAAAGTTGGCTAAAGAAGGGAAACTGGGCAGACAATACCACTCCTAAAAGGGCAAGCTAAGGTCAAAACCGTCCTACCCAGTCCTACCTGTTTGGAACAATGAGCCAAAATCCTACTCGGTCTGGAAGCGAGTGTCAGTGGACGCTCAGCCCGACAGTTAATGTCAGGGATTTTATGTTCTGAAATACGGATAATTTAAGATTGGGGTCTCAAGACAATTTAAAGTTACATATATGTCCGGGTGGTAACGGACTAAGAATAAAATTGTGACCACCCATTGCATGACTGGTGGTAGGACTGGGTACCATGTAGGAGTACTCACTTGGTATCGGGCCCGAGCGGGTTGGTACCGCCATTTCCCGTGTGACCGGCCATGAAGCATATAGTTGCATTTTGGCTGTAGCAGGAGATAGCCGTTTATTCTTTCGTGTCATATATGTGAAATGAAATGGTGAGCAGCGGCTTGACAATACTCTCGGTATAATTGAGCCCATGAGCGATGGTTACCATTTACCATTAGATGGGCCGTGGCTCGTCTGACACTACATGCAATAAAAAATAAATAAATATATATATTATGCCTTTGACAGGATACTTACGTCAGCAGTTAATTCGTTAAAATCACATTTGTACAGCGGTAGAGAGTAATAGGATTACTAATTAAGTGCACGTGGATTTCAAAAATCTGTTCTATTGAAATACAATTACGTACCTAAGTGCTCATTGCAGGAATTTTGGCAAGAGTAAGCGGGCACCTCGTCGGCTTATGAATATTGAATAGCCTCGGCTCTAAGCCCGCTACAGTTAATCTTCTTTACGCGGCTGTGACAGCCGCTTTAATTATAAAAGGCAACAGCGTTACTGTCGTTTAAAACAACAAATTGAAGTTGTTCATTTAGCTGAACTAGAGGCAAATGCATCCTACACTGTATGTTAAATATAAGATAGATACGTGGTCTGTGAATGTTGGCCTTGTAAATACAAGGCATACTGAGAGAAGCCTAATAGGCTTATATGCCATAGCTGGGCAGGCTATGCTCGGTATTTCTCTTCTCTACGTGATCGAATCCGTAAAGCGAAGATCCGGAGGAAATCTAGAGTGACCGACATAGGCCACCAGATGCTGAAGTGGCAATGGGCAGGCCACATCACTCGACGAATCGATAACCGTTAGAAAAAATGAATCTCGAATGGCAACCATGTATCGGACGGCCTCCCACTTGATGGACGATCTGGTCAAAGACGCAGGAACCCATTGAATGCAGTCAGTACAAGACCACTTGTTGTGGCGCTAACTTGGGGAGGCCTATGTCCAGCAGTAAAACCAAGGACGGCAAAGACAATGGGGTGGGGTCAAGTTGACCCCCAGTCCATGGTCGCGGCACATACCTCTGACTTTTCGAGATATGTCGAAATTATATGTGTATTTGTTTACAATTTTAACACTGCTAGGTGAAGGGTTTTCCTTCACCGAGCAGTGTTATTATGAGGAAACTTGCAAGCCTAAGAGATTTCTCGACGGCTTGTGAAGCCTATCCGCACCTGACTATGTGCACTATGGCTTAAAATTTTATTTATATATGTATAGCATATATGTATAGCAAGCGTAAAATCCCACCGCGCATACAGATTGTTGAGGAAACGAAAGATATATGCAAAAATAGAGCCTCTTGGCACTCTGTTCTCTCTGCCTACCCCACAAGGCAGATAGTGTGATGATAAGTAAGTAAGATACCTATAAACCGTGTAGCACTGTTGCAGGTTAACTAGTTTAATTTACACATAATGACATTATTATTTCCAGTTTAGTATCCAATGCATGTAATTATGTACCAATTATGCTGATTTGCGCTGAATGCATTAATGTCCTTTGTTGTAAATCTCTGGTGAATAACAAATTGTTAAATTATACACAGTAGAATTGATTTATCTTTAAATAATATGTACATAATAAAGCGGTAATTTACTATAGCCAACAAAATTAACAAATAATTTGTACTTTCAAGTAACTGAGCATGTCAAGTGCTAAAGTACAGATCAAAAAATTAGAAACGAGTTGTTAAATAGATCACGATGAAATTATTTTACTCTTACATACATCATTTAATTTTGATGTCTATCTACAGCTATCTAATCAGGAAAGAAATTAATACAAAGCAATCAAAATTATAATGTAAAGGTTTGTGGATACATACAGAAAAGTGATAAATTGGAGCCGCTATGGAGCATAATCGATATATTACAGTGCCTGTGTGTGACTGTAATATATCGATTATGCTTACAAAGTTGTTATATCGTTTTTCGTCAATCTTGTATTCATCCAGATAAACAAATACAAACATAATAAAATCCGCTTGTTTTTATTTTGAATTTAGTTTTATTTTATTAATGGTGTACATAAAATATTTTAGGAAGAGTAGATACTTATATACAGTGTGTTCGGAATAAACGCCGTTGTGACATGTAAATACAATTAAAAGCTTTTTGATGTTTATCCAATGTAGCGATTGAATTAATTTTATTTGAGTTTCACGGCAATTCAGTGAGCTTGACTCGTACAACTGTCCTCACTCTCACACTAGATAATCCCTTATATGCATTCATTCGTTCGTATGAAATTGAAAAATTCTGGCATTAGTAATATAAATAAATGGCTGCACAGATGGCGGAGTGGTTCAGATCGGCCTCTGACCCGAGTGTTGTGTTCGATTCCCACACAGGACCACACTTTGTGTGACTGGGTGTACTTTGTGTCCGTGAAATTGTATGTTTGTAAAGTCCCCCACGATACAAGGATTACTCATTAGTGCAGGGTGTTGTAAAAAAAATATTAATAAAAGGGCCAGGGAACTGTCAGATGTAGCCTGCATGTGAAAATGGTAACCAAAAGGGTAGGTCGCTGTCAGATCACTGAAGTAATGTCACACAGTTCCAGTGGTCCACCAATACAGGCAGAGAGACGACACACGGGGGGTTTATTAAGTGGATGATTGCCCTCTACTACCCTGTTTGTTGCGCCGAACTCCGGGGTGTGCAATTAAGTTATATTTTTCCTAGCTTAATGGAAGGGTTAGGCTTTTTTGTATATTCTTTAGTATTTGATTGAGAGCTGTTACGATGTAACCAATCAAATAATTAAATAAATTGTAAAGTCGCATATTCAATTATACCGGCTACAATATCCGCAAACTTAAAATGCGCGCGTTTGCCTAGACCCCCTACCCAGTTAGATTATCGCCAATGGGTTGCATGACTCCACTCCCACAAAGGCACTTAGTCACAATTTATTGCCATATATGGCCAGCATGCGATCCCGGATGCGACCAGAGTATGCCAGGATTCGAGAACGTTCTATGGCTACTCCAATCGCAAGCGTATAGATAGGAAAAGCTCTAGAACTTAAAATTATCTACCAATAAGTAAGTCGTGACGCAATAGCGCGAGAGAGAGATTGCGATAGTAATCTTAGAAGAGGGTATTATCAGAAAAATATAAGAATTCAAGTGGGTAGAATTGTTTTTTCTCACTCGGAATTATTGTGTGCGTCCAGGCAGAATATAACACTACGCAGAGTAAATAATTACTAAAGTAATTATTTTGCGAATATTAATTTTGCCAGTGCATTCGTGTGACTAGGAAACCCCTAAGGTACGTTTTATAATCAATTCTAATGTAGAACTCATTTACTTTCGTTTTACTTTATTAGTATAATCATATTTGAAAAGTAGATTTTTACGTGTAACTGTTCTATAAAGTTTGTTCTAACGAGATGGTAGGCGTATAATATGATTCGTGAGATCGGTATAATACATACCCACGAATCATTTGTTTCAAAGGTATATAATTATCAAAAAACATCATACTCTGTACGAAACAGAGATGATTATCGATTTATTTAGTACTACACAATATTTTGTACCCACCATATAATTCTTAATTTTAATTGTTGGATCCACCAGTTGGGCCCTAGTAGTTTAAAAAAGTAGATTTCCTAAAAGTTTTGACGCTAAGTCCTTCCTCCCTGCAGAACTGCTGTAGCGAGCGTCGTGTCTTATATATACCGCGTTCGCACATATAATAAAGATCTGATTATAAGGTAACGTACAAGTTTTTTTACAATTCCAAATTAAGCTTTAAAAATAGCCCGAGCGACGAGGGCCTGCCCTTCGACCCAATTAGACCGGCCCGCAGTTGAGTACCCCTAAGCAACAGTCCGGGGAACCCCCTGAGTTGCGCACCACGTCCTGATTTCTCATTGCTCTCTCTCTTTTTTAATTAATTATTTAATTATCATTGTTAATTTTTTCTTTATTTTTTCATTGAATAAAAGAGTAATTTTAATATTCCCTAATAATTAAATAAAAGATATTTAATTATTAGGGATTTTCCCCGTAACAGAGCACACGCTGAAAAATTATAAAATTTGCCCGGTCATTCCAGAGTAACCCCTGTTTTTTATTTTTTTTTCCTATTTTAGATTTATTATTTTACTTAATCCCTTAACCTGCGAACACCTTAGACTGTCAAATACCACATAATCCTGAAGAATGAAGAAATAAGTGAAGTAGACAGGCAATTAAAATCACTTCAGTAATTTTGAATTGGGATCGTATGGGGTGCCGCAGGGAAGTACACTGGGTCTAACGCTGTCTTTAGTGTATATTATGTATATATATGTGATTATCAAATCAATAGTGGAGGTGCAAATGTTTGCTGACGATGCTGTCATACTATTTTATGGTGATACCTGGGAGGAGGTACGACGATTTGCTGGAGAAGGCATGTCTGTTGTCCCTGTATGGCTCAAAGATAGTCTCTTATTATTAAATGTCGATAAAACTAAATTCCTCTGTTTTAGTAAGACAAAGGCATGTTTGCCTAAAACCTTTCAGTTTCGCATTTATTCTTATCCCTGTAACCGTTCTAGTAATGTTTTATATTCACGCTGTAGTTGTCCTACCTTATCAAGAGATACGGAGATCAAATATTTAGGAGTACATATTGATGAAACATTAAATTGGAAGAAACATACTACTCTGTCAAGAAAGTACCGGGAAAAGATCAATAATACACAACATTTTTGTTATTCATCCAAATTTATTTTATTACCTTCAAAGTAGGTATGCTCCTTCAGAAACGATAGACTTACGCCAACGAATAATCCAATCATCAAAACATTTTTTAAACGCTGTTTCCGGAATTGAGTTCAGTTCTCACGGCGAATTCTCCTTTATGTCTTCAACCGATTGAAAACGGGTGCCACGAAGTGGTGATTTGAGTTTAGGAAAATAAAGAAGTCGGCTGGAGCCATATCTGGTGAATATGGTGGTTGCTCGATGGTATTTGTTAAGTTTTTGGACAAAAATTCATTCAAAATGATGGCCTTGTGCGAAGGCGCATTATCGTGGTGCAAAATCCAAGAATTTTCTTTCTACAAATCTGGTCTTTTTTGTCGAATTTGCTCTCTTAAACACCGAATAATGCTCAAATAATATTCTTTATTTACCGTTTGACCTTCTGGCAAGAATTCCGAGTGCACAACACTGCGGTAGTCAAAGAAAACAGTCAACATGACATTGACTTTTGATCGACTTTGGCGTGGTTTTTTCGGTTTCGGTTCAGTTGGAAGTCGCCACTCCGAAGCTTGTTGACTAGTTTGCATGTCAAACTCGTCAACCCACATCTCGTCACCACTAACAATGCGTTTCATGAATGTTTGGTCGGAATTGACTCGTTCTAGCGTGTCCTCAGTGGCTCTCATGCGATTGAGTTTTTGGAGAAAATTCAGGTCTTTTGGGACTAACCGAGCGGTAACATGTTTCATACTCAAGTGATTATTTAAAATGGTACAGATTGACTCGTGAGACACAAAAAGTTCGGTGGCTATCTCTCTCAAAGTTGAATGAGGATTTTCAGTTACTATTTCCTTCACTTTTGCAATGTTAACTTCAGTTGCAGACGTTGATAGCCTACCAGAGCGAGGCAAATCATCCATCACATCTCGACCGCTTTTAAACGCTTTGTACCACTCATAAGCACGTATTTTTGATAAAGTTGATTCACCGTAAGCCTTCTGTAACATTTTCAGTGAGTCGAACACGAAATTCCATTGGCGATGCAAAATTTAAGACAAACTCTTTGTTCGATGTTTTTGTCCATTATGAAATTCGCAATACACACTAGATATGATATAACTAAAAACAGCACTGTATTTAATATAAATAACAGATGCAACTCGAACTTCGCGCCAAAATGGATAACAGTTTTACCTATCTAACAACAACAATAAAAACAAATTTTGAATTTTTCTTGACTGAATGTATATCAACAATTAGCAACCGCTTAAGGAAACTAATATACATTTTTAAAACTTGAGACTGATACCAGACCCTGCAGTTTTGATAGAAACATATACAAAGCCTTGTCGGAATGTTTAATTACTTATTGCATATGTTCATGGGGTTCAGCAGCCAAGGTACACTTGATTGAGCTCGAAAGGGCACAACGGACTGTGCTCAAAGTACTTCTGTGCTTGCACGATACCCAACACATATATTGTATGAAAAAGCTGATGTTCCGACTGTGTGAAACTTGTTTATATATCAATGTATACGTAAATATCACAATAGCATTGTACCTTTTTTAAAACCACCGAGAAAAAAAGATATAAATATCCTGCTCACAGAGTAAATACATTTACCCAAAGACACTACTAATGTTGCACCTAGATTATATAACAAACTTAATCTAACTTATAAAACAAAACATCTGTGAAGCTACCAAATTAAAAATACAATTAAGCTATGGCTTAAGGATTTATTTAGACTACAATGATCTACAAAGTATATAGCTAATAGAGAAATAGAAACAAAGCTGCAACTCACACTTAATCAACATAGATATCCACAAACACCACATACACAAACGCATAAACATACTTATTATAATATTGTAACTACATATTGTACCGAGTTAATACTAAATTTTGTACTTTTAAATAAGATTATAACATGTTTGCTGCACTTGTTATTGGGAAGGAACTGATTCCCAAGATACAGCTCACGCTAGTTTAGGAATCAGGGCTTGGACGCTATTTGTAAATACCTTTGTTACAATAAAGATTATTATTATATATATATTATATATATTATTATTATAATTGTGATTATTTTCATATAAGTTAAAATAAACTAATTGGTTATAAAATGAAACTGTGTTACAAAATGACAATGAAAATTAATTTGGTGTATAATTTTATCGACACGATTTAAAAAATCAAAGGTAAAAAACATGAAAACCACATTTTGTTTAAAATTTTTGAAATTATAAACTGTGAATTATTTAGGTAAGACGGAATAAGCAATTACCTTGAATAGGAAATGAAAGTAAACCTAAGCTGGACTCTCTAAGGCACTTTAAACATTGTCTAATTAATAGCAGATTTTTTTCATAATTATGTAATAACATAGCTTTTTATTACAAATAATAGCAGATAGAAGGCAATATCGGTAACCAATCAGTGGTAAATATCCATAAATTATTCGTAGGTTATATAAGCCAGACAATTTGACAATTTGACAATTTGATATTTTATTGTGAAAAAGTCATGTAAATTAAGTTTCTGCTCTTGTCCCTGTGTCCGTACTATTACATAAAATGTTTAATACACCTACAATATGTACGTATTTTCTGTGTGTGTGTGTGTGTGTGTGTGTGTGTGTGTGTGTGTGTTGTGTGTGTGTTTATGTTACATTTGTCGGAGAAAAACATAAGAGTTCTCTCTCTCTCCCTCTATCTCTTGATTCGTTCCATCAAGATTTACACACATGGCATGCAAATGTTTTTTGAAAACTAATACGATTTTGTTAATATGATAAATTATAGCATTAAAACGTTACCATGTTTCTGATATTTACTAATTAAATCACGTATATCCATGTAATATAATTTAAAAGCGGCAAATAAAATTATGAAACGTGATATTTTAGTTAAATATTAGCTGGTTAATTATTTTATTAAGCAACTTTATCCCTAAAGCTGATCACCTAAGCTTAAGTTTATGCTGGTTAATTACTCGACTTAAAGTCAGCACAAGTTTTCGTACCTATAGATAATTATCACATCGTTTTTCAAAGATTTACTGCCTTTAATTGTTGTTGCTACTTCATGACGTGAAATGTACATCTCAATACCTTTTTATGAGTCTAAATACTAAAGGCCAAAAAAGTTCGTAGGCTAAATAAATAATAACTAAGTACTTAGTTTATTAGTGAACATCAGCATAAAAATTTTTGATATTTTTATATATATTTTTAGCATTTGACATGCTTAGCCATATAAATTAACACAAAGTGTGAAAATGTGAAGTCAAAAATAACAGTCACGAGCAGGATTTGAACCTGTATCTCCTAGATACCGCGTGGCGTCACCCAAGACGTTAAGTGTGAATGTGTTATCGAAATTAACAGTCCTGAGCAGTTGTCACGATGGCTGAATTTGCAAAGTATCTAGGAGATGCAGGTTTAAATCCTGCTCGTAACTGTTATTGTCGATTTCACATTTTCACACTTTGTGTTAATCAGCATAAAAATCAGGAATGACTTTTGTGCACCGTGACCTCTATTAAATAATAGGCTCCTGCTACAGCCGAAACGAAACGATGTGCTTCACACCCGGTCACACGGGAGATGATGGTACCAACCCGCTCGGGCCCGATACCAAGTGAGTACTCCCACTTGGTACCCAGCTCTACCACCAGTCATGCAATGGATGATAATTGCTTACTTCCCTAAGTCGCCTCATACGACACCGATGGGAAAAAATGGGGTGGTGACACTTGTATTCTTAGTCCGTCACCACACGGACATAATGATCTCCATTAGACTTCTTTTTATACTACATGAGTGGCAAACAAGCATACGGCCCACCTGATGGTAAGCGGTTACCTTAGCCTATAGATGCTGACAACACAAGAGGCAGAATTCGCACGTTGTTATCTCCAAGGAATGGGATAGTATACGGATAGGAAGGCTAATAAGAAGAGTTTGTGGAAAAGATACTAAGGAGAGGATAGAAAGGATATTTAAGAGAGGATAGGGAGGGAGTTTGGAAACGTAGGGTAGAGGTTGAGAATATAAACTCATGCTAAGTTAAAGAGATATTAAGTTTTGGACAATTTTATCGTCGGTGAACTTCGGTTCTACTCTATCGAGTGGACTCCGGCACATTTCCTTCAAGCCATGATAAGTGCCTACCTCCAATAAATTATCTGACGGTTATATCCAGATTACTATGAGCTTGGTGGCCAGCGTGGACTATAGACTAATCCCTCTCACCATGAGATCAGCCGCGTGCCTAAAAGTGGGAGAGAAAAATAGTCGTAAAAAAATATTTAGTTGGTTTAGAACGCCGCAGTCGTCCATACAACTTGTTTTTTTCTTAGCCTTATGTATCGCAAGTCCTCGGTTACCCTTTGATGCTCTCACTGGCCTGGTATTTCTTTCCACTGAGCATACCGGGCCAGCAAGGGAGGGTATTAAATATCTATCATACAAAACGTCTTAAAAAATAAATAGACTATGAAAAACTAGTCTAAACTATGAAAAACTAGTCTAGTTAAATCTCAAATTTTATTTTTAGATCTTGGGTCTATTTTTCTTACCACCGAAGGAATGTAAAATGGTTCCGGTGGCCCGACAATAAAGGCAGAGAGACGGCACACGGCGGGTTTCTTTAGTGGGTGAGGGCCCCACACTACCCTGTTCGTTGTCCCGAACGACGAGGTAAAATTTTTGCCACCTAAACAAAAAAAAAAGAGTCTATTTTTCTTTGTTAGCCGACAGCTTTAAAACAAGGTGTAAATCCAAAGAGGTACAATGTATAGTACATTATGCCTCAATGGGTAAATCATGGCATTTGATAAAGGAATAAGAAAGATCTCGTGGACCGACAGAAAAAGAGGCTAGAGAAACATTATAATATATCAGATGGTATTTGAATAACAATATTCAATACTAGATTATCGCCGCGATCCCGTCCGCGTCGACTTCAAAATATAATGGACTTTAAAAAATAACTATGTTACTCTACGGTACACTAATAATATATGAGCAAAAATTTATATCACATGAGAACTATCCCTTTTTTTCGGATAAAAAGTAGCATATTTCAGCCTTTTTTCGTTCCATGGATATGGATGCTAAATTTCATGATCTACTTATCATGAAATAAGGCGTAAATGTGTAACAAACGCACTTTCGTAATTATATAAGTACCGATTTGTAGAATGCATGTACCTACTCAATATTGATGTTGATATACATACGTACATTTAAGTGGGTACTGTTATTACAGGAAGCGTGGCGATTCCCACTATCCCCCATTCTTGGGGAGGCCTATGTCCAGCAGTGGACGTTAAAAGGCTGATGGATGGATGGATGGACTGTTGTTACAAGAATATTGTATTCTTAGGCACTACAAATCAAATCTATAACGTAATTGGCGATAGAAATAGCGTCACATGTAAATGAAGGTTATATGGGTACCATCTAACGCATCACAGCAATTTGACAACGCAATCCGTTTCATTCAAGCGCCTCACAATGCGGAACAAGTGAAATGTAGCCAATAAAAAAGGTTAAACGGAGGGTGGCTTTGCCCTCGATTTTCAATATCCCCCGGTACTCGGCAGGTACGATGGCAAATTTTGGGGAAATCCTCATTTTGTCTGTCAGTAGCATATATTTCATTAACAACGTTTTAAGTTA
Organism: Leucoma salicis; assembly: GCA_948253155.1. Taxonomy (NCBI): domain Eukaryota; kingdom Metazoa; phylum Arthropoda; class Insecta; order Lepidoptera; family Erebidae; genus Leucoma; species Leucoma salicis. The sequence goes on along the minus strand of OX411812.1, from coordinate 11,818,049 downwards.
TTTATGCTATTCTATTTGTATGCATTTGATACAATATAATTACAAGAAAGGATGTAGGTACAGGGGGAAACCGAAACTCACCTACCTAGACCAAATCTGTCATGTATTGAGAAGGTGGAGTCAGGAATCTCTGAAACCGGCTAGCGTGTATGAAAAGAAAATTATAAATGTTGATGAAGTGAGAGATGTATGCCAGAATAGAGCGTATTGGCACTCTGTTGTCTCTGCTTACCACGGAAGGAAGATGGCGTGATGATAAGTAAGATGTTTTATTTCTTATAGTGGCAAACGAGCCACGACCCACCTGTGGTAGTTAAATGGGACCGCCACTCATAGATTCAGTCATTCATTCACTAAGAATACTGTCAAGCCGTGCTTACTTAAATTTGTGGATGCGAAATGAATGGATGTCTATCTCCAATTGCGATCAAAACACACAATGGTATTTCATGGTCATTCACACGGAAGATGGTGATACAGACGCGCACTGACACGATGATAGCTGAGTATTCCCACTTGTACAAATTTTCAGCTCGTACACTACGTTACTAGGTAAGTTACGAGCGCAGTTTGATATTAAATTGTATTGTATTGTACAATACAATTTAATGTCAACCTGCTAGGCCGTGTGGGGCCGGCTTTACGGCACCCCTTCTCCACCCATGGGTGTCGTAAGAGCTGACTGAGGCAATATCGGGGGAGTGGGCAGCAGTACTCCCTCGAGTATTAACAACATCCACTGCGATCACCAACCCCTGCCAAGCGTGGCGATTACGGCACTATCCCCCATATGAACGAAACAGGACCGCTCGTTGTGGCGTTCTCTTGGGGAGGCCTATGTCCAGCAGTGGACATCGAAAGGCTGATGGATGGATGGATGGTATTGTACTTATAACATATCGTATTTTCGCATAATTATTTAACTCCTGTAAAATTTTTTTTACTCTTTTGTTTTCTCATGAAAATGTACCTACCTCCCATTATCTCTGCGCCCACCCATGGTTGACTGGTAGAGAATGCCTCAGGAATTAAGTCCGCCATTGTAAATTTAAATTGTGCTTTGTTTTCTGTTTACATACAGTTAAAATAAATAAAATTATAAGTTTTAAATATCCTCTGAAACGAACGTAGCTTCGGTACCTTTTGACCAAACCGTTTTAACAAATATAAGTGATTTTCCACTTAGGAGAGCAATCAAAGCGAATTGGGACCGAGCATCGGGATTTAGGGTTTAAATTACATAAGTTTAAAGTGATGTTATCACGTGTTTCACACTGTCACCTCGTTAGAGGAAAGGGATGGTTAGTAAATAGGCAAAAAGGACGTATACCTATTAAAGTCAACGGAAAATAAAGATGTTTGGTTAAATAACATTTTATTTGGGAAAATGTGTAAAAAGAGAATTGTAGTGCGGGCGGGAATAGAACCTGCGTCCCTTCCAATCCGGGGAGGTGCTCTAACGTTAGGATCGTCTTCAGAGCGATGCTCGGCAGCGACAGGACTGCCGCCGGTGGGCTGCGGTCGCTGCCTTCTGCGAGGAGGTTGTCTCGCGGAAGGATATAGCGTAACGGTGAAGCCGTCACTCCACAATTATTTAGGAGCTACCTAGGGGTCTTAAAAGAAATTAAATAAGGTTTTAGATAATATTAGAAAAGAGGATTTAGATAATATTACATTACTTTTTTTATTACATTATTACAAAATTTTAGGCTCCAAAGAGGTTTAATAATTTTACAGAACAGAATTGACATTTACAAAAAAAAATATTTACTGACAGATAACTAATTGACATTCGAGTTATATAAAAAAAATAGAAAATATTTTTAAGCAAAGAAAGAAAAAGGCGGGAATCCAGTAGGCGCGTCTTTTGAATTAAATAATATTATTTAAATTTTAATTGCTTAACATTAGCTGTTTTTAATTAATTATAAGCGCCTGGGTTGTTTTATAATTAGTTATAATTCGATATGAATGAATCAAGTGGCGGTAAGGATTTAAAAAGAAAATTACTATCTTCCGACAACGAAACTGCACCATTGAATAAGATGTCTCTCAAATTTATTTCAACTAAAAGGGGCCTGTTTAAAGATTGTCATCATATTTACACCGAGGAAAGACAAGAATATCCCATTTTGCTATCAATTGATGCTGGTGATGAAAGATGCAAGGTAGATATTTTTAAAGTAAATTTTATATTGAAGAACAAAGTCTCCGGTATCAGTTTTGTGAAACAAACCAGCAATTACTTCATAAAAATTTATTTTAAAACAAAAACAGATGCTAACAGCTTTATCTTAAACAAGTCTTTATTACAACAAAATAAGTGGATTGCCAAAATTCCATTTGACCATATAGAATCTCAAGGCATCATAACTGTTCCAATTGATATTTCTGAAGAAGATCTCCTTCGTAACCTGGAAGCTCGCTGCGAAGTAATAGGTGTCAAACGTTTCCAAAAGAAGCTTCAAGACGGCACATTCCTCCCCCTTAGAACTGTCCTGATAACTTTCTTGTCTACGTCAAGACCCGACCACGTGACCTACGACAACATTTGGTTCGACGTTCGTGAATACGTAAGGCCACTTTTACAATGCTTTAATTGTTATAAATTCAATCATGGCAGTGGAAGTTGCAAAAACGCCCAGATTTGCTCCATCTGTTCACAAAACCATAACTATAAAGATTGTCCTAATAAAACTAATGTTAAATGCTCCAATTGTAGTGGCTCCCATGTAGCTATATCTAATTCATGTCCTGTTAAGTCTGCGAAATTATCTGACATTAAAAACAAAATCTTAGGAAATATGACTTATGCAACTGTTACTGGGAAAAACATTAAAACAAATTTTCCTCCCTTACCGAATACAATTAGTAATGTTATTAAGCATAACAGACCTACACCACTAACGGGGCCTTCTCCCCAGAAAAGAGCCACCATCTCAGAGATAATTAATTCAGATATTGTATTAAATAGTATTACAAAAACTATAATAGACATTTTACAAAGAAAGGAAGAGGAGGGTTTTACTGTTTCGTCCAGAGTAATAAAAGAGTCCTTAATAGCTAACTTTAAGTAACATTTATGTTTTATTCACAACTTAATATATTACATTGGAATGCTCGAAGTATCTACTCCAAACTAGATCAATTTATCAACTACATTAATTCTCTTGACCTGGATATAGATATAATCTTACTAAATGAGACTTGGCTAAATCATACAAAATCATTTAAACTTAAAGGCTACAATATAGTTAGAGCGGATTCGGAACGACCTCATGGTGGAGTACTTGTTGCTGTTAAAAATAAATACTCAGTAGATGTTGTTAGAACTGTATCTTCATATACATTTCAAAATATATTAATAACACTGCATCTTAGCACTCTCTCTATTGATATATTATGCGTTTACTGTCCACCTGGAAGATTTAAATTAGACTTGTTACGTAATGCTTTCTCTAAAATCAAATCCCGTAATTATATTATTATTGGTGATTTTAATGCCCACCACACCTCTTGGGGCTCAAACAGAAACGATAAAAGAGGTAATTTATTACAGGAGTTTATGGAAAACCACAATACTGTGTGCGTTAACGATCATAACCCCACTACTTTAGCACCCTTTGGTAAAAATGCCAGTGTTTTAGATTTAGTTTTTGTATCAACTCCATTAAATTCTAGCTGCAAATTTTCCGTATCAGATGATCCTTTGAGCAGTGATCACTACCCTGTTCAATTAAGTCTGATATATCCTAATCAAAATCACAAGCTAAACAAAAATCGTAATCAATTTAATTCGTGTGTTACACCTCCTATTAATTACAATAAAATTGACTGGAGTAAATTCCAAGAAGAATGTAATAACATATTTTCAAAATTTCACCTCACAGGTGATACTTTATTCGATTACAATAAGTTCATTAAGAATATAGAATTAATTCTAGTATTATCTACCACAAAAAGGACTGTTTCTGCTTTTAATTATAAAAGGGTAGAGAAAAAATCTGTATGGTGGAATGATATATATAAAAGAGCAGTTTTTGAGGCCCGGATTGCATTAGATTCGTATAAAAGATTTCCTAATTATGAAAACTACATAATATATAAAAAACTTGATGCCAAGAAAAAGCTTATTATTCTGGAACAAAAGCGTCTAAGTTGGAGTACTCTTTGCTCCACATTTAACAGGTGTACACCAGCTAAAATTATTTGGAATCATATTCGCAAATTTAAGTTTTCTAAAAATATACTAGGTAACATTTATTATTTACAAGACAGTGACAATGCTCGAAATTATTTAGATAAAATATGCCCTTTGAAACAGTTCAGTACTTTAAACTTAAAAAAATATTTTGACAGTACTGGACATAATTCAGCAAAATGGTTACTAGAGGCTTTCAATATAACTGAATTTACTACCGCTCTAGAAAATAAAAAAAACACAACTCCTGGCCCTGATGGGTATTCTTATATTTTGATAAAACATCTTACAGATAATTCTAAGCAATTGCTATTAGAAATTTTCAACCAATTGTGGGTTTCTAAAAAAATTCCTGATAGTTGGAAAGAACAACATGTAGTTCCTATTCCAAAACCTAATAAGAATCCTAGAAATCTAGATTCATATAGACCTATTTCACTGACTTCATGTTTTTCAAAATTATTTGAAACTATGTTAAAATCCAGATTAGAATGGTATGTAGAAAAAAATGTAATAATACCAGATAATCAGTTTGGTTTTCGCAAAGGGAAAAGCACTATAGATAGTTTAAGTTGCCTGATTGGTGACATTTACAATGGTTTCCATGATTATAAGCATACCATAGCTGTTTTCTTTGATATAAAAGGAGCTTTTGACAACATAGATCATGGATTCTTAATCAAGAGTCTGTATAAACTTGGGTTGCCGGGAATGTTACTTGAATGGCTATTCAATTTCCTCCATGAACGCAAAGTAAAACTGAAAGTAAAAAATCAGATTTATGGTCCAAATATATCTTACAAGGGTAGTCCACAAGGTTCTGTAATTTCACCATTAATTTTTATTTTAAGTTTAGTTTCTTTAATGAAAAATATACCTACATCTGTTAAGTACATATTATATGCTGATGATTTAGTAGTATACAGTCAGGATTCCAATATTAAAAAAGCAGAATCAGTAATGAATAGTTGTTTAAAAGTTTTACACACTACTCTCAGCTCTAAATTAAAGTTAGATATTAATACAAATAAAAGTCTTGTGGTTGCTTTTTCTAGAAATGGTGAATTTAAGCCTAGATTACTATACAACAATGTAATTTTACAAGTGAATAGTTGCTATAAATACCTAGGTATTATTCTGGATTATAGATTATCTTGGGTAGAACATATAAATTATATAAGTAGCAGAGCTGAACTTACATTAAATATCATGAGGTCTTTAACAGGGCTGAAATGGGGCTCTGATCCCAAAGTTTTAAAACAATTATACATAGCTACAGTGCGCAGCTATTTTGACTATGGTTGCATGTTTTACTACAATGCAGCTACTCATTTACTTAAAAAATTGGATCTTATTCAAAACAGAGCACTACGTATAATCTTGGGTGCCATGTCCTCATCTCCAATTAACTCTTTAGAAGTTGAAGCTGGCATTGTCCCTTTAACAGTTAGACGTTCATATATTACTGACAAATACTGCCTTAAACTAGTGAGCAGAGACAATGAAGTTGTTTCAAGATGGTTGGAAAACTTCACTTTCCCTGATTATAACCACAGTTCATTACGGGTAACATCATCTCTAAGTGAATCAATTTCTTTTCTAAACTATGAATTTCAAGACATCATATTTTGGTCAAAAACTCTCCCATGTTACTCTCTCAGATATTGTGATACTATCAAGGAAATTCATATCATTATACACAAATATACACATAAATTTGATTTTCTAGAATTCTTACAAACCAAAAGCAATTTTACTGCTATATATACAGATGGATCTAAAACTTCAAATAGGACTAGTTTTGCTTTTTATATTCCTTGTTTAAAGTTAAGCAGAGCATATTGTTGTCATAATTTATTTTCTGTATTTTCAGCTGAAGCTCTCGCAATTATACATGCTCTAGAATATGTTATATGTAATTATAAATTAATGAATGATAAATACTTAATATTAACAGACTCTATGAGTGTATTGCAAGCACTCAAAAACAAAACTATATCAGCTTCTCACAATTATGTATTATACAAAATAAGACATTATGTCAGCATTCTGAGCGACATAGAAATTACAATAGAATTTGCTTGGGTTCCAGGTCACTCTGGAATCATGGGCAACGAATTCGTTGATAGTTTGACGAAGTCTCAAAACTGCTCTTCTTGCACTTGCAAGGTTCCATTTACTGATCTAGTCCCATTTCTGAAACAGATTGTGATGAAGCGTTGGAATATGCTTTTAAGTCATAGTAGGATTACTAAGGGCAAATGGTTAGAAGAGATTGAACCTACCCCGTCTCTTAAGACATGGTTTGAAAAGGACTCTAAATTCCATGGTAGACATTATATAGTTACTATGTCTAGATTGCGTATAGGCCACTTCAGAGTTCCTTCTCATTTGTTTAAAATTAATGTTATTCGTGATGCATCATGCACATATTGTAATAATTGCGATTTTTGTGACCCACATCACATTTTTTATAATTGTAATAAGTTCAATTTAGATAGGTTATTATTATTTTGTCAATGCCTAGACATTGTAAACCACGTTCCGAATTCTGTACAAAATTTACTAAAATTTCCATCATTATATAATTCAATTTATAATTTTGTTATAAATACGATAGAAACTATTTAGTTTTTAGTTTGCTGTTAGACAATTTTTTTTTTTTATTTGTATCGTTTTTGTCCAATAATTTTTATGTTAATTTTGTAAATAGTTTTTAAGATCCGTTTAGGCTGATGGCACTGCCAAAGCCTATAATAAAAAAATTAAAAAAAAAAAAAAAAAAAAAAAAATAAGCAAAGAAACATATAAAAGTTATTGTATAATAAAGAAAATGCACTCCAAATAATACAATACAAATAGTATGTAATTAGTTTCAGCGTAAGTATATTGCGTAAGTAACGTTTTAGGCATGTTAAGTTTAAATATTCAGATTACCAATCAATTAGTACAAGGTTTTAAAAATAGTATAAAGATCTAGCAGTCCAAGGGATCGTTTGAGTGTTAAAATGTTAGTATGATATCAGGATACTCTCCTGAAACACACAGTGTAACCAGACCTCTACTCGTCAGTGACCATTACGGGTTTTAACACTTCAGAGAGAAGAATGGGTGCAGATTACCAGTGGGTAATCCGTATGAATGAGTGTTGATAGTGCGCTACCAGGATATTGTCCTAGAGCACAGTGTAAAATCAAATCCCTACTCTTCAGTGACCATTACTGGTTTTAAGAACACTTCAGAGAGAAGAACGGGAGCACATTACCAATGGGTAATCCGTGTGTAAGAATGTTCTGTTAGTGTAGCTAGAATGAAATTATAGTAAAAGTACTGATTAAATAGTAAGTAAATTAATAAACGAGCATGAGATATAGTTTTATGCCAAAAAGAAAATCGAACATTAGTTAGATAGATAGATAGAAGTATTTAGAAGAGTTTATGCCACAGTGAAAATCAAATAATATAGAGCACTTGTGTAAGGCTAATTTAGAATTTAGAGGAGAGGTGGGTTATTTAGTTCGGGCGCCAAACTGTGGCGTGACGGCTTCACCGTTACGCTACAAGGAAGCGGGGGAGAGGGCCAGGGAGGAGGATTCTTCCACTGACCCAAACCACGGCCAGCGACTAGGGCGGCGCATGCGAGAGTACTAGCGGCTCATGCCGCCCTAGCTGATGCTGCGGGTGGATGAACCGGGGAATGTCCGCCACCCGCAAGGCCTCCCGCGAAGGCGCGATGCTCCGTGTGCGGATGCGTCGCTCAATAGAGGATACCCGCCCGTAGGCCGCCAGCGGACCACTGAAGTAATCCAGTGGTCCGGACAGACGGAGAGACGGCACCCGGCAGGTTTCTTTAGTGGGTGAGGGCCCACACTACCCTGTGTGTTGCCCCGAACGATGGGGTGTGCGGCTAGGTACATTTTTTCCCGCCTAAATAAAAAAAGGGGTGTTTAACATGATCTATATAAGTAAATAAGATTAAAGTGTCTGTTTGTAATGTCTAAATAACAGCTTTTTACTAAATATATATTCTGAATGTCTATAGTTTGTGTCTGTTTGTCTGTCTGGTTGTTAAATGGCTAGACCGATTTGAACTGGTCTTTCACTGGCAGATAGCTAATGTAATTTTGAGTAACTTTAAACCTACTTTTATTTTAGAGAATAATTAGAGTTCTGAAAAATATAAACAAAAATAAGCAGGATTCGAACCTGCGTCCCTTCCAATCGGGGGAAGTGCTCTAAACGGCTAAGCCATTGCAGACTCCTAGTGGTGGCACCCAATCTCCACATCACAATTTGTTGTAGATGTCTTTACGATTTTAATTGCAAAATTAAACTTACTATATTGGAATAAGGACGCAGGTTCGAATTCTGCTTGCAGAAAAGCTCTATTTTCCCACTTTCACAAATAATTTATTAAATTTTTTACTTATAAATTTAAATATGAAGATAAAGTATAGGTGTAGATTATAAATATGATAAAGTGAAAATGAAAATTGGGATATTTGTGCAGATGCTGCAATAGCTTAGCAGCCTTAAGAGTTCTCACCGGGATTGGGGGCTTTTCCTGTGAGTTGAAGTAAAAGATAATATTTAATAACGTATTATTGAGAATATATATCATCAAGTTGTGTACTTATTTGAAATAAATAAAATGGTGAAATGTATTATTGAATTATTTTACTATATATATGTAATGACTAATGCTATGTGTTCAGTAAAACGAATTGATTCGGAAACACGTTCATCTACCAGAGTCATGAAAAAATCTTAGTCTTTTCAATATATAATGAATTACGCGGGAGCCTCCTGGCGGAGTCGATAGTGTAACGACTTCAGTGCACGAGGTCATGGGTTCGATTCCCACTTAGGACAAATCTTTGTGTGGTGAGCACCCAGACGCAGTACAAATATAGCGTCTGGGTGTTTTCTGTCTATTATTATGTATTCACAAAAAAAGTAATATACTTATGTATTATATCCGTAATGTACCAGACCCATAGCACAAGCATTAAGCTTAGTTTTGGGACCAGAGGACGTTGTGTGAAAATGTCCATGAATATTTATTTATTTATTTTTTTAATTATAAAAATCATTACCTCCATATATTGTGGTTTATAATTTTTGCTAATAGAATAATGACGTGTGAAAAGTAGTGTGGTGCAATTGTGTATAGCACAGATCATGGCTACACTGGAATTACTGCTGTGTAAGGCTGTCTATCTATGCCATTAATTGTTCCTCTACGGAAACACTGATGGAGGTCGTTTATCCGGCCAGTTAGTTCACTTAACTACCTACTGTTTTTGCTCTGTCGCGTGCGAGACAAAATAAAGCGGTTTGTAACTAAATAGCTTAGTTTTAGCTAGTTCTGGCCTAAATTGATATAATGACACGTGATGATCACCATTATTATGTCTATGATATTAAAAAAACCAAGCTTACTCATAGTTTATAAGTTTTTACCCACTACTGTCCACTGTTGAAAGTGGTTTGATCGAGGGAAATGGATTTACTCACAAACCATTAAGTTGGTTTATTGCGTGTTGGCAGACTTCACAAGTCGACGAGAAATTTCTCAGGCAGTGAATGAATGATAATTTCTGAACACATCACAAGTAAGGGGTAGAAACCAAGATTTCTTTGCAAGAGAAGTATCGACCCCCTGACGGAAGATCCAAAAAAAATATAAAGTGACCTCATGATACTATTGAAAGAGAAGGAGAATTCTGAACGGAATTTTGAAACCAAAACATCTAAAATAGTGGTACAGCCTTGCTTATCCCAACACGAAGGGGCCGGCCTGTTTGAGGAAGTACCACCCCCTCACAGAAGACCAGCGTAATACAACGGTATACTCATATTGTTGAGTGAGCGCTGAATACCCAAACTTCCTCCTTATCCTTTCCTTACTATCCTGTCTCTGCACCGCCTATCTCTTTCCCTGGAGTTGGCGACGCGCGTGTGATGCGTCTGGTGTTGCTGGCGTTTATAGGCTAGGTACGGTAAATATTTACGATCAGGTTGGCCGTATGTCTGTTTGCTCACTCACTTGTTTTCTATACTATTATAAAGCTGTAACGGAGCTGTGTCTGTACATTTAAGATATTTGAGAAAAAATTACTGTATTAGGCTATATAGACGTGTCTGAACACAAAACATGTGTGCCGTGTGGGGCCGGCTTTAGAATTTTCCCACCCCTCTCTACCCACGGGAGTCGTAAGAGCCGACTGAGGGAATACCGGGGGCAGCAGCACTCCCTCGAGTATTAACAACATCCACTGTGATTGCCAACCCGCCTGCCAAGCGTGGATTACGGCATTATCCCCCATGTCGGGACCGCTCGTTGTGGCGTTCTCTTGGGGAGGCCTATGTCCAGCAGTGGACGTTGAAAGGCTGATGGATGGATGGATGGAACACAAAACATTTTTTTTAGATTTTTGTCTGTTTATCTGTTTGTTTGCTCGCGGTGTAGAAATAGTTAGTACGTCTGGAAAATATAACTCTACTACTAGGTCAGAATGTAAGCTATTAAACAATTCTGGTGTACCTCAGAGTAGTATTCTTGGCCTTCTTTTATTTCTTATATATATAAATGACTTGCCTAATGTAATTAGTTATAATTGTGTACTATACGCTGATGACATTACTCTAATTATAGAAGATAACAATAAAAATAATCTAGAAGATAAGATAACTGAAGCACTGTACAAGGTGTCTGATTGGCTTTATCATAATAACTTGCAAATCAATATAAATAAAACAAAAATGATACAATTCCAGACTTACAATAGTGTACCCATAGAATTAAATATAAAGTGTAACGATGATGAAGTTGAAGAAGTAGACACAATACCATTTCTAGGTATTATTATAGATAAACACTGTAACTGGAAAAAACATATAGATAAGGTTTGTAAAAATCTGGACAGATTTGTTTATACACTGTATCGTTTAAGACAAGTAGCAACTTTAAAAACTGGTATAAGTGCATACCATGGTTATGTCTCGTCAAAATTGAGATACGGTCTTATAATTTGGGGTAATACCCAGACAAAGAGTTAATGTATTTAGTGGGAATGTGTATTGCATGGCAATATATATATATATATATAATAAGTTACTGACTAGTTTTAAGGAATTAAGTTCTATGAATGTTTTTAAAAGACAGTTATTTAATAGATTAATTGACAAATGTTTTTTATAATTTAAAAGAGTTTTTAGATTGTAAAGAATTGTGACACTGAAAATGTTATAAAATAATATTTGTACGCCAGCGGATGGTAGAGTATGGCTAGCACAAAAAATGTCAACACCTACAACTCTGTACCAACGATCTATACGTTACTGTATTTATGGTACCAACCCATATTCTGACCAATAAATATTATTATTATTATTATCATAATTTATTCACATAATATCACTAAATACATTTTAAATAATATGTTATAAAACATAACACAAAATTTAAAAAAATATAAAGTGTCTAGACTCACTGGCAACGGGTACAGGGGCCAAACTGCCAGTGGCTAGGGTCCCAGAGACAGGAACCTCCGAACAATGCGTGCCGTGTCCAGAAGTACCGCTTTCTGCTTCAGACCCTTGACCCAGCCATCCAACGTGAGCCTCTTAAGATGTTGGTCGAGGCTCTTGGCTATCAGTCCATTGACTGAAACGGCTATCGGTACAATGATCGCCGAATCCACATCCCACATGTCACAAATCTCGTGAGCCAAGTCCAGATATTTCATTTGTTTCTCCTTCTTGGCCTTCACGAGATTCTCGTCATGTGGGATGGTGATATCAATAATCATTTCACGGCGCTCAGATCGATCAACCACCACAATATCAGGTTTGTTGGCTACAACAGTTCTTTCTGTGATGATTGATCGATCTTAGTACAGTTATAGGGCCATTTTTGAGAACTGGCTCAGGTACATACCTATAGTACGAGACCTCGACTTCCACAAGCTTGTATTTCAGAGCAAGCTGTTGGTGAATAACCCTAGCTACTTGATTATGTCTGTGCAAATACTCGCCGTTAGCCAGACGAGAACAACCCGAGACTATATGCCTAAGGGACTCACCTGGACGGTGACAGGCACGACAGATGTCTGCTGTCCCGTCCCTCAGGATATGTCTCCGGTAGTTGTTCGTCATGACAACTTCATCAGTAATTGCACAGACAAAACCTTTGGTTTCCCCAAAGAGGTTGCCGAAACGTAGCCAGGCCACGGAAGCTAAAAAGTCTACGTCGGGCCCATGTAAGGCCCGTTAGAACCTTCCGTGGAGCTCCTTGCTCTGCCATACACTCTTGCGGTCGTCAGTTCTGAGTACTACAGGTCTGCGCTAGTTCTCCTTAGCCAAGGAGAGTGGGGTGAGTCCGGGATCTACAGCGACCACATCACGATGCATATCCATCAGCACAGAGAAACCATTCCCTAAGGTTGCACACCTCGCGATTGTGAAAGGTCTTGGCATTCAATTCATTATTATTATTATTATCACGAAAAAACTACTGAACGGATTTAGATGCAATTTTTTTTATTTGATAGGTCTCAATTAGATTTAAAAACTGGTATACATTTTATCTCGCTAGTATATCGGGAACCTGAGATATAACCTAAAAACTAACTAAACTAGGGCAAAGGCTAGTTAATAATAAAGGTCTTTCACCAAGTATTTTTAGCATTTTTCCGAGATATAAAATAGTATCTAGGTATATCGCCGGTATCCGCCGTGTGAGGCCGGCTTTAGAATTGACCCACCCCTCTCCACCCATGGGAGTCGTAAGAGCCGACTAAGGGAATATCGAGGGAGTGGGCAGCAGCACTCCTTCGAGTATTAACAACATCCACTGCGATCGCCAACCCGCCTGCCAAGCGTGGCGATTACGGCACTATCCCCCATTCTTGGGGAGGCCTATGTCCAGCAGTGGACGTTAAAAGGCTGATGGATGGATGGATCTAGGTATATACTTTTCTGGGTTCCAGACTATGTCTGCAGTTTCATGATGTTCTTGAGTTCATGGCGTGAAAGGATAACAAACAAACACATTTCGCAGTTATAATAGGTACTAGCCTTAGCTTGCGGCTCCGCCGCAACCAAAAGCTAGTTTTTAGCTTGTATCACAGGTTCATACGTACGTATACACGTACAGATATAGTTGCGGGATAAAATATATACCAGTTTTTAAATCTAATCGAGATCTATCAAATAAAAAACAGTTGCATCAAAATCCGTTCAGTAGTTTTTGCGTGAAATGCTTTGTGTTCAGACACGTCTATATAGCCTAATACCGTAATTTTTTCTCAAATATCTTAAATGCACAGACACAACTCTGTTACAGCTTTATAATAGTATAGATTAGTATAGGTACAGACTCGGCTTGGTAACGGTTTTATACTCGTAATTATCAATCCATAAATAATACATTATTAAATACAAGTCCAAGACGGACTGCAATCGCAAACTGCAAGCGACACTACTGGTTTCTATGAATTTCTATGAAAATGATTCCGAGCAGCGCGACACTGCAGCGTCCGTACGCAGCGTACAGCTGTGTGTGACCGCAGTACTAGTGGTGACGTTGACTGCAGAGCTCTTAAGTGTATCTCGCAGCTATTGAAACTACTAAAGCCTACAGCCGCGAAATGTGCAGTTTGCTGTCCGTCTCGGAATAAAAAACACTGCGTCCACAGGCAACAATATGGTCGACTGCAGCTGCTTCCGGCAGTTTGCGGCCCGTCTCGGACTTGTGCCTTTATAGATTTTTTGGCAAAGATATGTTCAAACTCATCCAAACTTTGATGTTGAATATACATTAAAGTTTTCAGAAATCAGCGCTCGAGCAAGTAGCCTGCTAATTTAATTAAAGTAAATATTAACTATAAGAGTACGAGATGTGGCGTATATTGTCCCTACATTTTATGTGTTCAATGTACGTACGTTTAGTATACAAGCTAGAATTTTTGATTGTAGGTAATTATGTAATAAACCTTTTTCTTAATTTTTTTTTGTATCTCTAGTGCCAGAGCCTTGCTTATCCCGGCATGAATGGACCAGCTCGGGGACGTACCGCCCTCTCACAAAAGATCGGCGTAAAACAATGTTAGGTAGTCCTACGGTTGTGTTTGGAGCATCGGAGACCCTATACTCTCCTTATTATGCTTCCTATCCACCTCCTATCCCTTTCCTTGGAGAATAATATACTCTCCGCCAAGCTAGTAGTCTAAATTGGAAGGTAAAGATGGTGTCTGAAGCAGAAGATACTTCATCAGGCAAAATGAAATAAAACGCTTGAGGGTTCATAACGAGAGGATCATTAGGACCACGACAATACAGTCACCAACATGTTATGGAAGTTTGATCATGAAACAGACAAAAATTCGGTTGCTTTCCATAGAAAATGAAATATTTTATGAAGAGTCCTCTTAAACCCATCATAATTATAAAATTTGTACAGCATGTTTATGGTTAGGGGTGTTAATGTGTTTTTCCTGTAACATTGTCACCATAATACTTGCCGCACATTGGAGAGACTTTGTCTCCTTATAGCTTCATATAAACTGTTGTTCCTTGTGTGTGTTAAATTCTTCTTGTACAACGACAACATTATGGAAATTATTGTGATTAACTGAATGGTGATTGTGCTCTGTAGTAGTGATGAAACGAATGTTCGCATTCGCATTCGCGAATATTCGCGTGTTTTTCAACAATTCGCATTCGTGTTCGCATGAAACAATGCGAATGTTCTGCGAATATTTTAGTCCATTGAACAGTTACATTTAGGGTTGCGTTTTTCAGAGGACGCAATTTTATTTTTATGATGTGTAGGGGATAGCGATGTAACGAATGTTAGTTTATAAGCATTCGTGAATGCGAATGCGGATGCGAATGTTTCCATATAAGTTAAGTTTTCATATAAGCGCGCGCAAAATATCATACGGGTTTTACATCTAGTGTCACTGTCAGTCACCCATGTTTAAACCGAATATAGCCGAGGTTCATTTTGACAAGTAGATTGAATGAAGTTAGTCGGATTGAGTTCATTCAAAAATATTCGTTGTTCTCCGCCCACACAATCGACCGGACCACCCCTGCGTAAAGCCGTCAGCTCGCATTGTTTAGTCCGCCTATATTCGGCATGAGCTGTGCAAACCTCGGGGACAGTTCACGGAAGTGCTCGCGAAAGCGCTACCGCCCGTCCAGCACCATTCCCAAATACTTGATCTGGGCCGTCTCCTCAATTTGGACCCCGTCCACCATGATCGAGGCGCCAGCAGGTGGCCGATATCGGGGCCCATAGAAAAGTAGGGCCTTTGACTTATCCAGGGCCACCCTAACCCCAGCGCCCCGATCCTCCTGACCACCTCCGAGGTCCCTAAGATGGCCAGGAACGCCGCTTTTTAAATAAAAAAGGAACCGCCTTCAAAAGACACCTTAAACTAAAAACCAAAGAATAATTTAGTATTTACATACAATTTCCGTGCTAGACACCTACTGATGTGTTTGAAGTCGGTGCCTAGTTAAAAATAACAAAACCATACTTATACTCATATAATAACAAAAAAATAGGTAGGTATATATACCTACTTATAATAACATTAACATCATCTAGTCCCAAATTAAGCTTAACGCTTGTGCTATGGGTACCAGCTTACGGATATAATACATATATAACTTTTTTTTTGTAAATACATACGAGTACATATAATAGATAGAAAACACTGTTAATAATAAAGACATCAAGTACAAATGTGAAGAATAGCTTGGGGGTCACGATTAGGTGAGTGCGATAGCTTAGCGGTCCAGTGCACTTCCCTGGATTGGATGGAACACAAGTTCGAATCCTGCTCGAAGTAAAGCACTCATTTTCAAAAAATAATATGTTTTGTTTCTAGTTCCAGTAATGTTCAAAGACAGAGTTAGCACGATGAAGTAGCAATGAGCAGGCCACATCATTCGAAGAACTGACAGCAGCGTCATCTGCTGATTTCAATTGTAAATCTAAACCATCCAGTAATCCACTCAAACACACTCAATGAAATTTACTTTCCATTTCAAACTTGGAATTTGTTGACGTCTACTTCTACCACCGAATAAGGTTAATTCTCTACAGGATAAATAAAACATGTGGGATCAATTTCATATGAAATGTTAGGTACATTTTAAAAATAAGATAATACTACAATATAATTTTACAAACACTTTTCAAAGTGTACTCAAACAGAGACCCCTATTATAACAAAGACCAGTCACATGAAAGTGAAGGTTATATGTATAGGCAGCGTTTAAAATATCAGAGCAATTTGATAACGCAACCGCTTCAGTCAAACCCACAATGGAGCACGAGTGAAATGTTGCCAATAAAAAGGGTCAAATAGATAGCCCCCGGCTCGGTATTCATATCTCCCAACTGTTCGTAGGTTAAGAGGGACGTTTTACGGTTTTTAGATAAGTTATTCTACATTCGCACACACGACTTCTCTATATAAGGTGGAAACTTGGCCATTAATATACTAACTGCCTCGGTGGTGCAGTGGTAGCGTGAGCGACTGCTGATCATGAGGTTTCGGGTTCGATCCGCGGGTCGGGCAATGCTATTGAGCTTTTTCATAAAAAGAAAAATTCTCAGTAGCAGCCCGGAGTTTGGAAATGTGCCCGGTAGACGGCAATTGGCTCGCCTCCTATTACGTGGGACTTAAACATAGCCTGCGAACCGTGGGTGTGTAAAACACCTCTGCCTACGCCTTTGGGGATAAAGACGTGATGCTACGTCCGTGTGGTGACGGAATAAGAATACAAGTCTCACCACCCCATTCTTTCCCACGGATGTCGTACGAGGCGACTATAGGAAGTTAGTAATTATCACCCATTGCATTACTGGTGGTAGGGCTGGGTACCAAGTAGGAGTACTCACTTGCTATCGGGCCCGAACGGGTTGTTACCACCATCTCCCGTGTGACCGGCCATGAAGCACATCGGTGTGTTATGGTTGTAGCAGGAGATAGCCGTTAATTATTTTATTATATAGCTGCGAAATGAAATGGTGAGCAGTGGCTTGACAATATTCTCGGTATAGTTGAGTTCATGAGTGACGGTTACCATTTACCATCAGGTGGGCCACGGCTTGTCTGCCACATTAAGCAATCAAAAAATATTGAGATGGTTGGAGCTGTAGTGCCGTAGAAAAAATCTCTATATCCTCTAAACGAGCCGACAATCTGACGAGTTGTTTGTTTAAACTATCGCCAACAGAGGAATACAAAACGTTGCAGTATTTCAGGCGCGTCGCGCACAAAGTACATCAAGCCGTCACAAAATACGGTAAAAAGCTATGTAGCTGTAGACTAATCTGATTCACTATTCTTCGAAAAAGTTCGAGCTACTACTCAAAAATCCACCCAATCAAAGAGCGATACTCGCGACAATAAAGAAATGATTAGCCTTGAGATTTTCTGTTTTCTAAATTCGAATCTATATGAATACTAGCTGGCCCGGGGATTTGGTACCCCATATTTTTATTTTGTGAATATTTTGCAATAAAATTATTAAGTTACTAATATCGCTATTAAAAAATAGGGGTTGGCAGTAGAAGGGTAAATTTAGGCTTGTATATCTTTTAATAACGAAAAAAATTTAAATAAAAATTTTGACCAAAAAATAGTTTACATCCTATTCCCAGACCTACTGAATATACACACAAATTTCATAAGAATCAATCAAGCCATTGCGGAGGAGAATGGCGACAAACATTGTAACACGAGAATTTTATATAGGTAGGTATTAAAAAAAGATAGAGGTCTGACGTTGGTCAGTTAAGATTTTTAAGTTTTATATCCTTTTTTTTTGTTATGGCGGGAAAAAGTGTTCCTAACCGTACACCCCGTCGTTCGGGGCTACTAACAGGGTAGTGTGTCAGTTTAATATCGTTGACACTTGGCCTTATCTAAAACAAAATATTGCAATATTTTCATTTAATATGTTCATTATATAAAAGTTTTAAGAAATAATTATGTTTTTATGGAGCCCAGAAAAGGAAATAAAACATAAAAAAACATAGCATCACGCCTGTATTCCTCGAAGGGGTAGGCAGAGGTGTATTACACACCCACGACTTGCCAGCTATGTTTAAGTCCCACGTAATAGGGGGCGAGCCTATTGACGTCTACCGGGCACATTTCCGAACTCCGGGCTGCTACTGACAATTTTTCTTTTTAGGAAAAAGCTCAATAACATTGCCCGACCCGGGGATCGAACCTGAGACCTCATGATTAGCAGTCGCATACACTACCGCTACACCACCGAGGCACCAGAAAAGGAAATAGGCTATTTAGATATTTTTATATATATTTTTAGCATTTGACATGCTTAGCACTATACATTAAACACAAAGTGAAAAATGTGAAATCGAAAATAACAGTCAGGAGCAGGATTTGAACCTGCATCTCCTGGATACCGTCCAGATGCTTTACCAATTCAGCAATCCTGACAATCACAAACCCCTAAATTTTTTTTTTAATTTTTAGATGATTTTTTATTTTTTTTTGATACAGCATTAAAAAATACATACAACCCTAAATTTTCAACTCTCTACGATCAACCCCTATTTTTTATTCGTTAATTATAAACTTTAATTTTTTGGCAAGATATTGATTTTTGTTTTGTCATGACTGAATAAAAAATATTATAATAAATTTTGTATTACTCTAAATTTTTCATCCCTCTACGATCAACACCTATTTTTATTTGTTAATTATAAACCTTAATTTTTTGGCAAGATTTTTATTATTATTTGTCATGACTTAGAATATTTTTTTTATATTACTCTCGATTTTCCACCCCTCTACGATCAACCTCTATTTTTCCACCACGATTTTTATTTTTTTATTTTTCACAATTTCCTTTGATTATGATTTTTTTCTGAATTCAATTTGATCTGCCGCCTTCATCCGTCGATAACTGATCAGCTATCAATCGATTAGTTATCCCGGCTAGATGTCTACCGTTGTCACCTCTCATCCAGCAAACATCACGGAGTAAGGATGAGAAGAAGCCGGTCTCCTGTCTTACTCTTTTTTTTGGTTTTATTTGTGTATCGATCGTATCAGTGACTGTTATACGTATTATTTTAATTTTTCTGTGCACCTCTCATGTTAATTTTACTCTCATCGTAAATTTATTATTAATTTCCAGTGCAATAATTATTTATTCGCAATTTATTAATAACTGATAAATACAGTTTTAACTATTAGTTAATTAAGTGATCTCATGTAAATAAACACGTGTTGTGAGCTTCCGCCAACAACGGCCATTACCGTACCTGTAATATTGTACTTAACATTTTTTGGAAATAGTTTTAAATCAAAACGAAAACGTGTACGTGTTTAATAAATATACCTGTTTTATTATTGTGAAAAGTAAGTCAAATAATAAGCAAACGAATACAATATTAATTCACTATTTTTCACCAATACACTGATAGAAGGATTTATTAATTATTAATAATTTTATTTATTTGAAGACAATTATAATAAATATTTTTTAACATTCAATAAAAATTTATTTGGGAATAAAGTACATCCTAAATAAAGCATACTTTCATTGTCTACAACGCTTTCGATTATAAGTAAATCCCCGCCCACTTATAGTAGATAGTTATTTTTATTGAACTAAAAAAATGTTTCCTAGAAATAATATACATGGCAAAACAACGTTTGCCGGGTTAGCTAGTATTTATATAAAAATTGATAAATAACGAACTTAATGAAATATTAAAAATAAGTAAGTATTAATTGTTGAATTACGTGTGGGATTACTTGAGATAATTATACGTGCGAAGAAATTCTATTTCAGAAGCCAAAATATGCTAATACAGGATTAAAGGCTTAAGTTAATTCAAGACGTAAGAGTCGAATCACGAATTTAACAAAGGGATTCTAGTAATTAGTTTTCTTCGTAGTTCAATCGACTGATTAAAGAACTTGCAAACTGCGAAGGATTTTCTATTTAGATTACCAATCTAATTGCGTTGTATGAAGTAAATTTTCTAAGTTCCACCTCACAAAATTTACTTCATACTTATTTTATTTTGAATAACATTTTTAGTAATTTTAAAATTGAATTAATAATTTTCTTACCTGATTTTGTTGCAAATAAGGTAAACCTATATTTTCAGCGAATCATCGAATAAATAAATTGTATAAAGATTAGCTTTTATTTTTAATTAAAGTTGTTAAAAATATATAGGTTTTAACTAAGAATAAGCAAATAGCTATAAGTAATTCAAATGTTTAATTGACAGCTTCACAGTAAAGGTGGATCACATATAATCATAATTATCTATATTTTAAAAATGTCAGTGAAAAATATAAAATATAAGCATATCATATACATATGTACGTAAATAAAATAAGGGTGATGTGCTATATTTATTTGGGCACCGTGAATGTATGTCTCGTTTATCTCGTTGACAAATGACACAAGTTTACTACAATAGTTAGAGCAAAGAATGACAATCATAATCTAAACACGATGACAGCATGATAATCATATTCTAAAGAAAGACTTCGACGGCTAGGTTCGCCAGGCAGTGACATTGCGGAAATTGAAGCTATAATAGTGAATGGTTTAACGTTGACTTGCAATTTAAGAGATGAAACGTTATGGGGAGTAAACTTATACATTTTGAATATGGTATAAATACAAATAAATAATATAACATTTGAATTCAACGAACATACGCATTACATTAAGTGCTATTTAAAATTTCTTCTTAAATAAAAAATATAGTTATTAATTAATTGAATGAGGTGACACTTGGTGGAAGTCCATTGTTATTATTATAGAATGAACATTTTAGGAGGAGAGCCCACCACTCAACCACGGATTGTCAATCCCGGTTATCTTTGATCACACGCAGAATAACCTATGATTGCCAATCCGCACTCTCACAGATAGAGGAGATTGTGATAATAGCAAAGTAGCATGCACGATAGTGACAAAAAATTCACCAATGCGGCACAACCATGTGATACGGCAGGACTCTCAGAACCACAACGTTGCAATATTCCGCAAAAATCCGAACACAAATTCGACACGTGTTTCGCCTTTACATGAGGCATCCTTAGGACCGCTCGGCAAAAAAATGGTTGCCAAAAATTGTGTCCAAAGATAACCGGGACTGACAATCCATAGATGAGTGGTAGGCTCTTCTCCTAAAATATTTCATTCTATAATAATATAATTATTACCATGTAAGCAATAATTATAAGTGTTGTTTCCATTTTGTATAATTTCACACTGTTTATCACCTAAGGAGTATGTATATTTAGATATTTTTACCTATATATATTTTTAGCATTTGACATTCTTAGCACTATAAATTAAACACAAAGTGAAAAATATGAAATCGAAAATAACAGTCACGAGCAGGATTTGAACCTGCATCTCCTGGATACCGTCCAGATGATTTGCCAATTCAGCCATCGTGACAATTGCTCCTGACTGCTAATTTCGATACCTAACACATTCATACTCAACGTCTTTGGGTGACGCCTGCGCCATCTGTCGGAAGTATTTTCATACATTATACCGACCAGGTAAACTTAATTTTACAATTAAGATATTTTACCTAATAATGACGCAAACCTTATAAATATTTAGACATTTTTACCTATATATATTTTTAGCATTTGACATGCTTAGCACTATACATTAAAAACAAAGTCCATCCATCCATCAGCCTTTTGACGTCCACTGCTGTACATAGGCCTCCCCAAGAGAACGCCACAACGAGCGGTCCTGTGCGCTCATATGGGGGAATAGTGCCGTAATCGCCACGCTTGGCAGGCGGGTTGGCGATCGCAGTGGATGTTGTTAATACTCGAGGGAGTGCTGCTGCCCACTCTCCCCGTATTCCCTCAGTCGGCTCTTACGACTCCCATGGGTGGAGAGGGGTGGGACAATTCTAAAGCCGGCCCCACACGGCAAAACACAAAGTGAAAAATGTTTATTAATTTTCGATTTCACATTTTTCACTTTGTGTTTAAGGAGTATGTAAATAATAAATATGTCTAATCTCCACCCACTCACCACACCACTACACTTCACATACACCTACGCCGCTATAGGGAAAACCGGTACCTATCAGACAGTTCGCATGTTGCTTTTGAGAATGTGCTAATGGAAAATTCTTAATATAAAAACAAAATATAACAGTTTTTGTAGGAGCCGAAATATGAACTTTTTCGCGGTTAAAACATTTATTTTGTGTCAAGAGTACCTATTACAATTATTAAGTAAACTATCATACCTATGAAAAGGAGATTACGTACCTGTTGCAGGCTTAAAACCGATGACTATTCAATATTCATGATCCGACAAGCTGGTCCTTAACTCGTGCCAAAATTCCTGTAAGTACTTACGTAACTACGTCATTGTGGTTTAGTCGTGGTTACATGCAGGACCACAATAGTTCACGTAGCCAAATTGTAGCCATCTAAAAACATAGTTCCATATGTTTTTAGATGGGCGGAAAACTACAGATATTGTGGCTTACTATTGTGGATTTTTGCTATTTATTATTATGTTATTGAACAAACCTTCCTCTCCAACTCGTATTCCTATTTCTGTAGTGGACAAGGAACGTGCCAGGCCATGTTTTGTTAATGTCTAGAAGCTATGGTAAGTGCTTGCCAACGTGCGAGCCATATGATTACTGGCAACCCTTGTAGTTTTAGCATTAAAAAATCTGTAACATTTGTGAGTCTTTACAAATACTTTTGAAAGGTCAAAGTTACGTTTTGTCAAGTTAATTTTTTTATTGCCTATGGTGGCAGATGCCACGGCCCACCTGATGGTAAATAGTAACCGTCCCTCATAGACTCAACTATACCGAGATTATCAAGCCGCTGCCCACCATTTCATTTCACACGTATGAAGTGAAAGAATTAACGGCTATCTCTGCTACAACTAAAACCACGGAGTACAGAAAAATAGACTAAAACACACCGATGTGCTTCATTGCCGGTTACACAGGAGATGGTGGTACCAACCCGCTAAAGCCCGATAGCAAGTGAGTACTCCAACTTGGAACCCAGCCCTACCACCTGTAATGCAATGGGAGATAATTGCTTACTTACCTTAGGTCGCCTCGTACGACACCCGTGGGAAAGAATGGCGTGGTGACACTTGTATTCTTAGTCCATCACCACACGGACCAACAATGATGTCGAACTCGATATATATCCATCATGTGCCCGCCATGCGCCATCCCTCCGCCTCTAAGCACTAACATCTACGCCTCATTCAGCCAGGGTCTCTACGTTATGATAATTAAGCACGAGAGTAAAAAATGAAACTTCTCTTTTATTAACTTCAAACGATATAAAAACGGTAGACGCTATTAAAATCGATAGCAATTTTACTGTAACAAGAACGTTGTACTTGTAAAAACTGCAACACCAGCAAAGTTCTTTGTTTTTGTGGGCCTTTACTTTAAAACTTTATATCGTAGTCTTAAAGAATTCTTTTAAGTAAAAAATTTTTGTTATTTAAGTTGTAAAATTGGAATCACTGGAGGCGTACCGACGAATAGAACATCGATTGGAAATTATGCTCGTATCTATCTACTCACATATCTATACTATTATAGAAATGTGAGCTCAGTCTGTACTTTTTTCTCTCGATATTTGTGATAGGTAATAATTTTAAGACTTATTGATTCCAATTTTCATTTTTCAAATTTAGTCTGTCTATCCTTTTACAACTCAAGAATGCTATATATGCGGCTATATTTTAATGAAAATCAGTGTGTAGAAAAAACACGTCATCGGAAACATGATAGGCTATATATAAATCTTATATTACAAGATCCCAGGTTGCCAGACTTCTTTAGCTGAGTAACAATTTTTTTGGGATTGAGTAGTGATATATGAATGTAGTCATTCGCTAACCTAGGCCGATAGACAATTTCTAGGTATGAGGTGTAAATGTTACCTAAAAACATTAATCATTTATATTAAAGTGCTTACTGTCTTGAATTATGTTTCCCAGAATGACGTTAAAATTTTTAGCATGAAATTACGAAAATTTGATGGTATTTTTAATTTGTGTATGTGTATTTAGACATTTAGTTTCGATCTCACATTTTTCACTTTGTGTTTAATTGTGTGTGTTTCTGCAAGTATTTCAATACTTTACATAACTATTCAGACCAATCATAAAGGCTATACTTGCGGACTTTTGGCTATTACGATTTATTTGGCTACTAATACGCTGGCGTTTAAGCTTAGTGTCATCTTAATTTTGTTTTGGGGAAGGCATATATACGTTTAAAGTACATAACTAAGACTACACTATATCCTATACACTTTGTTACTCAGACTGGATGTATATATCTTACCTAACTTTTAACTAAATAGATATCTATAAATTTTTAACTAGAGAGGGTTTCTGAGGAAAGCCGTGTACGTAGTATTTAATACTTTCTGATATATCAGCCTTGGACGTCTATCATCTAAGTCCACCCGTGATCAGGAATACTGTAAAGTATTCGTAACGTCGGGATAGTAGTAAAATCAAGTAAACTCGATAGATTCCGTAAACGTAGTTTGATTTCAAAACGTAGTATTTATATAAAAATCTGTAGGAGTTAAAATGAGTGATGAATTTGTGTGTAACCTTATATGATAGAAGCATTTTATTTTATTTCTATCTTAGAATAAATGTGTTTCAGTGATTTACACTTTACTTAAGGGCATTAAATAGGAGATTGAATGTTAAAACACTATCGCTGACGAAAACGCGGGTAACATTAATTTTGGGTGGTGGTTTTCAGTTCGGCTGTGATCATAGATGTTGTAAAGTACTAGACTGAAACGGCACTACAATAAAATATCCAATGAACGCAATAAAAGTGTAAAGCTATATTTTATAATGTCTAGTATAGCGTAAACATCAGAATAGATAACATGTGAATGATATTTTTCTAGCACCCAACATACTGCTTCTATGGTGTGCAGCGGTAGTGTAAGCAACTGCAAGGTCTCATGTTCGATCCCCGAGTCGGACAGTGTTGTAGAGCTATATCGTAAAAAGAAAAATTTTCAGTAGCAGCCCGGCGTTTGCAAATGTGCCCGGTAGACGGCAGTAGGCTCGGCCCCTATTACTTGGGACCGGCGAACCGTGGGTGTGTAATACACCTCTGCCCACCCCTTCAGGGAATACAGGCGTGATGCCATGTTTTTTGTGGTGTTTTCAGAACAACATAAAAAGATAAAACAACATAAAAAGATAAAGATAAAACTAGAAACAATATTGTCTAGTAGATCGAAACAGTCAAACTGGTCAACTGTAAAGAATAGATGTGCCTTTCCAAATGTCCAAAGCTCGACTTCAACAAAAGTTTGCTTTGCCGGCATGCAATAAAATGCTACTAGGTACATATTAAAAGCATATGTTTTTAGCGGACAACATTTTATTCAATTTATATGAAACAGTTATATAATAGACATTATCTTGACTTCTGTAAATTATTCCAAGAATTGATAGAGGTGAACTTACTGTGACACATTCTGGATACTTTAGTGTGTATCAAGATATTATCAGTATCGTTATTCAAAAGATCAGTATTGACAGCATCTAATAGTTTCTGTCCTAGACGATACTCCATTTGGCCCCTTAAAAGATTGACAAGATACACCGGCCGACGTTTTGTTTCTTGTTAGTACGTAACTGACGTTATCGGGATTCACTATCTTGAAAATCTTCAATGGAAACCTATAGAATAACTAAGGGTATTCTAAATTTTGAGTTGTTTATGTCAAGATAACATGTATGAAAATATTATTTAGTTAACAGTATAGTACTGCTACCTAATTAATTATTCATTGTAACACATTTAATGGGTCTATAAGCAAATGAAAGTTTTTAAAATATTATTATTTTGACTAACACCGACGTTTCGGCTGAGGTGACGGTTGGGTTGGCTGGTGCAACTCGGCCGAAACGTCGAGGTTAGTCAAAATAATAGTATTTTAAAAAGTTTAATGCATGTATAGACCCGCTAAATGTGTTATAATGAATATAAAAACGCGAAAGTTTAAAAATTAATTAATTACTCTTGAAACACTTTAAATGCCTAAAAATCTACGAATTCACAAAATTTAAAGTTTGTTTCTTCATTTGTTTAATTCTTGCAGATTTAGTTTTGACGTCTGCTTAGTATTGTGGCATAGTAACAGAGCTCATAATTATTTCGTTTCATTAGTAAAAACCTACACTATTATATAGTTCAATGTCAAGTTATAATCATACTCCGCTTTTGATACGAGCCCTCTACTTCACGGGTAGCAGTACTTGTTATTTATTAAATTTACATTTTTACTTGAATAGCAACAAAGGCTGCTCACAAATCAATTAGGCGATCTAAAGCCTGACTATCAGATAAAAGCGATGGAATTTCTTTTATATTCGTGGTTAAAAGAATTCGATTACATAATACTAAGAAGATTAAAAGGGCTAGCACAACTCCTTTGAAATAAGATAAGGTAGGTAGCTATTTAATTATTGGAAGGCTTTTCGCTGCGCAAAGCTTATTTGGGTGATTTTAAATTTGGAGCCTACCTGATTTAGCTATATAGAATTAATTTCATTAAACTCTTTGATCACTAAGTTTCTAATCCCAAAAACATTACGAAGGGTTTTTTTTTTATTGTTTAATATGTAAACTAACCTTTGCCCACGGCTCCACCGCAGCCAAAAGCAGGTTTTTAGGTTATATCTCAGGTTCCCGATATAGTAGCGGGATAAAAAAATATACCAGTTTTTATGTCTAATCAAGAGCTCTCAAATAAAAAAAGTTGCATCAAATCCGTTCAGTAGTTTTTGCGTGATGCGCGAACTAGTGGCTGAAATGGTTAGACTGTTTGTCCCAGATGTACCAAAACAAGTACTTAGACCCTGAAAGCAAATATTGTTAGCTATAGGTACCTCCTGCCCGTACAGTGTCACATGCCAGCTCTCCTTTTATATGTGCACTGATTATGTTAAATAAACTTTTGGCTACAGCAACTGAGTGTGTCTCTCTGTTTGCTGCAAGGTAGATTGATGTGTGGATAGAAGGTAGGTAATTTAAATAATTTACTGTTTATATTATGTCTTTATGATTTTTATCAATTGTATATCTATTATGTATAACGAATTGGTTTTCACTGTAATGTTATGCAATATTTTTTTTTTATTGCATGTAGTGGCAGACGAGCTACGGTCCATCTGATGGTAAATGGTAGCCGTCGCCCATGGACTCGACTATACCGAGAGTATTGTCAAGCCACTGCTCACCAATTCATTTCACAGATGAAATGAAATATAAACGGCTATCTCCTGCTACAGCCAAAACGCAACAATGTGCTTCATGGCCGGTCACACGGGAGATGGTGGTACCAACCCGCTCGGGCTGGATACCAAGTGAGTACTTACACTTGGTACCCAGCCCTACCACCAGTCGTGCAATGGATGATAATTGCTTACTTCCCTTAGTCGCCTCATACGACACCCGTGGGAAAGAATGGGGTGGTGACACTTGTATTCTTAATCCGTCACCACACGGATAAATATTAGTAGATAGCTATAACAATTTTGTTATTTATAGCTTTATTATTTAGTTCTATACATTAAACACAAAGTGAAAATAAAATAATTATTATTTAGTTGTTTGAATAGAATAGGTGGGTGTGTAGGTTGAATAGTATAGGACGACTCAGGTGTGACTTTGCAAGAACCCCGTGATAATCAATGGCCTTTTTTAATATATCGTTATCCGAAAATTTCAAAGATAATTTTGAACTAGTAGAGTTCAGTCTACGACTCGGCCAATATTTGCACAACTCTTTAATTTAAGAGGCGAAACCGTTTTAGGCTAATTATACTTTACCTTTATGAGGGACCCAAATATAAGTCAACATCGCTTGAAACTTATGTAATTTGTACCCTTAAGTTAAATGACCAGTCGGAATGTTGATTGTGCTTCGAACAGAAAAAATGTCTATGATATTTTATTGATGCGAATTATATGAATTGTATAAAAGTCATTTAAAGACATTTTGACATATAGATTAAACTAGGTTTTGCCAGTAGCATCTATCATAGTTACATATAATGTAAGGAGCTAAAAAAAAATAGACATATCACAGGAACCCTAAATTTTTGCGGGATAAACTCTGCACGCTGGACTAAATTTTTACGACCCACGCCACCTATCGGATGTATTTACAGTAGGAATTTTAATAACAAAATTAATATAACTATATTAGATTAATTCATGTAAATGCATCTGATAGGTAGCGTGGGTCGTAAATACAAAAGTGAAGTGCCTAAATAGCAAAAAAATTATTTATTCATTATTTTTTTTCAAATATCTTAAATGTACATGTCTGTACCTACATTATATCTTTATAATAACAGCTACCTATAGATAAAGTATTACGTAATAAAAAAAAGGTTTTTATAATCTTTCTGAATCCCATCTTAACTCTATTACAATAATTATTTACTATTAACTTTTGCCCGAATTCGTGGACAAATACCTACATCCCTAAGGCACATAAATTACCTACTTGCAAATATAGCTATATACCTAAACAAACTCAGTTCTATATTTAAATCGTTGAGTAGTGTATATAACAAGGCGGTTTGTTTTTATAAATAGGTACCTACTATAAAAAAATATCGTGTAAAAAGTAATTAATATTTTGGCTGCACATACGACGTAATGTAATTTGGTACCAACCCCCCAAATTAGTGGGTTTGAGATCCACACAGACACATGTTTGAAATGTTCCTTATATCACAAGACTAATTCTGCGCACAATGTTGTCTTGATCTATATTTTTTATCATTTGACATGCCTCGCCACTTTTTTTGTTTAAAGTACAAATGATTTGTGAATAAGGAAAAAGAGATTTTTTGTACTAGCGGGAATCGAACCCGCGTCTTTTCCAATCCGGGGAAGTGCTCTAATCCACTGAGCTATAGTACAGATCTTTCGATCATCCATGCAGCGGAGCATGTCAAATGCTAAAAAATATAGATCAAAAATATTTAGAAAATCGCGCCATCAAATAGTATGAATTTTAATTGCAAAATTAAACTTACTATATTGGTATTTAGATATTTTTATATATATTTTTAGCATTTGACATGCTTAGCACTATACATTAAACACAAAGTGAAAAATGTGAAATCGAAAATAACAGTCAGGAGCAGGATTTGAACCTGCATCTCCTGGATTCCGTCCAGATGCTATATTGGTTTAATGCATGTAAATGCTTCCGATAGATGGCGTTGATCGTAAAGACAAATGTGATAAGTAGATTGGGATGATCGAAAGATCTGTACTATAGCTCAGTGGCTTAGAGCTTTCCCCGGATTGGAAAAGACGCGGGTTCGATTCCCGCTAGTACAAAAATCTCTTTTTCCTTATTCACAAATAATTTGTACCATGTTGTCTTGAAGAACAATGTTTATCTATAATAATAAAATCATATGCCATTGGGCGCTCATCATGGAAAATCCAATAAATAGATTTCAATTAAGTTATAATACTTAGAAACTTTGCCCTTATCTAAAAAAGTGATCGTGATATCTTCATCTATAGGTATACATAATCTATAAAAAATATGAATTGTCGAAATGTATAGGCGCATAACTTCCGAACGATTTACAACACCAAATTGGATAACTCTGTATTGTGTTCCTTATTGTCAGGAAGAAGGTTTGTAGAAATGAAAAAAAAAATGTACAGATATGTTTTTGAAATCTCATAATATGAAAGTTGATTGAGAGAGGGAGATAGAAAACAGGGGAGAAATTATTGAGATATCTTCATATAAAGTTAGAAACAACGATTTTTATAAGCACTACGTGTACCTACAGTTATTTGTGTTTTCTATTAATATAATAAGCAACGCTGACAGATTGGGGGTATCACCTAATTTTTAATAATATTATACACAACACCTCAAAGAATTCTTTAAGGTGATATTATATAAATATATACATCTTTGACTGGAGAGAATCATGCTACATTTAAGTATTACAGTAATGGTTTCTCTTATTTCCAAGATGAGACTAACGAGAGCCATAAAAATAAATTACCTCAGGGTATCACCATTAATGAAAATAATAAAATATAACGACTAATGCGAATGCACGCGTGGTGAAACTAATTTCAAATTCTTGAGAGACAAAGTTTTTGTATACTTGGTTCAAAACTAAAATATAAATGTATTCTTAGTGAACTGCAAGTGAAACTTCAGATAAAACTTTTGTGCATCAGTTACCTATACTAAAACGCTGTAACAGTCTGTAAATTTAAGCTTTTTGACAAAAAATGGATGTAGATATTAGGCTATCCAGGTGTCTCTGAACACAAAACAATTTGAAGAAGAGAAAGCAGCTGATCATGTCATGCGCTAAAATACAGATTATAATATTTAAAAAATCGCACCATCGATTAGTATACATTTTAATTCTCATAACTTTTTATATTGGAATAAAATGTATGCAGAAATCTCCAATAGATGGCGCGGGTCTAAAAGACATCTTAAACAAATGTGGAGTTTTGATGTCACCGTTATTGCACGCCTCATACTGCAAAGCGTGTGAGATTGTGCTCTGCTCTCAACATTAGGTGACTGTAATAGCTTAGAGGTTCAGAGTACTTTGGTGCGGACAGATTACAATAATCCACTAACCGCACCGGTGCAAACTTTGGAGTGTATTCGCTATAGAGATAAGAGAGACTGATGTATTTCCTAGGAATAGAGAAAACTTACCTATGATCATTGGTACTGGTGTACCAGAATACTAAATATTCTGGATAATGCATATCAATGCCATGCTATTCATTATTGCTATGCATTGAATTAATCAATTGTTAATACGAGATACTTTTATTTTTACTATGTCTTTTTTACGTTACCTATACATATACCTAAATATAAACACATCCGATAGGAGGCGTGGATCTTAAAGCCCTCTTAAAACACATGTGAAGTTGAGATTGTGTGTTCCCATTAGACGACTGCGATAGCTAAGCAGTTCAAAGCACTTACCTGGATTGAACCTGCGTCGGTTCAAATCCTGCTCGCAGTAAATCTCTGTTTTTCCACTTTCACGAATAATTTGTTATATTAATGTAGCTGAGCATGTCAAGTGCTAAAATACAAATCACTAAGCTTACTTGGTACTAGTGTACTAGATTGCTAAATATTCTGGATAATGCATAAACATACCATGGTATTCATTAATGCTATGCATTGTTTATCAATTGTAAGTAGGAGTACCTCACTCAATTGGCAGAACAATTAAAGGTTTTATATTTATTCAGTCATCAACTTAATACTACTAGCTATATAAGCATAAGAAAAATAAAAAAAAAAACTTTGCTTCTCATCATAGTCCAAAAAGTTTACCCTGTACCTATGCTACAAAATAAACACTCATGTTTCAATCCTAAATGAACACACACCCACGTGAAATACCTCGCTAATAAATTATTACCAACATGTTGTGTGGTCAAGCTTCAAACTGAATATACGTACATCGAGAGCATTACCCTGCGCACTGAAAATCAGTAAAGTATAAAAATGAACATGTAGATAAAATTGCTTCATCTCCGATTTTATTATGATGTCACCGTTTTATTTCATGCAATAGGATTTGTAGCAGGCGATAGGGAATGAAAAATTAAGCGGACAGTATCATTGCGAAGGAATAAAACTCGAAACGAAATGCTATGCCAGCAGTATATTAATTTCCTTCCCATTTTTATAATGGCGGTATCGAAAAGTGCTAAAATATATTTTTTTAAATAAAACCGTGTGGGGCCGGCTTAAGAATTGTCCCACCCCTCTCCACCCATGGGAGTCGTAAGAGCCGACTGAGGGAATACCGGAGGAGTGGGCAGCAGCACTCCTTCGAGTATTAACAACATCCACTGCGATCGCCAACCCGCCTGCCAGGCGTGGCGATTACGGCACTATCCCCCATTCTTGGGGAGGCCTATGTCCAACAGTGGACGTTAAAAGGCTGATGGATGGATGGATGGAAATAAAACTTTAACGTTTGGAGGTTCTATGTGTATTAGATTACCGTTTCACAAAAAAAAACAACACGAATATAGGTACTAGTATAAAATTACATACACATATTCATATACAACCGTATTTTTTTAGTTTTAAAAATTACTAGAATATAGCTCTTAAATCGCCAACGTTACTAATAACTAACACGAGTGCTTGAGTCTAGTGCATTCGCAATGTCGCAATTTTAATCGCCATAAGCGGCCAGATTCCGTAGTAAGGTTTTTTATGAGAAGAACCAGCTAGAAACTCATGAGTCACTTTTTTAAATCACCAGTTACTTACTATGTTTAAATTTTTATACATAACCAATGCCGGTGCTAACCAAAAACATATTATGATAAAAAATAAAATATAATGGGATATGTGCTTATTTAAAATAGTATTTTAAAATGTGGAGAGAAGTTTGTCTGTTTGTATGTTCGCGCATCACGCATTCTTAATACAATTTCTTTTATTTGATAGGTCTTGATTAGACTTACAAACTGGTATACGTTTTATCCCGCTACTATATCGGGAATCTGAGATATATCCTAAAAACTAGGCTAGATTTGTTTATGTTCCAAATAATCCGAAAGTGTATAATAATCTTTTTTACTAAGTCTGATTTTTACAGCTTTTTTTAACTTATTTAATGGCTTGTTTCGGATATTTTCTGGAGTTTTATCGAAGAAGCGTATATACCTATACATTGCCCTATGAAAGATCTACTGATTCTGTGGAGATGAGTAGGTACTGTCTGCAATAAGATTACTATTGTTCTTTGTATTAATACGATGAACGTCCCAATACTTATAAAAGCTTTCGATAGTCTTCTTAAATATATCCATCCATCCATCAGCCTTTCAACGTCCACTGCTGGACATAGGCCTCCCCAAGAGAACGCCACAACGAGCGGTCCCGTCATGGGGGATAATGCCGTAATCGCCACGCTTGGCCGGCGGGTTGGCGATCGCAGTGGATGTTATTAATACTCGAGGGAGCGCTGCTGCCCACTCCCACGGTATTCCCTCAGTCGGCTCTTACGACTCCCGTGGGTAGGGAGGGGTGGGACAATTCTAAAGCCGGCCCCACACGGCAAACTAACTTAAATACGAGTATAACAAAGTGAATAACATAAAAACAATGACACAACAGTTAGAATATTTATTTATTTTAATGTCTGTTTAATGGAAGGGCCTAGATTATAAATTGCACGAGCAGGCCTTTTCTGAAGTAGGCATAATTTTAACCGCTATATTTCTATTAGGTATATTATCTATACTATTATAAAGCTGTAACAGAGCTGTGTCTGTACATTTAAGATATTTGAGAAAAAAATACTGTAATAGGCTATATATGTGAGTCTAAACACAAAATATTTTTTTTTTAGAATTTTTGTCTGTCTATTTATCTGTTTGTTTGTTCGCGCATCACACAAAAACTACCGAACGGGTTTTGATGCAACTTTTTTTTTAGATGAAACTTTTTTAAAAGGCCTTGATTTGACTTAAAAACTGGTAGACAATTTATCCCGCTACTATATCAGGAACCTGAGATATAACCGAAAAACTAGCTTTTGGCTGCGGCGAAGCCGCTGGCAAAGGCTAATTTCTTAATAAAATAGGGTTTAAGGGCTGCAAAGACAGAGTAATTAAGTCCGATCCAAAGCTTTCGGTAAAGACACGCAATTCCTACTATACTTTTGACTTTCTGAAATTATATTCACACATGATCACTGGCCGGTTTAGGAAAATATCGTGAAAACCTACAGCTGACAGCTTCTTTTGGTTGCAACACCGCAGCGTCCGTGATAGACCATTGCCTAAATACCTCTCGCTCTTAGTGGTGCCCACTGTTCATTAATGGTACACAGTAATGAGTTGTGAAAAAAGCCATTTAATCATGATGAAGAAATAAAGATATTTCGAATTAGACGTTTCCTTTTATTAAAATAATCTACGTAGGAATAAATATAATTGTATTCTAGTTTTGACGTGACAACGTCTAATAAATCGATGAACGCCGGCTGCGCGCACGAAAACGGATGACTCATTGTCCCGTAACGCTCATTGTCTCGTTACGCTCATTGGTACGCTTGCGCCGCATCCAATTTTATTCATAAAAGTATGCAATCATTTCAACAATGTTTTGTTATGACGTTATCACGTTAAACTATCTTCCGTAAACCGACTTTACCGACAACCATTTGTTTTTTTTTGACGTGACAACGTCTAATAAATCGATGAACGCCAGCTGCACGCACGAAGAAGGATGACTCATTGTCCCGTTACGCTCATTGTCCCTTTACGCTCATTGTCCCTTTACGCTCAATGTACGCTTACGCCGCTTCCAATTTTATTCATAAAAGTATGCAATCATTTCAAAAATGTTTTGTTATGACGTTATCACGTTAAACTATCGTCCGTAAACCGACTTTACAGACAACTATTTGTTTTTTTAAGTCTAATCAAGAGCTGTCAAATAAAACAAGTTGCATCAAAATCAGTTCAGTAGTTATTGCGTGATGCGTGAACAAACAAACAGACAAAAAACTAAAAAAATGTTTTGTGTTCAGACACGTCTACATAATAAAGTAAGTATTTTTTTCTCAAATAACTTAAATGTACAGACGCAGCTCCATTACAGCTTTGTAATAGTTAGGATAAGCACTTGATAGATCAGATGTAGGTATTGTGTAATGATAGGGTACGTCTCGTTATTGGTTTTTCAATTAACGGAGGTGATGCCGCGCGCTTAAGATCTTAAACCTCAAGTTTATTTCGTTTTTGTTAATTGCTGTTTACAAACAGTTTTATAATGACCATACCAAACCAAACATGGGTATCTGATACGGTACAGGAGCAAGTAAAGCCAACCTAAAGCCCACATCCAATCCCTCGCCTTCCCTACTCTTCGCATAATTAATGTTTACTTTATTGAACACATGTTTTTATCAAATAAACCCTTAATTTAATGGCATGGTATACTATCCTAATATTTCTTGTGTAAATTACAATAACCTTTCAAGTTAATTAAACTAACTTATCATGAAATAAATTAACTTTTATGAAACCGCTATAATTATTTTATTTGTTTTCTACTAACGCGACGTTTCGAATATTTAAATTTGTATAAACTCCCCAATTGTTGGCCCCATAACGAAGTTCAAAGTCTTTGAAGCGTCGTACCTGATCGAATACATATACAGAGATGCGTAAGAGATTGAGAGTAACCAATATCTTGCAGGGTTGCTAACTACCTATTGCCATTTTTTGAAGTGAAAACTTTTATAGGAAGGTTTGGATAGGGAGTAAATTTATGTAAGTCATCATCGACGTGGTCACGTGACGTGTTAACGATGAAGTAAAAACTTCTATAGGACGGTTTGGATAGGGAGTAAATTCATGTAAGTTGTCATCGAAATGGTCGCGTGACGTGTTAACGATAACACTATATAACAATTAATTTGGATATCCAAATTAAAAACTATAAACATATAGTTTTAGGCGATTCACACACTGCCACGCACCACGCTGCATGTTGCATGTCGACGTATCTACGCGCGTACTTGCGGGAGTGCAGATCTGCATCATCGTGCGGGTTTTTTACGCACACATGCGTGTTGTCGCGTTTTGTGGATTCACGGCGGCTCTAACTCATTTCATTCAATACTGTTGGCTGTTGTGATAGTGCAGTACAGAGCGGGGGCGGGACTCGGTGTGTCAATACCTTGCGTCTCGCCCCGCACCCACGCTAACCCCCCTGGTTGGTCTCAAACAAATATCTGTATATTTTGATCACTTGATATGCTTTTTTAGCACTTGATATGCTTAGCTACTTTAAATAACGAATTATTTGTGAAAACGTAGAAAAAGAGAATTTTACTGCGAGCGGGATGTGCGTGTGGGATGTAAAGACAAATATGATTTGTAAATTGGGTATGGCCATCTGTCACTGTGATAGCTTAGCGGTCGAGAGCACTTCACCGGATTAGAAGAGACGCAGGTTAGAATCACGCTCGCAGTAAATTTATCTTTTTCCACATTTTCATAAATAATTTGTTCTTTAAATATCTGATAGTGTAATTAGGTAATGTACCAATAGGAAAATGATTTTTTTTAACTCTTACCACGAAGAGATAGTTTAACGTGATTGTTTATCATTAATTAACTTTGTCGTCAGTTATAAAGAAATAAATGGTTAATTTACTCATATTATTCTCTATTTTACAACATATTTTACACATTTTTAAAGATATTATAAAAATACACAAACACACAAACAAAAAATCCAACAAAAATACAATCAGCTAAATATAATAAATTTAAAAATGAATAAAATAGTAGGCCACCGACATCGGGTGGAGGGACCAAGCTGCCGGTGGTTAGGGCTCCAGAGACAGCAACCTCCTCACAATGCGTGCTGTGTCGAGGAGTACTGCCTTCTGCATCAAGCCCTTGATCCAGCTATCTATCAAGAGTCTCTTTAGATGTTGGTCGAGACTCTTGGCGATCAGCCCATTGACTGATAAGACTATCGGGACAATAATTGTCGAGTCAACATCCCACATGTCGGCAATCTCGTGAGCCAAATACAAATATTTAATTTGTTTTTCTTTATCAGCTTTCACGAGATTCTCGTCATGTGGAATAGTGACATCGACAATTAGTGCACGGCGCTCTGATCGGTCTATCACCACTATATCAGGCTTATTAGCAGCAATAGTGCTGTCAGTAATGATAGACCGATCCCAGTACAACATTGCACGGTCATTTTCGAGAACTGGGTCGGGCACATATCTATAGTAAGGCACTTCTACTTCCACCAAATTGTATTTAAGAGCAAGTTGCTGATGGACAATCCTGGCTACTTGGTTGTGCCTATGCAAATAATCGCCGTTTGCAAGACGAGTGCAGCCGGAAACAATATGCCTGAGAGATTCTCCGGGTCGGTGGCATGCCCGACAGATGTCAACCGTACCATCTTTCAGGATATTTTTTCGGTAGTTATTCGTCATTATAACTTCATCCATTATTGCAAAGACAAAACCTTCAGTTTCTCCGAAGAGATCACTGAATTGCAGCCAGGAAACAGATGCTGCAAAGTTAATATCGGGCCCGTGTAAGGCCCGATAAAAACGTCCATGCAGCTCCTTGCTCCTCCATACCTCCCGGCGGTCCTCAATGCTAAGTATTATAGGTTTGTGCCAGTTCTCTTTAGCCAAAGCAAGCGGGGTAAGTCCTTGATCCACTCTGACCACATCTCGATGCACGTCCGTGTCAGCATTGAGAAAATATTCTCGGAGTTGTATACCTCGCGGTTATGAAGGGTTTTGGTGTTTAAAA
Organism: Leucoma salicis; assembly: GCA_948253155.1. NCBI lineage: Eukaryota > Metazoa > Arthropoda > Insecta > Lepidoptera > Erebidae > Leucoma > Leucoma salicis. The sequence goes on along the minus strand of OX411812.1, from coordinate 11,780,373 downwards.
AACCACGACCCCCACATTTCCGCGGGATATACAGCTTCATTACCGACGAACGCGAGTGGTGCATTCGATATGTAGTCAGGAGTGTACGAACCTTTCTATCAAGGATATCAAGTTCAGTTTGAGTCCATCTGTCTCGTATTATTATTATTATAATTAGCCAAAAGACAGTAGGTCCATAATCCAAAGAGGCGATTCCCATACAAAATTACGGTTTTTTTTCTCTTTTTAACCCCTGTTTTACAGCGAACAAAACAAAAAAAAAATTATTCAAATCGGTCAAGTCATTTTTGAGTTTTAGCGAGACTAACGAACAGCAATTGATTTTTATATATATACGAGTAGATTAAAGAAAATGCGTTTCAAGACTTTCTTCAAGCCTTTTCTAGTTGATGAAGAGATGGGAGCACCTTCTATAAACCTGATTGTGTCAAAATTCAGTGTTATCTATACTGTTATAAAACTATAACATAGCTGTGTCTGTACACTAAAGATATTTGAGAAAAAAATACTGTAATAGGCGTGTCTAAACACAAAATAATTTTTTTTTAGAATTTTTGTCTGTCTATTTATCTGTTTTTTTGTTCGCGCATCACACAAAAACTAACGAACTGATTTTGATGCAACTTTTTTTTAGATGCAACTTTTTTAAAAGGCCTTGATTTGACTTAAAAACTGGTAGACAATTTATCCCGCTACTATATCGGGAACCTGAGATATAACCGAAAAACTAGCTTTTGGTTGCGGCGAAGCTGCTGGCAAAGGCTAGTTTTCTTACCTGATTATATCAAATTTCATTACATCAAATGACGTATTAACCTAGAAAAGATTTTGCAACATCACTTGAAATTTGATGAATACCAAAATTCTATGCCAACTTACAGAAGAGGTAGAAGAGAGGAGGAGAGGAAGAGGTTTGGTCTCGTTAGAATGTTCCCAACCAATATGTCATAGATAGACTGTGAGGCTTAATAATAGAGTAGGAAAGAGTGGGATCCAAGGGGTGACTATTTTTTTCATATTAAATAAATATTAATTAGTAATCTTAATATTACAATAAACATTAGTATTAATTTTTAATCGCATGGGCCGCGAGTTTGTTCTATACGATTGTGAGATTGTGCTTGGCATAACGCTAGCTAGAGTTATATTAGTTAGTTGTAAACAACTTTATTTTGCTTTGCATGTGTCACAGCGAAACAGTAGATAGATAAGTGACCTGATTAGTCAGATAAACGACTTCTGTCAGCGTTTCCGCTGAGGAATAACCTATGTAAACAGCTTTATACTAACGTAATGCCTGGTTAGATCATCGGCTTACATAATTGTAAACTGGACTAACTGTCACTATTCACATACTTACGAGATTCTTATTTTCCAGGCCTCTATTTCAGGCTAATACTATATTTAATGCAACAGCGGTAACCTCCACTTGCCATCGGATGGGCCACAGTTCGTCTGCCAATCTGTCTGTAAAAATAAAAATTAATCGTTACTAAAACTGAAACTCGAGAACGTTTGGACCAATACAGCTGATTTATTTTTCAATTATTAATTGTGGTTCGAGGAATCTTCTTACGATGAGAAAAATAGGAAAAATATATACACCATGTATGTGGTGACGGACTAAGAATACGGGTTGGTACCACCATCTCCGTGTGTCCGTTAGTGTGTTTTGGCTGTAGCAGAAAATAGCCGTTTATTCTTTCATTTCATATCTGAGAAATGAAATGGTGCACAGCGGCTTGGCAATATCCTCGGTATAGTTAAGTCCATAAGTAACGGTTACCACTCCATCGATCCGACGGTTACCATTACATACCATCAGGTGGGCCGTGACTCGTCTGCCATCATTAGCAATAAAAAAAAATATATGTGTAAACCATATTTTCCTTTTTTCCATGCATACTGTTCCTAGCTGACAATGCAAACGTTTGCGTTCAATCACTTATTTCAAATATTGACGTCAAACACATTAATCAAAAATATAGTATTCCATGGTCTAATGAACACTGATAGAAGAAGTTATTAAATAGTTAAGAAATGGTATAGCAATTAAAAATCTAATATTGTTTAGTTCTAAAAAGTGGTCAGTGTTATTTTTTTTTTTGCTGTTTTAAGATCTTCGCTTCCTAAACGACAAACAAGTTAATCGATTTATCTTTGATTGATTATTTTATTATTTTGTTTAGAGAGGATTTCTGGAGGTAATTGAGCCTATGATGCAGGCTTGATTGGTTAAAAGTAATTGGACAGCTACACACCAATAGTTTTTGACAAAACGACGTCTGTTGAGTGAGCTAGTAGGCAATAAAAAAGAGCTATCATCTATCTGTCATTTCACCCATCTATTCAAGACAATAAACCTTATCAACTAACCAATCAAGAGATCTAACTACAACATAACCATATAACCATCCATCAGCCTTTCAACGTCCACAGCTGGACATAGGACTACAACCTTTTTTTTTAGGGCTTCAAATCCGCCGCCGGACCACCGAAGGAATGTAACATAGTTGCAGTGGCCCGCCAATAAAGGCGGAGAGACGGCACATGGCGGGTTTCTTTAGTGGGTGGTGCAGGCCCCACACTACCCAGTTCGTTGCCCCGAACGACAGGGTGTGCGATTAGGACCATTTTTTCCCGTCTTAACAAAAAAAAGGACTACAACCTAACAGGAAACCACGCACCGAGCGCCTTCACCCACCCTTGCTACCTTACGGACTATGTAACAATTTTTAGATAAACGTTTATAATTATAGGAAACCGCTAGGTCATACAATTATTCTACATAACAATAAAATGATTAAATATCTTTCGCGTGGTCAATGAAAAATGTAACTGACAAAGTGAATTAATTTTGTATTTGTAATAAATATTGTTAGGCAAATAATTTACTGTATACTTACTCGTATAATTATGTAGTCATCAAATTGAAATAGTTAAAAGCTTTTATGTATTTCATGTGATCGATAAAAGCTCCCCCATAGTAAATTTGAATTGGTTTATACAAAACAAGATAACGTACCCAATGTTTCGCTAGATCCAAATCGCCTTATGGCAAAAACAACGATGTGTAGGCGATGTTACATTATGTTAGTTCCTTATTTAGAAGAAGACTTCCTTTTACTAAGGTGGATATTTTGACTCATACGGAATAAACTGCTGATTTCTCTATAAATCACTAAAATCACCTCTAATTTTGTAAAGGAGAAAAAACTCTGGTTATATCATTGATCTAATAAAAATGGACGTCAGGTCTAGTACAAAATTCTCGAAATAAGTGTCTCTAGTTAATAGGCTACAGTCAATAGGCAGTCTATATTAATACATACAAACTTCAACATTCTAATTTGAAACCTTGTACCATTATAATAGCGTTGAGTTTTCTTTGCAATAATTTATTAGCTTATGTAGCTTGTACCAATAGGCAGCACCATGATCACCTTACGCAGCTTCTAGTGAATATTATGTGTTTATGATTTATTTTTACAATTATTAAAAAATTAAAACAAATTCTTTGTTTATAAGCAAAATAATATTTGCGAATAATAAAACAATAGTCTACTTACTTTATTTGAGTAGTTTTTACACGTTTTCACAATACAGTACAGCATATTGAACGTATAGTCAAGTCGGTCGACCAAACGAGACTGGCGCGCTATTGTTTCTCTTACGGCGTTTTCTTTCTCTTTTAGTACTGACACTTTTGAGCACGCACAAGAGGTCCATTTGTTGGTAGTTCAATGGGTTATATATATACAAATATCTAGGTCTCAGGCCAGAATACTCAGGAGGCAATAAATAATAGCAGATATTTTTAGATATATTAAAGTAATTTGAATTTTGGTTTATATTTTTAATTATTTACTTATTATATATGTATATTGTGAAATATATAAATATAAAATACTAAGCACAGAATACAACCACACGAGCTCTTCCTCAGCAATAAGTAAATTTTATTATTTATTTACAGAATATTAAAACGTAACGTAACGTATATAATAAGTGCATATTAAAACGTTTAATATAAGCAATAAATAAATCCTGAACACAAGAATTAATAATGTTAGAAGGTAGATGCCCAGAGAATAAAATAAATGTATACTAAATCAATTACTTAAATACCATTGTTCATATCAATCAAACAACTGTAAACCTTACGAATCATTTCTGAACAACCCCCTGTAAAAAAGGCTCTTTTCTTAGTCACGTTGAGACAAATAACATGAATCAGTCCGCTAATAATTTGAGAAGTTTACGAAACCCGTCCTTGTGATCCTCTTTTGTGAGTAAAGCCCAGTAAATAAGTGCACCTTTGTTTAATTAACCACCCGTTATACCAAAGTGGGCATCGCCGCGCGTAATTACGTCAATTAGTTCATGTCGCCTCTCTTAATTTATGTGAGGATGGACTAAACCTCACCCTAACTTTTGCCATTAATAAACGACTCTCTAAAACAAGTCACCGCCGCGCTTTCTGTATAGCAAATAGAGACTTGACGATAGCGACTGCTAAAGCCTCATTAATTATTAGTAAACGTTAAAAAAGCTAATGCAGCTTTTACGTTTTTCTTATATGGATTGCGCTTTGGTAAATATTGACATTTTTGATTTAAATTTTTTAGCATTTGACATGCTCCGCTACTTTTTTAAAGTACAAATTATTTGTGAATAAGGAAAAAGAGATTTTTTGTACGAGCGGGATTCGAACCCACGTCTTTTCCAATCCGGGGAAGTGCTCTAAGCCACTGAGCTATCGTACAGACCTATTCGGTCATCCCAATTTCCTCATCACATTTGTCTTTACGACCAACGCCATCTTTCGGAATGCATTTACATGCATCAATCCAATATAGTAAGTTTTTGACATTTTTGATCTATATTTTTTAGCATTCGACATGCTTCGCTACTTTTTTAAAGTACAAATAATTTGTGAATAAGGGAAAATAGATTTTTTGTACGAATAGTATGAATTTTAATTGCAAAATTAAACTTACTATATTGGATTGATAGATGTAAATGCATTTCGATAGTTACCCGCGACTTAATCCACGAGGAATTTCATAAAAATAAATATTTTTTTTTAATAAAAAAGTATCCTATTTTAGTTCTAATATATATTCTATCAAAAATATTTAAAAAATCGCGCCATCAAATAGTATGAATTTTAATAGCATCACGCCTGTATTCCCCAAAGGGGTAGGCAGAGGTGTATTACACATCCACGAATCGCCAGCTATGTTTAAGTCCCACGTAATAGGGGGCGAGCCTATTGGCGTCTACCGGGCACATTTCCAAACTCCGGGCTGCTACTGAGAATTTTCTTTTTAGGAAAAAGCTCAATAACTTTGCCCGACCCGGGGATCGAACCCGGGACCTCATGATTAGCAGTCGCATACACTACCGCTACACCACCGAGGCAGTCAAATGAATTTTAATTGCAAAATTAAACTTACTATATTGGATTGGTGGATGTAAATGCATTCCGATAGTTACCCGCGAATTCGGCCGCGAGGAATTTCTCAAAAATAAATATTTTTTTATAAAAAAGTATTCTATGTTACTTCTAATACCTCCAAGAATATGTGTACAAAGTTTCATGATGATCGGTTAAGTAGTTTTCGCGTGAAAGCGTAACAAACAAACTTACATTCATTAAAGTAAGATAAAATACCTACAAATTATGTTTATGTACATACATATGTGCATGCTTTCGTTACAAATCATTAGCTGTGCCACAAAAATGTTTGCAAGTGCATGGTTAATTATTACTTAAATTAGGGATAACTATAAAAAACCACAAACATATTCTGATAAAAATATATTATGGTGAAATGATCATAGATTTTTTTTGACAAGTTTATTTAAACACCAAGTGTCACACACAATATTGCTTAAGTGAATGAAGTGAATTTGAACTTAAATAAATGAAATTCTCATTGTTCTCTTTTTTTATTTATTTTTTTGACAACCCTGCACTAATGAATTACTTTGTAATGCGTGGTACCTACTTTACAAAAATACAATTTCACGAACACAAAGTACACAAAGAGTACTTTGTGTTCGTGAAAATTTCCACACAGGACTACTGTGTGGGAATCGAACCCACAAAACTCGGGTGGGAGACCGGTATCTAAACCACACCGCCATTTGTGCAGTTCTTTTCTATGATGGAATTCTCAGAGTTAAGAAGTAGGTACACTACATTTAAGCCGTTGGTGGTGTGCCTCGTCTCTCTCCATTCGTGTTGATATTCCGTCCTATTGGAAGTATGAAAGTGAGGAAATAGACAGCTAATTTGTATTTTTTGTCCTACGACTATCGAGTAAAAGTCCTATCTTTTGCACTCACCATGTCCATTTAAGTCACTTCCATCCATTCACCCATTAGCATTTTAACGTCCACTGCTGGACATAGGCCTCCCCAAGAAATGGGGGATAATGCCGTAATCGCCACGCTTGGCAGGCGAGTTGGCGATCGCAGTGGATGTTGTTAATACTCGAGGGAGTGCTGCTGCCCACTCCCCCGGTATTCCCTCAGTCGGCTCTTACGACTCCCGTGGGTAGAGAGGGGTGGGACAACTCTAAAGCCGGCCCCACACGGTCCGCTTTATACGTAAAGATATTAATAATATATATATCTAATTAAGTGACTTATGCCGACGTTGAAAGGCTGATGGATGGATGGATGAATGGATAAAGCACATTTATTTTATTTAAATTGTATTATCTATATTACTTTCTGATATTTACGCGAATATCAGACATTAAGAAATAAAATAACTTTCATTGGAATTTATCGCGTTTACTTCATTTTCTTCTATCCCGACGTTTCGAATAATTAAGAGCGTTGATGGTGACGGGTTTGAATAGCAGTTTTAGCTACACACCAAAAGACTTGTTACAATCAGATAATTTTGTTTTCTTAAATTTACATGGTATTTATATAGTGGTATAAACAGCATTTACACAATGGCTGCTTGCACAGTGTTCATTGTCTTAGAAAATTTTCATGTAATGGCCCTTAAAGTCTTTGTACCGTAATGATTTCTAATGACGTGGCATAGCATCCTTTAGAGCTTACCTAATTCAGAATATACAAAGAACTCGTTATGTGTGACATTACTAACATTCCATTAAAATACAAGACAATGAAAATTCCTAATGAATTTTCTTTTTTATTTATTATATGGCAATACTTTCATACATAAGTATACATTACGACTGTCATCATCATTTTTAGTTTTCCAATGAAATTTATGGTCTCACGGTATGGAATGATAATCCAGAAAACGTGGGTCCTAATCCTGTTTGTGGCTATCCTTTTGTATATTAAATTTTCGCACTTTGTGGCCTGGTAAATTTTGAGCATGATAAGACCATAAAAATAATAGCAATCTTTTTAACTAAGCACTAATTAGTATAGTAGGATTACTTTAAAACTTTATTAAATCTTTATTTTATAGACGTAATAGGATTTCTGCCGTGTGGGGCCGGCATCAAGAATAACTCCATCCCGTCTCTTCCTATGGGAGTCGTAAAAGCCGAGTAAGGGATTACCGGGGGATCGGGCAACAGCGTTCTCCTGTGTACTAAAAACATCCACTGCGATCGCCAACCCGGCTGCCAAGCGTGGCGATTATGGTAAAACCCCCATTTTGGGGAGGCCTATGTCCAGCAGTGGACGACGAAAGGCTGATGGATGGATGGATAGACGGAACAGGATTTTGATAAATTCTTAGCAACACCAAGGAGTCTCAAACTACAATAGGAAGACGACAATGAAGTCGTCCTTATTATATTGAGACTACTCATAAATTACATAAGGGAAATCAGGGTGTTTTACAGCCCTGCTCGTTTCTTCGGGTAAAAAAACGCGAGTGTTAATAAGTGACAATCGACACACAGATGGCGGAGAGGTTTAGAGGCCGGCCTCCCGCCCGAGTGTTGTGGGTTCGATTTCCACACAAGACAATTTATTATTTGTGTGATCCACAAATGGTTGTTCTGAGTCTGGCTGTACTTTGTGTCCGTGAAATTATATGTTTGTAAAGTCCCCCGTGACACAAGGATTATTCCTTATTGCAGAGTGTTGTCTATTAATAAAGAAATTTATACTCAAAATAATACGATATACTTACCTATAAATGTTGCTGCACGAACCAACCATTGACGTTGTATCTGTGGCTACTTCTTCAGGCTGTAACGGCTCAACGGATGTGGCGGATATTTGTAGCGGAGATAACTTCCATCCTGTAGGTACTTTTATGCATAAATATTCTTGTCCTAGTGAGAGATTAAGGTTACTAAAATTTTGTTACACACATAAATATCACGAGTAAGTGTAGTTAAATGTGTATGTTCTTGTGTTGTCATCTTTTTGGCAGAAGTTAAAGCTACTCTATTAAAGAAGCCACGAGACAAAAATTATAACATAAAAAGGATATTTTTATATGTCACTTTTATATCTGAAAATAGCATTCATTCTTTCCCGTAACTGCCATAAGATATCATTTAAAGAAGTGCTACATAAATGTAACCATTGCCATAGAAAGAAAATTTAAAACCACAGTCTGTGCCTTATCATCTGCCCTGTATTGAAAGTCAATTTGCTGTGCAGTGATTTTAGTGTAAGCACGTGATTCACAGTTATATTACACCAAGCAAATGCAGATAAAAAACAGTTAATTATAGACACCCACAACATAAATAAATTTTAATACAATCTGTTAAATCTGATAGCGCTTATAAGTCAGTATCTATATAAGTAAATAGACAAATAATTTCCTATATTAATGTTTACTTTCGTGACCCACCCTGTCTATACATCGCGCGGACGCTACTGTGTAAATATTGGGGTTGCTGTAATAACATTTAAAGCGCGCAGGTCACTTCCACTTAACCTAAAATACGATGTAATCAATAAAATAACGCATAACGGAAAAAATAATATCCAATCCTATCTTATTGGTCTACAAGACGAAAGCAATTAACAAATTAAGTTCTATCTAGGGTCGGGCAGCGTTATTGAGCTTTTTCGTAAAAAGAAAACAGTGGCAGCCTCTGCCTACCCTTTCGGGGAATACAGGCGTGGTGCTATGTTTTTAAGTTCTATCTAATAATTAATAATTCCCTGATAATTCCCTAAATAATTAATAATTCCCTGCCGTTGTCTATAGGTGCGTACTAATATAAAACTGTCTCGGTGCTCTATAGCGTTAGTGTATGCAACTGCAGATGAAGAATGAAGTTTTTTTTTTATTATCCGGGCTCTTTCATCCCGGCCCGCGTACTACTCCTAAAATTATTAGGATTTTTATTTAGGTAATTAAATTTTGATACAGGTTCCTATTTGTTATATTTTGCGGGCTACCTGTAACATTTTTATAAAATTATTTTTTTTTGTTTTAACATTAACTACTAATGTATGTGTATCTATCTTTTTCTTATTATATTTAAGTTTTTGGTCATATTGTTATATTTTATCTATTTTGAAATAAAAATAAGTTTACGGAATCAACATTTCATCAATTTTATGCATCTTGTTCTAATCGCGTTTGTTTATGTGTCATGTTTATACATTTAGTCCATTTTATTCGATTCTTATACATTTTTGATTTCTTAATATATATATCTTATTTTTATTACATTTCAATTTTTTTTTCTCATATTTTTACAATTTGTCTATTTTACATATTCCAATTACATTCATTTCTGTTAAAATGTTTGTACATTTCGTCTAATTCAGTCTATTGATCATGAAGTATTGGATTCAATTACTGGGTCGGGCCAAAAAAAAGTGATTGGGATTTTCCCCCTGGATAACCGCTTACCATCAGGTGGACCGTATGCTTGTTCATACACAATTTTTGTAGAAGTACTTTAGTGTACTTGGTTAAAAATGTGTATGTCTATGTATAAATACGACCATGGAAGTTACCCGTTGTATAAATAAGGGCGGATCCGCTTACATGTCAGGGGGTGGTCGAGTCGAGCCCTAGTGACCCAGACTCCAATAAATTAGACTACAATAATAAATTAATTATTATTAAAGTATTTTATCATCATATACATACGAAAAAATATCAATATCGGACCCAGCTCAACGAGGAAGGGGGATCATGACCCCCGTAACCAACCCTGGAACCACCCTTGTTAATAATTACTGTAGAAAATTAGTATACCATTTGTGGCCATTTTAAGATTTCAAAATTAACGTTTAGATATCCTTAATATACCAACATATTTGGTACCATAGATAATATACTAGATAATAACAAATGATTGGAATCCCACATTGTTTCTGATATCTGTGATTGGAATGCTGTGGTCATGTATCACTCAGAGAATTTATTTTTATACCTTAGTAGCTGACCCGGCGAACTTCGTACCGCCATATATTTTTTCATGAAGAAATCTTGCAATTATAAATTGAGATATAAAGTATCCTATCTCTTAAGTTGGAACAAAACACACATTTAAAAAAAAGAAAAGTTAAAATCGGTTCATTAGTTTCGGAGTTCATCCCGGACAAACATCGTGACACTGGAATTATATATAATAGATATTACAATACTATTTAGTTGTTAGGTTATACCTATGCCTTTCGATTTTATGATAATATGCTGTTGAGAACCCTGTGATAATATTTAAATTTTATTGTGCTTTAGATGATACGAGTATAGTTTAAAGAACAAATTATTTGTGAAAATGTAAAAAGGGAGCTTTACCTACTGCAAGCTAGATTCGAACCTACGTCGCATCTTGCTTGCAGTAAATCCCTATTTTTCCACGTTCACAAATAATTTGTACTTTAAAGTAGCTGAGCATGTCAAGTATGAAATATAGAATTAGGATTTGTATAAAATGTTCCCGTGAAATTTACCTCTCTACCTGTCGACTGCCGTAAGATATTGAATACCCAGCCGGAGGCTATCTGTTTGACCTTTTTTATTGACAAGATTTTACTCAAGCTTTGTGGAACGTTTGACTGAAACGGGTTGTGTTGTCGTGTTGCTTTGATATTATAAAGCCTTCATAATACTACACGAAACTATTTGCCTATTTATAAATGACATATTACTTTCAGTTCAATAAGGCATCCTACTTATAAAATATTATAGCTAGGTGAAAGTCTCTTAAATATGTTTACGGTACTTTTATAATTCAGCCAGTCCCATTGTTACTCTTATCATTACGGGACCCAACAGTACACGCCTCATAAGCGAAGCGTTGAGGTGGGTTCTACTCCCGGTTGACACGGCACAGCTGATTTTTCAAACTTAAAATGTCTCTATTTATCATATATTGCACTTGTAAAATAATATCTACACACACATATAAAGAACAAACACTATTTTTAACACTTATGATATTCTTGATGCCATTTTTGTTATTTAAACTAGTAAAAAAACTGTTTGAAAAAAATCTGGCTTGGACGTCCGTGAGTTGTAGGTAATGTATGCACGATAACGACCAAAATACTTAATTAATCGAGTCTTTTTTTTCGTTTATGAATTATTATGACTAGGAATAGAGCCCTATTACTTTTCACGTTCTGATTCGATGTGGTTTAATTGTTATTAAATAAACAAAAAAATACTGAATATTTACGGCATTTACGCTCGACGCGACACTAAAACTAGCGCCTTTCATGAGACCTTTTTACGTACGCATAGCCAGAGCCACCGGTGGTTTTACTATCGTCATTCGTCAACAGAACGCCGTTCGCCCGGCCGGTACCTACATTGTTTTTTGTTAAAAGAAAGTTCTTACCTTTGCTTGACGAACTGATGATATTTGTCAAGTATAATAACTATTTTATTCATAACAATAATTAAAAACACTAAACACACGTAAATAATAACACACCAACGTTATAAAACACGAAAAAAACATATTTTACATTCCACATTTTTTTTTGCGTGGCCTTGGCGTCAGTGTTTTCACTTAGAACAAAGTAAAGTATAAAATTATAAGGCAACCAAGTTAGAGGGTTTAGAGATTTCTTGTTGAACTCATTGATTTTTAAATAAGTCATATAATATTGTCCAAAGTTGCAATTTTCTATTGATAGATGTCGCTGTTTTAAAGTAAAAGAGATATTGACAAATGCAGCCCTAGATGTCGCAAGTGGCAATTTTAGATGTATTCAGTTGCTGTTGTTTAAATAGAACCACAATATTGCTTTTTTTTGTAAGGAAACTAGCGATGTCTTTTTGTTTTCTTAAATTGTTTTTTTTTACAGTTTAATAAATTATTCAATTTTACATGTTTATATATATTGTATGCACTTATGCAGGTATATATGTAAACTCATAGATTGTTGTTCTTACTAATTGCCAGATGGCGCCTTGCAATATAGAAGTACTTCTTAAAATAAGCACTAGATGGCGTATAAGACATGAAACCCACATTAGTACTTTTTGGGATTAGCGCTATCTATGTGATTTATTAAAAACTACTTAGTAAAACCAATACATTATTAGTTACTTACAAAATAATCAATTTTATTGTGAAAAATGAAGATTATGAGGCGTGCAGTTTTGGATTTTTCAAAGTTTTTTAATAATACTAAAAGTTTTTTTTTTGAGAATTTAACGTAAAAAATCCACGTTACCATAGCAACGTTATAAAAATATTTTAATAATGTGAATATTTTTCTCTCCAGCCAAATCCAGCAAGTGAATATTTTTCTCTCCAGCCTTCTTCAATGCCCTCTTGTCAATATAGAAATATGGGTGGGGGGACTTAAATTCTATGCTAGACCGTGTCCATTACTTTTAAAACGGTCCGGAGCTACCTTTCTGGAAACTCTAATACCAATGCAACCTCTCCGTCGTATATCATTAGAGTAGGACGAGTATTTCCCCGTCGGTAAACAGTACCCACTATTTAGATATTTTTATATATATTTTTAGCATTTGGCATGCTTAGCACTATACATTAAACACAAAGTGCCAAATGCTAAAAATATATACGAGTATAAAAATTTCTAAATATTTATAGGGTTTGCGTCATTATTAGGTAAAATCTTAATTGTAAACTTAAGTTTACCTGGTCGGTATAATGTATGAAAATACTTCCGACAGATGGCGCAGGCGTCACCCAAAGACGTTAAGTATGAATGTGTTATCGAAATTAGCAGTCAGGAGCAATTGTCACGATGGCTGAATTGGCAAAGCATCTGGATGGTATCCAGGAGATGCAGGTTCAAATCCTGCTCGTGACTGTTATTTTCGATTTCACATTTTTCACTTTGTGTTTAATGTACAGTAACCACTAGTTCATTTTGGTGATAATTATGTGTTCTGCACACCGATATCCTGTGAGACAGCAAGGTAATGTGTAGTCCTCACGGACTTAACAAACCTGGGCTCCCCATGCGAAATCATCACAGACCTGCATCACCATACTGTAAAAATGGCAGGTCTCGACTTGCAACAACTTAATCAGGGGTAACGAAGACAGCCGCCTCCTCCAGTAGAAGTTAACCTAACGTAACCATTGAACAACAGCATTTTCCATAAAGAGTTTGTCTCTTAAAATATTAAGGTTGTTTTCAAGTATATTACTGAAATAAAACAGATGCAACTATCATGGCGCGAATGCAAATGTGTTCTCGGCGGGAACTTATATTTCATGCATCACGTAAATTATGATATATGCATGCGCTGTATGCCGTACTGTTGCTCATTTTTGAAATGTGTCTGCATTACTGCTGATTCGCTACGTAATGCTTAGTGCTTAGAGTGCGCGCTTAACTATGGGTTGAGTTCGAAATACTCGTTTTTGTTGATATTGCTTGCTTGTTTCTAACTTTGATTATATTAGAACGTGCATTGAATTTATGCTGTACAATCTTTGCAACAGTTAATTTTGATAGCATTAAGTAGTGAACGAAATAGTGACTACAACATTTTTGTTTAATAAAACAAGATTACAGCAAACACAGCTAGAGCCCGTGCGTTTTGTAATGTCGATACAAAAGTTCTGACACGGAGCTAACGCAGTAGTCGAAATTGCCGATTTCTTTATCACATCATTTCGTATAATGCCCATTTCTATAAACGGCTGAGCATGTCAAATACTTAATATATATATTAAGTTTTTGACATGCTCAGCCGTATATATATACACACATATAAAATAACGACTTAAATTGAGACTGTTCCATAATTAATGTTCAAAAATGTTATACCAACAGTCAACGCTAATTTATTTTGATGTATGAACATGTCAAAATTTGACCTTCATTAAGATTTCACGTAAAAGCCTTTATTATTTCTTTTCTAATTTGTACGAGTAAATAGAATTTGTAGATGTAAAAAGTTATGTTTTTTTCTACTTATATAAACGCAAAGCCAGTTGTGTACATACTCTAAATAACTTTCCCCTATCGAGAATAATAATTTTTAATTCTAGTAAAACTTATGTGTAAGTAAAATACTCAAAATCTTAAAACTAAGCTAATTTAATTGTTTTCAAAAGTAAAAGTTTCTAGCAAGACTGAAATTAATTATGGTCTCAACTTATTATTAAGGAACTAAATATTAAAAAAACATAAGAAATTGTTCTTTTTAATTTTTGTAACTATTTTATTCTACACTAGCCTTTGCCCACGGCTCCGTCGCACCCAAAAGCTAGTTTTTTTGGTTATATCTCAGGTTACCGATATAGTAGCGGGATAAAATGTATATCAGTTGTTAAGTCTAATCCAGTGCTATCAAACAAAAAAAGTTGTATCAAAATCCGTTCAGTAGTTTTTGCGTGATGAAGCGCGAACAAACAAACAGATAAACAGACAGACAAAAAATATAAAAAAATAAATCGTTTTGTGTTTATACACTCATATATATCCCCCATGACGGGACTGCTCCTTGTGGCGTTCTATTGGGGAGGCCTATTTCCAGCAGTGGACGTTGAAAGGCTGATGGATGGATGGATATAGCCTAATTCAGTTATTTTTCTCAAATATCTTAAATGTATAGACACAGCTCTGTTACAGATTTATATAGTATAGAATAGAAGATAAATGTGTGCGCTTTATTTTTCCAACTCATGTAAAATTTGTTAGATTTGTCTGTACCTAACAGTACTACGACAGATTTATACAAACATAGATTGTGCCCAGGAAAGTTCCACACATAGTTTGCCATATATCTGGTACCACCGTACGATTCTATTAAGGAATCGAATAACTTAGACCGACAATGTCCCGTTTGTGTCTCTAGAGGCTGACTCTACCATCTCTGTACAGATACTTGTTATATGAAATTGCAAAGTCGTTTGAAACAACTTGTGTAGATTTTTATAGATGAAAACAAAATTGATGTATCTAAGTAGATGGGAAATTTGTTTTCTTCCTCTTTCTCATCTATACTATTATAAAGCTGTAACAGAGCTATGTCTGTACATTTAAGATATTTGAGAAAAAAATACTGATTTAGGCTATATAGGCGTGTCTAAACATCAAACGTTTTTTTTTAGATTTTTTGTCTGTTTATTTGTTCGCGCACCACGTAAAAACTACTGAATGGATTTGGATGCAACTTTTTTTGTTTGATAGCTGTTGATTAGACTTAACAACTGGTATACATTTTATCCCGCTACTATATAGGAAACCTGAGATATAGCGGAAAAACTAGCTTTTGGCTGCGGCGAAGCCGCTGGCAAAGGCTAGTTTCTTAATAAAATAGGGTTTAAGGGTTGCAAAGACAGAGTAATTAAGTCCGATCCAAAGCTTTCTAAAAACTAGCTTTTGGCTGCGGCGAAACCAATTGTAATTTTAGATGCGCTACCGTTAACTGCCACCATTAATATATGGTTGGAAAATAATTAATAAGTACTATAGGAAGTTTGGCTAAGGCGAATTAAACAATATTTTAGTATTATGTAACATATATATTCACACACATGTGTATGTTACATATACACTTCGCATTTTAAAGGTAAACTTAGCAATATCGTCAAGTCCTTTTTAAAGAGCTGTACAATATCTTGATGTGTCTTTTATAAGGTGAGTGAGAAGAGAAGAGAATGAGCACTGAAGGCCCAGACTCTCCTCCCCTATAAGAGACCTCCTTACTATTCACCCCTCAGCTTATCTAGAAAGAAAGAAAGAAAGAAAAACGTTAATTTTGGTTTCTACAATACAAAATAACAAAAAGAAAAAAAAAATACAATCATGGAGTAGAAAGCAAAAAAAGGTTTTATCTCAGCGTATGCTGAAGCACTAATGCGGCTTCAGCGCTGGTTTTCAGAAAAAACCTTAGTTGTGCCCGACGCGATACACGACAATAGTTACATAATTAATTAGAAAAAATTGTGATATCATATTAATGTAGTGTTGACATACGAATACATATTATGCCAATTATATGTGCCAAATGTGCCAACATGTAGCTGTGAGCTTAGGTTAGAATTTCCCAATCCACAGGAGCAGGACCAAATTAAATCTGATGCAGACTATGTTTTAGTGCATAGGAACTAGATAGGAATGATAAGAAATATATATATATATATATATATATATATATTATAGATAGTAGGTAACTGTTAATTAAATCTTATAGCAGAGCAGACTGACACGTTGCCAACTAAGCTGTTTGCTGCCTTTTGTCTATCGAGCAGGAATTTTTTATATTTATTTTTAAAACAATTGACTGATTGGATTGAATGGAACGGCGGCAATAGATCATTCCAGCTTCCGTGAAATGCCGCGGTTTTGTGCCTTGGTGTAAGAAGAAGGTAAGCAGACGCTCTTGTTGCCTTTTTATTATAATCTCTTGACCATGACAATTTATGATATAGGTACTTGGGTTTTTGAGATATAATAACGTCAAATAGGAGTGTAGCTAGGTGAAGCTTTCGTCGTGCCGACATTTTCATTAAATTACCTTTATTTAAAAATGGGGTGATATGAGCCCGAGGCGAGATATTATAGCAGAATCGCGCACATGCGTTTTGTAACCGTTGTATTAGCTTCTCTGACCTACTAAGAATACATGCGCCATACACAGTGTCAGCGTAGTTCAGTTTGGACAATATCAATGACTCACATAACAAAACGCGCATATCCACACTAAGACACGGACGAATTCTATACAACAGTTTAAGTCTGTAAAAACCATTCCGAACTGCCTCTATTACATGGGTTTCAAAATGCAGTGGTCCATCAAAAATGAGTCCCAAATTGCGTGCCTCCTGGACTTGCGTAATTGAGCAGCCATTAATATTGATGTCTACGTTTTTAGTTTTACAAAGCATGATTCTTGAACCCAAGAGTATAAATTTTGATTTTTCAGGGTTTAGCAAGAGACAGTTTCTCCCTGACCAATCAGAAATCCTTTTCAGATCTTCATTTATTTTAGTTGCTGCTTCAGCAGCATGAAGCGGGGGAAACGAGAGGTATAACTGAAGGTCGTCTGCATATAAGTGGAATTTAGAGTTAACAACACATTTAGTAATATCAGCAGTATACAGAATGAAGAGGAGTGGACCAAGAATAGAGCCTTGGGGAACGCCCCTATTTACTGTTTTAATAGATGATGTAACACTGTTACCGTCCTCATTTTTTAATTGTACGTACTGGGAACGATTGGACAGATAACTATGAAACCAATTAATGGTATCTTCATTGAATCCATAATACCTAAGCTTGGATAGAAGGAGTGAAGTGTTAATAGCGTCAAACGCACGTGAGTAGTCGAGGAGTACAAGTAATGTAGACATACACTGATTTCTGGTTTCTAGAACATTATCTACTACATCAATAAGTGCCGTAGATGTGCTATGCTTTTGGCGAAGTCCTGATTGATAAGTGGGTAAAATATTGTAGTGCTCCAAATATGTCCTGAGCTGGTGGGCCACAACTTTCTCTAATATTTTAGATAAGCATGATAATAAACTGATGGGCCGTAAATCCTTTGTGCTATTGGGATGTGGAATTTTAGCGATTGGCTTAACAGTCGCTAATTTCCATTGGCTAGGGAAGGTGGAGGTTAATGATCTATTATGGATATCAATTATGGATGTTATTGCTGCGAGACTGTGAGGTATTGTCATCATTAACATATCTAAGGAGATTTGATCAGGGCCCATTGCCTTAGATTTAAATTCACGAATATAATGTAGCACGTCCATTTCAGTTATCAGCTGAAGCTGAAATGTATCATTGCCCAAGCGGTGAGTATGCCCATCCTCAGGGATATCCAAAAAGTGCGAATTTAGTCTATCAGGATCACTACATAAATGGAAAAGTTCAGATTCATTGTTTTTTGAGGTAGTTACAATAGATTTAAGATTTTTCCACAATTTTTTAGGTTGGTTAATATTTTTATTGATATGTGATTCGAAATAAGCCTGCTTTACATATTCAATCGCTGTACGTACTATAGACCTTAACTCTTTATACGATTTATGATAGTGTTCGCACAATTTAGACTTGTATTCTTTGTAGGTATTATTTCAGAGACTCATAATTTTTTTGATGGTGTCGGTAATCCACGGAAGAGACTTGTGCTTAATAAGGACTTTTTTAAAAGGTAGGTAAATCAAATAGTTTCAAGATGAAATAATTAAAAATAGCCACCATTGTATCCATATCTTCAGTGTTTTCGACGACTTCCCAATTAATGCCGCAAGTCATTGTTAAATAAATCCATTAAAATATATTTTAAAGGTCTATAACTAACCCAATATGGCGCAGGCTTTACTATTTTAAGATTAAATTCAACCGAGATAACTGCGTGATGTCCTAAATCAGGTAAATGTGTTACAGATACCGCACAAACTTTAGCATCTGTACACACAATATCAATTAAAGTTTCACTATGGTCTGTGAAATGTGTCGGTTTATAGATAATTTGTGTCAAGTTAGAGCATTGTAAAAAAAGTATTTAGTAATTTAGTCTTGCTATAGGACTGATTAAGTACATTAATATTAAAGTCACCGAGCAATATTAACTTATCTGCATTCGAGAAGGTCGCGAGCGATTCGGTGATAGCGTCAATAAATTGGTTAACATCGTACCACGGTGGCCTATACGCCGTATCTATAACCAACGAGTACGCATTGACCTTCAGTTGGAGCCACATTTGCTCGACGCCCGGCACGTGTGGATGCGGCACGGTGCGCGCGCGGAGCCCGCTCCGCACGTAGAGTATCTCTATAATCCTTCCTATCTACCTTTTATTCTTGGGTTCGGAAAGCGTGAGTAAGGCTTCAGATATTTCTGGCGTCTATAGGCTATGGTAAGCATTTACTATCGGACGGGCCGAATGTTTTTTTGCCACCGTCGTAATATAAAAACACTTATTTGAGTTTCCCATGGGTATCGGCCGGTGTCTATTGCTTACCATCAAGCATGCCACGTGGCACCTGATGCCGTTAGCTACAAAAAAATTGTTCTACTTTTACGAAAACAGCCGTATTTCAATTTACTAGTACTAAGCTACTTTGCTAAATATCTATTTAAGTTGCAGCAGCGATACGAAGTTTAACAAACTCAAAAAATAAAAAATAAGAAGTTTTAATGGCTGGAATCAATGTATTTACTTACAACAGCCTAAACTTTTTATCTGTTAACACTGTCCGTTGGGAGTTTGAGTTTCGTAAGGTGAAGATTCTGATAGAAGGGAAACAAACGAGCTTCGCCCCTCGTCAATTCCCTCAATTAATCGTTCCCGCTTTCCATATAATGAATGTTTACTTCAATTATAACAAGACCCAAAATATTTAAAATTAGATTTACTGCTAAATATTTCTAATTATAAAAATTATATTATTATGTATGTTATTGAAAAACTGTGCTAGGTTTGGCCAAAAACTAAAAATTAAATTCTAATACTATAAGATCTACTTTTGTGACGGGGAAGAACATGTAATAACTTTTTTGTTCAAGACATTACTGTCCATTCTTTAGTATATGTGTCCAGACATATTATATATCCACTAGCTGCCCGGCGAACTTCGTGCCGCCATATTTATTTTCGTTAATATCTTGCAATTAATTAATAAAAAATACGTGATAAGAAAAATCCTATCTTAGGCACGCCACCAAAACACACAGTTAAAAGAAAACGTGAAAATCGATTAGATAGTGTCAGAGTTCATCGTGAGCAACAACGTAACACGAGAATTATATATAATATACATACTTTAACTTAATACATTATTACTTCGCAAAACACCTCCGACAAAAGAATTCTTAGTTCTTAATTGCAATACATTTTTAATAAAATAAATATTATTTGAAAACAAAGTACAATTAAGAATATAAAAACTCACATATTTTGTAATAAAACAAACATTAATAAGTAAATTATAAAATAAATAGATTAAAGTTAGCCTAACCGAATTTTATTCGAGTAGAGATCTTTATTATTATTCAGTGTTAGATTATTATGAAAGTTTTAAGTAACTTTCTATACCTATTAATTCGAAACCAAAAATTTTTATAATTATAAATCTGAAAGTGAGTTTGTTTTAATTAGGCATTTGTTATTTCTTGAGGCTGTACTAATCAGCCGATCAAAAATTGAGAGTTTTCGTTTTGATAAGGGCTAGCTTGTCCAGTAGGCCAGAAGTAGGTGCCAAAGCCTTTGAAAATGGTAAAAAATGAAAAAAAAATAATAGTAGGATGAAATCCATTGGAAAAGTAAGAAAATATAACAAAAATAAAAGCAAAAATAATTTACGGGCGATTTGAGCTTTTAAGGGTAAAAATAATATTTTTTCGCGAAATTTGGTGAAAACTTACCTTTTTATATCTTAAACACATTGTAATTTTTTTTGATGTAAAATATTTATATTTTCCTCTTATTTTGATTAAATATCGAAAAATCACTCTAATTTTCAATCAAAAAATCTCACGTCAAAATATCTGCTTTTTGAAAAAAATCGGTGTGCTTTTTATACGTTGAAATCTTTGATGGTACAAAAAAAAATATACACTACTATGGAAATTTTCTCAGAAAATACAAAAAAGCGAAATAACTTTTTGTTAATCCTTTTGTAAAATATTGAGCTATTTATTAAAATTTACACTTCAATTACTAAAAAAATGTAAGTTTCCATGTTACATTGATAAATTAAAAAAAATACAATCCATGAAACATATATTGCAAAAAAATGTGAAAATAGTTGATTTTCTAAGTATTAAAGATAGGATTTGAAGGGAATTCTCTCAAAATATAATGTTTTTTTTTTGCATTTTCTGAGAACATTTACTTAAGAGAAATCGTGATAAACCGATTTTAACCCTCAAAAGCTCACCCCCACCCCCTTCCCGACGTCAAATCACCCGTAAATTATTTTTAAATTTTTTTTTTTTATATTTTCTTACTTTTCCAATGGGTTTCACCCTACTATTATTTTTTTTGGTTTCGAAAATTATCGGCACTGGTCTACAGAGGCCGGCTCGATTGGGGAAGTACCCACTCACAGAAGATCAGCGAGAAACGGTAGCTACTCGTATTGTTGTATTTTTATGGTGAACGAGAGTGCCAGAAGAGCAAGCCTCTTCACCCGCGTATAATATAAGTAAATAAAAAGGTACCTATAGATAGCAAGTTCTGTGTAAGCATAATTGTAACAACACGTAATTTTTTAATTTATATAACAAACATACGTTTACGGAATCTATCGCATTTACTTGATTGATCTCATGGCCTCAGGTCAATCCATTACAGTATAAAAAAAAACATTTATAAAAATAAATAATTGTGTACATATGTATACCTAAATAAAAGCAGTGAACATATAAGTGAATTCACTATCTGTCTAAACGACTTCCATCAAAGTCTCCGTGTAGAAGCAATTAATACCGTACGACAGTCGTGCAAACCGCCAATTCCTGTGTAACTGCGATTTCTGTTCCATGCAATTACTGACTAACTACTTTTACCACATTATTACAATTTTGTTTTTTTTTTGTTAAAGCTTTTACAGGAATGTTTACTTCAGTTGATTTTATATAAATGAGTTTTAGCAGTTATAATATAAATACCTTACATACATTACATATATAATATATGCAGAATTGATTTGTTGCCCGTGTAGGGCTTGCTTTAGAATCGTCCCACCCCTCTCTACCCACGGGAGTCGTAAGAGCCGACTGAGGGAATATCGGGGGAGTGGGCAGCAGCACTCCCTCGAGTATTAACAACATCCACTGCGGTCGCCAACCCGCCTGCCAAGCGTGGCGATTACGGCATTATCCCCCATGACGGGACCGCTCGTAGTGGCGTTCTCTTGGGGAGGCCTATGTCCAGCAGTGGACGTTGAAAGGCTGATGGATGAATGGATGGACACCCAAAACTTTTTAATGTATACCAGAGGTTTGTTCTTTCTGGCAGGAGTTCAGGTCAAATAAAAGTAAACCTTGCGATCGGCAACCCACCTGCCAAGCGTGGCGATTTCGGCATTATCCCCCAGGACGGGACCGCTCGTTGTGGCGTTCTCTTGGGGAGGCCTATGTCCAGTAGTGGACGTTAAAAGGCTGATGGATGGATGGATGATGAAAAGTAAACCTTGAAGCATATCAATTAAGTCAGTAAATTATAATTATCTTTAGACCGAGTTCAGTCAGGGTGGCCAGTGTGAACAGGCACTGGCTAACCACACACGAGACATTATAGTGCATTAGTGTGCGCAAACACAAGCTCAATCTCAAATCAGAGAGTAAGAGAACCTCATCTTATCTTAATCTCAGCCCAATGGGACGGCATTCTAACATGACCAGCGAGAGATCAGAGCTACAGGTGTAGAACCAATGGTTCTACATGCTTTCCAAGACACAGAGGTACAACATCGCCAACTTTGTAACTCCGAGCTGCTAGTGAGATTCGGGATTTAAACCCGAATTGGGAATGGGCAATTAAGAAATTTTGCCGTGTGGGGCCTGCTTTAGAATTGTAATGGGAGTTCGTAAGAGGCGACTGAGGGAATACCGAGGGAGTGGGCAGCAGCACTCCTTGGAGCATTAACAAAATCCACTGCAATCGCCAGCCCGCCTTCCAAGCGTGGCGATTACGGCACTATTCCCCATTCTTGGGGAGGCCTATATCCAGCAGTAGACTTTAAAAGGCTGATGGATGAATTATGAAATTATATAAATACTAGCATATTGATTTCTGACAAAGAGCGCGAAAGCATGTCTAATGCAAAAGAAAATAGAAAAAGAATAACAGAGATTTTTATTATTAACGTTATTTAAGATATATTGATTTTAGTTATCATAATTTCCAGTCTGAGATTCTTTCATGAGGTGACAAGGTTTTTGTTTTACATCTAAAACAGTAAAGCAGATAGTCGAGCGGTAGTCAGGGACAATCCTAAAACTCCTTCCACCTTTGCTTAATTGAGAAGATACCAAGTTTAAAACAAGCTAAGCATATAGCCAACCATCAGATAATTGGAGTTACTTATCCTGGCTGACGGAGAAGCTGCCGGAGGCTGTATGCTTGTTTGCAACCCACGTAGTATAAAATAAAAGGTTTCTTGTGGCAGCTATTTTTACATAGCGATTAGCGACGCATTTATATTCTATAGTCCATTTGAACAGAATCGCAGGCAAAATCTAGTACGTTATAAAAGAGTATGGTATATTATAAATAAATGTGCACCATTTTAAGGAAGCACGTTTTCTTTTTTTTTATCCCAAACTAAGCTTAATACTTGTGCTATGGGTACCAGATTACGGATACTCGTATAATAAATATATTACTTTTTTTTTGTAAATACATACATATAATAGATAGAAAACACCCAGACGCAATACAAATATCTGTGTTCATCACACAAATAATTGTCCTGAGTGGGAATCGAACCCACGACCTCGTGCACGGAAGTCGGCTACACTACCGACTACGCCACGAGGCCGGTCAAATCGTTTGGTATCGAACACCCCCTTTTCTTCGCATAATATGCAAACATTTTTTCTTTGCGGATACTTATAATACATCTATACTATTATTATAAAGAGGTAACGTTTGTGAGTTTGTGACGTTGTAAGGGGTAATCTCTGGATCTACTAAACCGATTTTCAAAATTATTTCACCAATAGAAAGCTACGTTATTGTGGAGTGTCATAGGCTATAATGATTTCCAAAACTAATTACGCATCTTTACTTAAACTTGAATAATGTAATCCAAGTTGTAAAAAAATTGGTTTCATCGCGTGCGCTGCGGAAACTATTGAGGATAGAACAAAACAATGTACTACAATATTAAAGAACGTATCAAAATTTGTAATAAAGTCCGTGATAGCATATGCCTATCTCCTACGGGTAACTCACAATAACTGCTTTTACTGTTAAAATTGTGGATTAAAATTATTTTTTGTGAAGCTTATTTAGCCCATATGGTATTAATTTATATCTTTATAAATATGTTTTAATTATATGGGACGAATGTACCATGAGTCATAGAGCTCATATTGAAGTCGTAAAGCATACGCTAAAAGACATCAGAATTCCAAGTATAGTTATTTATCTATGCATCAGAAACTCAGACGCTGATATGGGTGTCGTTACTTTTGTTTTTGCGGGCGATTTTCGGCAAACGCTGCCAGTAATAACAAAAGGAACACGCAGATGTTAGGCATGTCGTCATGCTTATGGAGTTCCGTTGAAACTCTCAATTTACGAACAAACATGAGAGCTCACTTGAGCGACAACTACGATAACGACTTTCCGCATCAACTACTAAATCTTGGAGAAGGAAAAATTTGCTGTCCAACAGTAGGCATGACATTAAACTTGACAATCGGTTAGGTCACATATTACACAGGTTAGAAGATCTGATAGATGCAATATATCCCGGTCTTGAAAGTTTAATGGCAAGAGATTATCATTGGCTTTGTTCTAGGGCAATAGTCTCACCCAGAAACGATTCAGTGAATGAGATAAATAAAATAATTTTAGGAAAAATTCCCGGTCAAGTCAAACACCATAAGTCCATTGACACACAAAAACATAGCATCACGACTGTATTCCCCGAAGGGGTAGGCAGAGGTGTATTACACACCCACGACTCGCCAGCTATGTTTGAGTTCCACGTAATAGGGGGCGAGCCTATTGACGTCTACCGGGCACATTTCCAAACTCCGGGCTGCTACTGAGAAATTTTCTTTTTAGGAAAAAGCTCAATAACTCCATTGACACGGTGTGTAATATTGAGGATACAGTGCACTAACCTCAAGAATTTTTAAATTCTTTGAGTCCTTCTGGCTTACCTCCCCACGACTTTATGCTAAAAGTTGCCATTCCTATCATGCTTTTAAGGAACTTGAGACCCCCCAACATGTGTAATGGCACAAGGCTGCTCATAAAAGAATTGCGGGAGAATATAATCGTGGCGACCATTCTCATAGGGCCAGCAGTGGGACAACTTGCTTATATTCCCATGATTCCGACTGATTTACCTATACCGTTTAAAAGGTTACAGTATCCCGTCAAGGTCTCTTTTGCCCTCACTATTAATAAGTCCCAGGGTCAAACATTTTCTCTGGTGGGCATTGACCTGAGAAAGCACTGTTTTTCCCATGGGCTGAGTTATATGTTGGCTTATCTCGGGTTGTAACTCCTGAAAGACTATTTTAGTACCAAATGATAACATTACTACTAATATAGTATATCGAGAAGTTTTGAACAATTAAAATAAGTAAACATGATGTAAATAATGTAAATAGTGTATATTAATATCAAGTAATAAAAATAACAACAATAAACAGTAACATAAAAAAACAAAACACAAAAAACAATAAAAAAGCAAAAAACAAAAATAAAACAAAAAACCAAAATAACAAACAATATCTTTATCATCATAATTTTTATTTATCCCGAACTTTTAACCTGAAGTATTACGCGGGACAAACGGGCCGGGACAAAAATATTTCTAACGCGGAACGGAGTCCGCGGGCACTGCTAGTTATAAAATAAACTTACACTCCAAATTTTACTTCTGTAGACTCAGTAGTTTTGTCTGTTCATCGATCTCTATCAGGACAAGCAATTTTATATACGTATTGATGATTTTATACTTGTCATTTTCCCAAATGACATCTCCAGCATAAATCTTAAACAGAAATCTACACAACAATAAAGAGCTTCCTGAATTTTGAGTAGTTGACGTAAAGACAGAACAGTGGGCGGAAAGAACCCCTAGAATAATAAAAGTAACTCAATCTCCTTTGTTATTAAAACAGTGGACACCGGCATCTTACACCGTAACGAGTTTGGAAAGTAATTTTGTTTTCGTCGCCCCTTTGACTAATGTGAGTTTTTAAACTGTATTTTGGTTTGGCTGTTAGTGTTATATTTCGAATTGTAGCTTGGCATGGCTGGACGATTTTCTCGAACTTAAGCACTTGTGTACACCCACCCATCGTTAGCATGAAAAATTTCCTCCGCAAATAAAAAAAAATAAGAAATAAGGTTTATGCCATTACTTATATACTTTAAAAAAAAAAATAAGGTTCATGTCTTTAATAACAATACACACAACACAAAGTCCGAAAATGTGTTATCCCACAACTTATAGAAATCCTTTCGAACTGCTTAGCCTTGAATGTCACTGTGGATACCAATCATTTTAACGTCCCTAACAACATGTCGTCATGGATAGTTCATTCTATATCTATCAGACTACATCCAACCTCTTATTCAATATAAAAAATAAAAATAATCTTGTAACACGACCGCAGCGCCACCTAACGAGAACAATTATAAGACTAAACAACTCAGTAACCCACTCATACACAAAAATCATCAAATTCGATCCATTTTGGAGCCTTTTAGTGATTAACATTTTTTTATTACTTTAGGCAGGCCATGTGATGGTGCGTGGACCATTCACCATCAAGAAGAATAACAGTAAACTTCAAACGTAATGAACAAACACCACTTACTTATCATCACGCCATTTCCCTTGCGGGGTAGGCAGAGAGAACAGAGTGCTAAGAGGTCCTATTCTTGCATACATCTCTCGCTTCCTCTACGTTCATAACTCTCTTCATACACGCTCGCCGGTTTCGGAGACTCCTGACTCCACCTTCCTTCAACACATGACCAATTTGGTCTATGTAGGTAAGTCTCGGTCTCCCCCTGTACCTACATTCTTCCACTTTCGCATTGTATATCTTCTTAGCCAGTCGCTCGTCCGGCATTCTTTCCACATGTCCGAACCATCGGAGCATTCCCTTTCGCAACTTTACACCAATACTCTCTTTCATACCTACTCGTTCTCTTACGTCATTGTTATGAATGCGGTCAGTCAGCCTCACTCCACAGATTCTCCGCAGAGATCGCATTTCGACCGCATTGATTTTGCTCTCATGCTCCTTTTTACATACCCAACTCTCGCTTCCATATAATAACGTTGGGACAAGCACTGCGTTGTGTATTGCGACACGTGCCTTCTGGCTGAGGTGATGGCTGCCGAGAAGTTGTCTAAATGCTCCGTTCACTCTATTTCCCGCATTCACTCTTCTTTTTACATCAGTGGTGTACCTTCCATCCCGACTGAATCCACATCCAAGATATACAAATTCATTCATTCTAGCACACCATTTTCTATTGCTACTCTGATATCTGTTCTGGCTTATTCTCTTTCAAAAACCATTACTTTGGTTTTGCTCACATTCACACGTAGGCCCCTTTTCTTACAAGCTTCTGCCATTACGTCGACTAGGGTTTGCAGGTCAGTCGCAGACTGCGCTAATAGGACCGCATCGTCTGCATATAACAGCGACTTAACCACTGAGTCGCCCATCTGAACTCCCATATTCATTTCATTCAACCTTTGTAGACATTTATCCAGATATATGATAAACAGTCTGGCTGATAGAATGCAGCCCTGTTTAACGCCGATATTGACGTCAAACCAGGGTGACATTCCATCATCCAGCCGCACACAAGCTCTGCAGTCCATGTAGTTGGACTGCACCGCTTGTAGCAGTCTACCGCTAATACCATACTCCGGCAAAATGTTCCAAAGTTCCTTTCGTACAACAGTGTCAAATGCTTTCTCCAAATCCACAAAACTGCAGAAAACCCTCTGGCCTACAGCCAGATGCTTCTCCACAATGTTGCGCAGAGAAAACACTTGATCCATGCATCCTCGTCCACACCTGAAACCTCCTTGTGCATCACACAAAAATTCACCAGACACCATCCTCATTCTCCTTTCAACAATTTTACAATACACTTTGGCTGCCAAACTGGTCAAGCTTATGGCTCTGTAGTTTGCACAGTCATAACGTGAACCCTTGGTTTTAAACAAGGGCATGATGACTGCGCTTCTCCAGTCCTTGGGAACCATTCCTGAGCTCCAACATAAATTGAGAAGCATCAGGAAGGATTCCCAGACACATGAGCCTCCAAGCTTGATCATCTCAGCAGACACCATATCAATACCCACTGCCTTACCATTTGTCAAACTTCTAATCGGCCATTCAACTTCATCCATACTAATGTCATAGGAGGATGCCGGTACCGAATGCTGATCTGTTAGATCACATGTGGCACCAGCATCACCCTGAACATCCGCATACATATCTCCAAAATATTCACTCCATCGGCTTAACACATCTTGTGTTTGCGTAAGAATGTCTCCACCTTTAGACCTTATTTTATTCATTCTGAAAGCTGACCAACCACTCCGAGATTTCTTCGCTTCCCTCCAGAAAAGTTTGGTGTTGCTCTCGAAGTTTTTGGTCAGCCTTTCTTCTGCAATCATATTTGCTCTATCACGCTTCTCTTTCACTAAGGCTTTGGTGTCATTCTTACGTTGCCGGTATATTTCTTTCTTCTATTCTTTCATACTTGCACTCAGGTTCAAAGAAGGTACATAGTCCAGCCACGCTTTCTTCTTTTGGTCTACGGAAGCTGCTACTTCCGTATCCCACCATGCATAACCTTTCACTTTCCTATGCTTCTTTGAGCATCCACATACTTCTTTCGCTGTATCTACCATACTATCTTTCAATACTCTCCAGAATTATTCTATGTCAGATCCCGGCTGACTTGCCATTGTCAGCCGTCCACGGACACCCTCTACATACTTTGCTCTTACACTCTCTTCTTGAAACTTTTCAATCTTTATTCTTTCAAGCCCTCTGAATTGGACACGCTCTCGCCAGTGTTTACACTTTCTGAACATACCACTAAATCACGCAATAACGAGATAGTGGTCCGTGTCGACAGTGGGACCCCTGTAGGCTCTTGTATCCAGAATTTTACTTCGGAGGCGATTGTCTACCAGAATTAAATCTTACATACTTCTCTGTTCATTCCTTCTCCATGTATCCATATGGATGTCCTTATGTTGAAAAAATGTGTTTGACACAATAAGGTTTCTCTCCATACATACATCTGCAATGAGCCTATCTGCATCATTCACTCTCTTATCACCAAATGAACCAAGCTCGTCCTCGAAGTCTGGACGCTTGGTCCCAACCCATCCATTCAAGTTTCCGCATACGATCACGCGTTCACTAGCTTCTGCCAAATCCAGAATTTCCCTAACATTATCCCAGAACTTCTCTAGATCCGATGACACCGAAGAGCCTACGGGAGCATAAGCTGCGACCATGAAGCCACTGGTGACTACCTAGTTTTATTCGGACCCATAGAACTCTGGGATCAAACATTCTGTAGTTTTTCACACCTGAGGCCAAGCGAGCGGACAGCAACACCCCCACTCCCATGCTGGCCCGATCGCTCTGCGGTACACCAGACCACAAAGCTAACCCGCCACCAGGAAGATCACACCACCACAGGCGTCGCAACCGTTTCGCTTGGTCTCTGTTACACAGAGCACATCAAGCTGTCTGTCCAACATGACGGTTACCAGCTCGTGTAACTTATCTTCCACACCACCTCTTACATTCCACGTGCCTACTCGACACTTTGCTCTCTTCGACTCGCCAAACTGGGCAAGGTGTGATGGGTGGCGGCCCCCATCGCCGCATCTGCCGTTGTTCGTACCGACGGGGGCGGGTCGGTACGTGTCGCCTCCAGGGCACGCCCTAACCCGCACTGCGGTACGCATTCGAGCCGGATTGCAGCCTGTGGATTACACTCTCTGGCTGGCAGGGATCGAGACGAGCACGATCCGGACTATGATCACCCTAACCTATCAAACATCAAACGAATAAAATCAATGTCAATTGTGGATTTTATACGCTAAGCCACAAATTCACACTTTAAACATTATGCTAACCTGTATTGGAAATAACTTAATTAAAATGAATTAAGAACATTAATAATTATTGGTAGTAAATAATTTATAACACAATAAAAATAAATTCAATTATTTTAATTACTTGAAATTTATATTATCCAAATAAAGGTGAAAGAAACTAATACAATTCATTATTGGTATTAATCAAATTATTCAATGAATGCCATCATGTATAATAAAACAAAATGATAAAGAATTCATGTCTAGTTAGTTGTAGCAGTAGCGACAAAGAATAATGTTTAGTTTCTTGGATTATTGACATAAGAGATGTCTAATTATTTATTATTATCTAGACCTACCTAGACTACCTATACAAAACAAAGGCGTAGATACATATCGTATATCCACATTGTGGCTTAGTTTATATATCAATATTTTAACGAAAAGAAAAGGTTTTGCTTTTCTGAAAAACGTTGCGACCTAAAGTCCATTCATCTTCAGTAAATTAACCTGGAGAAAATACGCTTACAATTTATATTCGCGAGTAAGCACAATCTGCAATCAGCAAAGCCTGTTTCTGTTCTCGAAATACGCTTGTTTGTCGAACCATTAAACGTATTGTTAAGAATATTCAGTATTGGAACGTTTCAAATTTTGTTTGTATTCTATGTTATATTTGACAATAATTTGTCTCAAAACAGAAATTGTTTGAATTTTCATTCGTCGACTTCGTTTATTTATTATGTTGTTATGTCATTACGTATTTTATGAGACTCAATTCTACGTAGTGTTACATTCAGTTAATTTTAATTAAATATATAGTAAATGTTACCTGCGATTTCGTCCCCTTAAATTATGTGGTCCCTTAAATTATGTGTTATCCCAGAAGAAAAGATTGATTTTGGGTAAGATTTGTTCAATACCTGTTTTAGTGGATATCTTCGTTCAATAAGGTATAATTATACCAAATCATGTCAATAGGATGTATAGTTTAGAGATTTCAAGGTTAGTGAGTGAGTGGTATTTCGCTTACCTATATATTGAAAGCATATCAAGCAAATGATTTATTTTTAAATTTTGTGTGCATCTTTATTTTATTTTTAATTCCAGCTAAAAATATTCTTATTGAGTGTGCTTTTACATATTTTTTTTTAGGTTTTACTACTGCCGGCCAGTCCAAAATTCAAACACTTTCAAAAAACCTGTTTTGAAGTAGCTTAGAGCGTCTCTAGTTTAAAAAAAACGTCATAAAGGACCGCAGCATCATTAGATCGAATAGGAATGGCAATATTTTTTTAATATTTATGAATTTTTGTACCAATGTGCGTAGATCCGATTAAAAGCTTTCTAGTAAGACAGTAAAACATGCAATATTGAAAGTGACCACTATGGTAGCGTAGCGGTTAAAGCACAGACCCCGCTCGCCCCTCTCTTTTTAACTAACTAACTTATTTCACGCCATTTCCCTTGCGGGGTAGGCAGAGAGAGCAGAGTGCCACGAGGCTCTATTCTTGCATCCATCTCTCTTTGTCTTGACTTTTGACTCCACCTTCCTTTAATACATGACCGATTTGGTCTTGGTCTCCCCCTGTACCTACATCCTTCCACTTTCGCAATGTATATCTTCCTAACCAGTCACTCGTCCAGCATTCTTTCCACATGTCCGTATCAGCGGAGCATTCCCTGTAGCATCTTTACACCAAAACTCTCTTTAATAACTACTCGCTCTTTGACATCTTCGTTACAAATGCGGTCAGTCAGCCTTACTCCACAGATTCATTGCAGAGATCGCATTTCGACCGCATTGATTTTACTCTCATACTCCTTTTTGCATACCCAACTCTCGCTTCCATATAGTAACGTTGGGAGAAGCACTGCCTTGTGTATTGCGAGCCATGCCTTCTGGCTAAGCTGGTGGCTGCCGAGAAGTCATCCCAATGCTCCGTTCACTCTATTTACTGCATTTACTCTTATCTCTATACCAGTGGTGCACCTTCCATACCGACTGAATCCATATCTAAGATATACAAATCCATCCACTTGTTTTAGCACACCATTGCCTAATGAAATTAAAAAATAGAAATTTATTCTCTTTTTAGATTTTATTTATTTCTACCATAAAGTTGAAATCTTATTTTTTGCATTGATATTATAATTCAGCGCTAGCGCACTGTTTTGGAATTAGTCCACATAGTCCAGTCCATACTTTGAACAACATATCATTTACAGAAGAGTTCAAATAAACAAATAAATATTTCTCAAGGTTTTCCAAAATTATATTGAACAAAGCAGTTTGATTATTACAATCATTTTGTCAGATTGTTAAAGTATAAGTATGTCGTTGAGTTGTACGTATAATGAACTGATTGTTTCACACTAGATTATAATGTAATTTTATTTTATTTATATATTTAGGGAAATAACAAACAGTTACACAATAATACTTTCTGATATTTACGCGAATGTTACACATTTTGAAATAAAACTACGTTTACGGAATCTATCGCGTTTACTTGATTTTACTACTATCCTGACGTTTCGAATACTTTACAGCAGTCATGATCATGGGTGGACTTAGATGATAGACGTCCAAGGCTGATATGTTATTTCAACGGTTTCACCTACCCACAGTATATGATTTTACAAAATTTTTGGTTTATTTAATTTAACCCACCTAATATTCGTTTAGAAACACAGTGAAAATATCTACTTCAAATGTTTATGCTTACAATGTATGAGACTTTAAGTTAGTATATTAAAATGAGTATAATACTCTTCTTTAAATTGTAAAATTTTTGTTTTTATTTAGTGCAAACATGCAACATTGAAAATTCTACCACAAACTACCAGTAAGAAGATAATCTTGGTTATTAGTTTATATTATTAAATATATTGATTTTGCCAAAAGCTAAGACTTAGAAGCTACCACCGGATCGGAACGCCGACGTCAGGCCGACTGAGAAAGATCCGGCCAGAATTTTTAAGCACTAAATAAAAACTAAAATTTTACAATTTAAAGAAGAGTATTATACTCATTTTAATATACTAACTTAAAGTCTCATACATTGTAAGCATAAAAACTTGAAGTAGATATTTTCACTGTGTTTCTAAACGAATAGTAGGTGGGTTAAAATAAATAAACCAAAAATTTTGTAAAATCATATACTGTGGGTAGATGAAACCGTTGAAATAACATATCAGCCTTGGACGTCTATCATCTAAGTCCACCCGTGATCATGAATGCTGTAAAGTATTCGAAACGTCGGGATAGCAGTAAAATCAAGTACCTAAAACCGATAGATTCCGTAAACGTAGTTTTATTTCAAAACAGTTACACACTTAAATTTACACATTTTTTGTGAAACAATTTTCTTCTGACTATAGTCAGTTGCTAAAAATTGTTTAGGATAGCAAATATTGCTATTGTCTCGTTTATTAAATTTATATAAAATATAATGCTTCATTTCTATAGAACATAAGTAATAGTTCTCAACTTGTCAAGTTTATAACAGTTTTTCATAACTCAAATGAGTATTTTCTTCTTAGATACATAAGAAAACTATTTTTCAGAAGATTAAGTGATTTGTCGTTTGATTGTTGTGTAATGAGACCGAATTTAAAAATAAATTAGTAAAATATTACTTTTTCAATGATGGATTATTTAATTATATAAATATTCAAAATATTACTTTTTGATTGTATAAATAACTAGATTCTGTGCACGACTTAATCTGATTGGACTTCAATATTCATATAAGTACAAGCCGCTTAGACTTATTCCATAGGACCTAGGACTAAACACGCAACGATTTTTTTAGATTTTTTGTCTGTTTGTTTTTTCGCGTATCACGCAAAATCTGAACGGATTTTGATGCAACTTTTTTCATTTGATTATCCCGCTACTATACCGGGAACCTGAGATATAGCCTAAAAACTAGCTTTTGGTTGCGGCGGAGTCGCAAGCAAAGGCTAGTTTCATATAAATTCACTCAGTCGTTTGGACGTTTAACAGTCCCGTTACGGGGATAAGCGCTCACCTAGGGTACTGCTAGCTTCCCCGATCCAGCCCGTAGAGGCACCAACATCCGAGGCCCTATCCGTAGAGACAGAGGGTGGTCGCCCTCCTAGCGCGATGGAGACCACCTCCACTCTAACTGACTCCGGCAGCTCTGCCAAGTCCGAGTGGTCCGGTGCGGAGTCATCCTCCGACACTGAGTTCACCGTTGTGAGCTCCCGCAAGCGGAACCACAAAGACAAGAAGGGGAAGCCAAAAAAGGCCCCCAAGATTGTGGAACAGCAGGTAGCCGCTCAGCCGGCCGCTGTTACCGCAGCCCCTGTCTCCCAACGCCCACAGGGGTCTTCAACCCCGTGCCCGCCTGTGCCCAAGGAGGGCCAGCGCAAATAGGTCGTTCCACTGCCCCTGTTCATACAGGATAAGATGGCGTGGACCTCCGTATCGTCGTGGTGCAACGAGCACCACGTCAACTACAAGTCCGCCCGCTCCACCCGACAGGGT
Source organism: Leucoma salicis (assembly GCA_948253155.1). Classification (NCBI taxonomy): domain Eukaryota; kingdom Metazoa; phylum Arthropoda; class Insecta; order Lepidoptera; family Erebidae; genus Leucoma; species Leucoma salicis. The sequence goes on along the minus strand of OX411812.1, from coordinate 11,745,668 downwards.
ATTAAGGTCACCTTGGCCTCGTCCAAGGACCACAGGGCCCTGTCAAAGGTCCTACGTGAGAGGAACATCTCCTTTCACACATACACCCTCCCAGAGGACCGTCTCTTAAGAGTCGTCCTCCGTAACATCCCTAAGGAGGTGACAGTTGAGGAAGTGGAACAATCCTTAACTCAACAAGACCTGCCTGTACACGAAGTGCACAGGATGTATAAGAGCCGGGCCCGCGAGCCATACGACTTGGTGATGGTCACATTAGACCTTACCAAGGAAGGCAAGGCCATATATAAAATGAGCTCAGTCTGCGGACTGACAGGCATCAGGGTGGAACCCCCTAACAAGAAGGGCATTGTCTCACAATGCCACAGATGCCAACTGTACGGTCACTCTGCGCGTCACTGCTACGCGCGCTCTAGGTTCGTCAAGTGCCTAGAGGAACACTCAACGTCCGATTGCTCTCGTCCTAAGGACCGCACTCTGTGCACAGAGCCCCCCTCCTGCGTCATATGCGGCGAAAAGGGTCACCAGGTGAATTACCGGGGCTGCCCCCACGCCCCCCGGCTACCCGCCAGGCGCCCACTTGTCCTCACACCACGAGGACCACCACAGGGAAGCGCACCCATCCTGCGTTCCGCACCCCCCGCCCCTCCGCAATGCTCAGGTACGCCCAGCGAGCCAGGCAGAGTTCCCAGCTCTGCCTAATAACGATAAGCCCGTAGGGACGCCAGTCGTTGGGAAAACGAAGCCCACCGTGGGCCAACCTAAGCCCCCTCAGGGCAACAAACCGAAACCAGCTGTAGGCGTAGGCCCAGCGGTTAGGACGCCCCAGGGTACAGATGATACACACCACGCCTTCATTGATAGGGAAGTGGAGTCGAGGGCCTCACCCTCGGCCCCACCGGTAGACCTAGGTAGGGACCTAGTGGAACGGCCACCTCCAGTTACCTGAACTGGAGTCAGTTATCAAAAATCTTCATAGGAAGAAAGCCCCCGGTTCGGACGGAATATCGAATAGGGTCATCAAACTCTTGCCCCTTTCATTATTAGTCCTTCTGACATGTATATATAACGCAGCGCTCAACAATAACATCTTTTCCCCTCAGTGGAAAGAAGCCGTGGTAATTGGAATCCACAAACCGGGCAAAAAGCGATCCGAACCATCTAGTTATAGACTGATAAGTCTGCTTAAAGGCTTAGGTAAGATTTACGAGCTATTAGTTTTGTGTAGGCTAAAAGCATACGCCGTTGCTAATAACCTCATCCCCCACCACCAATTCGGCTTTAGAGCCAAGCACTCCAGTGTGCAACAAGTCCACCGCATCGTAGAATTTACCTACTCGAAAATGCAACAAAACAACCTTTTCACAGGTGCACTCTTCTTCGATGTAGCGAAAGCTTTCGACAAAGTCTGGCACAACGGCCTAGTATACAAACTATTCAACTTAGGAGTACCTCGGTATCTCGTACTCATCATACGAGACTTTCTATCTAACCGCAGTTTCCGCTATAGAGTGGAAGGGACACTATCCTCCCCCCACCCCCTGCTCGCTGGGGTCCTACAGGGCTCCGTCCTCACCGATCCTCTTCTCGCTGTACACCAGCGACATGCCTCAGCATCGGCAAGTGCAGACAGCACTTTTTGCAGACGATACAGCTATTTATTATGCAGGGTTTAACCCTATCACAGTGCATAGAAAACTCCGATCCGTGGCCACTGCCCCCAGTACGTGGTTTAGCAAGTGGAGAATAGAGATCAACCCCGAGAAGAGCCAGGCGGTCATGTTTCATAGGAGACTACCCCGACTGTATCCCCCGGAGAAGACCAAACAGATTAGCATCTTTGGTAAACCTATTCCTTGGAGTAGGCGAGCCAAGTACTTAGGTGTAATTCTAGATAACAGACTCACAATCGCCCGTCACATTCAGGTGGTACGCTCGCGCGCAGTCTTTGTCATGGGACGTTTGCACTATCTGTTAAACTCTAGGTCTAAACTCTCACTTAGGAATAAGGTCAGACTCTACACTGCCTGCATACGTCCTGTTATGACGTACGCCAGTGTAGTATTTTCACACGCCAAGGCACACAGGATCCATAGATTACAAACACTACAGAATAGCTTCATGCGCAGAGCTACGGGTGCACCGTGGTTCATACGCAATGTCGACCTTCACATAGACTTGCAATTGCCTACCAACAAGCAATTTATGAAACGGTGTTCACGTAGTTTCTTTGACTCCGCCATTACTCACGCCAACCTTCTAATGGTTGAGTCGGCTAGGAACAACCCCTCTAATTTATCGCGCATACGCAGACCGTGAAATAGCCTCGACGAAGTCGACGACGATACAACTCACGCTCAGATCAGAGCATACACAGCTCGCGCAGCTAATACAAGTAATTACCCACGGTTTCGTCCCCGGCGAAGGGGGCGAAAGACGTGTTGCGGTCAAATCGTAAACGTGGGAAATCAACAGCCCGAGCCGAGGTCCTTACTCCACAGGGGGTGCCCTCGGGTAGCTTTGCTTAAATGTTGGGTGAGAGCCCTCTGCGCTCACCAAATGTCCGGATAAGGTTGTCATAGCCATCTGATGCTAACAACCAAGGCCACACAAAAAAAAGGACGTTTAACGAACAAATTCAAATATCTTCCAAAACTTTTGCATTTGTAATATTAGTTATTAGAATAAAACATAGTCATTTATATTATTATAAAATTCTCGTGTCACCGTGTTTGTCGCCATTCTCCTCCAAAACGGCTTGACCGGTTCTTAATAAATTTTGTGTGTATATTCAGTAGGTCTGAGAATAGGATGTAAATTATTTTCATATCCCTAAGTGATGAGAGTGATCCACCCCAATATTTTTATTTTCTGGGCCAATTTTTATTTTTTTGTTATTAGACATATAAGTTAGTTATTTTTTTCTACGCTAGAAATTCCCTAAAAAATTTCTAGAAATATTTTACATGGCAAAACAACGTTTGCCGGGTCAGCTAGTATCTATATCTAAAGTATCTTTAAAAGTGAAATAAACATGCCTACCTACGTATATATGTGTACATAGACATATAATATTTTCTATAACTAATTTTGCCTGGCTTATCCTAGCGTGAGTGGGCCCGGCTCGATCGGGTAAGTACCACAGAAGATCAGGGTGAAACAAAGGTATCACTGAAGTAACTACTACTACCCTGTTCGTTGCCTCGAACAACGGGGTGTGAGGTTAGATACATTTTTTCCCCGCTTCAACGAAAAGAAGGGGCGAAACAACGGTAGGTACACCTATCGCTGTGTTTCGTATGGCGAGTGAGAGTGCCGGAGGCCCAAATCCCTTCCCTATTCTCTCCTTTATTATCCTTCTTCTCCACCCCCTATCGCTTTTTTTGAAGATGGCGATGCGCTAAAGATGTCTCTGGTGTTGCTATCTCTATAAGCTACGGTAACGGCTTACCATCAGGTGGGGGCCGTGTGCTTGTTTGCCACCCACCTAATATTAAATATATGTGTAGGTATATCTGGTTACCAGCTTAATCAATTTAGAGTTGTCATCTATGGATAATAAAATCACAGTATGCAGACTCAAACGTAGCAATCAGCGCACTAGCCGGGGCAATATCCTTTATTATGAGTTCATATTCAATCTTAAGCTTATGGAATATGCATAAAATAAATCACAATCTTTAAAATTTTATGCCAAAGTTTAATATTTTGAACAACGGTTTAAAATACAAAATGTAATTAGATTCAATTTGAAATAAGTTCTTTTAAGCTTCAAGATATATTTTATAATCTCAACCACAGATCTTAACGAGTGTGGCTATAATTTTATTAAGCAACTATAAATTATAGAATTTATAGTGTGATTATACATGCACGATTTATAATCACCAGTTAAACTCGGCTATAAGGCTTTTTTAAATTTTAGCAATCCATTGAATGGAAGCTGTGAGTACGTACCAATACAGAAAGCTACAATATAAAGCAGATTTATTGCTATACGCTACAACGAAACACGAGTATCCTTTAAAAATAAACGTAGTAGGTATATTAATTAAAAAAATATAGCATACCACAGTTTGGGAATTAATGTTTTTTATTTTTGCCAACGAGCATATACCCAATAGAGAGGTAATACGCATCCAACGCCGAAAAATAAATCGTACACAAAACAGATGGAATCACATTTCATCGGTACCTAAGCAACAGCGGTAAGACCAAGGACTGCAACGAGAGTGGTATCAAATTATTTCAGAAATCTGAATATCTTATGGAGACTAGACCTATAATTTTCATAAAAATCTTTACTTTTTCCTCAATCTTTACTAGCTCAAGGTTTTTTTTGGGAGAATCCTTTTGTACACACGAGCTACCTCGCGTATGAAATTGCTTAGGGTCCTCTGCTTCTAATAACACTCTATATACTAAGGGCCTTATTCACAGCAACTAAGACAGCTATAAATTTTAATCAAATCACCGATTTGATTAAAATACTGGTTTGTCCAGTATTTTAGTCAAATCACTGATTTGATTAAAATACTGGGTTGTCTCTTTTCAACAAAATAGATTGAAAAACAGTAAGTGACAAAATATTTGTCAGCTTAAACAGTGTTTTTAATCAGTGTTGTGTTACAAGTTAGTGTAGGGGGTAATTTTATGAATAAGTATATGAAAAATAACTAGAGCTACGTCTGGAGATTAGATATTTTGTATGATTACACAAGCAGCCGGTGCATCAGAGTAGTCAATCTTGAGTAGAGTTTGCCCCCGACACAGATGGTACAACCCAGACGAAAAGTGAGGAATAACAAAGGTACTCGACCAACACGCATTTACGCGTTAAATGTTTTATTTAATTATGTAATGTTATATTGAAGGTCTTAAGCTTCTAATTACAATTTTTTTTCGCCTAACGAAGCAAACGCGCCAAGGCCCACCTGATGGCAAATGGTAGGTAACCGTCACTCATGGATTCAGCTATACCGAGAGTACCGTTAAGCCACTGTCCACTATTTCATTTCAGATAGGTTCGGTGTGTTTTGGTCGTAGTAGGAGATAGCCGTTAATTTTTCATTTCATATCTGTGAAATGAAATGGTGAGCAGCGGCTTGATAATACTCTCGGTATAGTTGAGTCCATGAGCGACGGTTACCGTTTACCATCAGATGGGCCGTGGCTCATCTGCCACCATAGGCATTAAAAAAAACAATTAACGGCTATCTCCTGCTACAACCAAAACACACCGATGTGCCATGGCCGGTCACACGGGAGATGGTGATACCAACCCGCTCGAGCCCGATGGCAAGTGAGCACTCCCACTTGGTACTTAGCCCAACTACCAGTAATGCAATGGGTAATAATTGCTTATTTCCCTTAGTCGCCTTGTGCGACACCTGTGGGAAAGAATGGGGTGGTGAAACTTGTATTTTTAGTCCGTCAACACATGGATAAAAAAATTAATTAACTTGAAATATATAAGAAAATTAATAACTCAGCAAAAACTATACAGATATATCATACATATTACATGATGCTTGAGAGCTTTCGCCGTACCTAATTATAAATGCTATCACTAATAGAAGCCACTGTAGACTATAAAAGTTTAATTTTATGAAAACCTGTTTTTGTATTTATACTACGCGGGTCACAAATAATCATACGGTCTACCTAATGGTAAGCGTTTTCTGTAGTCTATAGACCATCCATCCATCAGCCCTTCGACGTCCACTGCTGGACATAGGCCTCCCCAAGAGAACGCCACAACGAGCGGTCCCGTCATGAGGGATAACGCCGTAATCGCCACGCTTGGCAGGCGGATTGGCGATCGCAGTGGATGTTATTAATACTCGAGGGAATGCTGCTGCTCACTCCCCCGGTATTCCCTCAGTCGGCTCTTACGACTCCCGTGGGTAGAGAGGGGTGGAACAATTCTAAAGCCGGCCCCACGCGGCTCTTAGATCATAGATATAGTATATACTGACGTACAGTATAAACTATATTGATTCTATAGATGCGAGCAACACCAGAGGCATCACTCGCACATTAGTTACACCAAAAAAGGGAGAGGAGGTGGAAAGAAAGGTCAATAAGGAGAGGATAAGGAGAGGATTTGGGCCGCCCGCGCTCTCACTCACCATACGAAACTCAATAGTAGGAGTACCTATTGTTGTTTTACGCTGATCTTCTATGAGACAGTGATATTTCCCTGATCAAGCCGACCCATTCATGCAAGCAAGGCTTTCAAACTTGGTAATTTAATCTCGTTAACAGCTATTTAAATACCAGCATGATAACATTTGAGTTTCTAAACTTTACACTCCAGTTAAATCAATCCGGCAGGCAGTTTGCAAAACAAAACGATTTTATTTTAACTAAATTTATAAAGATTACAGTATAAATTTATAACTAAATAATGACAATTGTTAGATAGTTGAAGCAAGACTGTGGAATTTTTTCGTGGTTTCGTTTAGCATAGCTTTTAGTGTCTGAAGTCCGACCGGTGTCACACGGCGCCTTGTCAGCGATTTGAACTGGGTCGCCTGGTTGATGCAACTTGTAATACAATTAAATGCACGTTTTGATTAAATTACTGATTTAGTAATTTCCTGGTATATCAATGACTTAAATACTCATTATTACCTACTACCTCAATCCTGTTATTATAATAAATTGGAAACTTCGTGTATTTATATGTTTCAATTGGATGTTTGTTATACAATCATCCAAAAATGGCTGAGCGGATTTGGGTAAAGTTTATAATCTGATACCGGTTTTGTCTCGATAAATTATATAGAATATGGAAGATTTTAAACTTATTTGTTAACAGATTTAACAAATATTTTTGTCACTGAATAGGGGTTCTTATTTTTTATATATAGCACTTGATATATTCCGTCATTTAGGTACCAGAACACAAGCTGCGAAAATGTGAGATAGAAAATTATAGCTACGAGCAGGGTTTAAATAAGTGGCTTCAGCTTCAGGACGACCGTTCCTGACGCTCTGCCACCTGAGTTATTGTGGCATTTGCTCGAAGGGCCATCATATTTTGTTCGATACGTCAATGTCAAAATTTAAAATAGTTCGTAGTTCAGAATAACTTCTTTTTTAAAATAAAAATTATAAACATAACATGCTGTAGGTAGCTCTTTTCTTAAACGTCCTAACCACAACACAGCGATGTCATGACTTGCAAAAAGGCCTAAATGAAGAATAAATTACTGTCAACAGCCACTTACTTGCCTAATTTGAAGTTCTCTTTAAGAATATCGAACGGCGACGATTCAAGCTTCCACCTTTTTCTGTTACATTATATAGCATACTAGCAGACTCGGCCGCGCGTTAATGTGGCACACTTATACTCGTAGTTAATTCAATTATTATATTATTTTAACAAACTTAATATCTATATCGTCAAATTAAAAAAAAAATAACGGGGATTAAAACTATCCTATCTTTTAAGTTGAAACAAATCACACATAATGAAAAGTAAACATTAAGATCGGATAAGTAGTCTCGGAGTTCATCGCATACCAACATCGTGACATGGGAACTTTATGTATAAAACTAAATTCTACCCCTGATTTCATCCACTTAGATTTCAGATTATTAATAGGACACTATAATATGCCACATTAATCATCTCAAAATAGATAGGTACCTCACAGAAACAATTTTATTAGTTTTTCAGGATTAAAAAGTAGGCTGTGTTTTTTTCCGGCTTCTGTACTATATGTAATAAATAAATAAACAAAAAAAAACTGGCAACACCACGCAACGAGTCACGTTTTCTTATTTACCAAAATTCGTTTTACTATAAATATTTCTCATTTTGATATCTACTTTTAATCATTTTCTAATACTAATCATTTACAAAATCAGCAATAGAAAACCTGAAAATATGAAGAAATTAAATAGAATCAGATGAAAATGTTCAGCGAAAAAATGTTTGTGTTTTATGTAAATGAAATATAGAAAACGAAATGTTTACTCGAGCAAAAGCCAGGCTTACAGCAGCACTAAATACAACTCCGGACTCGTCGCTCAGCTCCGCCTCGCAGTTGACAAAACCAGTGTCAGTGACATCGGTTAATGTTGAGGCGTCGAGGTCAACATTGAGCGGCGAGTACTTCTCCCCACCCACGTCGCCGTCGCCTGTACGTCGGAAGAGGAGAGGCCGGCCATCGACACGCTTGGGACCCAGAGACCAACCGGTCTCAAATAGGGCCCCCGCTGCCGGTGGTGATGTGCACCGCATGAGATGGTCTAAAGAAATTAATGAAAATGTCATGCGGGCATATTTTGTGGCTACAGAGGGAGGAAGCAATCTCACAGCGTATCGTAGTCGTATACTGCCTTTGTTTCAGGAGCTTGAGCCAGCTGTCAACGTTACGGCACAAAGATTATCGGATCAGGTGCGGGCCATTCAACGTTGTCACCTGTTGGTTGACACCGCACTTGAACGGCTTCGCTCAGATGTACGAAGTAACATTGTTCCCCCCACTGCCTTGCAAAGTGCCTAGGCTATCGGTTGCGGAGAGAGAGTCGGGGCCTATCCCACCTCCTATACATGGATGACTTAAAGTTGTTTGCCCCCACCAAACCCCAACTGATGGCATTACTAAAGGTAACTGAAACTTTTAGTAAATCTATCAGGATGGAGTTTGGTGTGGATAAATGTGCAGTCTTACATGTAAAGAGAGGTGGAGTCGTGGAATCTGAAGGAATGCAACTTTCAGATTTCACACAACTCCAGTCTCTGTCTACTACTGAGACCTACAAATATCTGGGTATGTCACAGGCGTTATGCATCTCTGAGGCAGACATGAAACAAAAGTTGTAGGAGCGCTTCTTTTGCCGCTTAAGAAAAGTACTTAATAGTCTACTTTGTGGCGGCAATAAGGTGCGCGCCTGTAACAGTTGGGTCATGCCTGTCTTGATGTATTCCTTTGGCATACTTAGATGGACTCAGTCTGAGCTGGACGTCCTTGACAGAAAGGTACGTACACATATGACTACATACCGAATGCACCACCCACGATCATCGGTTATGAGTTTGTATATCCCGCGGAAATGTGGAGGTCGTGGTCTCCTTAATATCAAGACCCTTCATAACCGCGAGGTATACAATCTCCGAGAATATTTTCTCAATACTGACGTGGGAGTGCATCGTGATGTGGTCAGAGTGGACCAAGGACTAACCCCGCTCGGGTTGGCAAAAGAGAACTGGCACAAACCTACGGTACTTAGCACTGAGGACCGTCGGGAGATACGGAGGAGCAAGGAGCTGCATGGGCGTTTTTATCGGGCCTTACACGGCCCTGATATTGCCTTTGCTGCATCTATTGCCTGGCTACAATTCAGTGATCTTTTCGGAGAAACTGAAGGTTTTGTCTTTGCAATAATGGACGAAGTGGTGATGACGAATAACTACCGGAAATATATCCTGAAAGATGGTACAGTTGACATCTATCGGGCATATCACCGACCTGGAGAATCACTCAGGCATAATGTTTCTGGTTGTACTCGACTTGCCAACGGCGATTATTTACATAGACATAACCAAGTAGCCAGGATTGTCCATCAGCAACTTGCTCTTAGATATAATCTGGTGGAAGCAGAAGTACTGTACTATAAATATGTGCCTAACCCAGTTCTCGAAAATGACCGTGCCACGTTGTACTGGGATCGGTCTATCATTACTGACAGGACTATTATTGCTAATAAGCCTGATATAGTGGTGGTGGACCGATCAGAGCGCCGTGCACTAATTGTCGATGTCACTGTTCCGCATGACGAGAATCTCGTGAAAGCTGAAAAAGAAAAACAAATGAAATATTTGGATTTAGCTCACGAGATTACCGACATGTGGGATGTTGATTCGACAGTTATTGTTCCGATAGTCATATCGGTTAATGGACTGATCGCCAAGAGTCTCGATCAACATCTTAAGAGACTCTCGTTAGACGGCTGGATTAAGGGCTTGATGCAAAAGGCAGTACTCCTCGACACGGCACGTATTGTGAGGAGGATCCTTTCTCTGGAGCCCTAACCACCGGCAGCTTGGTCCCTAGCTTGGCACCCGATGTCGGTGGTCCACTATTTTATACATTTTTAAATTAATTATATTCTGTTGTGTTTATTTTTTGTTTGTGTTTTTATAGTAGTGATTGTGTGTGAGCTTGTGTATTTTTATAATGTATTTAAAAATGTATTAAATATGTAAGAAAATAAATAAAGAAAATAAATAAATATTCACGGACATTTTCACACAACGTCCTCTGGTCCCAAACTAAGCTTAAAGCTTGTGCTATGGGTACCCGATTACGGATATAATATATATATAATTTTTTTTTTTGTAAATACATACATATAATAGATAGAAAACACCCAGACGCAGTACAAATATCTATGTTCATCACACAAATAATTGTCCTGAGTGGGAATCGAACCCACGACCTCGTGCACGGAAGTCGGTTACACTACCGACTACGCCATGAGGCCCGTCAATATGTATGCTAAGATTTCATGACGATCGGATGAATAAATATGACGTGAAATTGTAACTAAGCAAAAAACAAGTGTAAAGTGCACTTGTTTTTTTTGCATTTATAATATTACCCGTTGTCCTAGGTGAGCGACAAACGCGTGAATAGTACGCGACGCGACGCGACACGAAAATATCAAATAGAGGTTGTATGTACTTATGGCCTACGTTGTCGCCTAATTTGAATGCGATGCAAAACGGTTAAAGTATTACCCGTTGTCCTAGGTGAGCGACACGACGGGATGCTACGCGTTGCTACGTGATGCGGCGTATTGCGGCTAATACTTTAACCGCTTTGTGTTGCATTCAAATCAGGCGACAACGTAGGCCATAAGTACATACAACCTCTATTTGATATTTACGTGTCGTGACGCGTTGCGTAGTATTGACGAGTTTATCGCTCACCTAGAACAACGGGTTAGTGAGGATGATTTTGTCTGTTTCAATGCAGGAGAAAGATTTAAGTTGATGATTAAACAAAACAAAATTGACGGAACATAATTTAAGAATATGTGTAAATTACTTTTATTGCGGTAATGTATTTTAATTTAAGAAAAAGTATAGATTTATTTTATCTACCAATTTAATTTGTTGATTTGGTAAAAAATTTGAGATTAACGAACTGCCTCGATGGTGCAGTGGTAGTGTAAGCGACTGCTAATCATGAGGTCTCGGGTTCGATCCCCGGGTCAGGCGGTGCTATTGAGCTTTTTCGTAAATTCGGAAATGTGCCTCGCCACCTATAACGTGGGACTTATATATAGTTGGCGAACCGTGGGTTTGTAATACACCTCTGCCTACCCCTTCGGAGATACAAGCGTGATGCTATGTTGTTTTTAGATGCCTATGATGTTTAATATTAGCAAAAGGCTGCATCAACAAAAAAATCTGCAACAATATCGTTCCTTGTTGTTGTAGTTTCGTTACTCTCAAAGTTTACATCAAAATCTTAAGTAAATGTTAAATATCCTACATTTTTAAATGAGAGTCTGTAATAAGTTGGTATCAGCAGGGGAGGGCCCAGGGACTTCGCTTAACACTTCGCATGAACTCTATTAACGAAGTTTTAATAATGCACTTTCAATAATTACTTCCGTGTTAAAGTTGTTCGAGTTTAACTCTGGTTTAGAAATTGAATATTAAGTAGAAAATGGCCGTTATAAATTTAATTTTTATTTTATTGGTGTTTTCTACAAGCTTACTGTTGTAAGCTGTTTGTTTTTAATACTATTACACTTATAAATGTGAAAGTTAACTTGTATATTTGATTGTTACTTCTTAAAGCCGTAACCCTACTTAACCGAGAAATATGAAATTTGGAATACATATATATGTAGTCAGGTGTGTAGAAAAGGACATCTTTTATCCCGTAAAAATGTAGGGTTTTAGTGGTATAGCGTTTTATATAGAGTACCAGCTTGACCCACTTGAATCTTTGCAAACGCACACCTCACGATCATGGGTTATTAGTTTCACCACCAGTGTGACTAGCGTTAACCACCGAAATGCCAAATTTCTCAGAATAATATTGTCAATATGCTCAATTGCAGTCTTCTATTATGGTTTTAATATCAATAAATTTAATTAACAAGTATTCACATAAGTGTTAATTAAATTTACACAAAAACACAAAGTGCAAAAATGTGACATAGTAAATAACGGTTACCAAAAAGATTTCGGACTTTGTATTAATTTATTTGACTAAGCATGTTCAATGGCCAAAAATATATAAAGAAATATCAAAATAAGATGTACCTATGTGTAGGTTTTGGAATGAACTTCACGCTGCGGTGCTTCCCCAGCGCGACATGTCTCTTAAGACCAAGTTTAAGAAGAGCCTTTAAGACTTTATGCCGTGTAGGCAGCGGTTGGTTATTCATGGTGTTGTTGTTGTTCAAGTCTAAGAGCGGCGATTAGCACTTATCATCAGCCACTATCAAAAAAGGTAATAAACCAATTACTTAAAGAAAGAAAGAAAATAAAGGAAGCCTTTTTTATTAACACAGTCCAGACATACAATTTCAGAAAAAATATATTACAAAACCAATTTTTACAGTTACACCAATAAGGCATTTGCATGTCGCGCCTGTGCCAACGAGGTCTACACGAGGCGTAACGAAATTGTAATCTTGTATTATTTCTTGTGGTGTTTCCATAAACAGAGACGCTAGGATATTCTAACTCTATGGTTACTCGTATTTTACCGTTTATTGTTAGTAAGGTTTTTCAGAAAAAAATCAAAACCCAAAAAACTAAACAAATAAAAATTTGCCGCTAATTAATACTTTTTAGTATATTTAGACTTGTGGCAATTAAATTATAATTACAATGATCTATATATACGATATGGATGGAGCTCTAACAATTGAAGGCGAGCAATTCTGGTACACGTATTTGGAACAAAGGAGTTCGATTTTGCTTCGATTCAAATCATTTCAGTCAACTGGTATGGTTAAGCTTTATTGTTCGATCGAGCAATGTTTGCATTTTAGTGAGGCATATTCGATTTTCCGAAGCGTTTAATTATAAATATAGGATGGTTTATCACAAAAATTATTACCGGATAATTGCTAGATATTATACAAATTGTTGGTGGTTTCACCCACTTTAATTACAAAGAAATCTTTATAATTAATTTTGAGTACCTTATTGCATAATTTTTTTTCCGTATTGTACCTATCTATATACGGGTTTTCATCGCTGCTGTTCTTTCTGACTTTTGTTGACTGTAGTTTCTTGTAAAATAAATGATCCCGCATGCTTTTATATATTTTTTACAAAATTGCCAACTACGGCAAAGCTAAAAGGAAAGGTTATGATTTTAGCAGTCAGTATTTATATGGCTAAGCATGTCAAATGCAAAAAAAAATATATAAAAACATCAAAATAAGTCTATGTATGTATGTTTGTATTTACGTAAGCGTGGCACCATTCATAAAATTTTGATGAATAAGATGTCAATTGATTCGTTATCGTAGTTCTGGTAACATAGGCTACATTTTAACCGACTTCAAGAATAGTTTTTTTTTTGTATTGCGCGGGTTTTAAATACATTTTTCATCAAAAGGCCATTTAGCTAGGAAACTCTTGGCTCTTTCAGAGAATCCCTTCAGTCTCCGAACTCAGTACCCGCATAATGCTCACAAGATATGCATTTACGTTGTCATAACGTTTAAAAAGTATAAAATTACCATTTTTGTACCTATGCATTTCATGATTTCTGTCCGTGGGATATTTTACTTATCGAAATCTAGTTTTAATTTTGAGATGTATTATAGCGCTATTTCTATAGTTTTTATTTTTTATTTTTGCTCGATCCCTAAAGGTCTTGGAGGGATGTTTCGTAGCCTATAGCCTTCATTAAAAATCGGCTTCTTAAATGGAGAAAAGATCTTTTCTAATCCCCTGGTAATTGGATATAGTTACATTTAAATAAGTACGAGTAAATTCTTCAGTTATATTATATTAAGTACCTACAGATTACTTATTTAGTATCAATATGTTGTATGTATGATAGATATGTACGTGCATTTATACCAGGGTAACCCGTGTAAATCAGGCGTACTATATGGGTGAGTGTCGAAATGCGAATATTTATGGTATGGTGTCTAAAGTTTTAACAATCGTATGTAGTTGTACATGACACATTAAAATTGAGATGTCAGCATCGCCTTCATTTAGTATGTGTTTGCTTGATTGTACTATTGACATTGTGTATGTGTGGTCTCTAAAGTTAAACTAGGCGATTTTCCTAGTAGCTATAGTGTCAGTAGTTTGAGGAAATAAGTTATTGCCGAGGACTACCAGTACTTTAATACCTACCACATCATGTTTGCTATTGTTTATCTAGTTTTATAAAGTTCTAAGATACAAAACAGTATACTTTTTATATATACACGTGGATATTAAAGTAAAGGTAGTTCAACGTCTCTCGTATTATGAGCTTCAGTTTCACATTGTATTATACTTACTTACTTATCATCACGCCATTTCCCTTGCGGGGTAGGCAGAGAGAACAGAGTGCCAAGAGGCTCTATTCTTGCATACATCTCTCGCTTCCTCAACATTCATAACTCTCTTCATACACGCTCGTGTGGTTTGTCCGTGTGGTAATGGACTTAGAATACAAGTGTCACAACCCCATCCATTCCTGCGGGTGTTGTACAAGGCAAGTAAGGGAAGTAAGCAATTATCACCTATTGCATTACTGATGGTAGGGCTGGGTACCAAGTGAGAGTACTCACTTGCTATCGGGCCCGAACGTGTCAGTACCACCGTCTCGTCAGTGGTCATGAAGCACGTCAGTGTGTTATGGCTGTATAAGAAGATAGCCGTTTATTCTTTCATTTCATATCTGAGAAATTAAATGGTGCGCAGTGGCTTGACAATACTCGTGGTATAGTTGCGTCCATGAGCGACGGTTATCGCTTACCATCAAGTGGGCTGTGCCTCGTCTGCCATCAGTTGCAATAAAAATAAAATTATACACCTTCTGCGATATGCTTGTATATAGTATCGTCAAGTGATGTTATGTTTTAAATACAGTTTCATAACATGTAGCTACGGACCTACATCCAGAATAAATCTAATAATTACCTATACTTATAAATAAGTATAATTATAATTCAAGTCGGCTTATCTATTATATATAATTCCAGTGTTAAGAGATAGGATACTTTATATCTCAATTTATAATTGCAATATTTATTCATGAAAAAATATATGGCGGTACGAAGTTCGCCGGGTCAGCTAGTAATACTATATTATGCTACAAAATCTGTCTATTTTGTGGATAAAATTAATCAGTGATTCGATTATCCATCCATCCATCCATTCAGCCTTTCATCGTCCACTACTGGACATAGGCCTCCCCAAAATGGGGGTTTACTACCATAATCGCCACGCTTGGCAGGTGGGTTGGCGATTGCAGTGGATGTTTTTAGTACACAGGGGAACGCTGCTGCCCGGTCCCCCGGTAATCCCTTAGTCGGCTTTTACGACTCCCATAGCAAGAGACGGGGTGGAGCTATTCTTGGTGGCGGCCCCACACGGCAAACGGATTCGATTATACATTTCATATTTTGTAAATCGATATTGACAATATCAAATCCTACCATGTAGGTAGTAACCGAACGACCAAAGTACGTACCTAATTAAATCCAAGAAGAAGAAGAAATTACTTTTCAATTAGTAAGTTTTATCTGCCAAAGTTATGACTTGGTATTTGAGTAGGTATTTTAAATATTTTGAGTTGTATTTTAGCACTTGACATGCTCAGCTACTAGTACTACCTGCTTAGCTTTCTCTGGTCTAGAGCACTTCTTATTGCCCAACTTCTCATTATCTTTTTATCATCAATCCTCTCCGCCTCTCATATCCCTTTACCAGAAATTGCCAACGCACGAGTGATGCCTCTTTCGTTGCTAGTTGATATAGGCTAACCGCATAAGCCGCCTGTTTATATAAATCATGAGGTGGGCCGTATGCTATTTAAATAAAATAAAATAATAAAAAAACTTCCGAGACTTTTTGTATACATAAATAATTTAGAACTCAGTCTGTCTGCTATAGTAACAATTCAAAGGAGATGGAAGGCAATTTAATAATGAAAGATGTACAAGCTTAAAGCGACCTGTTGAAATCTCGGAACGTCAGAAATTTAGGCCTTATAGTTCAACGTTCCCTTGATACTTAATAACATGTAAGCACCGATCGATGACAGCCTATACCGTACTAACTTCAGGTATATAAACATAAAACAAGATTGATTAAAGACTGACCAGGTAGTGAATTGTTATTTATTTTTGCAGTTGGAGTGTGCAGAATTTAGCGGAGTGGTTTAGATACCGGTCCGGGTGTTGTCCACAAATGGTTGTTCTGAGTCTGAGTGTTCTTTATGTCCGTGAAATTGTATGTTTGTAAAGTCCCCCGCAATACAAGGCTTACCCCTTAGTGCAGGGAATTGTCTTTTTTTTTAATTATCATAAAGTATATGTGCATATTATTATATGTATGTGTATGTTTAAAAACTAATTCAAAAGTTAGAATATACAAAATTAGTTCAAATCAAAATTGTATATATGACGTCAAATGTAAATAAGTAGCATTATTTGAATATTAATTCAGAAAGAACGAATACCTACGCTTTTTTGTTTATTAAAAAAATGTAGATTTGATTGCATTAAAACAATGTAGGTTAGATTTCTATATTAAAAAATGTAGGTGTGCCTACCCCGCAAGGTAGTCTCTGCTCCTTAATTTTTTATAGAAAAAAAACATAGCATCGCGCCTGTATTCTCCGAAGGGGTAGGCAGAGGTGTATTACATACCCACGACTCGCCAGCTATGTTTAAGTCCCACGTAATAGGGGGCGAGCCTATTGACGTCTACCGGGCACACTTCCAAACTCCGAGCTGCTACTGAGAATTTTCCTTTTTAGGAAAAAGCTCAATAACATTTCCCGACTCGGGTATCGACCTCGATACCTAATGATTAGTAGTCGCATACACTACCGCTACACCACCGAGGCATTTTTTTATATATATATATATATTTTTATTGTATTTCTCTTAGTTTCTATAAACGTGATTCATTCACTTGGATAGAGTTAGAACACAAAGTATGAAAATGTTTATTCGAGAACCAAGAGCGGGGTTTGTACCTGCATCTGCTGGAAAATCAATCAGATATTTGCTCAGGGATGTATTTGCATACATCATTCCGACCAGGTAAGCTTAAATATTACAATTAAGATTCATACCAAATAATCATTTGGCCCTATAAATTGTTTGATATATTTAGACTTAGCATAGCATCTGGAACGGTTTATGGGAGATGCAGCTTCAAATCCTGCCCATGAATATTATTTTATACTTCACATTTTCACATTTCGTGTTATAATAGATCGCCGAGCATGTAAAGTTGTTATTGCATATTAAAACATGCATAATAATATTAAAATATGTATAGAGTTATTTTAAAATACTCGCGGACTCATAAAATAAATTTTATTAGAAATAGATATTACAAAAACAAATACTGGATATAATATTATTTCTTTCGTTGATACCCAAAGTCCCAAGATCAGTGTTTCTCATAGTGGGCGACCCATGTAGATATTTTCCGGGGACCAGGACAAAACGATATAAAATTAATTTCCATAATTGCACATTATATTGGTATACAGTTCAGAAGTATTTATTTATTAATTATTAATTCAACGGTAAGCTACAAATTACAGGATTAATACAGAATAATACATCAGATAATAAAAAAATAAAAGAAACACATTCATGCATGATGCTAACAGAACCGCAAGCACTCGTAACATTATTTTCGGTCATGTATCCGCAAACAGATCACAATTAGGATTGGCACACAGGAGAGCATTAAGTGCTGCAAGTGTGTGCGGTACAGGCGACTTGGAATGCGCTAAGGTACGACATGATGGAACGGCGAACAGCATATGTCTCCGGTTGCGACGATAGTTATTGGGAGTATAGAATCGACACAGCTCGTTGTGTAACTCGGGAGCATCTATTTTATCCCTTATGATTTTGCACATAACAACAATTTGGCGCACATCCCGTCTGACTTTCAATGAGTTATACCCTAAACATCCTAAAAGATATCTCGTGGGGTACATATCCATATATACCCCCCATAGTACCCGTAGATGTTACTGAAAAGATACCTAAGGAAGACCTTTTGCGCTTTCTCTAGTATAAGTGCATATGTACTCTCGTATGGACTCCATGCGCACATACTGCTTTCTAATTTGCAGCGAACCAAAGCTCCGAAAAGTAGCCATACCATGTGATGGTTACGGAAGTTTTTAGAGTTTCTAAGAACAAAACCCAGACGTCTAAACGACTCTTTTGCCAATACAATTATGTGGCTGTGGGAGGTTAATTTATTATCAAATGTCACACCCAAGTCCTTGATGCTAGTAGGACGACTCACGTTATTATCATTTATTTTGTTATTAAATTCTATGGACTGACGCTTGCGCGTAAAAGTCATAACATTACATTTACTTAAGTTAAGGTCCATCTTGTTCTCTTGGCACCATTGAGTTATTGCATCTATATTAATCTGTATACCCAAACAGTCCGCATCAGACTTTACCTTGGCGTCGAGTTTGAGATCGTCTGTATACAGTAAGCACCGGGTATGCTGCAGAACAGTAGGACGGTCGTTGACCATTATTAGAAATAATAACGGTCTTGAACGCGTATGGTAGGGCTTACATTCGTATATACCAAGTCTGACAAACTGCTGACGATTGCGGAGATAGTCGGCGTGAAGTCGGAGAAGTCTAGGAGCGAATCCAATTCAAAGCGCAGAGCTTTACCAACAGTATATCGTTGTTAACCCTATCAAACGCCTTCTTGAAGTCGAAGTAAAGCACGTCATCTCAAGTTGACCTTGGTCTAACTTGGTAGATATATAGTCTACGAGAGTTAAGAGGTTTGAGTCCACTGACCGTTTTGGTCTAAAACCATGCTGTTCGTTACAGAGGAGTTTATCCACCTGTGTAAGTATAAATTTGTGGATGATTATCTCGAATACCTTTGCGGATGATGACAAAATCGCTATAGGTCTATATTCCTCAACCTTGGACATTTTTTATTTATTTATTGCACTCGTAATATATCTAGGTGTGATTTGGAACTATCTAGAGAGCCGCAGCGTCATCTATGAGAGCCACATAGGGGACGTTGTGAGGAGAACCATGTCGTGCGGTGTCCCACAGGGATCGGTCCTGGAGCCGCTCCTGTGGGACATCGGTTACGACTGGGTGTTGCACTGTTGGCTCCCCCCCGGGCAGGCGGTCATCTGCTATGGGGATGACACGCTGGTCGTGGCCCGGGGTGGAAACTTCGAGGAAGCGGCGTTCCTGGCCACCTTAGGGACCTCGGAGGTGTTCAGGAGGATCGGGGCGCTGGGGCTTAGGGTGGCCCTGGACAAGTCGGAGGCCCTACTTTTCCATGGGCCCCAACGTCGGCCACCTGCTGGCGCCTCGATCACAGTGAACGGGGTCCAGATTGGGGTGCAGGCCCAGATTAAGTATCGTATAGTAAGGGACTGGTGCTGGACGGGCGGTGGCGCTTTTGCGAGCACTTCCGCCAACTGTCCCCGAGGCTAGTCGGCGCAGCGTCCGCCCTTGCACGGCTCATGCCGAATATGGGTGGACCTAACAATGCGTGCCGACGGCTTTACGCGGGGGTGGTCCGGTCGATGGCGCTGTACGGCGTACCCGTGTGGGCGGAGTCCCTGGACACACTGAACAAGGCTCTTCTGTGGAGACCACAGAGAGTCGTTGCATCCAGGGTCATACGTGGATACCGCACGGTGTCGACGGAGGTGGCCTGCGCGTTGGCCGGAATCCCCCCTGGGACTTAGAGGCGGAGGTGCTTGCCGAGGTGTATCGGCGGGTGTCACAAGAGCGGGTGGGGGGCGGACGCCCCCTACCCAGGGAGGTGGCCAGGTGGCAGGGCGATGCCCGCCGAGATGCCATGGCCAGATGGAGGGCACGGTTGGAGGCGCCCCGGGCCGGTCTTTGGACCGTAGGGGCGCTCCAGCCGGTGCTGTAGGAGTGGGCGGGGTGACGGCATGGAGTCCTTTCCTTCTGACTCGTGCAGATGCTGTCGGGGCATGGTTGCTTCGGCAGATATCTGCACATAGTCGCAAGGAGGGAAGTGACTCCGGGCTGCCACCACTGCGGCTGTGACGAGGACACGGCGCGGCACACGCTCGAGTCGTGCCCGGCTTGGGCCGAGCAGCGCCGTGAACTCGTCGCGGAAATAGGGGGGGACCTCTTGCTGCCGAGCGTCGTCAGAGCGATGCTTGGCAGTGACAGGAATTGGGCCGCGGTCGCTGCCTTTTGCGAGGAGGTGATCTCGCGGAAGGAAGCGGCGGAGAGGGCTAGGGAGGAGGATTCTTCCGCTGACCCAAACCGCCGCCAGCGACCGGGGCGGCGCAGGCGCAGATACTTGCGCCTCATGTCGCCCTAGCTGAGGCTGCGGGTGGATGGACCGGGGAACGTCCGCCACCCGCAAGGCCTCCCGCGAAGGTGCGACGTAGCAACATAGTTCCAGTGGCCCGCCAACAAAGGCGGAGAGACGGCACACGGCGGGTTTCTTTAGTGGGTGAGGGCCCCACACTACCCTGTTCGTTGTCCCGAACGATGGGGTGTGCGGTTAGGAAAATTTTTTCCCGCCTTAACAAAAAAAGAAAAGGTGTGATTTGGAAAATATTTACATAATTGCTATTGCAACTTTTGTCATTCATATTTACTAATTCAGCATCAAGTTCAGGTGTATCTGGCAAAAACAAACTGGAAAAACATTTAGCAAAAGCTTCAGCGGCAGCCACTCCAGTATATATAGAACCATTGTAGGTTACGTTCGGTTCAAATCCACCTTTGGTACGTAGGCTCGAGATGTGAGACCAAAACTCATGTGGGTTACGCTGTATGCTATCTTCAATGCGTTCTATATACGAGTTATACGCTAGTATATCTAAGCAATAGGTATATATTGTAGCAGAGTTGTAGCTTTGGCAACTAAAAATACATAATGTGTAACACACAATAAATTACGAACATTTTGAAACATTCTTTGTGTTCGATATGTTCTATACATTATAATATGTAAATCCTTATATAAACGTTTTTGTTGGAAAAATAAATTAGAATATAGGCTTACTACCGTAATAGGAAACTACTGTGGAAGCACTAGATTTTTTGATTTCGATATGAGCAAATGGGTTACATAGCTTTGAGAACCAATGCTCTACTAGACTGTTTTTTGCTTATGCAGTAGAAATGAAGTCTCTAGACTTCCTGACTAGCATCGATGAACATGAATATCTTGAAGGATGAGTATTACTGTATTGAATAATATCTTATGAATAATAAACAAATTATAGCGCTTTTTATTGACAAACCAATAGAAAATAGTAAGGATTTTAAGTTTATCATGCATTGGAAATTTAAACTGAATTTTGCCCGCGACCCCGTCCGCCTGGTTTTATTTTTTTTATTTTTTTATTCCACTCTCGGCCGATCTGATGGTAAATGATAACCGTTGCTCATGAACTCAACTATACCCAGAGTTTGTCAAGCCACTGCTCACCATTTCATTTCACCGATTTGAAAATGAAAGAATAAACGGCTACCTATCTCCCGCTACAGCCAAAACGCAATGATGTGCTTCATGGCCGGTCACACGGGAGATGGTGGCACCAACCCGCTCGGGCCCGATAGCAAGTGGGTATTCCCCCTTGGTATCCAGCCCTATATAAAGTATACCACCAGTCATGCAATGGATGATAATAGCTTACTTCCCTTAGTCACCTCATACGACACCCGTGTGAAAGAATGGGGTGGTGACACTTATATTCTTTGTCTGTTACCACACGGACACACCACTCTAAGGCACATTCATTATTTCTATGTAAAAATAGCTATCCCACGGGAACCATTCATTGAACCGAAGTCTATGTCATTTTTTTGGTTCTAGATTAATATATTATGTTATAATTTCATGATGATTCGTTCAGTAGTTACAAAGTGAAAGTGTAATAACAAACAAACAAACTCACTTTATGATATTACCAAGTGAGTAAGGATAAAGAAATATTTGTTATGCTATATATATATAAGCGATTTACCACTCACTGACTCATCACGATATCTCCGAAACCATACGTCCGATTGACTTGAAATTTTGCATAGATGCACCTCTTTCACGACGTAGGCGCTCGCTAAGAAAGGATTTTACGAAACTCCTATCCAAAATATATATTTTTATCTGCTATCGTATTTAGACTCACTCATTATCACAACAATACAAATATGTCAACCGTTGCTATGGTAACCATTGATGTGTTTATTAAAGTAACATCATGCTAAAAGTTGGCTTTTAACAAAATAATTTCAGTCATGTTTATGAGTTAAAGAGTATTTGGCATTAGTTTAATAGATTTTTATAGACTTATTTTAGATATTTCGATTTCTATAATATTTCAAGTGGCATTCGTTTAATAGTTTTTTAAAGACTTATTACAGATTACAAATTATTTGTGAATGCGGAAAAAGAGAACTTTAGTGCGAGCGGGATTCGAACTGCGTTCCTTCCAACCCGGGGAAGTGCTTTAAGTCGCTAAGCTATCGCACTGACCAACGGCAATTCCCAATCTCCACATCACAATTGTCTTTACGACCCACTACACCAATCGAATGCAACGTATTTTGACCAGATCGGAGACGTTCTTAAGGAAGGCCAGGTTAAGAGTAGGTACTCGAAACCAACGAGCATGTATGAAAGCGCTGATGAAAGTAGATGAAGCGAAAGCTGTGTGTCAGGATCGTAACAAGTGGAGAGTAGTGGTCTCTGCCTACCCCTATGGGAAAAAGGCTTGACAATATGTATGTATGATTTTATAAAATAATAACAACTTTTAACTGCGTGCGTGAGCTTAATGACACTATTCAGAAAGAACGAGAGAAAAACAGACAGTCAATGAGTTTTTCAAAAGAGATTTTGGTATTATTAGGCATATTGATCTGTTGCGGAAAACAATAGGTACTTAATGAAATGAGTGCAGGTAAGCGTAATCTGCACTAATTTATAGTGGACACTTTTAGTGCCCAATTGTGGAACTTCTCTGTTTTATACATGGACTGTTTCTGTAGTGCAGCGGTAGTATAAGCGGCTGCTGATCATGAGGTCTCTGGTTCGATTCCCAGGTCGGGCAGTGTTATTGAGCTTTTTCGTAAAAAGAAAAATTCTCAGTAGCCGCCTGGAGTTTGGAAATGTGCCCGGTAGACGGCAATAGGCTCATCCCCTATTATGTTGGACTTAAACATAGCTGGTGAATCGTGGGTGTGTAATACACCTCTGCCTACCCCTTCGCGGAATACCGGTGCGATGCTGTTTTTGTTTATACATCAGTGCTTATAACACATAATTATGGCAGGCTGTACGGCTTGATGGTGAGTAAGAAGGTAGTGTTGCCACCCCCTGAGTGGTTGGCGTAGTAGCCTATAGACCAAAGGCACCCTTCGCGAGTAATCTACCCCAAGAAAAGCAGACATGAAGAGGAATGATGATATAGAGGAGATGAGGAAGTGGTCAGTCAAAATAACAGGAAGGGAAAGAGGGTTTGGTAGGTTAGAAATGTCGAGATAGAAACACGATTTCATTTTAAATTTGATATAGGATACACATAATTTCGTAGTTTTATAAAATCGCGGGTAAAATATGAGTCAAATTTAGAAAGTAAATGTTTAACGCTGACGAAGTCGCGGGTATCAGCTAGTATATTTATATAATACGACCATTAAGCAGCTGTTTGAAATCTACTTCTAAAATGTAATTAATCATTTAAGGTTTACACCGCATTTTACTATTTTCTAAAAACTACGAGCAGGTACGTGATTCTATTAGTAAAGCAAGTTATTACAGCTTAATAACTTTGTACAGATTTTATTAGTACATAAGTAGGTTTATCTTATTTATTATATCTTAGCCACTTTCTTATGTATGTCTCTCTTAAGTTCCATTACAGTCCCACCCGTGCCCACCGCACGGGTCGTCTTAGAGTGATAATAGGTGATAGTCTACCAAGATGACCAGATGGGCACATTTCACAAGCCATCGCGAAAATAATTAAAATCCATAGTCAATCCATCCATCAGCCTTTCAACGTCCACTGCTGGACATAGGCCTCCCCAAGAGAACGCCACAACGAGCGGTCCCGGCATGGGGGATAATGCCGTAATCGCCACGCTTGGCAGGCGGGTTGGCGATCGCAGTGGATGTTGTTAATACTCGAGGGAGTGCTGCTGCCCGATCCCCCGGCATTCCCTCAGTCGGCTCTTACGACTCCCGTGGGTAGAGAGGGGTAGGACAATTTTAAATCCGGCCCCACACGGCCAAAATCCATAAATATAGCTTTAAATTTACAGCATTTAGCTTGTTGCGTTCATGGAATTTTTAGCGATCTTATAGAACTCCGTCCGTCCGTATAATCACAACATACCATATCGGCCTTTTCACGTTAAAGCTCGTAGGCGGCCTCCAGAGCCTATTGTATCTCATCCACTGAAGGGTGATTCACTTGCAACGTTCACATATTCCATAATGTCGTTCGTACTTGGATAGTGTAGCTGTATATCATATTTTACCCGTTTTGAAGCCAATAAAGCTTTTTTTTTACCCTTTTCCTGTCCTACTATTGGATACGGGTCTCTACTCATGGTGAGAGGGATAAGGCCACAGTACACCACGCTGGCCTAATGCGGGTAGGTAAGAAACCTTATATTTTTTTGAGAAAATAAGTTTTAGAACAAGATTACTAGTTGCACACCTCTTCTTCACCCCTTATCCCCCTCCGTATGCTTATTTTGAATGCAAATATTTAATTATTGTCGCCATAAATCCATTGTAAATTTAAATTTATATGTCGGTGTACACGTTACCTTTAGCTCATTGTAAATTCCTTAAAGCAAACACACGCAATTTTTTATCAAATAAGTAAGTATCTACACTAGTATATCGGTTTACAGGCAGCATAGGTACGAGGAAAGATGGCTGCCCAAGTCTCTGAGGAGACACAATACACTGTACAATGTGTTATTGTACACCAGATAGGCGATACTGACAACTCAGTTTCAACATATTCTAACCCTGTTTTAGACATATTGACAGCTACACGTTTCATGGTGTACCTATTTCAGAATTTGCAACAATACGTAACATCTATCAAAATATTGAAGACAAAATTCTGTATTCTGTTATGATTTTTAAATAAATATCTTACAATTTAATAAAATATCAATTGAAAGGAAATAGTTAAAAATATTGATTTGCAGGCTATAAGATATTACAGACCACATTTCCCAGATGAGTAGGATGCGTAGGCATTGAGTTATGTAAGTAATGATACCAAATAGGATGAACGCTATCGGTGGTCTAGCGATAATGTGTTGATGGGCCTCGTGGCGTAATCGGTAGCGTAACCGACTTCCGTGCACTAGGTCGTGGGTTCGATTCCCACTCAGGACAAATATTTGTGTGATGAACACAGACATTTGTACTGCGTCTGGGTATTTTCTATTTATTATAATGTATGAATTTACAAAAAAAAGTAATATATTATTATATCCGTAATCTGGTACCCATAGCACAAGCGTTAAGCTTAGTTTGGGACCAGAGGACGTTGTGTGTAATGTCCGTAAATATTTATTTATTTATTTTATTGTATGCAACTGCAAATCATAAGGTTCCAATTTCGCGCCGAGCAAATACATTGTTATTGGGCGTTTTCGCCAAAAAATTCGCGACATCAGCTCGAAGTAAGGAGGTTGGCCGTGTTTTATTTCCGTGTGCCTGATCTTTCTATGGTCGCGTCAGAATGCTGTCCCATCGGACCTCGAGACCTCGTGATTAGCAATCGCATACATTAGCCGCTACACCACCGAGGCAGTTAAAAAAAGTTAAAGTTTAAAGTTGTCTCGCCAAAATTTGATATACGTCTCCCTTTAGCGTTCACTGTCGTACGTCTATATCATTAGTCAAAGAATAAATCATACATGTATGGCACTCAATGTGGTACTTAAAGTGAGTATAAATGAGAATGTATTCCGGTGCCGGAGAATTTGGTTTGACTAAGTATTATTATGTATCCGTCCCTCAGGTAGGTAATTATAGGTAAGAGATACTCGTACATACATATTTCCCCATAGTAAACATCTGTGCCATTACAATCTTCAATCGACATTGTCTTGGAGACAACGAACATCATAAATTTGAACTTCAAAATTACGTTGTCTAGGGCAAATATTTAATTTAATTAGCTACGCTCCAATACTTAATTTAAATGGGAAAATCATCCATAATTATAACTTTCCACACCAGTTGATCGCGTTAAATAGACAACCTTTACGTTATTGATGATTTAACCGCTAATACCCTCATTAGCAGGTAGCTTTCAATCTTCTATGGCTTTAGAGATAATTACTTGCTTGTATAATATTGTATACAAAGTACCTAAACACGATTAGTTGATCTACGTATGTGAGTGTGAGATATGCGTGATACTTCTAAACCCATTCTGTATGGATAAAAAAAAAACAAAATGTTTACGCAAAACTCATTAATAAATAAATAACTTCAGTTTAACAATCTTTAAATTTAATTATGTGAACTATGAAAGGCAAACTCTCGAAGCACAATTACTAATAATTAGAATCTTAGTTTATATTTTAGAAATTCAAATAAAGGCCAAATTGAAACCACTGTTATTTTACATTAATTGGCTCCAACTCTTTTAAAACATGTTCTTGAAAATTGTTCAATAGTTTGAAGGTATTTCATCCAAAACCTACGCACAAAACAATTTAATTATAGATATTGCGATTCTTTAGCATTATATATGAAACCAACACACCCTTATTAGAAGGTTAAAATGTTAAGGTCTCAATAATTACTGTATTATTCCAGATAAACTTTCGGAAATGGTAGAGCCTTGTTTATCCCAGTATTAATCGACCACTTCAACCAAGGTAGTACCACTCTCTAACAGAAGATCAGCGTGAAACAACGGTAGTTACTCTTACTATTGTTTTGTGTGGTGAGTGAGAGCGCCAGAGGTCTAAATTCCTCCTCATCTTCTTTTTATTATTCTCCATCTTCACCTCCTAAAACTTCCCTTAAAATTGACAATGCGCGAGTGATGTCTCTAGTGTTAGCACGGAAACCACTTACCATCAGGTGGGTTGTATGATTTTTTGCCACCCTCGTAATACCAAAAAATGGTGATTTTATATTATATATAATACTGATTAATTAAAATGAAGTATATAAAGAAATATTATAAAGGCGTATATAACTATCTTTTTAACAATTCAGTGTAATGGACGCTAAGCGATATAAAAAATGTTTTTTGTATATGTTTGTATATCATAACATATATAATAATACCGATTAATAAAAAATCCAAAATATTATATAAAGAAAAATCATAAAGGCGTAATATAACTATCTTTACAATTCAGTTTAAAGGACGCTGAGCGACAAGGCTGTTGCAAAACAAACATCCAAAATACCCTATTTTGGTTGTGTGGTTATTCCCTATAAATCATCATTCCCTAGCCTTATCCGAAACTTAATGGAGGTCTGTTTCCGATTTGTTTGGTTTCACAGCTGATCCACTCGTATTTACACGGAGCGACTCCCTATCTGACCTCCGCGACCCAACTAAGAGGACAACTGGTGACCTTTTGACTGGTGGTAGGGCTGGGTACCAAGTGAGAGTACTCACTTGGTATCAAGCCCGAGCGGGTTGGTACCACCATCTCCCGTGTGACCGGCCACAAAGGACATTGTTGCGTTTTGGCTGTAGCAGGAGATAGCCGTTTATTCTTTCATTTCATATCTGTGAAATAAAATGGTGAGCAGCGACTAGACAATACTCTCGGTATAGTTGAGTACATGAGCGACGGTTACCATTTACCATCAGATGGGCCGTGGCTCGTCTGCCACTACATGCAATAAAAAAACAAAATACCTTAGAACAAGGTAGGTAACGACTGCCAGGATGTTATTTCTGTTTAATGTGCCTTTCGAAGCATAAAGGAGTTCAGGTGTCGACGAAAATAGGGGTCACTTTTTGGTCACCCATCTGATTACAAACGGAGTTATAGTTGCTTGACCTTGCCGAACGTTCTACAAGCTCCTTAAAAGCTTTTTCTTCTAGAAAATGTTTATTTGTGTTTAGCCATAATTATTTATCATGACAAACGATTTTGATGTTTATCTTTCCTAAATTGCTAGAATACTAATTTCATGTTTGTGCAGATTTGCTATTTAAACTCTCCCGGAATGCATCAAACTTGACAAGATTTTTGTTGAATAAATCTAAACTGATACAGTTAGGTATATAGAGTCATCATCATTAATATGTGTAAGTAACAAATTATATAAAGTTTATGCATTTAATACAAATAAATAAAACTAATGTATTTGTTTATAATGTTCAATAATAGATTTTCACTAAACGCACATAAAAATAGGTTCATAATATATGATACCGATAACAAAAAAAATTTTGTCTGTTTGTTTCGACTATTAATTGAAAAGGCTGGACCGATTTCGACTATTATATACCTAATACATAATTGTATTAAATGATAGGTACTATATTATTACAAACATTTATGTATATTATTAATACTTCTTTACATAATTTATGAAACAATCATAATGATTGTAACATCGACGGGATCTCCCGAAATGTATTAGTGGTTTTTTATAGATTTTGTACTATTAATTTGCTACATCAGTCAGTTATGAGTGCTATAACGTAACGATTGGAATACTAATGTAATAAATAATTAAAGAAAATTTGGATCTATCTATAGCTACAGTATTATAAAATAGAACTTATCTATGTGTAGAATTAAAAACCTATTGGATTAACTAGACATATAATTACAGAATTACGTGAGAAATCTTATGAATACGTACGTGATTGGTTGGCCGTCACTGAGACGAAAAGCGCCTTTAGCTTCTTTATGATCATTAATTACTAGTTTCTTGTGCTAATCGTAGTTAATTACTGTTGGTGAGGTTTCTTACCGAAATATATTAGCGTCAGCAATGATAAGTCGGCGGGTACCTATATAATATACCATATGTATGAAGGTGGCATTCAATCTTTACGTGAAATAGCTACTATATTTTGATACCTTGGTTGCTTTATCTATATAAATAAAACTATAGGTGTCCGCGCGTAATAAACAACTACTGGATAAGACACTTGGCCCAAAATAAATATTGCGATATCTTCATTTAATATAAATTTACATAATAAGCTACGCAAGCTAGGGCTTAATTATAATAGTTGATTGTAGTTGGATTTAAGTTAAAGTGAGATTAATCCAAAATTACATTTGGTAAAATTATTTTGTCTGGTACTTTACATTAGATTCTAAGACCAGTATAAGTACTTATACTTGTCCAATATACTGAAATATTACTAATAAATATTGTTACAGTACATTGACAGTTAAGTATCTACCTACGTGTTAGCAACTTCCACACTCTATATACCTATAGGTACAAAAGAGTTTGTTCAGCAATGGTGGTATAAAAACTGATAGCTGAATTGTCAATGCTGATAGGATAATATTTAAAAAAAAAGTAAACTTTTTCTTTTTTACAGCATCAAGGCGATACACAAAAACTCACTTTTATATTTGTAATATTAGAAAGAATTATTACGGTTATGTTATAGGATAATACAAGTCGTGTAGCAACGAGCACATCACCAAGACATTTGTATTCATATCTGCTGACTAGCTTGTCTACAGACTCAACATCAAACTGTATCATGCAACTTCATGAATTTGTAACATTCATCTTATTTGTTTTCAAAGATACTTGTAAATAGGTACAGTTTGTTCTCTCGAGGCTAAAAGCCACAATGGTAACATAAATTCATCTTTTTAGATTGAATCACGTTCAGCAAATGTTTGCCAATCGAACACACGACGAGAAGCTTAATAGAGAGAAAAACATCTTGAAATTTTGGGTTCACATATATTTTTTAACTATGATAATATATTTTAAATTTTTTGGTAACTGATAAATTAATGAATAATATTTGTATAATCGGAAATTATACTACATAAATTGCTTTTTTAATAATTTTTTAATAGAATTTATTAGTTAATATTATAATATTTTTCTATTATTTTATAAAATTTAAATTTAAAACAATTATTTTGAACTGTTCTTTTTTTATAAATTTATAATTTATTAAACATCACACTACATTATTCAAGAGCGTTTAAGAGGGTAAAATGAGTGATTAAAGATTCGATTTTGAACCGTAAATATTTTTCTTTATGAATTATTGAATATTTCAAAAGTTATACGCGGTTGAAACCGTGGTGTACTTATATACATAGGTACATTGCTGTATAAGTACAAAATTTAATATGATTTGTACAAATACTGTGTTAAATGTTTAATACAATACGTATAAAACAGAAAGGTATACAAACAAATTATAAGTAGAAGTTTAACAATTATTATTGAAAGTGCATTGTAAGCCATAGTAATATCTTTCTTACGAAGTTTTATTACAGACTTCAGCTCGCCCCAATCAATATCAACTCATTAGACAACCTCATTTAAAAATGAAAAAAACTCAACTTTTCACTTAGAATAAGCGTTCATGATTGTGTTCCATAAAGATTAAAAAGAAAATGAAGAAGAAATACGTTGTAGAAGTTTTTGTGGGTACCTGGTTAATTTTAAAAGTTAAATGTGTAATTAGTCCGTCATAATATCCGTTAACTAAGAATATAATTGATAATTATATGACGATATTAAAAGTTTATTTTTTGCTTTTAATCCTTATTCTCCACGTTATCATAAATTCTTTATTCATCAAGTGAATCAGATTTTTTTCTCATGATATGTTTTGTATTTAGGAGGCCTCTGTAATAGCAACTCCCTACCGTTACATTACTTTCCATTACTTATTGTTACTTATACAAAATTTAACACATTTTTTTTTCTTGTATTTGTTATTATTATGAATTAGAATGTAATTATTTATGTTATCCTATCTTATATTGCAATCCATTCTATACAATTATATACCTATTGATGACCGTTAGACTCCCGGGAGTCTTACGCGTGCCAAGCGATAAAGTGCCAAGGCCACGCGAGGCCGCGTGAGGCCACGCGCCGTAAAGGGTGGACAGTTTCTATGAAAAAAATTATAAAAAAAAACTACTTACCCATTGTTGAAAAATCCATGTTTATTGTCAAGTATGATAACTATTTTATGCACTAAAACACTTAAAAACACTATTCACTAATTATTATAATAACACTGACGGTTATAAAACGAAAATTTTCCACAAATTTTAATTTTATTTCACGTCCCGTTGAAAACTCGACTTTATTACCGCACGGTTCGAGTCCATTGAGGCAACTGGTTGACGTTTATGTATGGGAATTATTTCTCGTAGATACAGTATAATTATATAGGCGTAGACAATAATCATACACAGATTATAGAATGAAGAGACTGTATCGGACTTAGAAGAAGGATAATACAGACAAGCTATCAGCGTATGCAGTGTCGAGATAGCAATAGATAACCGGAATATTTTAAAAGATAACTATGATTATAACTTTGTTGACTAAAAATGTACTACCTGTTTTAGCCGGATAAAAGAATGACAGGACAAAATAAATTGCAGTTATGCTTATATTTTGCTTAAAATGTATTAGAACATGTAATATTAGCGTATATAACGTGATTAATGAAGGTTTTTTTTACGTCAATACAAAAACAAGCTTACATACGGATGATAGGGACGGTTGGCCACCTTATTGTTTGGACCCAGTTCATTGGGTCCAAATACAACTAACGCATACGCGAAAAGGATAAATGTACTTATACCTGTGTCTCTCTCACCCTTGGTAAAACCTAGTATGTGAATTCTTTTCTTCATTCTTAATGTCAAAATAGTAGCGAGTCTATATTATTCTTCGTCTAAGGTATCGGACAAATATTCAAGAGTAGATAGCATTGAAAGTGAAGGAGTAGGAAATAGATAATACTTTCTGATATTTACGCGAATGTTACACATTTTGAAATAAAACTACGTTTACGGAATCTATCGCGTTCACTTGATTTTACTACTATCCCGACGTTTCGAATACTTTACAGCATTCATGATCACGGGTGGACTTAGATGATAGAAGTCCAAGGCTGATATGACGCCATCTATCAGCCTTGGACGTCTATCATCTAAGTCCACCCGTGATCATGAATGCTGTAAAGTATTCGAAACGTCGGATAGATTCCGTAAACGTAGTGTTATTTCAAAATAGGAAATAGATTTTTAGCCCAATTTTTTTTTTATTGCGCCTGCGCGCTCGGCGCGCCTCTTTCGCCTACGCGATGCTGACCCCTATTGCAAACCCGGGAGATTCTTTCTGTATGTTGAAGGGTTCAAATTAAAATTCATCTATCCATCCATCCATCAGCCTTTCAACGTCCACTGCTGGACATAGGCCGCCCCAAGAGAACGCCACAACGAGCGGTCCCGTCATGGGGGATAATGCCGTAATCGCCACGCTTGGTAGCCGGGTTGGCGATCGCAGTTGATGTTGTTAATACTCGAGGGAGTGCTGCTGCCCACTCCCCCGGTATTCCCTCAGTCGGCTCTTACGACTCCCGTGGATAGAGAGGGGTGAGACAATTCTAAAGCCGGCCCCACACAGCCCAAATTGAAATTAGAATTTATATATTATGTATATATAATTTATGTTAAATTGAATTTAAGCTGTTGTCTCCATTGCATGCTGTTTGCACCTATAATTGAGGTGATACTTACCATGTAACCTTAATGTTTTATTTATTGCTTTTATCAGTGTAACTTTGTTTGTGTAACAAATAAATAAATAAATAAACTACTATTCTTGTAAGTGGTATTATTCATAACGCCTAGATTATTGTTTAGATTTTTTTGGCTAAAAGGTCAATAAAACTCCTTTTATTATTATAAATACTTTTTTAAACTAATTAATTACTTTCAAAGGAGAAATTAAATTATAAATAAGCTTTATGTTTGAGTTTCCTTTAACGACAAAAGAAGTAAATTTAATCATAAATTTCGCTTATAATCAACTTAGATACATTAATTAATTAGTCATATTCAAAACTCGTTATATATAAAATCATTAGCTATTCATCAACACAAAGTCAATTAGTAAAAGGGGAACAACT
Organism: Leucoma salicis; assembly: GCA_948253155.1. Taxonomy (NCBI): domain Eukaryota; kingdom Metazoa; phylum Arthropoda; class Insecta; order Lepidoptera; family Erebidae; genus Leucoma; species Leucoma salicis. The sequence goes on along the minus strand of OX411812.1, from coordinate 11,712,304 downwards.
TCTGTTGTAATAGTTCACAAGAAGTTTTACTAGAGAATTTCATTTAAGAATTTTTAAATATGTTAATTTGAAATACTTACATGAGTAATTTTACATCATTTAATATACATTTAATATGACTTGTTATTTTAATTTTTAGCATTCGGCTCATCTGTTAACTAGAACTAATTTATGAAAGTGGAAATGATAAATATCTGCGCTGTTCATATTCGCGGTGGGAACGCTCTAGACTATTCTAGACCACGTATCCATCGTATCCACCACTGAATTTAATATCCTAAAAATACTAATTCGTGTGTTTAATACTGAAGCACCAAACAAATAAACTTAATAAGAACGTGAGGTGTTTGTTACGCTTTCAATACGTTTTTATTAAACCAATAATCATGAAATTTTACATAATTATTGTATTCAGTAGCCCAGAAAAGGACATAGCTATTTTTATATGGAAATAATTATTGTGCCGTAAAGTGATGTATTTATATTCTGACGTGAACGGAGTCGCGGGTCTAATCTAGTTTCTTATATTTATATCAAATTATGAATACAAAAATAAGACATAATATAATATATCAACGGCATTACTTGATAGTAAAAAACAGTATTAATTTAAAAAATGCTACTGATTTTTTCATGTGGCAATCTTTTTCAGTGCTGCCATTTATCAAGCTCTCTCAGCCGAGCAATTACTGATGTCACACTGACTAGGCATTTACTTTCATTCACAACGTTACTTCACATCCAATATAACTCGGTGGCTTATTAAACTGTGCTTTACGTCGAGTAAAACGCGTGGCAATATATTAAAGAATAACTGACTGAAATATCAAAGATTATGCTGAATGTCTATAGGTATTGTAAAACCAAATTATTTGTGAAAGTGAAAAAGGGACCTTTTCAAACTTTTTTGATGACGTGATTTTTTAAACATTTGTATCTGTATTTTTACATCACATGCACATCCCCGAATTGGATGGGACGCAGATGGGACGCCAGGTTCGAATCCTGCTTGCAGTAAAGTTGCCATTTTCCATTTTCACAAAAAAAAATGTTATATAAAGTATCTGAGCATGTCCAGTACTAAAAATACAGATCAAAATTACATTTATAATTGTAACTAGAATTTACTGCTAGACGAAATTTGAGTTAATAGGTTTATGGACTTCCTAGACGAATTTTCACTTGCAGCGTCTAACTAGGTACCAAACGAACCTAGTTATGATTTCCGTGACACTCAGTCGCTCCCTAGGATCCCTCCCAATAGGATACATAAACAAGATTATTGGAGAACTAAAACTACAAAAAATATTAAAACCTACTGTTCGCTGAAATGTAAACACGCCTACGGTAGTAATTACTTTATTTTTTATTATTTGTAGCAAACTAGCATAAAATTAAAAGATTCCTGATCGTAAGCAGTTATTAGTTACCTATATAACGCTAGCAACACCATATACATCGCTCGCAGTTTGCTCACCTCATAAAAAGGGATATGAGGTGAAGAGGAAAGGTAGAACCTATTTATTCATAACATATAAACTATAACTTGACTATAAGCATTTAAGCATAATATAGGTTATCCTGATCTATAGGTATAAAGCTGTAACAGAGCTGTGTACCGTACATTTAAGATATCTGAGAAAAAAATACTGTATTAGGCTATATAGGCGTGTCTCATACAACCTTTTTTTTGTCTGTTTGTTAGTTCGCGCATCACGCAAAAACGGATTTTTATGCAACTTTTTTCATTTGATAGCTGATTAGACTTAAAAACTGGTATACATTTTATCCCGCTAATATATCGGGAATCTGAGATATAACCTAAAAACTAGCTTTAGGCTGTGGCAGAGCCACAGGCAAAGGCTAGTTTTGTTATATTACACACTCGTTTATAAACTGCTCTTCACGACAAATTTCGTAAAATAATTTTATAATAGGAGTCCTAATATGTAATTGATTGACCAGATAATAATATATTCAGTAGATTTATCTGAAATTCGCCATCTTACCTGTCGACTGCTATAAGATATTGAAAACCGCGCCGAGGGCTATCCGTTCGACCTTTTTTATTGACAACATTTCAGTCGATCCGCCTAGTAAGGCCTTTGGCTAAAACGGGTTGTGTTGTCAAATTGCAGTGATATATTTTGGCGATACCTGTATTACCTTTTTTGATATTGGACAGTACTTTTCCACGTTATTATAGGGTTTCATTAGAAGAGTTCTGTGTTAGAGTGTTCAAAGTAACTGTGCAAAGGGTTTTAATGAAAAATGTGTGTGTCGAAAAGTCTTCATATTTCAGAACATCATACAGCTTAAAGTAAGGTAGTCAAAGGGCTGCTTCAACTTTGTTGTAAACCTTAACTTTGCCTGTATTGTAAAGACTACAAAGAGGTAGAAAGAAAATGAGTAACAAAAATAACTTTTTTATTATTGGTAGTTTAATTAGAGGTGGTTTAAGAAATAATTTCTAAACTAATTTTTAGCTTTTATTAAAGCTTTTGTTTAAAAAAAAAGCAAGAAAGTTAAATAACAAACTAAATAGGTAGTTGACAAAATTTATTTTTTGTAACACTCTAACTGAGATTAACCTGTTTTATAAAAAAAAATTGCTTTAATTTTTATTTTCCTAGGTTTGTCTGGTATACCACTGAATTAATCCAACATAATACCAGTGGTTCGTCAACACAGGCGGAGAGACTGCACACGGCGGGTTTTTGTAGTGGGTGGGCGCCCCACACTACCCTGTTCGTTGCCCTGAATGACGGGCTGTGCGGTTAGGTACATTTTTTCCCACCTAAAAAAAAAAAGAAAATATATAGGTATATATTTTTTAAATAAACTTTCTGGCTTATACGGCTCTTCTTTGTTCCTTAATGCAAACAAATGCGTTATCGCTCGTTGCTAGGTTGTAACTGAAAAAAAAATTGAAGTCAAATCCAAGGGCTCATCTATCGAGCATGCAGCACTGGTCATAGAGTACTTTATTGGTCTCTTCTGAGAATGATAACTATTTTGGGTACAAACCGCCATGCTGTCCCAATGCGAGTTAGCTGATTTCACAAGCAAGCCCTTGATAAAATCTCTGGAGCGTGTTAATTTTCGGTATTTTTTCAGCAAGACGTTGCGGAAAACAATACACATTATTTCAAAAAGTCAGAGATAAGCACCTAGTGAAGTTACAGCCGCGGACTGGGGATCCAATTCAATATCAATTCCTTCACCTAACTCATACTACTAGGCTATCACTGAATAATAAATATATACAAATGAAAAATAAAGAAACTAAGAATTTTGAACAGACTCAACATAAATTCAAATAAGTTAGACAATAATGAGTCTTTATTTTAATTTGAAGAAATGTTTTTTTTTAGATATTTTTATATAAATTTTTAGCATTTGACATGCTAAGCACTATACATCAAACACAAAGTGAAATACTTTGTAAAATCCAAAACTGCATGCCTCATAATCTTCATTTTTCACAATAAAATTGATTATTTGATAAGTAATAATGTATTGGTTTTACTAAGTAGTTTTCAATAAATCACATAGATAGCGCTAATTTTAAGAAGTACTTATATATTGCAAGGCGCTATTTGGCAATTAGTAAGAACAACAATCCATGAGTTTACATATATACCTGCATAAGTGCATATAATATATATAAACATGTAAAATTGAATAATTTATTAATCTAAACAAAAACAATTTAAGAAAACAAAAAGACATCGTTAGTTTCCTTACAAAAAAAGCAATATTATGGTTCTATATACCGTGTAAGAAGACCACTTCCGAATACGAAGACAGAAGATTCTACTAGTGACAGTTTAGATGATGGAATAGAAAAACAAAATTCCGATGAAAAAAAAAACATAATTTTTTATCGTTATATTTACATTATTTACACTCTATCATGTTAGTAGAGCTAAATAAAGCGATAATTACATAAAAATAATATCATTTTAATAAAAAAAGAAAAACAGTAATGTATTGCAAAATTTAGAATCAGCTGATAGGTACATACCGCGCAGTCGCTATCTATCTGTTTTGTACTAGCGGCCACCATTTTCAATTTTCATTCGCATTACATAACATACTTTCACGCCTATCCCGCGTATTCCGAATGGGTAGGCAGAGGTGTATTTTTCTTGCCATCTCCTGTTCGCAATGTTTAAGCCCCGCATACCTAATACATTTTTTTACCTATCTACTGAGAAGTTTCTTTGGAAAAAACCCGAGACCTCGTGACTAGCAGTCTCATTACAAACCACTACGCCACTTCCGATGTAAGTATTCAGTTAGGTAGGTACCTATCTACCTATTAAAAACAATAGGGCTAAGCGTTTCAAAAAAATTTGTAGGTATGAAAAAGCTTACCGACCTAGATCCGAAATAAAATTAAAACTGTAGTTAGGTACATGTGTCGCAAAGTAGGTTTCGCTCTGTTCGCTGTCACGGACTTTATACGGAATTTACAAACACTACTTTCAAAATGCCTACCCCTACAACACTTTACATACATACACATGTGAGTTTTAATACAATTGTTATTTCACTGTTAAATTTTAAAGCAGACAGAGACATTTTACGTACCTGTCTAAAGTCTGTGCTCGAATTGTGCTCCATCCATTTCGATACAAAGCGAGGCCCGTCGCTGTGTCGACCGGTGAATACGAGGCATTAGTGTAGGATCCTCAACACATTCTGCACGTAACCTATCAAAAACGCTCACTATTCTGCTACGCATTTCATCAGCACAGTCACATTCCCGATCAAACACTCTTTCTTTCACATATCCCCACAAAAAGAAATCCAGTGGTGTTAAATCGGGTGAACGAGGCGGCCAGGCGCGCGGCCCCAGCCTTCCGATCCAGTGGTCATGAAAGAGCTCAGTAAGACGCTCGCGGACAGGGCGTGTAACATGTGGTGGAGCGCCATCGTGCTGGAACCATGCTCGACGATATTCAGCCAGCGATAAATTATCTAGAATATCGTCTAATTGTTCATTTATAAAATTAAGATACTCTGTTCCATTGAGGCGCTGCGGTAGAAACACTGGTCCTAAAATTTGTCCATTAAAAATACCAGCCCATACGTTGACCGACCATCGGGTCTGATGACCGGTTTCTTGAGTGGCGTGCGGGTTCACGTCTGACCATAAATGAGCATTCCGCCTGTTCCACATCCCGTTTCTCGTGAATGTAGACTCATCCGTCCAGGTTATGTGCTCAATGAACCCAGGCGTACGTTGCTGTTCATCTAGCAGCCAACGACAGTACTCACGACGACGAACGTAATCATTGGGCAGCAAAGCTTGTAACTTATGTATTTTGTAGGGCTTCATTTTATTCCGGCGCAAGACTTTGTGAACTGTCCAGTGAGAGACTGTCGGTCCGCCCCCGCGCCGCAATAATTTCGCCGCACTTCGTGTGCCCAGGCGAGGATTTTGGCGAATCACATTTAAAATACGCTCCTCAGTCTGCACATTCACCTGTTGTCCACCACCTGCCGCCATCGGAGCAATCGGTCGATTTTCTAAAACTCGCTGAAAAGCTGCCGTTATTGTGCGAGAATCGGATGGATGCCGGACGTTCGGGAATCTCTCACGGTAAATTCTCAACGCAAGAGAAGCATTGCCACGGGCTTCTCCTAAACACATCAACATGTTTCCGTATTCGCGAGCACTGTACACGTATGCCACAGGCATTGTTAAATACAAAAAATACTCAAAAATAATAAAACAGCAAAACGTAACAAAAAAACTTAACACAAAATTTAAAACTAACAAAACAGTATAAATACTACCAAGTAGTAACAATCGAAGCTAATAATATGGAACCGTAACGCGCGTTTGCTCTCGAACTGAGTCGGAATGAAACTGAGTATAGGGACAGTGGGACACAAAAAAAGTAGCTTTACTTTTTGGTATCGAGTTATTTTCTTTTCGATACCGATATTTTTGTAATCGATACTTTTATTCAATGAGTACTTTAAGCAAGGTATCGTATCGAAAAAAATTTAGAGATTACCTACATTAAACTTGGCTTCATGGCTCAAGTTTATGGCAACGCCATCTAGATCAATCTTGTCAAAACCTTCTAAAATATTTTGATACCATTCTTTCATTAAATTCCTTCAATCAATGTCTAATGGTACCAATACATTTAATGCGATACTTGGGATCGATACTTTTGAAGCGATACTGGTATCGATACTTTCGTTTAATATCAAAACTTTAAGCGCATTATACCGTAGGTAAAGTACTCAATACCTTAAAGTATCGATACTTTTGTGTATTGGTATGTATTGCTTATTGCGCACTTGATTGTTATTTTGTTTATTCAAGTATACTCTAAAAGTACTCACATTTGAAGAATTGGTGAAGCTTATTAACAAAATGTGTTCGATTTCAAATGGTATCGATACATTTAATGCGGTAGTTAACTTGGGATCGATACTTTTGAAGCGATACTGGTATCGATACTTTCGTTTAATATCAAAACTTTAAGTGCATTATACCGTAAGTAAAGTACTCGATACCTTAAAGTATCGATACTTTTGTGTATTGGTATTTATTGCTTATTGCGCACTTGATTGTTATTTTGTTTATTCAAGTATACTCTAAAAGTACTCTCAATTGAAGAATTGCTGAAGCTTATTAATAAAAAGTGTTCGATTTCAAATGGTATCGAACATTTAATGGGATAGTTAACTTGGGACCGATACTTTTGAAGCGAGACTGGTATCGATACTTTATCATATCATAACCTTAAGCGCATTATACCGTAAGTAAAGTACTCGATACTTTGAAGTATCGATACTTTTGTTTCGATAATTTTATGAGTACGATACTTTTTTTTCGATACTACTCAAGAGTATAGTATCGATACTTTCTATTCGATACCGTGTCCCTACTGAGTAACTGACTTGATAGTTCATAGTAGATAGATACCTACTAGTCTAGTAAAACATCAACAGACACCGCCATAGATAATATACTAATATAAAATAGACACCGCGTTTTATAGAATTTCAAACTTTCATGGTCACTTATAATTCTAAACGTTTTTTCGGGATTTATACCATGTGAATTTTTACTTACGAGTTTCCGATATTTCGGCACTGTTGCAAGCGCCATGATCACGGAACAACCGTTCCGTTCGAACGGAACGGTTGTTCCGCAACAGTGCCGAAATATCGGAAACTCGTAAGTAAAAATTCACATGGTATAAATCCCGAAAAAACGTTTAGAATGACACCGCGTTTGTCGGTGACCGACAAAGTAGCATCAAAAGAAACCGCCTTTGTCGGTATCCGACAAAGTAAAGAATTTTAAAGTTTTTTTAATCGGCGGTGTTTTTTTAATGTGAAAATATCAACGAATAATAGAGAAAGCAGGAGGTTATTGAATCAGAAGATAGAAACCAACTAATTTTGAAGGCAAGGAAAATGTAGGTACCACGTCACGTCACACCGCACGCGTGGCTTTTGTAGGCATTTATTCTGGCGTGGGTGCGGGGGGATTCCTTATTAATTTTAATAACGCAAATTTTTGAGAGTTCATTTGACTCAGTTGTTCAGTTCCGTGTTCACGGTGTTCACTGACTTGCATGTGCGCGCGAGTGATACCTAGATACAATTGTACCTTTGATCGATTTATTAATTCTTGTAGTTATTATTTTATTTTTACGTTGTGTGTTTCTTAACAAGTTTTTTTTGTTTTTATTATTGTTTTGTATTAATAATGCCTGACGCGTACGTAAATAGTGCTCGTGAATACGGAAATACGTGAATGTGCTTTGGGGAAGCTCGTGACTTTCTTCGTCTTTCGAAGAGTCGAACCCGGTACTCGACTTTGTCAACGCTTAGGAAACCTACTTTGGTCTAGGTCGGTAAGCTTTTTCATACCTACTATTTTTTTTGAAACTCTTAGCATTATTGTTTTTAATAGGTAGATAGGTACTTACCTAACAGAATACTTACATTGGAACTTCCAATGTTTCCAATTTGGAAGTGGCGTAGTGGTTTGTAATGCGACTGCTAGTCACGAGGCCTCGGGTTTTTTCCAAAAAAATTTCTCAGTAGATCGGTACCTGCCTAGCAGCCTGTAGTTTGCTAATCAATGTGCCCGAGAGATGGCAAATGTATTAGGTATGCGGGGCTTAAACATAGCGAACAGTGGATGGCAAGAAAAATACACCTCTGCCTACCCCTTCGGGATACAGGCGTGAAAGTATGTTATGTTATTAACCATATCTAAACGATGTAAGTATGTATTAAAAAAATAAAAAATCATAACTGTAACCTTGTTAGAATTTTATCTAAGTAAGTAAATGTGTCTTTAGTGAGGAATCGAACCAAGTACGTAGGTACCTACCTACTTGATTTATTCAACTACTGAATGCAAATGAAAATTGAAAATGGCGAGGTACCTACCTAGATCGCAAGTGTGTTGTCCGCTAGCACAAAACAGATAGGTAGCGACTGCGCGGTATACCTATCAGCTTATTCTAAATTTTGCAATACATTGATGTTTTTTTTGTTATTAAAGAGATATTATTTTTATGAAATTATCGCTTCATTTAGCTCTACTAACATGATAGAGTGTAACTAATGTAAATATAACGATAAAAAAATATGTTTTTTTTTTATTGTAAAAAAAAAATCTATCCCATCATCGAAAATATCACTAGTAGAATCATCTGTCTTCGTTTTCGGAAGCGGTCTCCTGATATATACAACAGCAACTGAATACATCTAAAATTGCCACTTGCGACATCTAGGGCTGCATTTGTCAATATCTCTTTTACTTTAAAACAGCGACATCTATCAATAGAAAATTGCAACTTTGGACAATATTATAGGACTTATTTAAAAATCAATGAGTTCAACAAGAAATCTCTAAACCATTTATCTTCCTAATTTGGTTGCCTTATAATTTTATACTTTGTTCTAAGTGAAAACACCGTGACGCCAAGGCCACGCAAAAAAATTGTGGAATGTAAAATATGTTTTTTTCGTGTTTTATAACGTTGGTGTGTTATTATTTACGTGTGTTTAGTGTTTTTACTTATTGTTATGGATAAAATAGTTATTATACTTGACAAATATCATCAGTTCGTCAAGCAAAGGTAAAAACTTTCTTTTAACAAAAAGCAATGTACCGGCCGGGCGAACGGCGTTCCGCTCTGTTGACGTCGTTGACGATAGTAAAACCACCGGTGCTAAATAAAATAGCCACTGGCTATGCGTACGTAAAAAGGTAGGTAGTTCTCATGAAAGGCGCTGGTTTTAGTTTCGCGTCGAGCGTAAATGCCGTAAATATTCAGTATTTTTTTGTTTATTTAATAACAATTAAAACACATCGAATCAGAACGTGAAAAGTAATAGGGCTCTATTCCTAGTCATAATAATTCGTAAACGAAAAAAAATACTCGATTAATTAAGTATTTTGGTCGTTATCGTGTTAACATACATTACCTACAACTCACGGACGTCCAAACCAGATTTTTTTCAAACAGTTTTTTACTAGTATAAATAACAAAAATGGCATCAAAAATATCATGAGTGTTAAAAATAGTGTTTGTTCTTTATATGTGTATGAAAATACTTCCGACAGATGGCGCAGGCGTCACCTAAAGACGTTAAGTAGGAATGTGTTATCGAGATTAGCAGTCAGGAATTGTCACGATGGCTGAATTGGCAAAGCATCTGGACGGTATCCAGGAGATGCAGGTTCAAATCCTGCTCGTGACTGTTATCTTCGATTTCACATTTATCACTTTGTGTTTGATGTTGTAGAAATCTGTAAAGAATAAGATAGTAACGTTATTTTCTATTATGCAGAATATGACGTCAAGTAAAATACAAGTCACGAATGGTAATAGCAAGCGCTTAACCGAAGAGCCTTTAACAATAGCAAACTTCGTGGCCAAATCATTTAAGTTAGCTCATGAATATTGAACGGGCAGAGCTTGACTGCCGAGCTCGCACTTTTCCGCTCCACGAACATTACATTAACACAAACTATTCCCACAAAACGTCAATTTTTAAAATAAAATCAATGAATTCTACTTTTCACTTAAACCTCAAGGGAATGCCAACAACTTTTCACTTTTAATTTATCTCAAACTAAATGTTTTAAATGAATACCTATATTAAGTTTCTTCTAATATTTTTCTTTTTCTTTCAGCCCTTCACATAAAGTCCCAGGGTTGCATAGTTTGTAATTGCCTAAACTTCTAAAGCTTTTTTAATATACTTTTCGAATGACCTGTAAAAGTCAGCTGGACTATATTGAATACGGTTATATTTAGCAATACACTGCAATAGGCTGATTGTTACACCGCAAAAATGTAAAATATGTAGCCTGGTTCTGTCTTTCGTACTTCAGTATATATCCCAATACTAGACTTGATTTGCAATAAAAGATTTGGAATGGAAATATAATGAAGTGATATATTACTTAAGAAAATCATTTTTTATGGGAGGACGAAGAATATTATAATTTTCTGTCTGTAGAACTATTATAATGCTGTAACAGAACTTTATCTGTACATTTTAGGCATATGAGACAAAATACTGTAGAAAATATTTTTTCGGGCTGGTTTTAGAATATTTGTTTGTTTATCTGTTTGTTTGTTCACACATCACGCAGATACTGAACGGGATTTGAGGAAAGTCCTTTTGTTTGATAGGTTTTGATTAGATTTAAAAACTGGTATACTTTTTATCTATCGGGCTACTCTAACGGGAACCTGAGATATTACCCAAAAACTAGCTTATATCTGCGGTGGAGCACAAATTTCAATATTTGTGACGTTATTTCAATTATAATTATATACTTCTCCACGCCATATAATATATTTGCTTAGGTATAAGTTAACAACCAGTTTGGCAGACAATGCGTTATTTTTGTTTAACATTTGAAATATGATAACAATATTTTGATTTGTATTTTATCACTTGACATGTTCAGCTGCTTTAAACAACAAATTTCCATGCATTATTCCAATATGGTGACTAATTATTGGAATAATGAATGTAAATGCATCCGATAGGTGGCGTGGGTCGTAAAGACATCTAAAACAAATGTGAAGTGTAGATTGGGTGTCACTGTTAGGTGTCTGCAATAGCTTAGCGGCTACATTCCCGGATTGGAAGGGACGCAGGTTCAAATCCTGCTTCCAGAAAAGCTCTCTTTTTCCACTTTCACTAATTATATAATAACAATGATATTAAAATCATCTCCAGACTAAAATTCCGTCACAGCAGTCAGGGACAACAGACTTAGGCATGTAGAAAAGAAATTTTATAGTGCACTATATGTGTGCGCAAACACAAGTGAACTCATTGTTCCCTCACTCTCAAATATCATTTCTATACCTACCTATATTTTTAAGCATTTGATTTGCTTAGGCATATAAATGAACAATTTCGATAACACATTCCTTCTTAATGTCTTGGGTGACGCCTGCAAAATCTGCCCGATGTATTTGCATATATTGTTCTGTCCGGGTAAGCTTCATTATTACAATTAAAAATTATAAATCCTACGATGGACGGCGTGACGAAGCTCTATCTTTTTTTTTTATACTATGTTGCGTGGGTGACAAACAAACATACGGCCCACCTGATGGTAAGCGGTTACCATAGCCTATAGACGCTAGCAACACCAGGGGTATCACCCACGCGTCGCCATCTTCAAGAAAAGAGATAGGAGATGCATAAGCGGGATAGTAAGAAGAGGATAGGTAGGATACTAAGGAGAGGATAGAAATATAATAAGGAGAGATAGGGAGGGGGTTTGGGCCTCCGGCACTCTCACTTATCGTACGAAACATAATTTTAGGTGTATCTAGCGTTGTTCCACGCTGATATTTTATAATAAGGGTGGTACTTCCCCGATCGAGTCGGCCCATTCATTCGGCCTTTCGGCCAAATGCTTAGTCGTGTAGGTAAATGAACACGATGTCATGATGGCTTAGTTGGTAAAGCATCTGGAACGGTTATCCAGGAGACACAGATTCGAATCCCGATAGTAGCTATCATTTTCGGTTTCACATTCCTGCACTTCGTCTCAAATGTTAAAAAAATGTATAGAATACAAATTATAATTTGTGAATAAGGAAAAAGAGTATTTTAGTACGAGCGGGAAACTGACCTGCGTCGCTTCCTTTCCGGGGAAGTGCTCTTCGTGAAAGGAAGCGACGCAGGTTCGTTTCCCGCTCGTACTAAAATACTATTTTTCCTTATTCACAAATTATAATTTGTACTTTAAGAGTAGCTGAGCATGTCAAATGCTAAAATATAGATCAAAATGTATAGAAATTAAAACGTAAAATAAAAATTAACACAAAGTGTGAAAATGTGAAATCGAAAATAACAGTCACGAGCAGGATTATTTTGCGATTTCATATTTTTACACTTTGTGTTAATTTATTGGCTAAGCAAGTCAAATGCTAAAAATAAATATAAAAATTAAAAAGAAAAAATATTTTAGAATAACAAAATGCATTCATGGTTTTGCTATCTCGTTTTATAAGAAAAGAAGACTATATAAATTTAAAAGATCCCGTGATAATAAGCGTCAAATACAGTGTCTATTATTCTCAACTGTAATGAAATCATTATTTTCTGTTGCTTTGTTGCCACTGGACTTAGGAAAAGACACAATTCCACCCAAAAGGGATGATTAACAAAAGAATTTAAATGGAAACCGATTATGAAGGTGTTTTAAAATCAGTGTTCTATTTTTTGTTCCAACATTATTTAACATCATATCAGTATATATAATTATGATGCATCTATATATTTCTAAATAAAGGCTCACAATACACAAAATCAATATTTTCAATCTTTAGCTACTGCTTTAAACAATAAATTATTTGTGAAAGTGGAAAAAGGGAACTTTACTGCAAGTAGGATTCGAACCTGCGTCCCATGGTTCGAATCCCGCTCGCAGTAAAGCTCCCTTTTTCCGCTTTCACAAATAATTTGTTGTTTAAAGTAGCTTAGCATGTCAAGTGCTAAAATACAAATCAAAATATTTAGTTATTGCTTTTTAATATGATTAAATATGGGTTAAAGCAGTACTACTTGTAGCGTTTTCAGAATATGTATAATAACTCCATTTCTAAGTAAGTGTAATTGCGTGTGCTAATTTTATTTATTCATGAATTCAACAAAAACTGTAATTAAATACTTATAGCCACACAAATAAAAGGATTTTAGCGATATTTTTGTTAAATGAACCTTCAAAGACAATACATACATCTTCGAATATAAAATACAATATTGGTGTAAGATTGTAAATTGTAAAAAGATCACTAGGAGAAGGGTATTAGAGATCCGTAAATAGTCTCAATTTGAAAATCCTTTTCGTCACTGTCCGTCCAGTTTTCATCCGCTTTTTTTTCTATTGAAGTAATTAGTTCATAACTGTTGTTAATTAAGGCGGGAAAAAATGTACCTACCTAACCGCACGTCTGATCGCTCGGGGCACTAACCTACTAAATAAATTCGTCGTGTGTCGTCTCTGCGCCTGTATTGGCGGATCACTGGAATTATGGTACATTACTTCAGTGGTCCGCCAGCTACTTACCTTTTCGGGTACCGTCTTTGAGCAACGCTACCGGTATCTCAAGTTTGAAGTTCAAGAATAATATTTAGCTTCGAAGTAATAATTTATATACACTTTCTTTCAGGTTTTTACTCAAAGTTGAGAGTTTGAGACTGATGGTAGGCAGATAAATAAGAACTTCATTGATAAGTAATTATTACGAGGTTAATAATTAGTAGTAGGTACCTATCTAAAGAATACGTTATTTGTGAAAAAGAGATCTTTGGTGCGAGCGGGACTCGAGTCGTCCCTTCCAATCCAGGGAAGTGCTCTAACCGCATGTAAAGCGCTAAAATACAAATCAAAATAGTAGTACCTAAGTAAGTGTCTCCTCGTTTTCTGAAAAAGGAATTCATGAAGACTTTTTGCTCACTGAAAATAGCAGACAAGCACGCATCACGCTCTCTGAATAGTCATTCGCCTTATTGCACATACAACAGCAATTCAAAGCTATTGTCTGTAGTTCAACTAGAGTAAACAATAGTTAGAGCGCATAGACTATAATCATGCGTGCAATCAACCAACCGGTTTACGGTTTACCAATGACCTGCTCTGGTACGAGCATTGCACTAAAGTGTGATTTCAAATGTAAACACGGCTTCCAGTTTACCATAATTATCGTCTGTTATTATTTTGATATTTTTACATATTTTTTGAGCATTTCACATGTTTTGCGATATAAATTAATACAAAGTGTGAAAATGTGAAATCGAAAATAGGCAGCGGAGTTACACTTTATGACAAGTTCTGTTCTTTGCTTCTGCCTCTGATCCGATCTGAAACAGATGAAAACAGATATGAATCCATGTTACTATAATTTTAAACAATAATAGACGAAAACACAAAGTGTGATAATGTGAAATCAAAAATAACAGCCACGTGCAGGATTTGAAACTGAATCTCTTGGAATACCGTCCCAGATGCTTTGCCATTTCAGCCATGGTGACAATTGTGGACTGCGAATTTCGATAGCACATTCATTCTTAATGTCTTGGGTGACGACTGTGTCATCTGTCGGAAGTAAAGCGGCAGACGCATACTTTACATATAGAGACATTACATATAAAGTGGAATTCCGCTGCCCACTTTTCGCCACAGTGGGAACGAGACGTGACAGGTGGTGAACCACCTCACCACCATTAATTGGTTAATTGTTACTAACAATTTTAGAAAGAGATTATCACAGTGAGTATATTTTTTTATTTGTAATTTTGTAGACAAAGTTATTCTTGAATCTATAAATACATAAATTTTATGGTGCATATATACATGTAGTACTATAATTATGTAGATAATGAATACTCAACTAGACTCTACGAAGTATTATAGCAAATACTTACACATCTAATACGTAGTATTGATTTACGTACTAATAACTGTTCGCAAGCTAAGCTGTATTGGACTAAGATCTTATGTGTATAAGACAAGCTAACATCTCGATCGGCTTTACAAAATAGTAAACTTTACAAAATGGCTTATTGTAAGGTTCCATTAGTAGGTTTGGATTTTCTATATTATTATAAAGCTGTAACAGAGCTGTGTCTGTATATTTAAAATAGAGAAAAAAATGACTGTATTAGGCTATATAGGTATGTCTAAGCACAAAACCATTTTTTTTAAATACGTTGGCCCTCTGTCTGTTAATCTATTTGTTCGTTCGCGCATCACGCAAAAACTAATAAACGGATTTTGATGCAACTTTAATTTATATAGCACTTTTATTTGATAGCTTTTGATTACACTTAAAAACTCGTATACATTTTAACCAGCTACTATATCGGGAACATGAGATATAACCTAAAAACTAGCTTTTGGCTATGGTGGAGCCGCGGGAAAAGGCTAGTATATTATAAATGTATTGTATTAAAAGTAGCAATTTAACTACGCAGCAGATCGTATAGTGCACAAGCGTGTGTGCGAATGCAAGTGCACTCGCTCTTCCCTCGCTCTAATGGTCTGATGGCATGACATTCCGATATAACCTTAGAGAGATCAGGCATAATTTCCAACGGCTTTCCAAAGCACAGGGTTGAAATCCACCAACTTTCTAACTCCGAGCTGCTCCTGAGAATTTCTCGATGGAAGGACGCAATAACTTTTGACCTGGCCCAAGATGCGAACCCGAGACCTCATAATCCGCAATGGCATACACTACCTCTAGACGAGCTTTATAATGAGAAGTACGTATTAGGACTAACAATGATAATAAATAAATTTGAAGTCAACAAATATTTCGTTTTAATTTGGTATATAATATTTAATTTTTTATTAGGATTCACTAATGGCAGAGCATGACTTTATCAAAATATCATAAGAGAATAAAAAAAAAAACCGTCAAAAAACAAAAATAAGAACTTGAATATGATGGCAGGGGCACCACTAGAGCCCGATGGTGAATATTAACCATTCCAACCCACCCAAACACACACAAAACTCATAAAATCAGTCCAGTTGTTTAGGAGGAGATATAAAGGTATCATAAATGTATGAATAAGTATTTTTCATTATAAATTATTAAAAGAGCATTAAGATATATAATAAAAATTATACCAACAAATTGTTGTAAAGAAACCGCGTGTTTGCCGCACTACAACCGCAGTATGGAGCTTCCTGCGGTGTGACTGCTGCAATGCATTTACGTTTGTAGCGCGATCGAGAGATTAGTGGAGGAACGTATTAGCTCCTAAGAAATTTCTATCTCAAAGGGTTACATAATATAATTCAGTGAGTTTGCTTTTAATGCGACGTTCACAACCGCATTACAGCTTCACGTGTAGCTGTACAAACGTTTGTAGGTTTCTTTACTTCATAGTCTTATTATTTTGGAATTGATACATATTATAAAGTCAGATATATGTGCGGGCAAAAAGTGTTCAAAAATCCTGTGGAATTTTAACGTAGTGATCCGACAGAAAAATTATATGACACTGCTTTACATAGGAAGAACTTTCTTACCTTATCCCGAAGTTCGTTGTTGTTGACTTTAGATATGTTTAGTTTTATTTAGATATTTTTATATATATTTTTAGCATTTGACATGCTTAGCTTTTATACATTAAACACAAAGTGAAAAATGTGAAATCGAAAATAACAGTCACGAGCAGGATTTGAACCTGCATCTCCTGGATACCGTCCAGATGCTTTGCCAATTCAGCCATCGTGACAATTGCTCCTGACTTAGCTGTCGCGTCATTCATATTTAACGTCTTTGGGTGACGCCTGCGCCATCTGTCGGCAGTATTTTCATACATTATACTGACCAGGTAAACTTAATTTTACAATTAAGATTTTTACCTAATAATGACGCAAACCCTATAAATATTTAGATATTTTTATATACATTTTTAGCATTTGACATGCTTAGCACTATACATTAAACACAAAGTGAAAAATGTGAAATCGAAAATAACAGTCACGAGCAGGATTTGAACCTGCATCTCCTGGATACCGTCCAGGTGCTTTGCAGATTCAGCCGTCGTGACAATTGCTCCTGACTGCTAATTTCGATAACACAGATGGCGCAGGCGTCACCCAAAGACGTTAAATATGAATGTGTTATCGAAATTAGCAGTCAGGAGCAATTGCCACGATGGCTGAATTGGCAAAGCATCTGGACTTGGTTTAATGTATGTTGCTAAGCATGTCAAATGCTAAAAATTAATATAAAAATATCTAAACATTACTTCAGTGTTAAAATAAATATTCCTTTTCCAATAATGTTTTTGTCATAAAGATTAAATGTTTGTATACATTTGTTTTAGAATAACAGACATTTGCGGAATATTTTTAATTTTTACAACAATTGAATTGACAATATTCATTAATATATGTAGGTAATCGAGTTACATAACAACAAGGGTATATAAAACTTTCAATCAGAAATCGTCACATGACAATTAAGTCTTCTTTGTAATAAACCTATGGTGCATTCCTAGAACATTTCCTCATCGAGTACAATAAAATTAACGATATTTAAATAAAGCACGACACACGGCCTACAAACAAATAAGTCTGCGGTATCTCTTTTGTTACCTTTACAATCGTCGACCCCTATTGAGGGTTTATAACGAGCATCAGCATAACAATGTCTTTTTTCATAAAAATTTACGTCGATAAAAATACTTCATTCAATTTTGAAGAATGTAAATGTGTCAACAAAAGCAGAAAAAGTGGAACGTACCAAAGGTAAAATGTATCGCCTGCCCGATTTTCAATAATGTTTTGCAGGTAAACGAGTATGTTATTCATATGTGTAAAGAGCGGTTTCCTGTGCGTGTATCCGCTGTCTAAATTTATTCCTTAGAGACCTTTTCTTTTCAGTAGCTTGTAATTTTGTGCCCTTTAATAATGCCAACTAAAATGTATTCGCTCTTTAAAAGTCTTTACAAAGAATATTTTTTGGCTCATTAGATCATATTACAAAGTAAGTTGCTCTTATGATACCAACGTCTGTTGAATTAGTTTTGAAGGCGGTTTTAGATTCACCTCTACATCTGTATAGCCCCCTAGACAAGTGACATGAACGCTAGTAAAATAGAATAATCAATGTATGGGATTGACATAAGATTACGCTACCATTGTCGTAACCTTACATAGCATACATTGATTACCACTAACTTTTCAAGGTTTAGCAAAATTACGAGGAAACCTGCTTGCCTTAGGCCTCGATCACGAACTTAGCGGGAGAGGGCGGCGGCGGTGCGGGGAGCGGCGCGGGAACGCTGTACCCGGAAGTCAGCAGGCAAATCGCGCGGCGCGAGCAAAGAGTAGCTAGAGCGCCGTAGTGTTGTGTTACGAGAAATTAGTATCTTTGTTCGCGAACGCGAATCAAATGTCTAAACAGCGATGACAACATCTTTTTGATACTGATTCCTTCCTAAAGTTTGATATATTGTGGGCAAAAGAAGATGTAAATTCTACTACGTCACTATGTCAATGTAGGCGCGCAGGCGCCGCTAGATTGGTACGCACCACTCGTACGCTGCTCGCCGCCCGCTCCCCGCGCCGCTGCCTTCGGGGCCAGTTCCATATAAAGTATGCACTGGAATGCGGCGCTCCGCCGCTGCCGCGCTGCCCCGCTCCCACTGAGTTCTTGACCGAGGCCTGAGAGATTTCCTCGACAGTGTGTGAAGTTTGGCTACCCACACTGGGCCAGCGTGATAAATTACGGCCTAATCTCTCTTACTATGAGAAGAGAGCTGTGCCCAATAGTGGCTCAATAAAAGGGGTGAATAAAACGTGTTTACGCAAAACTAAGTTATTACGATTTTTAAGGATACACTGTTCCAAGAGATTTGAGGATACTGATATAACAAATGATAGATGCTTACATCGAAATCTGACGAAAGAAATTTAAAAAAAAAAGAAGTCATCATGGCAGATGTGAAATGTCATTTTTTTAATCTTCTAAGGAATCATCTTTGTGTTACCTGGATTTGTAAAAACTAGTTACCAATAGCAAATATAATTGTTTTTTTTTCAATTTCACCTAATATTTATTCTACTATCCGTATAAACTTTGAGGAATGGATGCAAGTAGCAACACAAACTAAAGCAGTTAAATGTGTAGTATCCACAAAGCGATCTCAAGTCGAGTGTAGGTAGTCAATCTGCTATTTGTTGTCTGTATCTGTGTGTACGTGATGTGTGAATAGCACAGCTACATAGATTCATTATATTATCCATTCGAATAATGATATAGGTAGCTTTTAGGATTAAAAATATAATAATATACAAAATAGTAATATTGTTATTTGTACGAAATACTAGAGTATTTGCTTAAGTAGTCTTTGCCCATTGAGTTATTTATGCAACAAAATTATAATTGAATTCTTTATGTCAACAAGGTCTCCAAATAGGTATATTTATGTTCTCATTATAACCAATACTTATATTTATATACTATAGCTACGGTCTACTCGTTATTCTTCATAGCAACTACCAGACGACTTAACTCCACTGGGCGTCAAGACGGACTGCCCCCTTTTCTGAGAATTTGTATCTCTTTTACAATTCCCCACCGCCTACCTACATGGCCTACGCCAAGAGACAGTCGTTAATAATATTGCTATTTTATTTTCGTAGTCTAACCTACTATAATAAAGCTGTAACAGAGCTATGTCTATATATTTAAGATATTTGAGACAAAATGACTGTGTAAGGCTATATAGGCGTGTCTAAATATAAAACGATTTTTTTTAGATTTTTGTCTGTGTATCTGTCTATTTGTTCGCGCATCACGCAAAAACTACTGAACGGATTTTGATGCAACTTTTTTATTTGATAGCTCTTGATTAGACTTACAAACTGGTATACATTTTATTCTGCTACTATATCGGAAACCTGAGATATAATCCAAAAACTAGCTTTTGGCTGCGTTGAAGCCGTGGGCAATGGCTAGTAATTACTAAAATCATGACATATTGCCATTTTATTTTTAAATTACTAAAATCATGACAATATATTTTATTAAATAATGGAATAAACAATACAGTATTCCAGTTATTTGTACAGTTATTAAAGATTGATTGGAATAGTGAAGGACCTCAGTCTTATCAGATTTAAAAAAGAACGATTGTTGCCATACTTGTTGGATATAAGTGATATTTCGCTTATCTAAGTTATTAGAAAAGTGACTTTCATGAAATATTTTTTACAATATAAACTTTTGTGATACTACTCCTCTTGTATGATAACAACTACACACGCTATACAGGAATAAAATCATGATAAAACAAAAGAGATAACTAGTTACTAATAAAAAAGCAATGGAAAAGATCCTTTTCTTATCGCAACAATTCTCAGAGTTAATACGAATCCGTTTTCTTATTATTCCACTGAGAATTTTAAAGGAGTATCTAGCTTTAACATAATTGTTTACATTATACTAAAGCAGAAATAGCTTGTGCTAAGGCCGAGATTGTAAATAATGAGTTAATGAGTTCATTCAACCAAGTGCGTTTTGAGTGTAATCCCAATGTGAAATTCATTTTTTTAAATGCCTTTGACAATTACAATCCCACTATATACATATACGTAGTACACGTAACAGATTAAGCTTTACTTTATTACTAGCCTTTGCCAGCGGCTTCGTCGCAGCCAAAAGCTAGTTTTTCGGTTATATTTCAGGTTCCCGATATAGTAGCGGGATAAAATATATACTAGTTTTTAACCCTACATTGCATATGGTGTCATATCTGTTACAACTAAAATAATGTCGTCTAGCATTCGTTTAAAGACTCCTAGCAAAATTTTTTGACTATCGAATGAATCTTTACACACCTGGCAACGATTTAGCAATGGTAAGTGTTACCAGATGGTTTTCGGTATCGATTGATATATTGAATAGTATGCAATTTGGACGATCGGCGCGAACTCGTTGTTTACTTAAATTTACAATTACTAAAAAAATAGTTTTTTGAATATATGTAAGTAAAAAAAAATATATTTATATCGCGAAATAGTGCATATAATACGAAGGTAAGGTATTTTTTTAAATATGACTGTTTTATGTACTAAAATATAAATTTGTTTAAATGTTCCGGATATGGTACTCCATTTTACATCTAACTTTTTATTTCGATTGGATTTTATTATAGATTATGGCGAAGAGGAACTTGTCTGATACGGAGATCCAGCAGTATTTATATATTCCATCAGAGTGAAGACGGCCAAGACTTTTCAGACGCGGATAGTGATGATGACATAGCAAAAATAACACGAAACTTACAGCAATTGAATGAAAATATTGCATAATGTACCACATATGGAACAGAATTTAAAAAATAAATATCTTGTAATTTAATGTTTTTTTTTTTATTATTATTTTTGTAGGCATCTAGGCCCTATATAGAACCACATATATTTTTTTGAGACGAAAATAAAAAATCATGCATTGTAGGGTTAAGTCTAATCAAGGCCTTTCAAATAAAAAAAATTGGATCAAAATCTGTTCTGAAGTTTTTGTTTGATGCGCGAGCAAACAAAAAGACAAACAGATAAACAGACAAAATTCTAAAAAAAATTGTTTTGTGTTTAGACATGCCTATACGAGTGTAGTATTACAGTAATTTTTTCTCAAACATATTAAATGTGCAGACACAACTCTGTTACAGCTTTATAATAGTAGGTATAGAAGAGTAAATGTTGGCCAATACTATTTTGTTTTTCAAGGTAGGCCAGTAGGCAACCTGTAAACTTAAATCTTCATTTTCTTTTAAGGTTTAAGACTAGTTGGTACCACACCACTTGCTCTTTCAAAACAGGATGTAAAGTAATTATGCTGCTTTTTATTATGGCTGTTCAATGCTGGTGAAGGCCCGATCGTCCTTTTTTTTTTATTTTATGTGGCCAAAAATGTCTGCAGCCTCTGCTAGGGCGGCATCAGGCGCAGGTAAGCGCGCTCACGCCACCCCGCGCGCCGGCGGCGAATCGGGTCCGCGAAGGAGGATTCCTCCCGGGCCCTCTCCGCCACCTCCTTCCGCGAGATGACTGCCTCGCAGAAGGCGGCGACCGCGGTCCAGGCCCTGTCACTACCAACCATCGCTCGCGCAACGGTCGGCAGCGACAGGTCCACGCCTATGACTGCAACGAGTTCCCGGCGCCGCACATCCTAGACCGGGCACGACTCGAGCGTGTGCTGCGCCGAGTCCTCGCCGCAGCCGCAGTGGTGACAGCCTGGGGTCGTCTCTCTCCTAGCGATCATGCGCCATGTATTTGCCGAAGCAACCATGCCCCGACAAAACCTGCACCAACCGGAAGATGAGGACCCCGTGCTGCCGCCCTGCCCATTCTTCCAAGATCGGCTGGAGCACCCCCACAGTCCAGACACCAGCCCGGGGCGTCTCCAGCCGAGATTTCCACTTTAGGACAGTGGCGCGGCGGGCATCTTCCCGCCACGATGAAATTGCGCTCGGCGAGGGGCGGCTGCCCCCCGCCCGCGCCGTCGACGCCCACTGATAGACGTTGGCGAGCACCTCCACTTCCAGATCCCACGGGGGGGTTCCAGCCAACGCGCAGGCTTCATCGGTCGCGACCGTGCGGTACCCGCGTATTGCCCTGTCCACTACGACCCTCTGTGGATGCCACAGAAGGGCCCTATTGCGAGCGGCCAGGGACTACGCCCACACGGGCGCGCTGTACAGTGCCATTGACCGTACTACCCCCGCGTAGAGTCGTCGACACGCGAGACTCGGTCCGCTCAAATTCGGCATCAGTCGCCCGAGGGCGGACGCCGTGCTGACGAGCTTTGATGCAAGATGGCGGAAGTGCTCGTCAAAGTACCACCATCCATCCAATACCAGGCCCAGATATTTGATGTGGGCCTGGATTGGGAAGCCTACACCGTTGACCGTTATCGGGGCGCTGGCGGGAGGGCCCCGTCGGCGCCCATGGAAGAATTGGGCCTCCGACTTTTCAAGGGCCACCCTAAGCCCCAGCGCCTCGATCCGCCTGACCACCTCCGCGGTACCCGAGGTAGCCAGCGTTGCTGCCTCCTCGATTGTCCCGTCCCGAACTGTGACGAGCGTATCGTCTGCGTAGCAAATTACGCCTAGCCCGGGGGGGAGGCGGCCACGGAGGACCTAGTCGTAGCCGATGTCCCACAGGTGCGGCCCAAGAACCGAAACGCCGCACGACATAGACTTACAACGTTCCCTTCCCGGTCTACGAAGAGGACGCTGCGGCCGTCGAGGTAGTCTGCCACCAGCCGCCTTAGGTAGAGGGGCACTCCATGGTACCGGAGTGCCTCCTTGATGCAGCCGAATGGCAGACTATGAAAGGCGTTAGCGATGTCTAGTGACACCGCCAACAGCACTTCCCTCGAGGTGAAAGGCCTCCGCAGCCACGGCCTTCAAGCGCAGAATGGCGTCGACCGTAGACCGACCCGCCCGAAACCCAAACTGGGCGTCGGACAGGTCGGAGCCGACCGCTCCTAGGTGCCGGACAATGCGGGCAGCGACTACATGCTTGAGGAGTTTACCCGCCTCGTCCAGCAACACGATGGGCCTGAAGGCCGCGACTGTATTCGGAGACCGTCCCTGCTT
The DNA here is from genome assembly GCA_948253155.1 of Leucoma salicis. Taxonomy (NCBI): domain Eukaryota; kingdom Metazoa; phylum Arthropoda; class Insecta; order Lepidoptera; family Erebidae; genus Leucoma; species Leucoma salicis. The sequence continues at coordinate 11,688,637 of OX411812.1, read as the reverse complement.
CGGCAGGAGCACGAGCTTCCCCTCCTTCCAGCGGTCAGGGAACCGTCCGGACACCAGGCAAGCGCCGAACAGTCCCCCGAGGCGGGGCTCAAGGTGGCGCCTCTCCGCATACGCGCTACCGCCGCCCCCATTGTCGTCATCGTCACGGGCGGTACCTTCCCGTTGTCGGCCTCCCGGTCATCACCTGGCGGGAGCCATAACCGGGGGCGTGTGCACCGCACGTGAAGGGAAAAGTCCCTCAACCACCTAAAAGAGGAAGCCCGGCTGGAGGGTTTCCGTAAAGGGGGGGGGGGGTGCCTGGTCGCGGAGCTTGTTAAGCGCCGCGCGGTACGGGGGTCCCCAAGGGTCACGCTCGAGACCCTCCAGCATCTCCTGCCTTTTCGCATCTTTGGCGCGACAGATGGCCAGCTTAAACGCGGCGCGCGCACTGCTGTACGCCGCATACAGCCGGTCGTCCCGCTCTTCGCCGCGGATTCGGCGACGTCGGCTGCGGGTGTGGGACCTCCGGGCACGAATACAGGCCGCACGGAGGTCCGCCAGCTCCGGGGACCACCAGTAGACCCCCTTCCGTCGAGGCGAGCGCCGCACGCGGGGCATGGCCGCATCGCAGATCTGCGTAAACTTGCCGCGAATGCGGCCAGCCTCGGCGCCCATGTCTTCCGTCAGGGGGGGGAGGCAGCCAAGATTGAAAAATAGCCGCCTCCACTAGCAGGTCCCGGTCGAGCCTACCCATAGCCCATCGCGGAAAAGCGGGAGTTCTGTCCGCCGCGTGACCCCTGCTGGCGCCCTAAAGGGTCTGGGAGACCTCTATCTGAATGTATCTGTGGTCAGATAGGGTCTCGACCTCCTCCAGGACTCGCCAGCTCTTAACGCGTGCGGCGACATCGGGGCTAGCGAACGGAAGGTCCACTATCGACCCGCCCCAGGGCCGCACGCACGTTTGGGCGGACCCTCGGTTGAGCAACACGAGGTCCGCCGCTGCCGCCCACTCTTGGACCGCCGCACCTCGGGCGTCCGTCCTGGGGGACCCCCACGCCGTTGATTTGGCGTTGAAGTCCCCCAGCACGAGCACAGGGCTCGGTGCTGTTCCAGGCTGTGCAGGAAGACCTCAAAAGCCACCAGACTACGACTAGGGGAGAAGTACACGCCATACAGCGTGACCCCTCCCCATTCAGCCGCCACATATCCCGTGCCCTGGTCTTTGAGTGACAAGGGCGGGGAATGTGGCGCCGCCGAACCGACGACCGCCACGAGCCATCCCCGCTACCAGCCCAATTGGGGCATCCGGGACTATGTAGGGCTCCGCGGCTACGGCAACACCGATCGACCGCTCCGCCATGGATTGCAGGAAGAGGTCCTGCGCCCTGGCGGAATGGCCGAGATTCCCTTGGAGGAGGATAGCGTCGTGATCCGTTATTGGACCACGATATCCTCCTCCATGCGCTGCGGCGGTCCAGCCGCGTCGGGTCGAGTAGCCGGGGCCGATTGGCCCTCTTAGGGCCTGACTTGGCCGGAGGCCTGCACCCTACCCGCCCCATACAGTGGTTGGCGGGGCGATTTCCCGCTGCGCACGCGGGGCAGTGTGGGGTGGCAGAACAGGCAGCCGCCTGGTGCCCTGCCTGACCGCAGTGTAAACAAAGCCCGCTGCAGTCGAAGCAGTTTGTGCACAGTGGCCGGGTGTGACTAACCGCCATGCACTTGTAGCACCTGGCAGGCCGGGGCTCCAACGCGATTCCTCGCGCGGCGCTCCAGCCCACCAGAAGTCTACCGGTGGCGACCAAATCCTTGGCCGCCGCGACAGGGTACGATACCCAGACGGCACCCACACCACCTGGACCTGGGTGAATGATGCCCACCCGCCTGCTGGGAGACCCGGTTTTCGAGACGATTGCCTCCCGGATCTCTTCCGCCGTCACGGAATCGTTCAGCCCGGAAATGCGCAGTTCGGCGCACTTCACGGGTCTGGCGACCCGGACAACATTCTCCTCTTGGAACAGGCCCAGCAGCCTCGCGGCCATTGCGTCGGCCGTCTTGGCGCCCTCTGGCCCCAGGTACTCGAAAATCCGGGCACCTGTCCGGGCTTGGCGGAAGCGTGCGGAAACGTCCCCGAGGTCGGAGACGTTTATTTCCCGCCGGGCACGTTTTAAGACGGCCTCATACGTCAGGCCCCTTTCTTTGGCCTCGGGCAGCAGGGTGATAACCACCGCTACCGCTTTCTCTGAGACATTGGCGCCGCATCGGGCTCCGCGGCAACCCCACGACGTTTGGCCCGGGATCGCCGGGGCTCCACCACTTGCCAGTCCCCGACTGAGGAAGTAGCAGTAGGCCTGATCGTCCTACAACATGTAAGTTCTGATTCTTCACAAAATCCCCTGTGACTAAAATATAGCCTCAAAATTTTACTCCAAAATGAGAATGAAAATAAATATATATCCAGGGTATTTATAATAAGCACGTAAGGGAATCTTAACAATCTATGATACGAAACGTTTCTGTGTTTTCTATTAAAATTATAGCACAATTTGTAAAACCAGACGCTATTACAGAAATGGCTATTTTAATAGTTCAATGTTCCGAGTTTAACTGTTAAATTGTGGCCATTACATCGGCGACATAATTATTTGAATTTAGGTATTAGTTGGTAATAACTTATTAAAACATTGATACAAACTTTAGCTTCGACAATAATTATACAAGAGTATTCCAAGTTTGATACATATAGTATTTTTTGCAATATTTTTTTTAGGAATTCCAGAGAGCATTTTACGTGCTATGAGAGTGAGTCTCGTTAAGAAACCGCCGCAAATAATATATCGCAATACAAATATAAAACTACTAATTGACCATTACAAATGTGTACGAGTACTACTGTATTTTTTATACTGCAAGGGTACCGAATAAACATTTGGGCCCGCCTGTAGGTAAATGAGCGGTCGCCGTAATTTATATTATATCAACAATAGTACGGGGCATTAGACGCTTGCTTTTAACTTTAATAAAATACATAAGGTGTGGATAAGCGAATGGAGTAATGGTTTGGAATTCCTCTCTTTCATTGAATAAAATACAGCAGTAAGAATAGCTACGGCAGCTTTACGCTGATATTATGTAACAGCCTCGAGATGATTATTATGTGTCAAAACTTCATTTTTCATTCCTTTAGCATGCACACAATAGGTGATGGTTTGACTGTGGCTCTGGTATTTCCAAAGTACATAAGCGGCGGTTACCTCTTATCATCCGGTGGTCTGCCTGATCGTCCGCCTCAGTTAGTAATAAAAAAAATCGAATAAACAATTTTTCGCACACTTTGTGGCCTAACAATTTAGCTTAGGCCCTCAGTATCGGACGATTAGAGCTAGATTTCCAAGCTTGCACTTTTCCGCTTAATGCCTACCGCATTAACACCACACCATTCTATTAACACCACAAGTGTGATTGAAAATTTTTATTCCTTCCGCATCGTTGGAGTTTGTATTTTTTTTACGCAGAGGCTAGAGAAAAATAGAATATAGATACGACGAGGGTTTAACCGTTTTACAACCTTTCGCCTTACTCATATCAAGCCTCCATAGCACTGAATCCCAGATCAATCCTTAATTAATATTAAATATGTCATAGCGCGTTTGTTTTCACATCGTAAATACTGTCATCGTAATGGTCGTAGAATCACGTATTTATATTTTGAAGTCTATGCGGACGAAGCTTAGGGCAGAATGTAATTTACAATAAGATATTGTATGTAGTGGCAGACGAGCCACGGCCCATCTGATGGTAAATGGTAACCGTCGCTCATGGACTCAACTATACCGAGACTACTGTCAACCCGCTGCTCACTATCTCATTTCACAGATATGAAATGAAAGAATTAATCTCCTGCTACAGCCAAAACGCAACGATGTGCTTCATGGCCGGTCACACGGGAGATGGTGGTACCAACCCGCTCGGGTCCGATACCAAGTGAGTGCTGCCACTTGGTACCCAGCCCTACTACCAAATGCAATGGATGATGATGATAATTGCTTACTTCCCTTAGTCACCTCATACGACACCCGTGGGAAAGAATGGGGTGGTGACACTTGTATTCTTAGTCCGTCACCACACGGACAACAAGATAAAGATTTTTTTGTATATAATAGTGATGGTGGAGGAGGATTATTTTAACTTTTGCCAGTAACTGAGCGACTTTATAAGTAGGTGAGTCGATCTGGCTTACAATAGGTCGTAGTGGTACGTTCGGTTTGTGAACCTGAATGGAGAGTCTCACCACCATCCTTCACAGTTAGCTAGCAGGTTGCACGCCGCCATCACAGAAACCGAGTGAAGCCACCCACAGTTGAGCGCCTCCCTGCAGTCCTGCCCTATGTTAAGGGAGTCACTGACAAGATTGGCTACATTCTCAAGAAAGCTTCAATTAAAACCTACTATAAGTCACTCAAAAGAATTAGTCAATTTTTACCACCAGTCAGGTGCCATATACCCTTACAGGATGCAGGAGTGTACAAGCTGGATTGTGATTGTGGTCTCTCCTACATTGGGCAAACAAAGAGATCCATAAGAACTCGGATCAAAGAACACATAGCTGATGTGAAGCACCGTCGCTATACAGAGTCTGCAATTTGTGAGCACACACAGGACCACACCCACCATTACATCAGTTTTGACAAACCTCAAATCCTCGCAAAAGAACATCGATATCGTCCTAGAATGATACGTGAGGCTATTGAAATTAAGAAACATCCCAATTTCAATAGAGAAGACAGCTGGGTCTTACCATCAAGCTGGAATCCTGTGATAGGCCTCACCAAACATAATACAAGAAGGCACACCACAAGATTGCAAGACACAGTTAGCGCTTATTGTGTAGACAAAACCCACAGTAGTGATTAGTTAGTATTTTCCGCATAAATTTAATAATCCATAACAAGTTGTTGCCTACTGAGTTTTCTGGACGGATTTTTCTCAGTCAGGCCGCGTTCCGATCCGGTGGTAGCTTTTCAGTCTTAGCTTTTATTAAAATCAATATATTTAATAATAGAAACTAATAATCAATATTGTCTTCTTAATGGTAGCTTTTTGATTACTAAGAAATTTTAATTGGTAGTTTGTGGTAGAATTTTTAAGCACTAAATATAAACAAAATTTTAATACTAATTTTATTATACTAGCTTAAAATCTCATACATTGTAAGCATAAAACTTAGAGTAGATATTTTTAATTGTGTTTTTAAATTTGTAAAATCATATTATTGTGGGTAGGTGAAACCGTTGAAACAACATATCAGCTTTGAACATCTACCATCTAAGTCCACCCGTGATCATGAATGCTGTAAAGTATTCGAAACGTCGGGATAGCATAAAAACCAAGTATACGCGATAGATTCCGTAAACGTAGTTTTTTTCAAAATATAATTTTAAGTTGGAGGCATATGAATTTGCCGTGTGGGGCCTGCTTTAGAATTGTCCCACCCCTCTCCACCCATGGGAGTCGTAAGAGCCGACTGAGGGAATACTGGGGGAGTGGGCAGCAGCACTCCTTCGAGTATTAACAACATCCACTGCGATCGCCAACCCGCCTGCCAAGCGTGGCGATTACGGCACTATCCCCCATTCTTGGGGAGGCCTATGTCCAGCAGTGGACGTTACTACTTTTTTTGTTTACTCACTTATCATCATACCGTCTCCCTTGCGAGGTAAAACTCGAAGAGTCAGTCACATAATTAAATGCTACTAAATATTTAACATTGTTTATTCTCCCTCCCTTTAATAATTTATTTTATAAAGGTCTTTAGCTGAATTGCGGTTTGTTGAAAATATCTGGTTTAATAATATTATTGACCTTTTGAGAGAATATCTTTAAAAATAATGATTCTATATTACTCCTTTATTTAGCCCATAAACACTGCATCAACACATTGAAGCAAGACTATCAACATAAATATTATTTGATTTTTTTATATGGACCGTAAATTAAGCCAATGTTAACACAATTAAAAATCAGGAAGACCATGGGGACTAACAAATATAATTGATGAAAATTCATAACAAATTTCATGCCCCATTTGATGGTATCATTGCGCCAAGAGATAAGCGAGGCCGTCAGTCACCTGATATTGTGTTTTGAATGAGTAAAAAGCAATTTAGTAAAAGCATCAATTTCCAGAAAAGGTCTACTGGAATGTACTTTGCTGGAGCAATGCATTAAAAATTAAAAGGCCCTAAGAGGAGACAGTCCTTGATTTAAATATTTTATAAAACGTCATAGTAATAAACCATGGTATTAAATAAAGTTATATTATATTTTTTAGTTAACATTTAAAAAGAAACGTCAGTTTGACCGAAAAAAAAATGTCTGTACTAGCTTGTGAGTGCGACTTCGCCTGAGTTGGTTTTCGAATTAGGTCCATAAAGAATTGCATCCAAACGTAATATCAAATTTAATAACCAAAAGATAAGCTTTAAAAAAGAAAATATTTTAATTACAAATAATGAAGATTTTATCAATATCAATATTTTCGTGTAGGCTGAGCATACCTGCGCCATCTGTCGGAAGTATTTACATACATTACCCAGGACGTTAAGTATGAATGTGTTATCGAAATTAGCAGTCTAGAGCAGTTGTCACGATGGCTGAATTAGCAAAGCATCTGGACGGTATCCAGGAGATGCAGGTTCAAATCCTGCTCGTGACTGTTATTTTCGATTTCACATTTTTCACTTTGTGTTTAATGTATGTGGCTAAGCATGTCAAATGCTAAAAATATATATATATATAAACATTTCTAAATATTTTTTGGGCTGTGTCATTATTAGGTAAAAATCTTAATTGAAAAATTAAGTTTACCTGGTCGGTATATTGTATGTAAATACTTCTGGCAGATGGCGTAGGCGTCACCCAGGACTTTATATGAATGTGTTATCGAAATTAGCAGTCTAGAGCAGTTGTCACGATGGCTGAATTGGCAAAGCATCTGAACGGTATCCAGGATTGAATTGATTTGAACCTGCATCGGTTCAAATCCTGCTCGTGACTGTTATTTTCAATTTCACATTTTCCACTGTGTTTAATAAGATATATTTTATATTAACACTGACTGCCTGGGTGGTGCAGCAGTAGTATGAGCGACTGCCGATCATGAGGTTTCAGGTTCGTTTGCCGGGTCGGTCGGTGATATTGAGCTTTTTCGTAAAAAGAAAAATTCTCAGTAGCTGCCCGGAGTATGTAAATGTGCTCCGGTGCCCTGTAGACAGCAATAGGCTCGTTTACATGGGACTTAAACATACTTGGCGAACCGCGGGTGTGCTATGCACCTTTGCCTACCTCTTCGAGGATACAGGCGTGGTGCTATGATAATATTAGGTAATTCAATTAACCTTTACACTTCTACAACTTTACTATTTCTATTATTTTGCAAAACAAAGGTAATGACGATCAAGGTTTTAGCAATGTTATATAACTAACATAGATTGATGTTGTACCATTCATCGCACACGGTGATTTTGTTGTGTCGTTTTCAACGTGCCATAGAGAATAATTATCTGAACTAACTTACGTTCGGCTCTTGCATACCTATTTTGAAATAATGTTTTATTGACAATAACATCGCATTGATTTGGCAGTATCACATAGATTGACTTATTCATGATGAGATTAGAAAATCTCTACAAATATAAAATAAATATTCCCGGACATTTCACACAACGTCCTCAAATCGAAGCTTAACGCTTGTGCTATGGGTACCAGATTACGGACATAATATCTAAATTACTTTTTTTTTTGTAAATACACACAAATAATAGAAATGCCATAACTAGAACGATGACCCAGAAAACTGGGTTGCTGACTGTATGTATAAAAAAAAAGCGCACTCGCATTTATAATATTAGTAAGGATTTATTAAGAATTAGTATCATTTACTACTTACATGGTATGCAGATGTTATTACAGAGAGTACTGAGGGCCTAGCCAAGTTGCATTCTATAATCGCTAACGTTCTAGAAAACTATAAAATGTATGGAAATTAGTCATTTCTAACGTTAAGTCACGTGACTTATGTCTATATAGATATCGTTAAAGATGTCAAATTCCCATACATTTTAATAATTTTCTATAGCATTAGCGATCATAGAATTCATGCTATGATTATGATCGCTAATAGAAAACTATTAAAATGTATGGAAATTTGACATCTCTAATGTTAAGTCACGTGACTTAGCGTTATAGATATTGTTAAAGACTTAGAAAATCATATAAATAGTTTTCTATTAGCGTTAGCGATCATAGAATACAGCTTGGCTAGGCCCACTGGTCTGCAATAATAACTAAAATAGTATCTATATTTTCTATACCTACATGTTCAAGAAGATGTAGCGCTACAAGATTAATACATGAAGAAAGAGTATTAACAGGGAGAGTATAGTCCGCATTTAATTAAATCTCTGTGTACATAATCCTGACCCTTCTGCCCTATAATATATAATAAGTAGTAAGTACAAGAAAACTATTCTGATAGCTGGGATCTGTTTACTTTTCCAAACGACCTATTGTTCGTTGGTAACGTTTTATTACAGGAAACAAATATTTATCTCAGTACAGTTCAGACCATATTCAAACAAATGCAGGAGCTATTTATTTTGAACGAGAACAGATTACTCTGTCATAAAATAGTGTACTCGTATAATACAATATCATTTTGTTGCTATCAGTATGAAGTTTTCAGTAGCTGAAATTTTATGATGATAGAGCTGTTTATAATGGTCTGGCATTCCAGACTGTTAAGTCAATAGTTATTAATTTTTAATTTGTAAAAAATATTCAATGATTGTATATTAACTTTTGCATTTACCTTGTTTCAAAACTAATATAGTATCAAATTCGCCCTTAGTTAGAAGATAATGAAGTTTATATGTCAAACTAGCCTTTGCTTGCGGCTCCGCCGCAACCAAAATCTAGTTTTTAGGTTGTGTCTCAGGTTCCCGATATAATAGCAGGATAAAATGTATACCAGTTGTTAAGTCTAATCAAGAGCTCTCAAATAAAAAAAGTTGCATAAAAATCCGTTTAGCAGTTTTTGCGTGATGCGCGAACAAACAATCAGACAAAAATTCTAAAAAATATTGTTTTGTGATTAGACACGCCTATATGGCCTATTACAGTATTTCTCAAATATCTTAAATGTACAGACACAGCTCTGTAACAGCTTTATAATAAAACATAAAAAAACATAGCATCACGCCTGTATTCCCCTAAGGGTAGGCAGAGGTGTATTACACACCCACGATTCGCCAGCTATGTTTAAGTCCCACGTAATAGGGGGCGAGCCTATTGACATAATAGTATATTGCTTTATAATAGTATAGATAAAAATGTTGATATCCATAATGATACACTAATAATAAATATAATACGAACCTTTAATAGATTTTCTTTCTTTTCTTTTTATTCTTGTTGCATGATAGTAATTGTTTTTTATGATAATACTAATATCCATACATAATACCAGTAACTAATAAACTTAATTCTTAGTTAGATAAATAAACTTAATTCTTATTTGATTGCTAATACCGAGGTTGTACCTAGTTGTTAAAAAATTCTAAATCGAATTTCATTTAATTTTTCCTTACTTACTTATCGATATCTCCCTGTACCTAAATCCTTCTACATTTTTTCTTACGTTGACTTTATTTAATGTGAATGTTGTGTTCACCTATAATAAAATTAGGGTTCACACCAGATTTTGTTATTAGTGTGTAGTTTTTGTACTTTTAAGTACTGTGTGTGGGCTTTTGGTGTTCCTTTAAATAATTAAAATATTCTCAAAAGCCTTTATTTTACCGTTGCGTAGAATTATATTTTCTGATTGACTGTTAACATAAATTGAGGAATAGATTTTGTCTTAATTCGTCAACAAACCTAGAACACCGTAAATTAATCGTGTTACGTCACACTTGTGTTCTTATAATCCGGCATTGTTTTCAATTATGAATCGGCCTCCCGTCGGTAGAATTAATTGCTCCTCAGAATAGGGTGACAAGGAGACAGCGCCGACACGAGAATGTATTTAAACATTATTGTCCCACTAACAGGTTTCCCAAATTAATCGGATTTAGCACTATACATCACTGCCTTCCGGCCGTCGGAAGGCTTTTCAAGGTGCCGCATGCGCTCTTGTTACTGTACCGTACGACAGACGTTCATTTTCCTATATCAAATTAATTACCTTACATTATTGGAAGACTTGTTGTACAGCACATTAATGGAGCTCAGTAATTAGATAATTAATAAATAGATATTTATAAATTTGATGATATTTATGAAGTACGCGTAGCGGGTCTTACCCTCTACGCGTCTCTCTGCTTGTCCGCTTAATTCTTTCAAGCTACGCAAAGATGTTTTCACTATAATTCAGGTACTTTTTCAAAGAGGGTTTATATGTATAATATCGTAATTAAATAATAATTAGAGAAACTAAAAGTCTTAAATTAGGCTAGCTACTAATCTATATACTATTATAAAGTTGTAACAGAGCTGTGTCTGTACATTTAAGATATTTGAGAAAAAAATTACTGTATTAGGCTATATAGACGTGTCTGAACACAAAGCAATTTTTTTTAGATTTTTTGTCTGTTTGCCTGTTTATCTGTTTGTTTGTTCGCGCATTACGCAAAAACTTCTGAACAGATTTTGATGCAACTTTTTAATTTGATAGATCTCAATTACACTTAAAAACTGGTATACATTTTATCCCGCTACTATATCGGGAAGCTGAGATACAACCTAAAAATCAGCTTTTGGTTGCGGCGGAGCCGCAAGCAAAGGCTAGTATCTATATAAGATACTTTATAGTATAGACTTCATCATCAAAAGTGACGGTTGAAATTAATAGTGACCAATTTACTGTACTCGAAACTGCTAAGGTTGACATATTAAACCGATTTATATTTTTTTTTACCTAGAAGGCAAGCATCCATACCTATATATTTATCTTTTTAGTTATTTTATTACATATTTTTAAAAATAATTCTCCGCACCAGGAATGATCTCTGTTATAAACATATAATTGACGGACACAAAGTACACCCAGACAACCAGAACAACCATTGGAGAATCATACAATGAATTGCCATATGTGGAATTCGTACCTACAATAGTGGATTTCAGTATCTAAAGCAATCCGCTATCTATGCAGTCACAGTATTATATGAATTTATCTTAAAAATAGCTTGCTTGTGCTTCCGGAGCATGTTTATATTTTAAATAACACATTATTTGTGAAAGTGTTTAAAGGGAACTTTACTGCAAGCAGGATTCGAACCTCCGTCCTATCCTATGTCCCATGGATGGGATTCATGGGATTTTCAATTTCCTTTATCCGTTCCCTTTTTCCATTTACACAAATAATTTGTTATTTAAAGCAGCTGAGCATATCAAGTGCTAAAAATACAGACCAAAATGTTTACTACTAGGATAGCCGATAGTATTTCCACAAAAAAAATATCCTAAGAAACAACCTGTAATTATGTGCACTCCTTCTTGTCTTAAGAATCGCTCAGAAGAATAATAACATACATACGCATGCTCACATATACGTGTCACTAGAGTAATCAATATGAACGATGTAAATTATTATGGTTCACACGGAACTGACACAAGTAAATAGGTGAGTAAGCTAGGGCTCAATATACACCTCTAGATGGAGCCTAAATTTGTAACGGTACAATAAATTATTTATATTGACGCGGCGCCAGCTGTGTGAAATGTGCGTAAGGCCGAACTCAATACCAACACCACATGAAGGTGAGAAACGTCCGGGCTCTCGTAACTCGAAAGGCAATAAGCAACACATCGTAAAGTTCAGTGTCCCACTTATAGTCCATTCTCTATTGACTTCAAGAAACTCTTCAGTAGTGACATTGAAACGTGTTCACAAATAAAGTATATCCTTTATTGAACTACCTCGATAGTCTAACGGTAGCGGATTATGTAACCGACTGCGACTGCGGTTTATAAAATCTAGGTTAAAGTCCCAAATTGGACCAAAAAAAATACAAGCAGTCATGAGGACAGCCGACAGCAGTGAAAACTAAAAAGAAAAAAATATACTTTGTACCCTTGACGAGTTAAAAACAATACACAAAATAAACATTTAAAGCTGCCAACATAACTTCACTTACTGCTATTATAGCATGTCAGTGACGCGAATCACAAGATTTTACCCATCCATTATTTTTTTTTATTGAGCCACGGCCCACTTGGTGGTAAATGGTAACCGTCGCTCATGGGCTCAACTATACCGGGAGTATTGTCAAGCCGCTGCTCACTATTTCATTACACACATATAAAATGAAAGAATAAATGGCCATCTCCTACTACAACCAAAACACACTGATGTGCTTCAAGGCCGGTCACACAGGAGATGGTGGTACCAACCCCTTCAGACCCGATAGCAAGTGAGTACTCCCACTTGATACCCAGCCCTACCACCAGTAAATAATCTATAAAATCAAACACTCATAATGTCTAGTCAAGTCTAGTGTATACAATGTATTAGTGTATATATGCATATACATGTATACATGCCGCTATACTACACGTCACTAGTCTGGCGCAAGCGCAATTAATACTTCACGAGCATGTCACATCGATGACGCGAAGCCATAAGATATAAGACGTTTTCATTTCAAAAAATTAAGTCTTTCGTTAAATATTCTACTTTGAGCTGCTGTTTAAGGCGATACAGTTACGTTGTACGTACGGCACTATCCCCTATATGAGCACAGGACCGCTTGTTGCGGCGTTCTCTCGGGGAGGCCTAAGTCCAGCAGTGGACGTCGAAAGGCTGATGGATGGACGGATGGATGTGACTGCTATTCATCATACACAAAAATATACTTGTTTTTGTGTGTGAGTGAAAGATTTGCTATGGATGTTTACAGAAATGAATTAATATGTTAGACAGCTACAGTTAAAAACACGTTAAGTGTTGGGCATGTGCCTGATTTCATTCCGGTCGTGTTGAAATACCATCCTATAAGACTATGAGAGGGAACTGAGACTGCACTTGTGTGTGAACGCACTCATGTATTAAAATGTCCCCTGTGTAGTCGGCTAATGCCTGTTTTGACTGGCCATCATGGCTGAAATCGCTTTCGAGATCATTATAACTATAATCTATACTATTATAAAGTTGTAACAGAGCTATGTCTGTATATTTAAGATATTTGAGAGAAAATGACTGTATAAGGCTATATAGACGTGTCTGAACGCAAAACATTTTTTTAGATTTTTTGTCTATTTGTCTGTTTATGTGTTTGTTTGTTTGTGCATCACGGAAAAACTACTGAACGGATTTTAATGTAACTTTTTTTATTTTATAGATCTCGATTAGAATTAACAACTGGTATACATTTTATCCCGCTACTATATCGGCAACCTGAGATACAACCTAAAAACTAGCTTTTGGTTACGGTGGAGTAGCAAGCAAAGGCATACTTTTATACGGAAACAAAAAATATGTATTTTTGAGAAAGGTAAGGCACATATAAAACTAATGTGATTAGGTGATACTCAAAAAATATTACGTAATTTTTAGGTAATACGAACCATAATGCATAAAAAAGAACCCTCGTGCATTTTGGTCATTTGTTAAAAGTAAAAATCAATCAAACACTTTTCCGTTCTCGAATATGATAATCGTTCATCTGACCAAGGTGATGAGATATGTAATCTATTCGGAGAATATTTTCATTCCAATTTTCTCAGTAATTCCCAGTCCAGTGTTCAGGATAATTTGATTAATAATTTTGATTATGAATCTCTCGCTGATATAAGTTTTGTTGAGGTTCTAGAAGATAATGTATACAAATTAATAAAATCCTTAGATCTAACAAAATCAGCGGGCCCTGATAACATACCTGCCATTTTTATAGTCAATTGTGTTATAAGTCTTACTCTTCCATGATCTATACTTTATTGCCGCTCTCTTACGGAAGGTATTGCCCCTCGTGTCTGGAAGTCTGCTTTTATTACTCCCATTCATAAAAAGGGCCTAAAAATAAGATCGAGAACTACAGACCAATTTCTAAACTATGCTTATTTGCAAAGGTTCTTGAAAAAATAGTTTACTCTCAACTTTATCCTGTACTTAAGCACAGTCTCTCATTAAATCAACATGGTTTTTTAAGAGGTAGATCAACTACAACCAATCTTCTTCTATGTACTGAGTTTTTGTCACAATCATAAATGTCAAAACTCTCACAAGTTGATATTATATACACTGATTATTCAAAGTGCTTTGACCGAATTGACCATTTTATACTTCTTGAAAAGCTTCAGCGCATTGGTATTCGAGGTAACTTATTCAGATGGTTTTCTTCATATGTCCAAAACAGGTGCCAAACTGTAGTTTTAGGTGGCTACTCTTCGTTTCCAATGGATATTCCTTCCGGCGTTCTATAAGGATCGTTATTAGGACCTTTGCTTTTAACCATATTTATTTATTTATTTATTTATAGATGAGCAGCACATGCTGATGTATCTATATCACAGAGTTGAAAATTGTTTCGTATCATATTTCACAAATCAATCAACAACACTTTTTTGTTTATAATCCAATTGTCTAGTTTGTTTTTAAAGGAGTTGATTGAAGTCGCAGTGACAACTTCTTGGGGCAGAGGGTTCCAGGTGTGAACTACTCGATTGGTAAGGAAGTGATGTGCAGTGTTGGTTTTTGATAGTGACCGTGCTATTTTAGATTGATGTCCTCGAGATGACTTATGGATTTCTTTCATTACAAATGCATTGTGTAGGTTTGGAAAGTTATAGTTTCCAGTGAGGATTTTATATGTTTCAATCAGATCTCCTCGGCAGCGTCTCTCCTGTAGAGTGGTGAGGTGTAAGATGCGTAGTCTTTGTTCATATGGCTTATTTCTTAGGGCAGCTGGCATCTTTGTCGCCTTTCGTTGTACACTTTCCAGCAGATTGATATCCTTCTTTAGATATGGGCTCCAGATTTGAAAACCATATTCCAACAATGGCCTTATATATGTTTTATATATTTTAATAAAGAGTTCAATTGTTATTGATTGGAATGATCTTCGTATAACATAAAGAAAATAGTTGGCTTTTTTTACTATAGAGATAATGTGATCCTCCCATTTCAATTTAAGAGTCATAATTATTCTCAGATCATTTTGTTGGCTGGTTGTGTTTAAAGGGGTATTAAACAGGTTATATTCCATTTTTGGGTTAAAATTTCGGTTTGAACCTTGTGGGACACGGCTCAACACAGGTCTACATTGTGAAAGTGAGTCTCCTATGCGTACCTGGAAGGTTCTACCAGTCAGATAGTTTTTTATCCATTGAAGAAGAGTGCCTCGTATACCAAAATGTTCAAGTTAGTGTAATAAGCGTTTATGTGGAACTTTATCAAATGCTCTTTCAAAATCTAGATATATCACATCAACTGGTCTATTCGCATCTAATTCTTTGGTCCAGGTGTGTAAGCATGACAATAGATTGGTTATGGTGGATCTTCCCTGGACAAACCCATGCTGCTTGGCAGATACGACAGATTCTTTGCTAAGAAATTCTGTAAGTTGCGAACTTATTACTTTCTCCATAATTTTTATTACTGAACTAGTAAGGCTGATTGGGCGAAAATTTTGTGCAGAATGTTTATCTCCTTTTTTAAAAATTGGTGTGACAATTGCATGTTTCCAATCTTGAGGTAAATATCCATTTTTGAATGATTTTTTCATTAGTAATGTTAGTACAGGAGCAACAGTTTGGCAACAGTTTTTTAAAATGCAGTTTGGTATATGGTCTGGTCCCGGAGACGTCTCAAGATGTAATGCTGAGATTACTGACAGTATATTATTTACTGAAAATGTAATATCAGTTAGGCTGTTCTCTACATATGCAATTGAATTTATTTGTGCAGGTTGGTATATTGTTGGTTCACTAGTATAGGCTTTCTGAAATTCTATGGCAAAAGCATCGGCAATGTCACAGGGTTTTGTCACTAAGTCGCCATTTTGGTTTCTAATTGCTGGTGGGATGCTTACTTTAGATGATATACGCTGGCGGATATATGAGTGAAAGGCTTTATGGCCATAGTCTGGTATTTTAGATTCAAAATTACTTCTTTGTTTTCTACATAGGGTGACACACGTGTTATTCACCTCACGGAAGCTTTTATAGTCGTCTAGGTCTCCTGATGACCTATATTTATCCCAGAGTAACTTTTTATTAGCAATAAGCTTCAGAATGTCTTGAGTGATCCAGGGCTTATTTCGTATTTTGGTTTTAACTCTTTTTAGAGGTGCATGTTTGTCTGTAGTTGAATTAATTGCTTCTAGTGTATCTGTCCACAACTGCTCCGTGTCTTTTGTGAAGTTGATGCTCTCAAATATTGTTGCCAAATCCGAATTGAATCTATTGTAGTCAATGTATTGATAATATCTTTTAAATTTACCTGAAGTATTTGTTTTCTCTGTGAGGCACTGAATGCTAAATTCCATTTCATTTATTAATGACATTTCTTATATTTTTTTATCCTCGAAGATAATTTTATATGTTGACGACATGAAAATCTTACACCAAATTAATAGTGTAGATGATGCCGTTCTTCTTCAAGAAGACCTTAACAGATTTCAATATTACTGTACCATAAACAAGTTGGATCTCAATGTCTCCAAATGTTATGGATGTTCGTTTACGCGTAAACGTGCAAGAATTATATTTAATTATACACTTTATAACTCTGCCTTAACATGAATTAACACGATAAAAGATTTAGGTGTAACATTTGATAGTAAATTAGTTTTTGACGATCACATTACTAATATAACTAAAAATGCAAACCAGCACGGTTTCGTTTTTAGATTGTCTTCCGAATTTATAAATCTTAAAACCTTTAAAATACTTTATTGTGCATATATACGTAGTCATTTGGAATACGCCTCGCAAGTATGGAATCCCTGTTATGACGTCTACATAGCACGATTAGTATCCATACAAAAAAGGTTCCTACGCTACCTACAGTTTCGAGCAAGATTATGGTTACCTGATTATGACTCTAGATGTCGAAAATTCCATTTTCTTCCGCTTTATAAGCGAAGGGAAATAGCTGACTTGTCTTTCCTATTAAGTATTGCAAATGGAACTTGACTGTCCTGAACTACTTGAAAAAAATAGGACTGCGTACACATACAGCTGCACTGAGGAACCCAAATGTTATTTATGTTCCCCTTGTTAGAACAAACTATAGGCAGAATTCATTTATTTTAAGAGCTTCTACTTTGTTTAACAATTTAAATAAGACAAACTTTGATATAGATTTATTCAACATTTCTGTAAATAAGCTTAAAAGTTTACTGAGCAACACTTATTTCAATTGTATTTAATATTAATTAACTTATTCGTAACCTATGTAATTTATGTGTACTTTCTTTTCTGTTTTGCTTCGAATGTATCTTTTATTTTAATTTCTTTATCTTTTGTCCTCTACTATCTTAAACTATTTTTTATTTTTTTATTGTTCCTATCTGCGGAAACTTACAATTGGCCTTCATACATATGCACCTCAGTTGCATATGCTTAGATATATAATTAATTGTGTTACCTAGCTGTTAGTTTTCCTAAAATACAATAAATAAATAAATAACTAAAGTACTGAATAGTCTCGTGTACAACTTAATATTAAAGGTATAGAAAGTATCTAAACGTTCAAATTGGTGTTGGTACAGAAACGTAGCAATCGACCGATATATCACCTGAGCACACCTGAACAGTAATAACGAAGAATAATAGCAATTGTTTTGCGTCAGTTTTTATGGGGTCTTCATTTCATTTGGGTTGCCAATATTTGGCACCGTATATGGATGTTATTTACCTTATATCAGTGTGTACGGTGTGCCACAATTTCCCGTTTACAGGGGTAAATAGAGCTCTAAGTAATGTTATTAGGCTAGAGGTGTGTTTTTGTTACTGTTATTTTAGTAAAGTAGGTATCAGTAAAATGGAGTTCTTATTTGGTTTGGACTTAAATGTTTTCTGTCAACGATTTACTCAATTTCAGCTGTTATTTGTAGAGCTTCCAAATTAGCGACAGAGTGTAACTTGTTTTAGTTGCTTCATGTCAATCAATTTAGTTACATATATTTTTTTGCCTTCAACTTCGTCTGCGTGTGTTTTAATTTTATATTATATCTTTAAATATAAGTTTACTTATTGATGTCTGATTAAAGTTATATGCCTATCTTCTATAAAGCCAAGCTGTATGTATTCGTGTAGTAATTTCAGAGATTTGATTTAAGAAACAAGAAACAGGCAAGGAAAAAATAATAATCGTTAGGTTTTTCATAAATTGACACTTGATTATAATCGTTGTGATGCTGGAATACAGTTCATATGGATTGTACCTATACATATTAAAATCATTTAAGATTCTTTTTTTTTAAGTATAAATTATTTGTGAATAAGGAAAAAGAGATTTTTTGTAAGAGCGGGAATCGAACCCGAGTCTTTTCTAATCCGGGGAAGGGCTCTAAGCCACTGAGTTATCGTACAGACCTATTTGGTCATCGCAATTTCTTCATCACATTTGTCTTTACGACCAACGCCACCTATCGGAATGCATTTACTTGCATACATATAATGCATGTAAATGCATGTAATGCATGTAAATACATGTTACGATGGTCTGTACGATAGCTCAGTGACTCAGAGCACTTCCCCGGATTGGAAAAGACGCGGGCTCGATTCCCGCTCGAACAAAAAATCTCTTTTTCCTTATTCACATATAATTTGTACTTTAAAAAAAGTAGCGGAGTATGTCAAATGCTAAAAAATATAGATCAAAAATTATCATTTATATTCGTTATAAAATACATAAAATATGTTTACAAGTGGATTACGTACACTTGCGATGTTGTTCTTAGTAAGATTTCGATGTTGTTCTTAGTTATATTTCTTAGTTAGATTTTGTTAGATTTCGGAATTATAGTTTATGGAACCTGTCTCACATAAAACTTTTTACGAGGAAGAATTGTGTGAATTCCTGTCTGGGAAACTATTTTTCCCTGAGTAATATATTTATTTAAAACTAGATTAGAAACTAGATTTTCGGTTACATCTCAGGTTCCCGTTATAGTAGCGGGATAAAATGTCTACCAGTTTATAAGTCAAATCAAGATCTTTCAAATAAAAAAAGTTGCATCAAAATCTATCTAGTAGTTCTGATAAATAAATTCTAAAAAAAAAATCTAGTTTAAATTATTTTCTAGTTTTTCGGTTATATCTCAGGTTGCCGATATAGTAGCGGGATAAAGTGTATACGAGTTTTTAAGTCTAATCAAGGCCTTTCAAATAAAAGAAGTTGCATCAAAATGTTTTTGTGTGATGCGCGAACAAACAAACAGATAAATAGACAAACAGACAAAAATTCTAAAAAAATTGTTTTGTGTTTAGACATGCCTATATAGTCTATTACAGTATTTTTTTCTCAAATATCTTAAATGTACAGACACAGCTCTGTTACAGCTTTATAATAATATAAATGTAAAATAGTGTAACACATGGACTGGCAAGAAAAATACCTACCAGTCTATTTACGATTTTGCTACCGTCACGACCAGTGTGTGTTACCAGTAATGTCATATGGAACAGAGATGTGGTCTCTGAATGTTGGCCTTATATCAAGGCTCAGTTACTCAGCATGGCATGGAGCGGGATATGCTCGGTATTTACCAACGTGATTAAAAGCTGGCCTGCTGAAGTGGCAAGGGGAAGGCCACATCGCTTGATAAACCGGCAACCGTTGGCTAAAAAAGGTTCTCAAGTGGCGACTACGTGTCGCACGGCGCAGTGTAGGATGGCCCCCCACCAGATGGAGCAACGATCTGGTCAAGCCGCAGGGGGTCGTTGGATGCAGTCAGCACAAGACTGCTCTTTGTGGCGCTCTCTTGATGGGGAGGCCTAAGTCTAGCAGTGAACTTTAAAAGGCTGATGGATGGATGGACGATGAGGAAAAGCGTAAGAATAGAATTCAGAAAAATAATTTTGCTTCGAATACATTCATGACGATAATCCATCGTTTCAATTCAATACCTAAACTTTTTAATTAGGATCTTTTACAAAATTATAAAAGGCAACGTTAGTGAAGACTAACATCTTGTTTGTATGTTTGTCCGTTAATCACGCATAACTAACTTAGATGCGACTCATGATTAAAAGGGATATAAATTTTTCCAAAAAAAATAATGGTTCATGTAAGATTTTTAGCACATACAGCTAATGACGAATTTCAACAGGATTAAGTACACGCATAAATTGTAGCCTGAATAAGCTTATGGATATTTTTATCCTGCAAAGCGTTTCCTAGTGTATCATCCATCCATCAGCCTTTCATCGTCCACTGCTGGACATAGGCCACCCCAAAATGGGGGTTTTACCATAACTGCCACGCTTGGCAGGCGGGTTGGCGATCGCAGTGGATGTTTTTAGTACACAGGGGAACGCTGCTGCCCGGTCTCCCGGTAATCCCTTAGTCGGTTTTACGACTCCTGTAGGAAGAGACGGGGTGGAGAAATTCTTGGTGCCGGCCCCACACGGCAGGTGTATAGTTACGCTTAAACGACTTCATGGATTCGAATTTTAAATCCATGCAAACGAAGTCGCGGAAAGAACCAAGTTTTCTATAATAAATTATAATGCAAATTATAAAAAAATACTACAGCTCTTATCTCTTTCTATACCTATTTAAAAATAAACACACAACATAGAATCACGCCTGTATTCCCCGAAGGGGTAGGCAGAGGTGTATTACACACCCACGACTCGCCGGCTATGTTAAGTCCCACGTAATAGGGGGCGAGCCTATTGACGTCTACCGGGCACATTTCCAAACTCCGGGCTGCTACTGAGAATTTCTCTTTTTAGGAAAAAGCTCAATAACATTTCCCGACCCGGGAATCGAACCCGAGACCTCATGTTTAGCAGTCGCATACACTACCGCTACACCACCGAGGCAGTTAAAATAATTTATGCTATATAATAAATAAGTTAGATTTGCTTATGTTTAATACTATAACCGTTATATTATTTGCTAGTACATTACCAATGGCTTCGCTCGCGTCTTCGCTCGAGTTTTCATAGTTCACCTGCAGTATCACAGAAACCTATTTATAAACCTATTTATAAATTTTCCCGGGTAACCACATACTCCGTCATTTGGGGCAACGAACAGAGTAGTGTGGGGCCTTCACCCACGAAATAAAACTCGCCGTAAGCCGTCTCTCCGCCTGTGTTGGCGGCCCCTGGAACTATGTTGCATTACTTCAGTGGTTTAGGGCTAGCCTAGGAGTTTGGGCTGTGCGTTGATATATCAGTCAGTGAGTTATTCTTTTGTATACAGCTATAAATAAATAAATGTTAATTAAAATCAATATCAAGTTTGATATACTGCTCATTGTATTGAAATCAATGGGTCGAATATTTACAAACATTAAGCTTAGTCTTTGGGTAGCCAAATGTAATTAAATCTTTGAAGTGGGCAATACTGATCTGATAAATCAATTGTGTGTTAATTGTTATCAAATAACTGTGAGCAATGATTCGATAACAAGCTTTATCAGATTGTTGTTAGGAATAATCACATAAATACATATTGCATTTGTGAACCTAATCTATGTTGTAATACTATTATATTCTGTCACTACACTATGCCATACACTGTAACCACTTATGTAGATACAGTTAAAACGTTTATTGTATAAGAGTATTTATTTAAACATATTTTAATGCAATCAACTTGTGAGATACCGCAGATATTAAGAATTATAAAATATGAGGTGAGATATTGACAAACTCTCATATAATCAATGTTCACACTAGTATATGACTGCACTATCAGTTCATAAAATACTATATTATTGTGAAATATTGTGTGGATAACGTTATGGGTTACACACAATATGAATAAATCTTGTTATCTATTGTCAATATTTTTAGTTAAATGTAAGTTTGTAACTGTTTGTTTTTCCCTAAATAAATAAATATATAAATTCCTTTGAACCTGGACGTGAACCGTCCAAAGTAAAATCAGCAGTTTGGTGTCCTTTTATTTTGTTAAGGTGGGAAAACACGTACCTAACCGCACACCCCGTCATGCGCGGCAACAAACAGGGTAATGTGGGACCTTCACCCATAAAATAAACCCAACGAGTACCGTCTCTCCGTCTGTATTGGCGGACCATTGGAACTGTGTGAGATTACTTCAGTTGAGCAGTGTGGCGTCCTAGCGGTGATATTTGAAACCGAATTTATAACTACACACAAGGTCCGATCGTGCGTGGAATAATATTGCTGCCACGTTTGGGCTGGTGTTGCCAAGTGTCAACTTTCCGGTTTGAATTCTGTGGAGAGGCTTACTATAAGGTTACCTTGATTAAGGTGATCTCGAATTTCTTAATGACAATCTCCAGAATCTTGAGCACAAAAGCAAAGTAGCCAGCCTCTCGATTGTCTATATGTACAGTGCGTACAGGGATTACAGGATTTAATTTCTACGTCTTCTTTCCACTACACGACGCTCCGCGAGTGAATTTTATATAGTAATAACTGGAATAAGTTGCGAGCATCAATATTTTTAAGGCAAGTGAGTAAGGTTTTACTAAGCTAGAGCGCGCGCTTTACCACCCCAGGTTGTATTGTAACCTTTTCCCGCCATAACAAAAAAAGGTTGTATTGCAACTATTAGGTGATATTATCAAGTGAAATATTAAAACAACAGCTTACTTACAAAAATACTTTTAAAAAAATGGAAGAATTACTATATTCTATTTTTTTTTATTGCTTGTAGTGGCAGACAAGCCACGGCCCATCTGATGGTAAATAGTAACCGTCGCTCATGGACTCAACTATACTGAGAGTATTGTCAAGCCGCTGCTAACCATTTCATTTCACCAATATGAAATGATAGAATAAACGGCTATCTCCTGCTACAGCAAAAACGCAACGATGTGCTTAATGGCCGGTCACACTGAAGATGATGGGACCAACCCGCTCGGGCCCGATACCAAGTGAGTACTCCCTCACCTCGGTACCCAGCCCTACCACCAGTCATGCAATGGATGATAATTGCTTACTTCCCTTAGTCGCCTCATACGACACCCGTGGGAAAGAATGGTGTGGTGACACTTGTATTCTTAGTCCGTCACCATACGGAAATAGTAGCCCAGAGTTTGTCCGCGTGGACTTCAGATGATAAATACGCCACTCTACGGTACATAAATTATCGCTATGCAAAAATAACTATCCCATGGGAGCTGTTTATTTTGCCGGGACAAAAATGAATGACGGCGGGATGATAAGAGAAAGAAAATAGAAATATGTAAAATTGTAGATACCAAATATTTTTTGAGAAGAGAATAATGAAGATATTTTTGCTGTTTGTTTAGTTAGCATCGAACAATAAATATTTTTTTTTCTGTTTGTTAAGTTATTAGCGTACATCTTTAAAATGACTGAACGGACTTTGATGCGGTTTTTAGGATATCACTTGGGCTTGATTGTCATTTAAATTGGATGTAGATATAAAAGTTATCTTCATTTAAAGATATTTCAGAATTAAAATAAATTCAATGCTAGCAAAGTCGCGGATAGCAGCTACTTATGAAAATACTTTTAAGGAATTTTGTTCGGAGGCCCTTCGTAACCAGGAAAGGTCATGCATAGAGTATTCAAAAAGTCCGTTTTGTCGTGAAGAGAGTTAGGTAAAATCTTTTCAGTAGCGTGACTAACAACAATAATTGTAGAAATCAATGTTTCAAAAGAATATTTACTAACATTATGTTACAAATTCTCATATATAACTACATCATATTGTAGGTCGCTAAAATATCAGAAGCCGCTAACTGAATTCGTTAAGTTTGTTAAAATTATTCACTCTCTTAATTCACTTTGCTACTTATGAAAGAAGCGTACCACTGTTTTGTACTCCCATAATATTATTCTACATCTAAAAGGGTTTAATACTGTTTACTTTGTAAATAGCAGGCGTCAACTGTTGTTTACCTTATGAATATCCAAAGGCTATAAATGTAAATATTTGGATAAAAGTAACATTAAACAAAATAAAAAAAAACAAATTTAGAGGATCACACGGCTCTGCAGGCTTTGATAACAGCCAGAGTTGACATTCGTATAAACCACAAAACATTCATTAAAATTTTGAAATCTTATTAAATTTCCAACAACCTCTTGTGGACAAATAAGCTCATTTATTTATTTACGTTTACCAGACAAATTGTGAGATGGAAGACTGTGGCAGTTTAATAGTAATCTCTTTGTGAAATGTTCTAAATTTTATAATAGCTTCGTCAAAATATTATTATTTTTGGTTTATGGTACATACTCAACGACTTCTCTTTTTATTAATATAACATTTATATTATCTAGAGTATAATACTTTCTAACATTTACGCGACAACTAGAGTATGTTTATACTATTATAAAGCTTTAGCAGAGCTTTGTCTGTACTAAATTTAAGGAAACTTACTACAGTAGATTACGTACCATTATTTGTGAATGAGGAAATAGAGAACTTTAGTGCGAGGGGGAATCGAACCTGCGTCCCTTCTAATCCGGGGAAGTTTAATAATAATTGCAAACATTTTAGATCTATTTCTTTAGCAATTGACATGCTCCGCTACTTTTTAAAGCACAAATTATTTGTGATTAAAGAAAAAAAATTTAATTGCAAATTTAATCATACTATACTGGATGTATGTAATGCTTGCCGATAGATGGCGTTTGGTCGCAAGACAAATGTGATTAAGAATTTGGGATGATCGAAAGATAGCTTAGTGGTTTAGAACACTTCCCCGGATTGAAAAAGATGCGGGTTCAATTCCCGCGCCTACTAAAAATCTCTTTTTCTTTATTCACAAATAATTTGTACAATAATTGCAAAATTAAACTTACTATATTAGATTAGTGCATGTAAATGCGTTCTGATAGGTGGCTTTGGTCGTAGGGACAAATGTGATGAGGAGATTGGGTGTGACGGAAAGGTAGTGCGGTAGCTCAGTGGATTAGAGCACTTCACCGGATTGGAAGGGACGCAGGTCTGATTCCCGCTCGCACTAAAGTGAGATCTTTTTCCTCATTCACAAATAATGGTTTGTACTTTGAAGTGGCTGAGCATGTCAAGTGCTAAAAATACAGATCAAAATGTAGTAGATTATTTAGGTATCTCTGAGCATAAACT
This sequence comes from Leucoma salicis, assembly GCA_948253155.1. Lineage (NCBI taxonomy): Eukaryota > Metazoa > Arthropoda > Insecta > Lepidoptera > Erebidae > Leucoma > Leucoma salicis. The sequence continues at coordinate 11,663,367 of OX411812.1, read as the reverse complement.
TTTTCTTTTAATTTTTGCCTATTTGTCTATTTGTTCGCACATCACGCAAAAACTACTAAAGGGATTTCGGTGAAACTTTTGTTTGATAGCCCGTGATTATACATTTTATCCCGCTGCTATATCGGAAAGCTGAGGTGGGCCTAAAACTATTTTTCCTTGCAGCTGTGTCGCGGGCAAAGGTCATAAATATCAAAACACAGGATAGTACCTTGTGAGATAGATTTCGGTGAATCCTTAAGTATTTTGGAAAAAATAATATTGCACGAAAAAATATATTGAAAGAAAGTTGTTAGAACATCTAATGAAAATTTCGTTTGAACGGAACTGTGTTGTGGTCAGGAAATTGAAAGGGTGGCCGGAAAACTTGATTTACAGCAAAGTGCCTGAGAAAGGGATGTTTTATTATGAAAATTATCTTTGGGGAAGGGAGGGTTCACCGTTCGTCCGCTGCCTGCTCGTTTGTTATCACACATGAATTATAGTATCGATTAAAAATGTTTATTCACGTTACTTAGTGCAAAATTATGAATCAACAACAAAATCACACCAATACATTTAATAAGTTTAAAAATAAATAAGGAGTGTCAAAACTACAAGCACATTGTAAATATAACCACTCAGTCTGTGCCGAAAATAGTTTCGGTACGTCTAACCCAGTTTATCTATTCTTGCCCGTAAAGCATCGATTCCGAACTAAAGATAATTCAATGGATGAAATACCTATCTATGTTGTTATTTTATATATTTAAGCATTTGGCATGCTTCACCATATAAATGTATACTAAGTGCAAAAATGTGAAATATAAAATGATAGCCACGAGCGGAGTTAGAAACTAAAGCCTTCTAATTACCGTTCAGACGCTCTGCCAATTGAGGTATCGTGACGTTCACTTGGGGCCATCATTTTCAATAGGACGTTATTTGTCAATGTCTTGGGTAACTCCTGCGCCATCTGTCGGATGTGTTTAGGTGCATACGTTATTCCAACCAGGTCCATGTGTTGACGGACTAAGAATACAAATGTCACCATCCCATTCTTTTCCACGGGTGTCGTACGAGGTAACTAAGGGAATGAAGCAGTTATCACCGATTGCATTACTGGAGGTAGGGCTGGGTAGCAAGTGGGAGTGTTCGCTTGCCGTCGGGCCCAAGCGGGTTGGTACCATCATCTTCCATGTGACCGGCCATAAAGCACATCGGTGTGTTTTGCTTGTAGTAGGAGATAGCCGTTAATTCATTCATTTCATATCTGAAATGAAATGGTGAGCAGCGGCTTGACGATACTTCCGATATAGTTAGTTCCATGAGCAACGATTACCATTTACCATCAGGTGGGTTGTGGCTCGCCTGACACCAAATGAAAAAACAGGGTAAAATTAACTAATAATGCTAAATGATAACACAATTTTTTGTGTTCATATACATGTATTCCACCAAGCATCTCAAATGCTTAAGAAATATTTACATATTTATGGGGCTACAAGCATATGGCCCACCGGGTGGTATATGGTCAATGTAACGTATCGACCGTTTTTTTTTTTTGTTAAGGCAGGAAAAAATGTTCCTAACCACACACCCCGTCGTTCGGGGCAACGAACAGGGTAGTGTGGGGCCTTCACCCTCTAAAGAAACCCGCCGTGTGCCGTCTCTCCGCCTTTCTTGGCGGGCTACTGGAACTATGTCACATTCCTTCGGTGGTCCGCCAGCGGCTTACCCTTTCGGGTACCCTCTACTGAACGACGCATCCGCACGCGGAGCGTCGCACCTTCGCGGGAGGCCTTGCGGGTGGCGGACGTTCCCCGGTCCATCCACCCGCGGCCTCGGCTAGGGCGGCATGTGACGCAAGTACCTGCGCCTGCGCCGCCCCGGTCGCTGGCGGCGGTTTGGGTCAGCGGAAGAATCCTCCTCCCTAGCCCTCTCCACCGCTTCCTTCCGCGAGATAAACTCCTCGCAGAAGGCAGTGACCGCAGCCCAATTCCTGTCGCTGCCAAGCATCGCTCTGACGACGCTTGGCAGCGAGAGGTCCTCCCCTATTTCCGCGACGAGTTCACGGCGCTGCTCGGCCCAAGCCGGGCACGATTCGAGCGTGTGGTGGCCAGGAACGCCGCTTCCTCGAAGTTTCCACCCCGGGCCACGACCAGCGTGTCGTCCGCATAGCAGATGACCGCCAGCCCGGGGGGGAGCCGACAGCGCAACACCCAGTCGTAACCGATGTCCCACAGGAGCGGCCCCAGGACCGAACCCTGCGGGACACCGCACGACATTGGTCTCCTCACAACGTCGCCCATGCGGCTCTCATAGACGACGCTGCGGTCCTCTAGATAGTCCGCCACCAGCCGCCTCAGGTATACGGGGTGCCCCCGTGATACCGGAGCGCCTCCCTGATGCAGCTGAATGGCAGACTATTAAACGCGTTGGCGATGTCAAGCGACACCGCCAACAGCATTTCCCCGCTGGTAACAACCGCCGCGGCCGCGGCCCTCAGACGCACGATCGCACCGACTGTCGAACGACCAGCTCGAAAACTGAACTGGGCATCCGACAAGTCGGGCCCGACGTCGCGCAGGTGCTGGACAATGCGGGCAGCGAGGATTCTCTCCAGCAGCTTACCCACCTCATCCAGCAGCACGATGGGCCTGAAGGCCCCGACCGAATCCAGCGTTCGTCCCGCCTTCGGCAGGAGTACCAGCCTCCCCTCCTTCCAGCAGTCAGGGAACCGTCCGGACGCCAGGCACGCGTCGAACAGTCCCCTGAGGCGGGGCTCCAGGTAGTCCAGAGCCAGGGCCAGAGCCCGGGCGGGTATCCCGTCCGGGCCGGGGGCGGTGTTCTTGGAACGAATCCGCGCAATAGCCGCCGCCATTTCCGACGCAGTGATGGGTGGTACACTGAAGTCAACCACCCGGTCGCTACCTGGTGGTGCCATGACCGGGGGTGTGTGCTCCACTCGTCGCGGGAATAGGCCCTCGACCACCTCGGTGAAGAGGCCGGGCTGAAGGGTCTCTGTGAGGGGGGGGCCCTGGGTGCGGAGCTTATTCAGCGCCGCACGGTACGGGCGACCCCAGGGGTCACGATTGAGACCATCCAGCATTTCCTGCCTTTTCTCAGCTTTGGCGCGGCATATGGCCAGCTTGAACTCAGCCCGCGAGGTGCGGTATGCCTCGTACAGCCGGCCCTCCAGCTCCTCATCGCGGTTGCGCCGCCGACTACGGGTGTAGGACCTCCGCGCACGAATTCACGCCGCACGAAGGTCCGCCAGCTCCTGGGACCACCAGTAGAGCCCTTTCCTCGGAGGAGGACGTCGCACACGGGGCATGGCCGAATCGCACACCTGCGTGATCACAGCGCGAAATCGGCCAGCCTCAACGTCCGCCTCCTCAGTCAGGGCTGGTGAGGACAGCCACGATTGAACGATGGCTGCCTCCGCCAGTAGGTCCCTATCCAGCCTACCCACAGCCCACCGCGGAAATGCGGAAGTTCTGCGCGCCGCGTACCCCTACTGGGGCCCTGGAGGGACCGGGAGACCTCAATCCGGATATATCGATGATCGGACAAAGTCTCAACCTCCTCCAGGACACACCAGTTCCCTACTCGTGCCGCGACGTCGGGGCTAGCAAACGAAAGGTCCACTATCGACTCGCCCCGTCGCCGCACGCACGTGTTGACGGAGCCTCTGTTTAATAAACAGAGGCCCGTCGACGCCGCCCACTCAACAACCGCCGCACCGCGAGCATCCGTCGCAGGGAACCCCCACGCCGAGGATTTGGCGTTGAAGTCCCCCATAACTAGGTGCCAGGCGCCGCAACGAGGTCTCTAGGCTGTTAAGCCAGACCCCGAAATCAGCCAGACTCCGGTTGGGGGAGAAGTATACGCCGTACAGCGTAACTCCCCCCCAGTCGGCCGCGACGTATCCTGTGCCCCTGTCTCTGATCGACAAGGGCGGGGAACGAAGCGCCGTAGAGCTGACGATTGCCACGGAGTCATCGCGGCTGCCCGCCCAATTAGGGCGGTCAGGAATGCAATAAGGCTCCGCAGCTACGGCTACACCAATCAACCGCTTCACCATGGTTTGCAGGAGTAGATCCTGCGCCCTGGCGGAGTGGTTGAGATTCGCCTGAAGGAGGATAGTGTCACGGTTGAATTTTAAGCCGTAACCATATCCTCCTCCACCCGGGACGGTGGCGAAGCCGCGCTAGGGGGGGCAGCCTGGGCCGATTGGCTGTTCTCTCCCCTTTTTGGGCCTGTCGCTGGAGGCCTACACCCCTCCCGCCCCATGTAGTGCTTCGCAGGTCTGTTGCCTGCAGCACACGCGGGGCAGTGAGGGGAGGTGGTACAGGTTACCGCCTTATGCCCTGCCTGACCGCAGCGGAAACAAAGGCCGCCGCAATCAAAGCAGTTAGTGCACGTCGGTCGGGTGTGTCCGACCGCCATACACTTATAGCACCTCGCAGGTCGGGGCTCCAGCACGGTAACCCGCGCGGAACTCCAGCCCACGAGGAGCCTGCCTGCGTCAGCCAAGATTTTAGCCGACGCGACAGGGCAACTCACCCAGACGGTACCCACACCGCCGGGCCCGGTCCTAATGGAGCCCACCCTGACGCCCTCCGAGCATCCGGTTTTCGTGGCAATGGCCTCCCGGACGTCGTCACCCGCCACCGAGTCGTCCAGACCAGAGATGCGCAGTTCAGCACATTTCACCGGTCTGGCGATGCGGACCCCACTACCTTCGCCAAATAGACCTCGCAGCCTCTCGGCTATCGTGTCGGCCATTTTGGGACCCTCCGCCCCAGGGAACTCGAGGATTCGAGCCCCTGTCCGGGCTTGGCGGGTCCGGGCGGCGATGCCTCCGATGTCGGAGACGTCGATTTCCGCCCGGGCCTTCCTCAAAATGGCCTGATAGCTCAGGCCCGCTTCCGCCTCCGGCAGCATGGTGATCACCACCGCTGCCATTTTCGGCGTTTGAAGCTTGCGCTTGCGCGGCTTCTTTTTGGAGCTGGGCTTGCCTCCCGGCGCTACAGGCTCTACGGCTTGGGCAGCAGCCCCAGTCGCAGATGCCCTCTTCCTCTTACCCCGGGACTTCTTCCTCCCGCCATCCACAGTCCGCCAGCCTCCGTCGCAGCGTGCAGACGCTGACGTGACGGGTGGCGGGATTTGGGAACGGGGCACGTTTTCTGGGGCCCGTGAGGGCTGGCCAGCACTTGGAAGTGGAGGGAATTGCTCCTTGGGCTGGCCCTTGGGGCGCTGCCCAGCCTTCTGCGCCGTCTTTGGCTTGTTAGCCTTGGGGGCAACTTTACCCTGTCCCTTGGGCGGCGTAGCAGCCGCGGCCGCGGAATAAGTTCCCACGCGGCCACCCTGGCAGGGTAGTGGCGTTAGGGCCGAAGGCAGCGCGGCCTTCGTATCCGCGGCCAGAGCTGGATGGAGTCTTGGCTGCGGCGGCACCCTGGTGCTCAAGGAGTCGATGCGCGGGTCATAGATAGCACTAATACGATCGATGACCTGGCGCATCTGCTCCTCTGTAAGGAGACCAGGGGCCGGAGGCCCCGCACCCGCCTTTGAGGCAGAGGTTTCCGGCCCGGCCTCGGCGAGGCTTGGCTTGACTCGCCGGCTGGCGAGCTCCTTACGGGGCTCTGCCACCTCCGCCTCGGGGCGCCTCCAGCTTCCCAGTCCCCCCCGGCACCGAGTACCGCCGGAGAGACTCCATTGCCCCGTATGCTACCTTGGTAGCGTTGTTGAGGGCCTCCGCGAGGTTGCCCCGAAGGCTCCGTGACCCATTAGCCACCGTAGAAACGACGGCCAAGGCATCGGAAACCTTCTGGGCAATCTGGTCCATCGTTGGTGGACCGTCCATTTCCGGAGGCTCCTCACGGAGCTTCGATGAGAGGAGGGTTACCCTCTCCTCCACCGAAAGCCCCACTGCCAGATCTTTTGGTATGGCCTCGTCCGCCAGGGCTGAGGCTCGTGTAGTCATCCGCCTACTGGTTCCACGGCCTCTCTTAGCCGTGGTCTTTCCTGGCGGTGGCATCTCCGTGGAGCTACCCTCCGACTCCGATATGTTGCCTCTTCGCTCAATAGAGCGCTTTAAAGGCCGCAAAGGCTGGTCCGTTAAATAGCCCGCTTCCTGCCGGGACCCCGACGGTTTCGGAGACTTGGTTCTTACAGCCGCAGTGGAACTACCGCCACCATCTGTCTCCGTCTCCATCTGTACTTCTGCAGCAGAGCTGTCACTGCCCACGGTTGGGCTGCCCACGGGCGTCGGTTTCCTGCCGCGGGTCCTTTTCTTACTCCTCTTCGTCTCGGCGTAAGTTGTCCCCCCCATATACGTGGGACTGACAGGGCCGGTTTTGGGACTCGGCCCTGTGAGGGATTCCCCAGGCGCATGGCACCCGGGACCCTCCTGGGGATTCGTTGTATTGTTACTGTCCGCCATTTTGGTTAGTTTATAGTCCATCGACTTCGAGCTTGGATTGGGGTAATTTTTTATAGGGGTTTTCTTCCCCGTGGTCCGAAGACCCCCGGTCCTGCCCGTTCAGGATTACGGGTCGGGCCGAACGGTGGTCTGCATCAGACCATGCCCACCGCTCGCAAAGCAAGTGGTGAGCCCGTCGCCCCTCAGGCTCAGCCCCGTCTCCGTCTCCCAGGGCCTGGAGGGCCACTATGGCCCCGCTGGCCTTCCACGGCAGACGTTCGGCCCACTGCAAGCAGTGAGCCCGTCGCCACTCGGGCTGAAAGCCCCGCCTCCGGGGACGGGGGGGTCACTGTGACCCCGCTGTCACCACCCCAAGGTCGGGGGGGCCACTGTGGCCCCGCCGACCCTCCACGGCGGACGTACGGCCTATCCACTGTGCCCTCTGCTTATCAGAGGGACACGCGGAGACCCGTCCCCTGCCGGGATTCAGCCGCCGGCACTAGTGCCGACGTTGCCCGGGGTGCACCAACGCGGAGGTATCCTGACCCGCACCCCAACGTATCGACCCTAGTAAAATCAAAAACATCAAATAATAAGATAGGAGATTGATAGAAAGGATAAAAAGGAGAGGAGGTTTTAGGTCTTGCAGCTGCCGTTGTTGCATGCTGATCTTTTGTCTTTCATGCTGAGACTGGCAAGGTTCTGCCACTACAGGTATTTTGCATGCCTCATAAGCGAAACGTTGAGGTGGGTTCTACTCCCGGTTGACACGGCACAGCTGATTTTTTAAACTTAAAATGTCTCTATTTATCATATATTGCACTTGTAAAATAATATCTACACACACATATAAAGAACAAACACTATTTTTAACACTCATGATATTTTTGATGCCATTTTTGTTATTTACACTAGTTAAGAAACTGTTTGAAAAAAATCTGGCTTGGACGTCCGTGAGTTGTAGGTAATGTATGTTAACACGATAACGACCAAAGTACTTAATTAATTGAGTCTTTTTTTTTTCGTTTACGAATTAATATGACTAGGAATAGAGCCCTATTACTTTCACGTTCTGATTGGATGTGGTTTAATTGTTATTAAATAAACAAAAAAATACTGAATATTTACGGCATTTACGCTCGATGCGACACTTAAACCAGCGCCTTTCATGAGAACTACCTACCTTTTTACGTACGCATAGCCACCGGTGGTTTTACTATCGTCAACAGAACAGAACGCCGTTCACCCGGCCGGTACATTGTTTTTTGTTAAAAGAAAGTTTTTACCTTTGCTTGACGAACTGATGATATTTGTCAAGTATAATAACTATTTTATCCATAACAATAATTAAAAATACTAAACACACGTAAATAATAACACACCAACGTTATAAAACACGAAAAACACATTTTACATTCCATAATTTTTTTTTGCGTGGCCTTGGTGTCATGTTGTTTTCACTTAGAACAAAGTATAAAATTATAAGGCAACCAAGTTAGGAAGATAAATGGTTTAGAGATTTCTTGTTGAACTCATTGATTTTGAAATAAGTCGTATAATATTGCCCAAAGTTGCAATTTTCTATTGATAGATGTCACTGTTTTAAAATAAAAGAGATATTGACAAATGCATCCCTAGATATCGCAAGTGGCAATTTTAGATGTATTCAGTTGCTGTTGTATATATAGAACCAAAATATTGCTTTTTTTGTAAGGAAACTAGCGATGTCTTTTTGCTTTCTTAAAATGTTTTTGTTTACAGTTTAATAAATTATTCAATTTTACATGTTTATATATATTATATGCACTTATGCAGGTATATATGTAAACTCATGGATTGTTGTTCTTACTGATTGCCAGATGGCGCCTTGCAAAATGACAGAGGTAAACCAATATAGAAGTACTTCTTAAAATTAGCGCTAGATGGCGTATAAGACATGAAACCCACATTAGTACTTTTTGAAATTAGCGCTATCTATCTGATTTATTGAAAACTACTTAGTAAAACCAATACATTATTAGTTACTTATCAAATAATCAATTTTATTGTGAAAAAAAAATGGCGTGATGATAAGTTAGTTAGTTAGTTAGTTATTGTGAGAAATGAATATTATGAGGCGTGCAGTTTTGGATTTTCCAAAGTATTTAAAACTTCTACTGGATAATTAACAGCGTCATCCACATTGCAATGCAGTTCATTGATGGAAAGATATATTTGTGATTCACCAGGAAGTTTATACACTACTTTAGTTACCTACGTTAAATATTTAATTTAAGCAAATAAATAGAAATTGAGTGTCTGTTTATAATGTTTAAATAACAATTTTTTACTACCCACATGTAAAAATATATCTTATAGCAGTGATAGCCTAGCGGTAAAATTAAGGACTGCAAAGACAGTGGTATCGATTTCAATCCCGAGTCCAAGGTTGAGACCTCATCTCTTACACTTCTGACTTTTCGAGAAAAATCTCGATGGAAGGAAAATATCGTGAGGAAACTTGTATACCTCAGAAACTTTCTCGATGACTTGTGAAGTCTGCCAACCTGCATTGGGCCAGCGTGGTGGACTCCCTCTCACCATGAGAGTCTCCACCCGGCAGATGTTAGAAAAAATAACTTAGGCTACTTTCATTTTGGAAAATTAATTAGAATACCGCGAAAAATCTAAATGTCCCTTGGAAAGAGTCGCGGGTAACAGCTAGTCAATTAATTCATCATCGTTATCAGCCTCTCCTGGGTGCATAACTGCCCATGGGCCACTCCCAATTTCTTCCAGGACACTCTGTCTGCTGCTTGATTTATCCAGGCACGGCATGCAGTCTACCCATCGCTTAGGTGGGCAACCACGTTGTCTGGTGTTCATCCACGGCGTCCACTCTAAGGCTTTCCATGCCCATCTATTTGTGCTCGTCCGAGCAATATAACCCATATCCAATTTTGCTGCGTGATGGTTTCCACCACATCTCTCACGTGTGTATTCCGGCTAATCCACACATTTATACACATTTATTCTTCAGTTGCGCAAGGAGGCCCTGAGCAAAGCTCTCTCCATGGCCCTCTGCGCAACTCTGAAGTGATATATTTTCTCAGAAACAAACATTATATATTATGTTAATTATACATAGGTATTACAGATATACCTACAAATCCAAATGGATTATTGATTAGTATAGGTGTATATTATATTATATCTATTCATAAAATTAAAATTTACCTTACTCGAATGATATATCAATGCACAACCTAAACCACTGGTCTAATAAGTTTGGCAGGTGTGTATGCAGTTCAGGCGAAGAGATGGCACACGGTGGGTTTCTTTGGTGGGGCCTCACAATACCCTGTCCGCTGGCCCGAACGACGGGGTTAGCGGTTAGGTACATTTTTTCTCGCCTTAACAGAAAAAGAAAGAAAGAAAGAAAGAAAATATTTATTGTAACGAACAACATTATACATATAAATAAAACAGAAAAAAACAAAGAAAAAAAAAAAACATCCGCTACAAAACGACCCCAACTCAGCATAAGACAGGTCAATAGACCTGCGCTGGTCTTCCGTTGGGGCGCCTTGGTGACGTCACGGACGTCGTTCACACCCATCACACACAAAAAAACAACAAAAACCAAAATACTCAAATTTAAAACATACTTTCCTATACTATTACAATATTAAAAAAATAAAAAAAACAACTAAATCTATACTATAATTCAACCTTATATTAGGCTGATGGTCCTGCCAAAGCCTACAATAAGCCAAAAGTATAGAAACTTATTTAAATACATAGTTACATACACGTGTTGTGTTGACACGTCATTTGTTGACGTCATTGAAAAACTGAATCAAACTATTGGTAATATTTAATTAATTTGGCGAAATTGTGCTCACACTGCCACAAAAAGAGCCATTAAACAAAAAGAAGACAAGAACTTAATTTGAATCTGAATACAAATGGTTGTAATCATGGCCCAGTATTATTGGGCCATGGTTGCAATGTAAATGGTGAATCTCGCAAATCGCAACGCAATATTATTATTTACATGCGGAAAGATGCATTGTTTTCATATATTATGTTCAGTAAAAGGTTCAGTAATATATAAATACGCACATAGCCGGGACAGGCAAATAATGGCATGTTTTATGTGTTTTTGGATACAGGAATACAAACTGAAGGTAAGTATTAAAACATTGAACCTAATATTTCTATGACACTTGCAAATATGATACGCATACGGTAAATAAAAATAGATAAATTATAGAAACTTACTCGAAAAGGAACTAAAGTATTTTAAATGGCACTAGTGTCATGTCTTAGGTGCTCTTCACGATGTTGATGATCAAATATAAAAATTTTTAGTTTTGCTTTAAAAATATTCATGGTTTGCAGATTCCTTATGGGCGGAGGGAGGAAAAAGGTGTGTTCTTTGTAGGTATCTATTTAAGAAACAGTTGCTCGAAATTCCTTCTCGAAGACGGTGAATAGGAGGATTAAGTTTTCTAAGATTCTTTTTAGCTCTTCAATTAACGCACGCATTAAGCGCACGGCGACGGAGATTTACCTATCAGTAAGTAGGTAAGATTTGTAGGTGTATCGGTAATACCTGCGTATAACTAACATATAATATTTGTTTCTAAAAAAATATGTCATTTATTGCGTGCAGGCCACGTAGATGAAACTACAGGCAGAAGCTAGTTGGTATCTATTTGAATCGGTATTCATTCACAATTTGAATTCTCACGGGTTTGTTTTTTTTTGCGCGGGAACCCTAATTATTTTTCCTAAATTAAAGTAATGTCCGTGTGGTGACGGACTAAGAATACAAGTGTCACCACCATTCTTTCCCACGGGTATCGCATACGACATACGCACACGCGTGGCGACTAATGGAAGTAAGCAATTATCATCTATTTCATGACTGGTGGTAGGGCTGGGTACCAAGTAGGAGCACTCACTTGGTATCAGGCCTGAGCAGGTTGGTACCACCACATCCCGTGTGACCGGCCATGAAGCACATCGTTGCGTTTTGGCTGTAGCGGGAGCTGTTTATTCTTTCATTTCAAATCTGTGAAATGAAAGAAGAAGAAATGAAGCAAGCTTAACAATACTCTCGGTATAGTTGAGTCCATGAGCGTCGGTTACCACTTACCAGCAGACGGGCCGTGGAACTAAAAGCAATAAAAAAAACCTAAGTTACGCCTTATAACAACGCGCAAGCTATCTGCTTGTGAAAGTCCCGTCCAAATCAGTCTAGCCATTCAGGAGATTTTATTAACTCACGATTTCATGTTTTTTTTTTCACGGAACCGTAATAATTTTTTTGTACACTAAGTTACGCGCTGTAACAAAAGCTATCTGCTAGTGAAAGTCCCGTCCAAATCGGTCCAGCCGTTCCAAAGATTAGCCGGAACAAACAGTCACACAGACACAAAACTTTAAAAATTGGTATTTTGTTATAGGTAGCGTATATACTCTTATATACATTTAGTAAAAACCTGTTATTTAGACATTACAAATAGACACTTCAATTTTATGTAATAGAAGATATCTGTAACAGAGCTGTGTATATAAGTACATTTTAGATATAAGCTTTTTCGGAGGCTGTACATTTTTAACATGTGTGGTGACGGACCACTCCACCCATACTTTTCCTCGGGTGTCATGCGAGAACTTTGAGGGAATTTAGCAATCAATTATCACACATTGCATTACTGGTGGTAGGTTTGGATGCCAAGTGAGAGTACTCACTTGTTATCGGGCCCGAGCGGGTTGGTACCACCTTCTCCCTTTTGAACGGCCATGAAGCAGCCCTAAGTTATATATTTTATTTTGATGTGAAACATCTAATGCGGAGGGAGGGTAAAATCGGCTGTTAGCGTGGCGACGGTTTTATTGTACTTGTCCCGTTCAATTCTTGCAAGTTCAATTTGACACACTTCCCGGTTTCCGATTGAGCTGAAATTTTACACGCATGTGTATATCACGTGACAATGCAATATTATGATGACATGAAGCTGGTCTGATGATGGAGCTGGAAGGTGGACATAGGAACTGTATAATGAAACGGCGCAACACCCATTGAGTTTGAGCTCGTATGATTCGTCTTGCCGAGTACCTCGAGTCTAGATGGTATCTAGGGGCTAAAGGTGACGGTGGCCACAGTAACTCTTAAATGAAATGACGCAACCCCGTCGAGTTTGGACTGGTTTGATTAATCTTGATGAGTACTTTGTCTTTAGGTGGTATCCAGGGTCTGATGATGGAGCTAGAAGATGGCCATAGGAACTCCGTTATAAAACGACATAACTCCATCGAGTTTGGGCTCGTATGATTTGTCTTGTTGAGTACTTTGTCTCTATATGGTATCCAGGGTCTGACGATGAAGCTGGAAGGTGGCCACAGTAACTCTAATGAAACTACGCAACCCTATCGAGTATATACTCGTTTGATTCGTCTTGAGGAGTACTTTGTTTAGTTATGATCATTTTATTTCTACATAATAATTTCGATGTTTTCACACCTGCTAGACGTCCCGCGACGTCTAATTTTTTTATTTTGTTATTTCGTATCCCTTAAATTAAATGGTAGCAGTAGCTTGAGAGTAAGTTGAGTCCATGAGCAGCCGTTACCACTTACCATCATTTGTGCTGTAGCTCGTCTGACACCATAAGCAATAAAAAAATAGGAAAAACTACTATATTAGACTATTTAGACGTGTCAAAACTCGCTGAACCAATTTTAATACCTCATTTCTTTTTCGATAGCTTTAGACTTAAAAACTGGTATTCGTTTTATCCGGTTCCTATAATCGGGAACATGATAATGTTAAAAATTAGGCTACGTTATTTATGTAATTCTGATCTAAATGAAATACAATGTTACTACTTGGGCAATTAACGTGATTAGGGCAGTTTGTTCTTTTTTTTATTGAAACGCTATTTTAAGATCGTATTTGGAATAATAACCTAAGTAAGACTTTCGTATTGCTTATAAGAAAAGGTTGTTCCATTATAAGTACCAATGCCTAGGTAGGTACAGCAAAACATCTTACAACGACAACTTGATTTTTTTTTTGTTATATCTCTGGTTCCCGATATAGTAGCGGGATAAAATGTATACCAGTTTTTAAGTCTAATCGAGATCTATCACATAAAAAAGTTGTATCCAAATCCGTTCAGTAGTTTTTTGCGTGATGCGCGAACAAACAAACAGACAAACAGAGAAACATATAAACAGAGAAAAAATCTAAAAAAAAATGTTTAGTGTTTAGACAAGCCTATATAGTCTACAGTCATTTTTTCTCAAATATCTTAAATGTACTGACACAGCTCTGTTACAGTTTTATAATAGTATAGATAGATATATAAAAATCAATTGCTGTTCGTTTGTCTCGCTAAAAATCAAAACTGGCTTGACCGATTTCAATTATTGTTTTTGTATTTAGATATTTTTATATATATTTTTAGCATTTGACATGCTTAGCACTATACATTAAACACAAAGTGAAAAATGTGAAATCGAAAATAACAGTCAGGAGCAGGATTTGAACCTGCATCTCCTGGATACTGTCCAGATGCTTTACCAATTCAGCCATCCTGACATTATCGAGTTATCGAAATTAGCAGTCGGGAGCAATTGTCAGGATGGCTGAATTGGTAAAGCATCTGGACGGTACCCAGGAGATGCAGGTTCAAATCCTGCTCCTGACTGTTATTTTCGATTTCACATTTTTCACTTTGTGTTTAATGTATAGTGCTAAGCATGTCAAATGCTAAAAATATATATAAAAATATCTAAATATTTATAGGGTTTGCGTCATTATTAGGTAAAATCTTAATTGTAAAATTAAGTTTACCTGGTCGGTATAATGTATGAAAATACTTCCGACAGATGGTGCAGGCGTCACCCAAAGACGTTAAGTATGAATGTGTTATCGAAATTAGCAGTCAGGAGCAATTGTCAGGATGGCTGAATTGGTAAAGCATCTGGACGGTATCCAGGAGATGCAGGTTCAAATCCTGCTCCTGACTGTTATTTTTGATTTCACATTTTTCACTTTGTGTTTAATGTATTGTTTTTGTGTTTTCTTCCCTCTAATACAGGGGTGGTTTAAATGTAAAGGAAAAACGGGAACCCTATAAAAAAAGGAGAAAAAGTGAAATAATCTGTATTGGTAATATTGTACGGGTATTTCGCTAACAGACCACAAAATTACAGGTAATGTCATTCTTTCTAATTCATTTGAAATACAAGCAAGTTTCAAAATTCTAACCTTAGGCGATGCAAATTGATTAGGATTGATAATCGCTGATAAAATAACTTGCAGGTGATACGATAAGTTCACCGGGTCATCTAGTATGAAATAATAACTGACTGACTGACATATTAAGGCAAAGACTAAACTCCTTGGACAGGCACCATGAAAATTTCATTAGGTTACTGTTTGTGAGCACTAATAAAAGACTTTACGCAAATCCTTGGTTAGATGGCATTATAAAGAAAAAATTGTCATAAAAACACATAATAGGACATAACACATAACTGCCTCTGTAGTACAGCGGTAGTGTGAGCGACTGCTGATCATGAGGTCTCGGGTTCGATCCCCGGGTCGGGCAGTGCTATTGAGCTTTTTCGTAAAAAGAAAAAATTTCAGTAGCAGCCCAGAGTTTGGAAATGTGCCCAGTAGACAGCAATAGGCTCGCCCTCTATTACGTGGGACTTAAAAATAGCTGGCGAATCGTGAGTGTGTAATACACAACTGCCTTCCCTTTCGGGTAATACAGGCGTGAAGCTATGTTTTGTTAGGATATCACTATGACGCTAGTGAAGCGGTGGCTAATGTAAGGGCAATAGAATTGTTACAGTCATTGTATATAACAATTCTATTGCCCTTCTCTTATAACTTTATGTAGCACTGTGTTTTGTAATGTAGACGACGGTAAATTAATGAATATAATTTTCGTAACGATGAAGATGTTATTATAATTTACACACTTTTGACTTAGTGAAAAGTTTACACATCAACAACACAATACATAATTAAACTCATAACGTGAACGAATAACATGTGTACAACATGTGTTACGCGTATTATGAAAAGCTTTTCGTTTTTACACTACAAACATAATTACACAATGTTCTTTCTAATCCATGAATAATTTGGAACGAACTCGGTTTATTTTGTTCATTCGTCCTAACTTTCACATTACACAGTAATAGTAAGCTGGAAAAAAGACAACAAAATTACTTCTAACGAAAAATGTTACGAAAAAGATTTTGTAATTTATTTTCATGAAGAGCCATTAATTTACGTTTATCTATCTCCATAATGTTTATTTGATTTCATCTTTTTTGTTTGTGCTCTCTTTTTTGTCGTAATCATCATTCCTTGCTCTTCTATTTCATATCAGAATTTTGTGACTCGTTTTCCTTATCGGTCTTATTTGGGTAAAATAATAGAAATTTCTTGGTTTTCCAGTACGTATGTATATTCGTTTGTTTTCCGAAATATGATAAATATTTATCGACATGTTATGATTTAATATTAAACCAATAGCACTTTAATTTGGCATTATTCTTGTTAAAGTGTATAACGATCAGAGATCAGAGTATGTAGACTATAATTACCTAAACTTCAACGATGTACATAACGTAGAGTGGTAATACCTCATCTAAAATCCCGCTATTATAAACATGGCGAGTAAGTCCCGTAATTTAAGAAATTGCATTGAATTGTTGAACAGTTCCAATAAAATCTGGTATAATTAAATAAAAAACAAAATATCTAATTATATCATCTCATCAGTCAATCGATCAATCATATCAGTCGTCCCGTGGCGGCTGCAACGCAGTTGAAACGTCGGGCTAAAGGTAGTTAAAAATTCACCTAATTTATACGCGAAAAAAAAATGTTCATTTGTTTATGTTTCTTTAAATATCTAATCACATATATTAATATTTTTTTTATTTGACGGGCCTCGTGACGTCGTCGGCACAAGGTCGTGGGTTCGATTCCCACTCAGGACAATTATTTGTGTGATGAACACAGATACTTGTACTGCGTCTGGGTGTTTTCTATCTATTATATGTAAGTATTTACAAAAAAAAAAAAAAGGAATATATGTATTATATCCGTAATCTGGTACCCATAGTACAAGCGTTAAGCTTAGTTTGGGACCAGAAGATGTTGTGTGAAAAATGTCCGTGAATATTATTATTATTATTAAATCATATGTAAATCTCCGGGATACGACTAACTCAGCATCGAACACCTGCAGTATGCCGGCGCTCACTTACCGAGAGTGCTATCCTTACTTTTTAATCTGTGTCTGAGTCATTCGTACCTGCCCGATAACCTGATGCACACCACGGTGGTGCCCATTGTAAAGAATAAGACGGGGGATGTTTTCGGACCTGTCCAACTACAGGCCTATCTCACTGGCGACTATTGTGGCTAAGGTGCTGGACAGTTTACTTGACCGACACCTACGCATGCACATCAGACTAAACGATGCTCAATTTGGGTTTCGGTCAGGTTTATCGACAGAAAGTGCTATCTTGACTCTCAAGCAAGCTGTCCAGTACTACACAGCTAGAAAAACTCCTGTATATGCCTGTTATTTGGACCTATCTAGAGCATTCGACCTAGTGAAGTATGACTTACTGTGGGAGAAGCTGGCGCTTGAGTCGGCCTTCCCAGGGGAGTTAGCGTCACTATTTAGATATTGGTATAGTCACAAAACAAACGTTGTGAAGTGGGCGGACTCATACTCGAGCATGTATAGGTTGGAATGCGGGGTGAGACAGGGGGGTTTCTTCGCCGAGTCTTTTCAATCTGTACATGAACCGGTTGATTGATGAGCTCAGTAGCACCAAACTTGGCTGTCACATAGATGGGGTGTGTTTCAATATCAGCTACGCTGATGATATGGTGCTACTGAGCCCTTCGATTAGAGTCCTGCGCAAGCTACTGGAGGCATGTGAGTCCTACGCGGAGGCCCATGGGCTCAGATATAACGTTAAGAAGAGTGAGTTTATGGTGTTTAGGACTGGTTCTAAGACCTATCACAATGTACCACCCATAGCCCTAGATGGTACTCCT
The DNA here is from genome assembly GCA_948253155.1 of Leucoma salicis. Lineage (NCBI taxonomy): Eukaryota > Metazoa > Arthropoda > Insecta > Lepidoptera > Erebidae > Leucoma > Leucoma salicis. The sequence goes on along the minus strand of OX411812.1, from coordinate 11,645,869 downwards.
CTTAAGCGCGTCTCAAAATTTAAATATCTGGGCCATTGGGTCACCGAAAACCTTGAGGACAATGAAGATATTGAGAGAGAGCGCAGGGCCTTAGCCATCCGATGTAACATGATGGCTCGCAGGTTTGCTCGCAGTTCCAAGGAGGTAAAAGTGGCACTTTTTAAAGCCTACTGCCAGTCACTTTACACCGACAGCTTGTGGGTTAATTATACGCAGAGGGCGTATAACACGCTGCGCGTTTAGTACAACAATGGGTTTAGGGTGGTGATGGGGTTGCCACGTTTCTGCAGTGCGTCAGGAATGTTCAGTGAGGCGCACACTGATGGCTTTCACGCCATCATAAGAAAGCGTTGTGCGTCTCTCTTGAAGCGCCTGCGTGGCAGTCCCAACACCATTCTGAACACATTGGTGGATAGGTGGGACTCTCCGCTTTTGGGGCACTGGATAAGCCTACATTCAACCCAATGTCTGCCCCAGTCACGAATGTTCCCTAGTTAAGTAGTATTCGGTCGTTTTATTCTTATTATATTATTAGTAAAAATATTGACATTTGAATTTGTGAATAATTTAGATTTTGATTTAATTGTGTGTATTGTTATTATTCTTATTATTTATTATTATTATTATTACTTTTTGAAGATTATTTTTATGAGTTGTGAACTAAACAACTTGAAATAAATGATTTATTGTTTATTATTATTAATATAGGTATATATCCCGTTTTGACCTACCTACTTCTTTTTCTGCATGACCTAAAGGTTGACTGGTAGAGAATGCTTTTAGGATGAAGCCGCCTTTGTACATAATAATTGTGTGCATGAAGGTTAAATAAATAATATATATTTACGTACAATTAAAAAACTTTCTTGTTAACACTACACAAAGCACTACAGTAAAGTACTATATACCCTACTATATAGATACCCTTAAATATAGATAAAAACCGTGTGGGGCCGAGTTTTGAATTTTCCCACCCCTCTCTACCCACGGGAGTCGTAAGAGCCGAAAAGGAATATCGGGAGAGTGGGCAGCAGCACTCCCTCGAGTATTAACAACATCCACTGCGATCGCCAACCCGCCTTCCAAGCGTGGCGATTACGGCATTATCCTCCATAACGGGACCGCTCGTTGTGGTGTTCTCTTGGGGAGGCCTATGTTCAGCAGTGGACGTTGAAAGCCTGATGGATGGATGGATTATTATATACTAGCGGCCCGCCCTGGCTTCACAAGGGCATTTATTTGTTTTAACATTTTAGGATAAAAATAAAGTAAATGCATCATTATGCCGGTTTTTTTTTCATATTAATATTTATAGTAATAATATAGCCCGTTATTTGTATACTTACAAAATTACAATCCATTCCTCTTTATAATATTAGTAATAAATTTATTACGATTCATAGAACAACTCAACTAACGCATGACACAACCACTCATCCCGACGCGACACCTGATACTTTCAGCACTGCCAGGGGTGCTTAGATTCTCGTAGATGCGTGCGTCTGTGTGTGTGTGCCGTTTCTAACGATTTGTTCCTAGTTTCCGTACTGGTTTATATATTTACTGTGTTTTCGCGGGAGGCTTTGCGGGTGGTAGACGTTCCCCGGCCGCAATGGTGGCTGCCTGGAGTCGCTTCCATCCTTGCAACTATGTGCAGATATAGCGGGATATATTGCGGTTGCTTCGGCAGATAGATTCTGATATAGATTCGGCATAGTTGAAGGAGGCCCTGACAGCACCTGCACCAGTCGGAACGTAAGGACTCTGTGTTGTCGCCCTGCCCACTTCTCCAAGCTGGAGCGGCGTGAGCGGAGAGCGTCTCCAGCCGCTCCCTCCAACTGGCCAAAGCAGCTCGGCGGGCGTTGCCCTGATACCTGGCCACCTTGCTGACATTTATAATTCCTTCATTGGATGTAACTTAAAATAGTTCTGACTTCGTCAAGCATTTCTAAATACTTGGCTATAGATAAATCCTAGTTATTACAGTCTAGTAAGAGCTGTTACTATTAGATTAAAATATTTTCATCAATTTAATTTTACTTTGAACGAATATTGCTATTTTCTAAAGCACAACTAGCTTTGCTGATAATGATAGCTTCAATTCTATTTAGGAAATTTAATAAATTTGATATTTGATGAAAATATTTAAGCTGCCTTCAACTTAATAACCCCTCTAATAATTAAGCCTAAAGAGTCAACGAAATGTCAGGGTAGAAGGGTCCTTAAAACATTTACTTGGTTTGGGGAATTAAAAAATAACCTAACCTAACGCATTTACTTTTAAAAATTTATAGCGATTTTTTTCTACTACGTGGTAATAAGAGGTTGTGCCAATTACCTATGTTATGTGAATAATATTGGGAAAGTGGATTTTTAAAAGGAAAGAGCTACCTAATGCTGATGTCTTTTGAGAAAACCGAAACATGCCACTAAATAAGTTTAAGAAAGCCATAAAAATTAGACTTTGTAATAAAGGTTATTACACTGTTTCGGATTATCTTGAGGACAAAACAAAATGGGCTTGAGCTGCTCCTCATTCATTTATTTTCAAAATTGTTTTGTATGATATAATGTCATTTTAGTTATAAAGATTATATTAAAATGTAATAAATTGGCAATTTAAAAAAGTGACCCATGAGTTTCTTGCCGGGTTCTTCTCATGAAAGGCTTTACTTCGGAATCCGGCCGCTTGTGGCGATTGCAATCGCCACTTTGTTATTGCGGATGCACTCGCCTCAGGCGCTCGTGTTAATTATTAGTGTATTCTTAACGATTTTAAGTGCTATTTAATAGGTCTATGAAATAAAGATATTTTTGAATTTGAATTTGATTTTTGAAAGAAAAAAGTATCACTGAGAGGGAGGAGAGGAAGTACCATCCTCCTTGATTGTGTTGGCAGATTTTCGTCGTTTCGTCTTAAACTTTTTTGGAGTTGGCATCTGATCTTGTCAGTTTTTCACGGAATTATTACTATTATTTACACGGAGTAACTGCCATAAGTGACCCAACTAGCAGCACCGTGACTTTGGTACTAGATCTAAGTACGTAAGAATTTTTTTCGGGATTCCGCACCACACTGTCTGACTGACAGTCTTTACAAGTATGTAAAGACTCCAGTGGTCTACCAATACAGGCGGAGAGACGGCATACGGTAAGTTTATTTAGTGGGTGAAGGCCCCACACCTGTTCATTGCCTCGAAAGAAGGGGTATGCGGTTAGGTAGGTACATTTTTCCCCAGCTTAAAAAAACTTTATTGTAGTCTTTTTGTTTGCATTTGGCGGCAGACAAGCCACGGCCCATCTGATGGTAAATGGTAACCGCCGCTCATGGGATCAACTATACCGAGAGTATTCTCAAGCCGCTGCTGACCATTTCATTTCACAGATGTATGAAATGAAAGAATAAACGGCTATCTCCTGCTACAACCAAAACGCAACAATGTGATTCATGGCCGGTCACACGGGAGATGGTGGTACTAACCCGCTTGGGCCCGATACCAAGTGAGTACTCCCACTTGGTACCCAGCCCTACCACCAATGGATGATAATTGCTCACTTCCCTTAGTCGTCTCATACGACACCCGTGGGAAAGAATGGGGTGGTGACACTTGTATTCTTAGTCCGTTACCACACGGACAAAGTCTTTAATAATAATTATTATTATTCTACTTTAAATATAAAACATAATAAGGTAGAGTAACTAAAGTTTACAGGCAGCCAGATTAATAAAAAATAAATATTCCAAAATTCAAACCAGAGTTAACTCTGTAATACAATTTCATACTTTCACTGTGAAAATGTTTCAGAATATTTATAGTCTAAGGAATTACAATGACCTGTTGTACTCCGGAATCCCTATAAAGTTTCGGGTTATCTAAGCTTCATCGCTTACGAACCGACCTCGCCCTGTTCTGGAGCGCTTTGAATATCATGCTGATGGATTAGTTTGTTCTGCAGATTACTGACAATTTTAGCCAGTTTGTGCTGTAGTTGGTATACGTGTGCTGCTTTAGCTTACTCATCTTTAGTTGAAAGCTCGTCTCCTATTGCGTGGTATCCGTTTTCATTGTGATATAATGCCTCTGCTTTGGGGATAAAGGTTCGAGACTAATGTATTATACTACGATAAATTGTTTTTATAAGGAATAATCTTAACAGATATGTTTTCGTATAAGATATTATAGACTGCAAATATTAAAACTGCCTCTGTGGTGCAGCGGTAGTGTAAGCGACTGCTGATCATGAGGTCTCGGGTACGATCCCCGGGTCGGGCAGTGTTATTGAGCTTTTTCGTATAAAGGAAAAATCTCAGTAGCAACCCGGCAATAGGCTCGCCCCCTATTACGTGGGATGTAAACATAGCTGGCGAACCGTGGGTATGTAGTACACATCTGCCTACCCTTCGGAGAATACAGACGTGATGCTATGTTTTTTATATTATAGACTAAAATCCATATAAAACTTTATGATCAGCCAATGGCTGAAAATACCGACATTAAATAAGTATTTAGATATTTTTATATATATTTTTAGCATTTGACATGCTTAGCAACATACATTAAACACAAAGTGAAAAATGTGAAATCTAAAATAACAGTCACGAGCAGGATTCGAACCTGCATCTCCTGGATACCATCCAGATGCGTTGCCAATTCGGTATAATGTATGAAAATACTTTCGACAGATGGTGCAGACGTCACCCAAAGACGTTAAGTATGAATGTCTTATCGAAATTAGCAGTCAGGAGCAAGGGTCACGATGGCTGAATTGGCAAAGCATCTGGACGGTATCCAGGAGATGCAGGTTCGAATCCTGCTCGTGACTGTTATTTTCGATTTCACATTTTTCACTTTGTGTTTAATTAAATAAGTATTTTATAAAAGAATATAATCAATAAACTTCTACGTTTCCAATTAGATTGCGGAGGTGCCTAGCGTTACGATAATTTAACTTTAATTAGAGAACTTATTCGACACATTCCCGCTTTTATTGTTAACTAGTTTCATTTTAATTCACTGAAAAACTACACATATGATCCTAAACCCAAAGCATAGGTATAAAAATCAGTTACAAGACAAAAAGTTATGTCACAAAAAAATGAAAATTAACTACTTATTTATTTATTTATTTTAAAACTTTTGCACATGTAACACTAAATACAAGGCGGACTTAATGCCTCAGGCATTCTTTACCAGTCTACCTGGGGCGGAGCAGAAATGTAGTGGTAGGTGCATTTAAAAATAATACTACTATAATATATATTATATATATATACATATAATATATATTATATATATATATATATGTATATATATTATATATATATTATTAAATAATAGTATTGCAATTAGTGATATTAGTTAATTTTTTAATCTACCTTTTAAGAAATACACATACGCTATTGGTACAGGAGCCGCCGCCTATTTTATTAAGTGATTTATAACAGGTTCAATCTTTTTGAGTAGGTTCCGTTCGATGAGACGCCCAAGATTTTCTCTGTGAAAAATCTCGAGGTAGCTAATAAAGAGCGAAGGTATAAAACATTTCGATTTGATGGGGTGTTGAAATTGTCTGACTAACAGTAAGTTTAAATGTTAAGATAATTGGATAATAAACTCAGAATAACAATTGTCCTGCAAAATGGGTAGTTTGACTGGATCGTGCTCTTCTAAAAATATAGATAGACAAATATAAATAAAGAGGTCATTCAAATTATTAACGATCTGATGCAGCTTTGTAAATATTTGTATAATGAAATGGCCATATAGTTCTACAAATTTAGTGGTACGTTTTCTCTGTCCTACGCTTGGAAGTTGTCGAATTCACGGACACTTAATAGCTACCTCTTACAAGATTTTTCACTGAGAAAAATTTACGTGTCTCATCGAACGGAACCTACTCACAAATATTCAGCCTGTTATTAATCACTAAAAAAATAGGTGGCGGCTCCTGGAGTATATGTAATGTAACATAAAATTAATCGTACAACCTTGTTTTCATTTCGTATATTGCTATATTAAATGATGTTTAATAGAATTGTCCATTTTTTTTCCATTGTATGGTGACACTATTCTGTCTATTTTCATAGGTTTACAAAAATAATATTATCTCAGCTAAGAGGTACGAAATGCACAATTTCATACACCTATTATTTAGTAGAATATTTTTACTAAAAGTAAAGTACACTAGACTTTCTGATATTTCTCTCGTCTAGTAGCTGGCAATGCATATGTATCAGTGGAGGTGGAGGTTTGAGGGACCAGTTTTAAAACTCGCGATCTTCGAATGGTGTCAATATTTTCTTTCCATTCCTTTTTTACAAAATGTTTTAAGACTCTTACTAAAACTTTATGTAGAAAAAGAAAGATTTTATTTGATTTGGTAATATTAACAAAGATATTTATCTTTCTTGTGTACATTGAGGGACCACAGTTTAGTCGTTATATATTTTTATCTTTGATTCTTTTTGGTCTATAATTCAGTAAATATCTTTTACTAATTCTTTACTAAATGTCTGTAATCACAAAACCTTAATTTTCCAAATACATTCCAAGATCTGGCAGATCGTCTGTGAGGACTGAGGGATCACACTTTAAGGGCTGTAGTTTTTAATATGTAAAAAGATTTTTACGAATTCCCAGATTTGTTCTAAATTGTTTCAAGGCTTCTACTAAATCATACTATTTTTGTATTGCGAAATACCAGTGTGGCCCCTCAGCTCACACGCACGTGTATTTTATTATAGCATTATATAATATATATACATACATATATATATATATATATATATATATATATATATATATATATATATATATATATATATATATATATATATATATATATATATATATATATATATATATATATATAATATATATTGTATATATAATATCACTGATTGCAATACTATTATTTAAGTAAGTGAAATTGAATGTAGCGTAATGAATGTAAGAATATTTGTTGGTCAGTACTTTCAATAATTTTGAAATATTTTAGATATTTTTATATATATTTTTAGCATTTGACATGCTTAGCACTATACATTAAACACAAAGTGAAAAATGTGAAATCGAAAATAACAGTCAGGAGCAGGATTTGAACCTGCATCTTCTGGATACCGTCCAGATGCTTTACCAATTCAGCCATCCTGACAATTGCTCCTGACTGCTAATTTCGATAACACATCATACTTAACGTCTTTGGGTGACGCCTGCGCCATCTGTCGGACGTATTTTCATACATTATACCGACCAGGTAAACTTAATTTTACAATTAAGATTTTACCTAATAATGACGCAAACCCTTTAAATATTAAACACAAAGTGAAAAATGTGAAATCGAAAATAACAGTCAGGAGCAGGATTTGAACCTGCATCTTCTGGATACCGTCCAGATGCTTTACCAATTCAGCCATCCTGACAATTGCTCCTGACTGCTAATTTCGATAACACATCATACTTAACGTCTTTGGGTGACGATTGTCAGGATGGCTGAATTGGTAAAGCATCTGGACGGTATCCAGAAGATGCAGGTTCAAATCCTGCTCCTGACTGTTATTTTCGATTTCACATTTTTCACTTTGTGTTTAATGTATAGTGCTAAGCATGTCAAATGCTAAAAATATATATAAAAATATCTAAAATACCCTTTAAATATTTTAGATATTTTGAAATGTTGATCATCATAGCAAAAGATATGCTCAAACATAAAACAGTGGCATCGGAGAAGTTGGCCACTTATTTTCAGAAGGAAAAATATATGGATAAAACTTATTTTGATGATAATACTGAGGGTTCTACTTTTTCACTTTGGTTCGACGATATTCTCAAAAGTGTAAAAAGACAAAACCAAGCTAACATGACCTTAAAATATAATGAAAATATATACTATTTTCCACTATTCATTCCAACATTAAGGAGAATAATATTAAGACTTCCTTTGTGGTAAAATTTATCATGTTCATATTTCGATTCAAAAATTAAACCACCATCATCTTCAGGCATAGAAAGTTATTTAAAAACTTTAAAACACTTAGTATTTAAAACAAAAGTACAAAAATATAGAATCTACGAGTTCATTAAAAATGACTCCATTTTTTTAGATAGAATTAAACATAAAATAATGTAACATAAAATTAATCGTGCAACCTTGTTTTCGTTTCGTATATTAATGAAGTTTAATAATACTGTTCATTGTGTTTATTTGTATAGTCACACTACTCTGTCTATTTTCATAGGTTTACAAAAATAATATTAGATGTTTTGGCTCTCCAAACGGTTTACCTGATATCAACAGTACTAAACCGTACAAGTATTGGTCGGTGATGATTAATCTTAGGACTCCCTAATCGATGACTGACGTTGATAGCTTCGGCCTGGAACTTGCTCAAAGCCATTTTATTGTGGAGAATACTCAAGACCACTTCTGAACAATTCTCTTTATCAGACTCCGGGATGGCTAAGAAAATAAGAGACTTCCTACGTTGCCGAGTTTCAATAAAATCAATGGATCTAGCACATTCTTGAATTTGGTTTCGTAGTAGCCCAAGCATGCTATATATAAGCTCCCTAAAGGTCCGGAACTCCTCTGCAACTTTTGCCACTGTATCTTTAGAGGTGCTGCTGCTCAGTAACTGAACTTGCAGTTCATCCATTTTTTTCATGAAGTGCTCTTCGAGATCCTTCTGGGCCATTTCAATATTATGTAACTGTGACATAGTGATGTGGTGATATATATATCAGCTGTTAGGTGGTGTCCTGGTGTCTACATTGTTACATATGATGCCACAAACGTGAGTACACTTTTGTTTGTAAACAACACAGGCAATCAAAGTAGAAAAAATGTAAGTTATATATGGATAATAATTAAAATAGAGATATTTAATTTATACTACGTGTTGACTTTGTTGAAACCTACCCTCGAAAGTTTTATGATAATATTACAATACAATATGATGTGGCAATCATCGCTTATGGATTCAACAATTTATCTCGTATGGCAATTGTAAGGCCGTCATCGATTGAAAAATAATGTAAAAACACACCAATTGTCTTTCTATCACAAAAGAGATTTCTACTAAACAGTTGAGTGAGTTGAAAAAAGAAAGATAAAGCCAATATCAGGCTCTCCCATTTTTTCAGCACATTCCAAATTTCATATAATCGTGTTATTCCAGATATCAATCGTATAAATATCCACGCACTATGCACACAAAATATTTAATTCTCATATATCCGGCATACGTTTGACATGCAAAGAATTAAAAAATCTGTGTAGGTATCACTTATACTATATTTTCAAGAAGTTTTTGGGGGAGAGAGAAACAGGGAGTAAAGGTTCTCATCTATCATTGAAAAGGGAGGATATGTGGCGAGATAGATGTCGCTACAAGTTTATGACACACTAGCTTCTGCCCACCACTTCTTTGACGTGAACCCCAAAATATGGTCCATAGATCGTTTAGTCATATACCACAAGAACTCCTGATAAGGGATATTCTCTTTTTATTATCCTTCCTATCCTCTCCTTAGTATCCTTCCTATCCTGTCCTTATTATCCTTCTTATTCAAATCCTATCCCTTTCTTTGAAAATGGCGACGTGCGAGTGATGTCTCTGGTATTGCTGGCGTTTATAGGTTTCGGTACCGCTTACCATCAAGTGAGCTATATGATTATTTTCAACCAACATAGCATAAAAAATAATACTTAATTTTGGCGCGATTGACGAACAAACATCCAAATACCGAAACATCTAAACAAACCCCCACAAACCGTCACATTTATTAATATTAGTTTGTAACGTTTTATACGTTAAACACAAAGTGAAAAATGTGAAATCGAAAATAACAGTCAGGAGCAGGATTTGAACCTGCATCTTCTGGATACCGTCCAGATGCTTTACCAATTCAGCCATCCTGACAATTGCTCCTGACTGCTAATTTCGATAACACATCATACTTAACGTCTTTGGGTGACGCCTTTTATACGTTCTAATTGTATTCCTATCCGAAAGTGCAGTAGATCTTAGAAACATAAGCCTATCATTACCTACTATTTACATATTTACATTATAACATTATATAATTAAAAATATTTGTTAAAACATCACATATGCGTTCTTCCATAAACAGCTGACTGTACCAATGCAAGTCTCATAAAAAACGAGTTCCCGATCGCACACACATTGATATCATCTATATGTATTTGCCACACATCGTCGTGCGCCGGCGCAGGGAGGCCTCTGACCCTTTCCTCGCGCAGCCGGCGCTCCAACGATTAACTCCATCGAGCTCTGAGAAGGCACACGGACTCGCGTTCTTATGACATTTTTCTACCACTGCGGATCGTCTAGCGTGTCGCCTCAAATTTTATTGAGATATAGAAACAATGGTTTTGTTTCTTGCAATACAGTTAACTTAAAACCAGTGATAACCCCACATACTGGGTAAGTGATGAACAATCTACATTATAGCGTAATCATACAGTAGATAGTAAAGAATAAGTAACCGTTTTATTTTAAATGTTTGTGTCGCATATCCTACTGTATTTTTTTGTGAGTGTTAATAGTTTTTAACGTATATCTTAATGGCCCATTTAAAGTGGCTGATGTATGTTGTTTCCTGCTTTCTGCTATACTATCATTTCTCTTCTTTGTAAACTCCGATCTGATTGTGACTATGCACACATATGCCATGAGCAGGCTTGTACTTCCCGCTTATGCTTGCCGCCGTCACAATCAGGAGAGGTCACAAAGAGCCATGAAATATAACACCGGGGATGATGATTACAGGGTCCAAAGTCCCGGGCACATTTGTGGAGCTGACGAAGCGACCTTACACCTGGGTTATTCGGGATGCCTGCTCCGTGTTCTTGGCCTGCACACCGTCGTCGTGCTGCAGCTAAGCCAGGATAATACTAGCCCACTAAATACCTCCACGCTTGTATAGCGGGTTAAATATAATATATAATTATATGACCGGCATAGGACTCACGACCTGTTTTTTTTAATAAATTTGTATGTACGCGTATTGGGTACTGGTTTTTTTTTAGCGTAATAACCGCCGCCTAAAACCCAAGCGCGACACTAGGCCATAGCTATCGACCACATAACCGAGGTACTTTAGTTGAGAACTGAAAAATTTGCACTTTTCCAAGTTAACTGTTAAGTTTGCTTGTTTCAACTTATCAGGTACACATAATAGTAGTGTCACATGACTATTAAAATCGTTAGAAACAATAACAACGTCATCAAAATAATTAAAAACTTTAAGGTTGAAGTCAGAAAATAATAAATCAACCAGATGTTGTTGAGTTGCAGGTGCATTAGTAAGACCAAATGCAGTTCGCTTAAAATGGAACGTTCCTCGACCAGGAACATAAAAAGCCGTTTTGTCACGGTCTTCTGAAGCTATTGGAATTTGCCAAAAATATTTGGATAGATCAATGCTACTAAGGAAGCGTGCGTCACGTAAATTGTCTAAATTTTCTGAAATATACAGCAGGTTGTAGGCATCACGTTTGGTAACCGAATTCAATTTACGACTATTAAGGCAAAATCGAGGTTGAGCATTTTTCTTAGTAACGATCAGAACAGGGGATGACCAAGCGCTCTCACACGGCTCGATAACATCGAGAGAAAGCATTTCATCCACTTGCTCGATCAAGATACGCTGCTTTTCCGGTGACAAACGGTAATATCTTTGACGAACCCGCTCTGAATTGCCCGTATCAATACGGTGTGTGATCATATTTGTTACGCCTAATCCTTTATGTTGGTAAGAAATATTTTCAAACTGTTTGATAACATTGTCTGCTAATTGTTTCTTTGATTCATCTAGATCATCGTAGCCTTGTATGAAGGTTTGTGGAGGGGAATCTAACGAACAACAATTACTTATAGTCATAGCAATGCTATCGGTATATTTTGGACAAAGTTTAAAGATTCGCCAAAAATAGATGCCTAAAGTTAAATTTCGCTTTATTTCTGGGACAACGTAAGCTTTAATTATATGAAATTGGTTTTCGAAATTGACCGGTAAGTTAATATAACCTAAACTTTTTAATCCCTGACCTCCTGCTGTGGTTTTAAGCGAACTGCATTTGGTCTTACTAATGCACCTGCAACTCAACAACGTCTGGTTGCTTTATTATTTTCTGACTTTAACCTTAAAGTTTTTGATTATTTGGACTACGTTGTTATCGTTTCTAACGATTTTAATAGTCACGTGACACTACTATTACGTGTACTTGATAAGTCGAAACAAGAAAACTTAACAGTTAAATTGGAAAAGTGCAAATTTTTCAGTTCTCAACTAAAGTACCTCGGTTATGTGGTCGATAGCTATGGTCTAGTGTCGCTCGTGGGTTTTAGGCGGCGGTTATTACGCTAAAAAAAAAAACCAGTACCCAATACGCGTACATACAAATTTATTAAAAAAAACAGGTCGTGAGTCCTATGCCGGTCATATATATATTATTTAACCCGCTATACAAGCGTGGAGGTATTTAGTGGGCTAGTATTATCCTGGCTTAGCTGCAGCACGACGACGGTGTGCAGGCCGAGGACACGGAGCAGGCACCCCGAATAACCCAGGTGTTCGTCAGCTCCACAAATGTGCCCCGGACTTTGGACCCTGGAATCATCATCCCCGGTGTTATATTTCATGGCTCTTTGTGACCTCTCCTGATTGTGACGGCGGCAAGCATAAGCGGGAAGTACAAGCCTGCTCATGGCAGATGTGTGCATAGTCACAATCAGATCGGAGTTTACAAAGAAGAGAAATGATAGTATAGCAGAAAGCATCAGCCACTTTAAATGGGCCATTATAGATATACGTTAAAAACTATTAACACTCACAAAAAAATACAGTAGGATATGCGACACAAACATTTAAAATAAAACGGTTACTTATTCTTTACTATCTACTGTATGATTAAGCTATAATGTAGATTGTTCATCACTTACCCAGTATGTAGGGTTATCACTGATTTTAAGTTAACTGTATTGCAAGAAACAAAACAATTGTTTCTATATCTCAATTAAATTTGAGGTGACACGCTAGACGACCCGCGATGGTAGAAAAATGTCATAAGAACGGGAGTACGTGTGCCTTCTCAGAGCTCGATGGAGTTAATCGTCGAAGCGCCGGCCGCGCGGAGAAAGGGGTCAGTGGCCTCCCTGCGCCGGCGCAAGACGATGTGTGGCAAATACATATGGATGATGTCCATGTGTGTGTGCGGTCGGGAACTCGTTTTTTATGAGACTTGCATTGGTACAGTCAGCTGTTTATGGAAGAACGCATATGTGATGTTTTAACAAATATTTTTAATTATATAATGTTATAATTTAAATATGTAAATAATAGGTAATGATAGGCTTATGTTTCTAAGATCTACTGTACTTTCGGATAGGAATACAATTAGAACGTATAACACGTTACAAGTTGGATATTGTTACATTATATTTCCTGTATTAAATCGATAAATATGATAACAATTTGAATTGTATTTCTAAGTTATGTAAAACTTATCATCAAAGAACTCAGACTGATGGTAACAACTTCTTATTATAATATCTTCGAAAGGCACGTACAACCATCAAAGGGACACAATATTATAAAGTAAAAATAGATAGCTACATCTTTAACATACTCGTATATTTTACACAAAGAAAACACAATCGACTTCCCTATTTATCAAGATAGTTACATTTAATCATTTCTTTTCACACAAAAACTTACAAAGCCTCTGAAATTGCTGTGTACAAAGTAACGTGTGACTTACAAAGGATTTAGATGCGCAAATATTATAAAGTCTTCTCAGATAGGCTGCCTTCTCAAATATTACTGCAGAATACGGTATAGAGTGAAATAAAACAGACTACGTTCAATACGTGCAGTGTACCTAATAACCCAAAGAGGCTGCTTAGTGACACGGTACCTTAATCTACACTTCAAAGGCCTTACAACCTCACTCATCCCTGTCAGTAAATATATACGCATACATATGTTTATTTATAACTGTGAAGCGGTTCCGTCTAAATATTACAAAATTATTCTTAATACGAGTAGTGTAGCAGTAAGATGTTGTATGTTATAAGATTGTTATACTAGCTAAACTATTTAAGATGTCGGATCCAATTACGAGTATCTATATATAGGTATATTTTGTCCCATGAACACGTTTACAATAAAATACGTTATAATCATAAATAATCAAAAAAACATTGCATATTTATCTCCATATCGTCATAACGAACGGTTAAATCATCATTATTGAAACGCTTAATCTGCAGCGATAATTGTATTCTAATTATAGGCCAGCAATTAAAAACTTGTTAGGACAACTTTAGATGCCATAATATTACGAGTATTTGTATAAGTACTGGCCATGTGGGGCCGGGCTTAGGATATCACTTCGCCATCTCAACCTGCAAAAGTCGTAAAAAGCTACTCTGGGAGCACAGGGGAAGTGGGCCCTAGAGTTATAACGTCCACTGCGATGAGATGATTATGGTATGTTCCCTCAAATGAGTACATTTAAAAATGGCCCCCAGTCACGGTAGCTTGACTATTCCATGTCCGAATGGTAGCGGACTAAAACATAACTAAAAAAACTTCATCCAAGGCTAAAAAGTGCCAAACCCACCAACAAATATTCAATTTCGTTCTTGGGGGCGGCGTTCAAGAATCGTGGACCAGGAGCATAGTGTGTTGTTCTTTAATAAGGGTGACAGAACCTTCTTGAAAAACTGTAAGCCCATCTGTCCTGAGGGACAGAACAAGGCTGAAAATCAACGTTGTGAGGGCATTATGACACCACAACAGGAGCTGAGAATTTCTCATGTTTTGCTGAATACTAGAAGTAGCCACACTAATTGTTTTTTTACCAATATTATTATTTTCCTGGTTTTATTTAATAAAAACTTATTATTGTTTTCATGTGAACTTTATTTATATTATTTGCGTGTATTGCATTTCCGCACTGGTCCTACTCGGAAACGCGTTGTTGACCACTACATGGGAAAAACATTCAAGTTAGGTAGAAAGTAGAAACAACTTTATGGAAGAGTTCAGTTGATGAAATTAATCTTCTAGCTTTCGGCATGTTAAGGAAGATCTTCTCGTCCAAAATTCCGCAGTGTTTGAAAACAAAGGTGTAAGAACGGTGTGTGTTACCAATGATGATATACAGACATGGTTTCTGAATGTTAGCCTTATATTAATGCCCAAAGTTACTCAGTATGCCATGGAGCGGGCTGCGCTTTGTAACACCCTACGTGACCGAATCCGTAATACCACCACCGGGTTGGCATGCTGAAGTGGCAATGGTCAGGCAACATCGCTCGAGGAACCGACAATCATTGGGGAAAACATGTTCTCTGACGTGCGCATATACGAGTATATCGGATAATGCAGCTTAGAATGACCTCCCACCAAATGGACCTACAGTGTGTTCAAATCACTGGGAGCCATTGGATGCAAGCAGCACAGGACCACTTAATGTGGCACTCTCTTGGGGAGGCCTATGTCTGTCGGTGGACGTCATGCTGGATGCTGGATGGATGTATAAGTAGGTAAGTACCTAATAGTTTACATTAACCAATTTTATAAACGATAAACTGTTAATATAGGTACAAATAATTGCTTTCTCCCAATACATCCGCTTTGTGCAAACAAACCACAATGCAAACAGATACTCGTATTATCGAGTATTGTAACGTATTTTTGGGAATGGTATATCTATTATCAGATATAATAAAAGCTGTGATGCGGTGACGAGCCATTATGTACCACTCGCCCCACTGAGTGCTTAATGCAGGATAATGGACCCTCTCACTATTAATTTTAGCATGTTCGGAAAAAATCATACATGAAATACTGTTTCGTGTAGCCTATAGTATATCAATTTTCTTCTCGTATAATACGGTTGGTTGTATGATGATAACAATGTCCTTATAAAGTTTAGATTAATGTTGATCTTAATGCTAGTGGAATCTATCGGTGGATGGTGTATGCTCGCTTTTATATAAATAGTGTTTTCAACAGGATTTGATATGAGTGTAGTAACAATCGTTAATGAGACTGATGCTCAATTGTTACCAACTTTAATGTATTTATTCTAACCAATATATCAACGTTTCTTGGTGTAAAAATGCATTAATATAATTGACATGATAATGAGTATCTGTTCTAGTAAGTGCCAAGGCAGAGAGGTGTTGCTTTGCTGCGTAAATTTCAAAACTTTGTCAAACATAATATTTAGAAAGCTTTTTCTAGTTCTTGTTACATTATCACGGTAATATTACTTGTCACTTTTATTGTTACCATGGATGTCATGTTTAACCATATATCCACCACGTGTAATGTAAGATAAACAATATCGTTACGTAGAAAAATATTACATGGTGGTGTAAAACACCGTAAAAGTGTTTTAAACTAGGTACGGGCGCTGTATTGTTTTATTGTGTTATTGTTATAGTTTTTATGATATCAGTTTCGTATTGGAAATAGTTGGTGAAGTTGTGTTATTGCTTTGCCAAAAATAAGTGACATCAAATTTTAGTAGCTGTGAGTGTATAGTACGATACCTATAGGTACAATCTATTGTACCTACTTTATGCAGGTACCTTTACCAACCACTGAAGGAATATAATATGGTTCCGGTGGCCCGCCACTAAAGGCGGAGAGACGGCACACGGCGGGGTTTTTTTTGTGGGTGAGGGCCCCACACTACCTTGTTCGTTGCCCAGAATGACGGGGTGTGCGGTTAGGAACATTTTTTCTCGCCTTAACAAAAAAAAGTACCTATTTACCAACAAAATGTTTTGCTAACAAAGGATGTGCCAATTTATATTACAATTTAGTCTGTACTATTATAAAACAGAACTATGTCTGTATATTGAGAAAAAAAAACTGTATTAGCTATTAAGGCGTCTCTGAATCCAAACCTTTTTTTTAGAATGTTTTGTGCGTTTGTCTGTTTATTTGTTCAAGTTGAATTTTTATGAAACTTTTTTATTTGATATCTAAAAACTTGCAATAGATATAACCTAAAGGCTAGTACTTGTAAAAAGTAAAACAATATGACAGTTATCCGTTTTCAAATGTTAATTTTAACAAGCTAAAATATTTCTGTGCATGTCCCATAAAATCGAAATTTAAAAACGGAGTGTAAATTCTGCAGGTCTCGTGGCTGACCTTTTATAATGGACATAATGCGCGCGTGTGGGATTGTATCATAAATAAATATAATATTCTCAGGAACAAAAGGGTACCTATTTTACTTAAAAAAACACCCACGGTCTCGGTTTTAGTGTGGATAGGCGGGTATAGATTTTTGAATTAAAAAATAAACACTTCTGGTAACATCGTATTCCTTTTTCTGCACTAACTTCAAATGAAATTCTACACTCACAAGGGAGTTCCCATGAACCTACGGGAAACTCGGTGAAAAATGAAGAATCCAACAAATACAAAAATATGCTAATATTTTTTATGGAAAATATGTTACATTATTTCATATGGTACTTTAAAGAACAAATTATTTGTGAAAATGTTGAAAAAGAGAACTTTAGTGAGAGCGAGAATCAAACCTGCGTACCTTCCAATCCGGGGAAGTGCTCTAACCGCTAAGAAATCTCGCTGACCAACGGCTATTCCCAATCTCCACATCAAATTTGTCTCTACGACCCACTTCCCCGGATTGGGAGGGACACAGGTTTGATTCCCACTCGCACTAAAGTTCTCTTTTTCCATATTTTCACAAATAATTTGTTCTGTAAAGTAGCCGAGCACTTAACATAAGTGCAAAAAATACAGATCAAAAATTTCATATGGTATTTTTTTCAGATTGCTAAAAATCAGTCTTACAAAATGAGCCTTTCTAATAAATAACTTAGATATACTCCGATAAATAACAACTATGAATACATGCACAGAATAATCGTTACTTCAACATGAAATCTGAACTGAGTTTGGGTGTACCCAGCTATATTCGTAAAACAAATAGCTTTACAAATATGAGCGCACCCAAATATTGGTTGAACGTGTTCTCAGAGACAACAACATCGCATTCCGTTAGGAACATGGAGCATAACTGAACTGAAGCCAAATAAATACTTATAAATTAAGCTTATTAAGCTTTAGTACTAAATAAATACAATTTTGATGTAAATTTATGATTTGTATGTTTAGCATTTGATATGCTTATCTACTTTACTAGAACTAAATTATTTGTGGCAGCGAATAATTTTTTTTTTCTGTTCCAAATAATTTGTTCTAATAATGCTGATGTTAAAGAATATTTCGGTTACATGCATATATACGCTGATAATTGGAACATTTTACATAAAACAGTTAAACGAGTCTTAAGGCGTTTATATGATACAGTGTGTAGGTATCTTATTTTTGTGAAGTATCTTATTTATTTCGGACTTTTCGAATGGGTCGCATCAGCCATGGTCACAGGCAGACAAATTTTCGTAATCTGAAATTGTTCCATTACTGATTAAGGGTATTCAGAATAGGATTTCAGTATTAAACACAAAGTGAAAAATGTGAAATCGAAAATAACAGTCAGGAGCAGGATTTGAACCTGCATCTCCTGGATACCGTCCAGATGCTTTACCGATTCAGCCATCCTGACAATTGCTTCCGACTGCTAATTTCAATAACACATCACACTTGACGTCTTTGGGTGACGCCTGCGCCATCTGTCGGAAGTATTTTCATACATTATACCGACCAGGTAAACTTAATTTTACAATTAAGATTTTTATGTTAGCCTTGGACGTCTATCAACTAAGTCCACCCGTGATCATAAATGCTGTAAAGTATTCGAAACGTCGGGATAGTAGTAAAATCAAGTAAACGCGATAGATTCCGTAAACGTAGTTTTATTTCAAAATGTGTAACATTCGCGTAAATATCAGAAAGTATTATTCATAATTCTCTACATACACGCTCGCCGGTTTCGGAAACTCCTGGTACCACCTTCCTTCAATACATGACCGATTTAGTCTAGGTAGGTGAGTCTCGGGGTGCGGTGCCGGTTTACCTCCTCGTGGTGCACCTCGGGCAACGTCGGCATTTTCCGGCGGCTAAATTTCCGGACAGGACGGGCCTCCGCGTGTCCCTCTGACTAAGCAGAGGGCACAGCGGATAGACCAAGATGTAGGGGCCAGCGGGGCCATAGTGGTTCCCCCGGCTCAGGAGTGGGGACAGCGGGGCCAGAGTGGCCCCCCGTCCCCGGTGATGGAGCTGTTGCAGCCTAAGGGCGACGGGTTCTCTGCTCGTCTTTGCGAGCAGTGGACATGGTCTTATACAGACCACCGATCGGCCAACCCGTAACCCTGAACTGACAGGACCGGGGGTCTTCGGACTGCGAGGAAGAAAACCTCTATAAAAAATTACCCTAATCCTGTGCTCTGCCACCCGGCCAGGGGATGCATGGCTGAGGGGAGCTCAGTCGCGAGGGTTTGGCACAATCGTCGGAGGACGCAAAACTTCAACAACATGGCGAACGTGAAAAACACATGTATACCTCCGGAGGGTACCGGGCGCGACGCGTCCGGAGAATCCCTCACAGGGCCGAGTACCCAGACCGGCCCTGTCAGCCCCACGTATCGGAGGGGGGCAACCGACGCCTCAGCCGAAAGGGGTCCGGCTGTAAATACGGCCCCTACCATTGCAGCCGCACGGAAGTCGCGTGGCGGCCGAAGATCCCGTAAGGGAAAACCGTCCCAAACCAGGGACGGCTCGATATCGGGCAGCTCAGCTGGCACTTCTGCTGCCGAGATGTCTACAACCGAGGAGAGTGGCCCAAGTGGGGCAGCAAGTACAGCGCAACCAGCGGAAATCTCTGCTGTGGTAGAGCCAATCCCGTCGCGGTTCTGGCGCAAGCGCACCTTATCTCAAGGAGGCGCTGCATCGGAATCTGACGGAAGCTCGATCGAGATGCCTCCCCCGAAAATAACTACTGCTGTCAGGGGTCGAGGCATCGGCAGGCCGGCAACACCTGTTCCACGGGCAGTCTCAGCTTACAGGGCTGAGACATCAAATTTGAAAAGGACGGAGGTGGAGCAGTCCGCGGAGGAGCGCCTGGCGGTACTGACGGACAGGCTCAGCCATCCAATTGATGAAGATGGGCCACCCTCGGCATCACGTATAATTGAGAGGGCCTCGGACAGCGTGGCCATAATAACAACAGTGGCCACGGGCTCAAAGAATCTGAAGGGCACCTTCGTAAGATGTCTGAAGAATGCTGCCACGGAGCTGTCCGACGTGGTAGCACGGCTGGTGGCGCAAAATGAGCGCCTCGGGGCAGAGGTAGGTGAACTCGGGGCGCGGAATCAGCGCCTCGAGGCCACAGTTGAGGAAATGCGCCTCGGGATGGCCAGTTTGCGAGCGGAACTAGGACTCCCTGAGGCCGTCCCGAGGGCCGCCGCTCCCTGTGCTTCCGCAACACCAGCCGAACTATCGGAGGAGCTGGTCCGCCGGGTTACAGACCGCGTCGCAGCGGTCTTCAACCCGCGGATCAGCGCTCTTGATGCCAGGCTCCCGCCTGAACCACGTGTTCGTCCGCAACTAGCCGCGGATAAGAGGAGGGCCGTGCCACCATCAGAGCCAACGCCGCTGCCCTGCCAGGGTGGTCGTGTGGCCTCTTTCTCCGCGGCTGTGGTGGCGTCGCCGCCAGGGCGCGCCCCAAACCCTAAAAAGGGCACCAAAGCTGGGCAGCCCTCCAAGGCTAAGCCACCCAGGGCCCAGGCGCAGAAGTCTGGAGGCCGGGAGGAATTCCCGGCTTTGCAACATGTTGCTGGGCCTTCGCGAAGCCAAGCACCCCGGGATTTGATCCCACCTCTTGCCACCCGCACTGATGTGCCTTCTGAGGAGGGCTGGCAGACTGCTGGCGGTGGGAAAAAGTCCCGCGGTAAGAAGCGGAGGACTGACACTGGTCAAAATGTGGTGCCTGCTGTAGCTGGAGGTGAGTCTGACGCCCGAAAAAAGAGACGGAGGTCACGAAAGCCGCGCAGTCTCAGAATGCCAAAGACAGCAGCGGTGGTAGTCACCCTGCTGCCGGAGGCACAAGAGAAGGGCCTCAGTTATGAGGCGGTCCTAAGGCGAGCCCGGCGGGAGGTCGACGTCTCCGACATTGTTGGAGGTATCGCCGCCAGAACCCGCCAAGCCCGAACGGGGGCTCGCATTTTAGAGTTCCCCGGGGCGGAGGGCTCCAAAACGGCCGACCTCGTGGCCGAACGATTGAGGGGTCTGTTCGCTGGGGAGAATGGAATCCGGGTCGCCAGGCCCGTGAAGTGCGCGGAATTGCGTATTTCCGGACTGGACGACTCCGTGACGGTGGAAGACATCCGGGAAGCTATCACGCGGGAAACCGGATCCTCTACGAACACCGTCCGGGTGGGCACCATTCGCCCCGGCCCAGGTGGTGTAGGCGCCGTATGGGTGCAATGCCCTGTCGCGGCGGCCAATTCTTTGGCCGCCGCAGGTAGACTTCTCGTGGGCTGGAGCTCCGCACGAATCACCGTGTTGGAGCCTAGGCCCACGAGATGTTATAAGTGCATGGCGGTCGGACATACCCGGCCGACATGCACGAACTGCTTTGACTGCAGCGGTCTCTGCTTCCGCTGCGGTCAGGCAGGGCACAAAGCGGCAACCTGCACCGCAGCCCCATTCTGCCCCGCGTGCGCGGCGGGAAATCGCCCTGCCAAGCATAGCATGGGGCGGGAGGGGTGCAGACCCCCAGCTAGAGGCCCTAAAGGGGGGGGTAGCCAATCGACCCAGGCTGCCCCTCCTAGCGCGGCACGACCGCCGGCGCGGGAGGAGGAGGCTATGATCACAGTCTAATCACGGATCGTGATACCGTCCTCCTCCAGGCGAATCTCGGCCGCTGCGCCGCCGCGCAGGACCTCTTCCTGCAGTCCATGGCGGAGCGGTCGATCGGTGTTGCCGTAGCCGCGGAGCCCTATCGCATTTCTGACAGTCCTAATTGGGCAGGCAGCTGCGATGGCTCCGTGGCGGTAGTCGGATCTACGGCGCCTCATTCCCCGCCCTTGTCGGTCAGGGACAAGGGCACGGGATATGTCGCGGCCTATTGGGGGGGCGTCACGCTCTATGGCATCTACTTCTCCCCCAATCGGAGTCTGGCTGCCTTCGAGGTCTTCCTTTACAACCTGGAGACCTCGATACGGCGACTAGCACCTAGCCACGTTCTGGTGCTGGGGGACTTTAACGCCAAATCCACGGCGTGGGGGTCCCCCAGGACGGACGCCCGTGGAGCGGCGGTCGAAGAATGGGCGGCAGCGGTGGACCTCTGTTTGCTAAACAGGGGGTCCACCAACACGTGTGTGCGGCGGTGGGGCGGGTCGATAGTGGACCTTTCGTTCGCTAGCTCCACCGTTGCCGCACGGGTAAGGGACTGGTGTGTCCTGGAGGAGGTTGAGACCCTGTCCGATCACCGGTATATCTGGATAGAGGTCTCCCGGTCCCTCCGGGGTCCCAGTAGGGGTCACGTGGCGGACAGAGCTCCCGCTTTCCCGCGGTGGGCTGTGGGAAGGCTGGACCGGGATCTGCTGGTGGAGGCGGCCATCGTATCATCCTGGCTGTCTCCATCCCCCCCGACTGAGGACGTGGACGCTGAGGCTTGCCGGTGGCGCGAGGCAGTGTCGCAAATCTGTGATGCGGCCATGCCCCGCGTGCGGCGTCCACCCCAAAGAAAGGGGGTCTACTGGTGGTCCCGCGAGCTGGCGGACCTCCGTGCGGCTTGCATCCGTGCCCGGAGGTCCTACACCCGCAGCCGACGGATGAACCGCGATCCAGAGCGGGAGGGCCGGCTATACGAGGCGTATCGCAACGCGCGCGCCGAGTTTAAGCTGGCCATCTGTCGCGCCAAAGAGATGAAGCGGCAGGAGATGCTGGAGGGTCTCGACCGTGATCCCTGGGGACGTCCGTACCGTGCGGCGCTAAACAAGCTCCGCACTCGGGGTCCCCCCCTTACGGAGACGCTCCAGCCGAGTTTCCTCACCGAGGTGGTCGAGGGTCTTTTCCCACGGCGGACGACGCACACGCCCCCGGTCATGGCTCCGCCAGAGGACGACCGGGAGGCCGACGAGGAGAGTGTGCCACCCGTCTCTGAAATGGAAATGGGGGCGGCGATATCACGCATGTGGAAGAACACCGCCCCCGGGCCGGATGGGGTTCCCGCCCGAGTTCTGGCCCTGGTCCTCGACCATCTGGAGCCCCGCCTCAGGAGACTGTTTGACGCGAGCCTGGCGTCCGGACGGTTTCCTGACTGCTGGAAGGAGGGGAAGCTCGTGCTCCTGCCGAAACCGGGACGGCCCCCGGTTCGGTCGCGGCCTTTAGGCCCATCGTGCTGTTGGACGATGCGGGTAAGCTACTCGAGAGGATTATCGCTGCCCGTATCGTCCGGCACCTTGTGGAGGTGGGCCCCGACTTGTCGGACGCTCAGTTCGGTTTTCGTTCGGGGCGTTCGACGGTCGACGCCATTCTGCGGCTGAAGACCGTGGCCACGGAGGCCGTCGCTCAGCGAGGGGTGCTGTTGGCGGTGTCGTTGGACATCGCCAACGCATTTAACAGTCTGCCATTCGACTGCATCAGGGAGGCACTCCGATTCCATGGGGTGCCCGCTTACCTGAGGCAGCTGGTGGCAGACTACCTCGAAGGCCGCAGCGTCCTCTTCGTAAGCCGGGAAGGGGACACTGTGAGGAGGGCCATGTCGTGCGGTGTCCCACAGGGATCTGTCCTGGGGCCGCTCCTGTGGGACATCGGGTACGACTGGGTCCTACGTGGCCGGCTTCCCCCCGGGCTGGGCGTAATTTGTTACGCCGATGATACCCTTGTCACGGCCCGGGGAGGAAATTTCGAGGAGGCGGCGCAGCTGGCCACCTCGGGTACCGCGGAGGTGGTCAGACGTATCGAGGCGCTGGGGCTTAGGGTGGCCCTCAACAAGTCAGAGGCCCTGCTATTTCACGGGCCTCGGCGCGGACCACCCGCTGGCGCCTCGATTACGGTAAATGGAGTATGGGTCAGTATCCAGGCCCACATAAAATATCTGGGCCTGGTCCTCGACGGGCGGTGGCATTTCGACGAGCACTTCCGCCAGCTCGCACCGAGACTCGTCGGCACGGCGTCCGCCCTTGGGCGTCTTTTACCGAACCTAGGTGGACCCAGCATCGCGTGCCGACAGCTGTACGCGGGGGTTGTCCGGTCGATGGCGCTTTACGGCGCACCCGTGTCGGCGGAGTCTCTGACCGCCCGCAATAGGGCTCTTCTGTGGAGACCGCAGAGAGTCGTGGCGGTCAGAGCGATCCGCGGCTACCGCACGGTGTCGTGCGAGGCCGCATGCGCATTGGCCGGGACCCCCCCGTGGGACCTGGAGGCGGAGGTGCTCGCCGAAGTTTATCGGCGGGCGTCAGCAGTGCGTGCGAGAGGCGCTTGCCTCCCGCCTAGTCAAATCCGCGCATGGCGAAGCGACGCTCGTTGCGCCATCATCGCCCGTTGGAGGGTTCGGCTGGAAATGCCTCGGGCCGGTCTTCGGACCGTAGGGGCACTCCAGCCGATCTTAGAGGAATGGGTGGCTCGGCGGCATGGGGTCCTCACCTTCCGGCTGGTGCAGGTGCTGTCGGGGCATGGTTGCTTCGGCAAGTACCTGTACACAGTCGCTAGGAGGGAGGAGACTCCCTGCTGCCACCACTGCGACTGCAGCGAAGACTCGGTGCAGCACACGCTCGAGTCATGCCCGGCCTGGGCTGAGCAGCGCCGGGATCTCGCTGCAGTCATCGGAGAGGACCTGTCGCTGCCGGCTGTCGTTCGATCGATGGTCGGCGGTGATAGGTCCTGGACCGCGGTCGCCAACTTCTGCGAGAATGTCATCTTGCGGAAGGAGGTGGCGGAGAGGGCCAGGGAGGCTGATCTCTCCTCTGGCCCGACTCGCCGCCGGCGCGCGGGGCGGCGTGGGCGCGAATATCTGCGCCTAATGCCACCCTAGCCGAGGCTGCGGGCGGTTGGACCGGGGATTGTCCTCCGCCCGCATAGAGCCTACCGCGAAGGTGCGACGCCCCAGGTGCGTGGGGACGTCGCTCAGGGAGGAAGCCCAATAAGGCTAGCCGCCGCGCGGACCACTGAAGTGAATATACGCGGTACCAGTGGTCCCCCGAGTATGGGCGGGTGACGGTGCATGGTGGGTTTTTAGTGGGTGCGAGCCCCACACTACCCCGCTGTCTCCCCGGGCAGCGGGGTGTGCGCTAGGTACATTTTTGCCCACCTTAAAAAAAAAAAAAAAAAAAAAAAAGGTAGGTGAGTCTCGGTCTCCCCCTGTACCTACATTCTTTCACTTTCGCATTGTATATCTTCTTAACCAGTCGCTCGTCCGGCATTCTTTCCACGTGTCCGAACCATCGGAGCATTCCTTTTCGCATCTTTACAGCATTACTCTCTTTCATACCTACTCGCTCTCTTGCGTCATCGTTACGAATGCGGTCAGTCAGCCTCACTCCACAGATTCTACGCAGAGATCGCATTTCGACCGCATTGATTTTACTCTCATGCTCCTTTTTGCATACCTAACTCTCGCTTCCATATAATTACGTTGGTACAAGCACTGCGTTGTGTATTGCAACACGTGTCCTATGGCTGAGGTGATGACTGCCGAGAAGTGTTCCCTATGCTCCGTTCACTCTATTTCCCGCATTCACTCTTCTTTTTACATCGGTGGTGTACCTTCCATGCCGACTGAATCCATATCCAAGATATACAAATTCATCCACTTGTTCTAGCAGACCATTTCTTATAGCTACTTTAACATCTGTTCTGGCTTCTTCTCTTTCAAAAACTATTATTTTGGTTTTGCTAACATTCACACGTAGAACCCTTTTCATACAATCTTCTGCCATAACGTCGACTAGGGTTTGCAGGTCAGTCGCGGCCTGCGCTAATAAAAGTGCACCGTCTGCATATAGCAGAGAGTTAACCACTAAGTCGCCCATCTGAACTACCACATTAATTTCTTTCAACCTTTGTAGACATTTATCCAGGTATATGATAAACAGTTTGGCTGATAGAACGCAGCCCTGTTAAATGCCGATATTGATATTAAACCAGGGTGACATTCCATCATCCAGCCGCACACAAGTTCTGCAGTCCATGTAGTTGGACTGCACCGCTTGCAGCAGTCTACCGTTAATACCATACTCCGGTAAAATGTCCCAAAATTCCTTTCGTAGAAACATGTCAAATGCTGCATACATATCTCCAAAATATTAACGATGGAGTTAGTTGGCTTAACACATCTTGTGTTTGCGTAAGAATGTCTCCACCTTTAGACCTTATTTTATTCATTCTGAGCTGACCAACCACTCCGAGATTTCTTCACCTCCCTCCAGAAAAGTTTGGTGTTGCTCTCGAAGTTTTTGGTCAGCCTTTCTTCTGAAATCATATTTGCTCTATCACGCTTCTCTTTCACTAAGGCTTTGGTGTCATTCTTACGTTGCCTGTATATTTCTTCTGTGCGTGCATACTTGCACTCAGGTTCAAAGAAGATACATAGTCTAGCTACGCCTTATTGTTTTGGTCTACGGAAGCTGCTACTTCCGTATCCCACCATGCATCTCCTTTCACTTTCCTATGCTTCTTAGAGCATCTACATACCTCTTTCGCTGTATCTACCATACTATCTTTCAATACTCTCCAGCATTCTACTATGTCAGATTCCGGCTGACTTGCCAATGTCAGCCGTTCACGGACACTCTCTGTATACTTTGCTCTTATACTCTCTTCTTGCACTTTTTCAATCTTTATTCTCTCAAGCCCTCCGAGGTGGACACGCTCAGCAGTAGGCTCTTGTATGCAGAATTTTACTTCGGAGGCGACTGTCTACCAGAATTAAATCTATCATGCTTCTCTGTTCATTCCTTCTCCATATCATCATATGGATGTCCTTATGTTAAAAAAATGTGTTTGACACAATAAGGTTTCTCTCCATACATACATCCGCAATGAGCCTACCTGCATCGTTCACTCTCTTATCACCAAATTGACCAAGCACGTCCTCGAAGTCTGGATTGCTTGGTCCCAACCCATCCATTCAAGTCTCCGCATACGATCACGCGTTCACTAGCTTCTGCCAAATCCAGAACTTCCCTAACATTATCCCAGAACTTCTCTAGATCCGATGCCACCGAAGAGCCTACGGGAGCATAAGCTGCGACCATGAAGACCCTGGACCCTGGACACCTTGTTTTATTCGGACCCATAGAAGTCTGGGATCGAACATTCCGTAGTTTTTCACAGCTGAAGCCAAGCAAGCGGACAGCAACACCCCCACTCCCATGCTGGCCCGATCGCTCTGCGGTGCACCAGACCACAGAGCTATTCCGCCACCAAACTTATAAATAAAATTTTAACTAAAACTTTAAATGTGAACAACCGTTGTTGTATTTAGAATCCCTATACGCCAGCGACCAAAGGATATAAATAAAAAATAAAAAAATTATAAACTAAAATTTTAAATGTAAAAGACCGTTGTTGTAATTAGAATCCCTATACGGCAGCGACCATCGTTCATATCGGGTACGGTTAGAGTAGGTACGCTTGAAGGAGATAAATTGCCGGCAATACACGAACAGTGGCACGACGGACAGACAAATTATTGTCGCCATGGGAGCACGAAATATCGTTCGGTACTGGCACGTCAGCCGCGACCTACCAGAAATGTATATCTGCACCCGCATCTGCAGGAAAACCAAAAGATTTCAACACATATCTGTACGGTACATTCGTACAGAAATCGCTAAACTGCATAACATTGCAATACATTTTACTGAACAATACTAGGGGGAATTAAGACTTAATGTTAACATAATAACAATGCTTACAAGATTTTTTTGCACGATGTATGTTATTTTATATTTAAAATATTTAGTAATAAAAATAATAATAATTTCTTTATTACCATAGAAATATAACATACATACATATTGTCGCGCCTTTTTCCCGTA
Source organism: Leucoma salicis (assembly GCA_948253155.1). Taxonomy (NCBI): domain Eukaryota; kingdom Metazoa; phylum Arthropoda; class Insecta; order Lepidoptera; family Erebidae; genus Leucoma; species Leucoma salicis. The sequence goes on along the minus strand of OX411812.1, from coordinate 11,617,839 downwards.
GGAGTAGGCAGAGACCACTTCTCTCTACTTGCTACGATCCTGACACCCATCTTTCTTTCTGGTTGTTCATAAAGCCATGCAGTGAATGGTGTTACAAAATAAAAACAAATAAAATAATAAACACTAAAGCATATGGGAATCTCCGTATCATGGAGAATACTTATGATCAGCTTTTTTGCATTATCATAGTGTCAGTTCTCGTAGGGATAACAATATATTATGAAAGGTTATATAAAAAAAATCACATTAGTAGTAATTACGGAAAAATTGACCGAACAGATTCTTAGGGCATATAATTTTGTATAATATAAATTAGATACCTATTATAGTATTATAGTTGTATATATTTAATAAAAATGTTACTAGTAACATTTTACTCATTTATTATCCTAGTAATATTATAAATATGAAAGATTCTCAAGATATTTGAATGTATGTCAATGAACAGCGCCTAAAAATTGAACGAACTGAATGAAACTAAATATATAAAATTATCTTATCCCAAAATACTAATAATTCCTGAATTTTTTTTGGTGAATATTATTAACTAAGTAATCCGATTTAAACGAAAATTTAAGTTTTTTATACATATATATAATAGCCTGGGTAAACACATATAATAATTTCAATCCCTATACATATACATGACTTGATGGATTCGAATTTCAAAGGCCACGCATATGAAATTGTAGGCAGAAGGTTTTGTATAAAAAGCATAGAACTCAAAATTAAACTAATTAATAATTTGTTTTTAAATTATTTTAAAAGTATTGTTTTTGTTTTTTTTTATTGTCAACGGTGCCAGACAAGGAAAAGCTCACGGGTAAGTGGTCACCGCCACTTATTTACCCTTGAATTTAATACCAAGAGCGCAGACAAGCTGATGTTTCCAGGAATAAAGTTCTCTCCCTAAACCTCGCCTCTACCACGATTTTTAGGTATGTGTGCTCGTAACGTGGTACGAAACCGAATTGGGACTATAAGATTTTAAGAAGCACAAGTCGTAGCACAGTGGAAGATTGAAGCGTAGAATATAGCCAGAGCTACATGTAAGCTCTAACGGTAGAAAATAGGGTTAAAAATGTATTGTATTAGACAAAAACAGTTTCAAGTAGTAAGGATGAATTCTACTACTAAGAGTTCGATGGTAAAAAAACGATGTTGGACCACCTCGAAACAATTTCTATGCACTATTGCAAGAAATATTATTAATAGTTAGTGGTTAAATAAGCACTTCAAAAATATAAAACATCATGTCTAAAATACGTGAATGTATCAGTTTCAATTCAATTCTATTGGCCTTTGTCAGTGACGTGGGTCTCTACAAAGTTTAATCTAAGTTTTCTATTATACATATCGACTCTTGGTTGGGCTATTCCATCTGATATTTATGGCGAAGTGTGCTTATATATCCTTGAAGGGTACAAATATGTTGTAGCTACTAGTCAATAATATAAAAATGTTTATTTTCTTTGCGAAGTTTAGGATAATCGTAAAAGTGACACTAGGCTCCAAACAATATAAAACCAAAAGCAATTTTAATATATAAAATTGATGTGTTACGATGTTCGTGCACCCTAATCTCTTAAACCATTTTAACCTATTAAATGAAATGTTTGATAGGTTTTAGTTTAAAAAATAAGATGACTTTGGACCCCATAACGTAACCTTTAATATAATTCATATAATTTTAAGGGCTGTTTATAGTAAAAAAGGATCTTTATTCATTTTTAAGTATTGTAAGTTTTTTATAGATGGAAATGTAAATAAACCTGTTAACAATTATAATAAAAAATGTATCGCAAGGTATTGTCGCCAGTGCAACGCCAGGTGCCTAATACCTACTAGTATACATATACCTTTTTTTTGTACTACTTATTACCCCACTATTGGACTTGAGTCCCCTCTCATCGTGAATGAGATTTAGGCTGTAGTTTACCAAGCTGTTCAAGTGCGGGTTGGCAGAATTTCCAAGCCGTCGGAAAAATCTCTCAGGCACGCAGGTTTCCTCATGATGTTTTCCGTCGCAGAGCAGTGTTACGTGATGATGTTTTGAAATTACTCGAAAAGTCAGAGTTGTGAGCCGTGTGAGGCAAGGATCTCGGAATGAGAAATCCATTAACTGTATTTGTAGTTTGGTTTGTAGTAACGCTAGGCTATCACTGAACTATCACTACTCCTATCTATACACTTAGGCGTATAATAACTTGTAAGCTTATTAAAAAGGAATTGAATTAAAAAGGAATTAAAGTAATTGGTTAAAATTCAATACTAATTACAATAATAATATTTACAAATAGGCTAATTCTAGGCATCGAAGAATTCCTCCGCGTCACCGTCATTGGATAACGTACTCAGAAGGCTGTAATAAATAAGTAATTTAGATAATATGCTATTAAATTAAAATCGTAAGTTCTATTGTATGTATGATATACTGTTTCAGCTTATCTCAAAATTCATTTAGGTTTTATCCAACAAAAGCACCTAAAATAAAATATTAAATCAGCCGTTCAACTAGCGACACAATGCTGGCCATTCATGATGAATATTTTTATGAAAAATTTAATACGCGTCCGTATATATGACCTACTCTCATAAATCAAGGACTTCCGGACGCCCTTTGAATTTCCGCGCGCCGATGATATACCGCGTCTGTGACAATGCCTGCTTTCGCCGTTTATACACCAATATTCTTTTTAACAAAGAATGACACTAATTGAACCGTGCCAACCTACTCATTTACATTTCACTCTGTAATTTACACCATTTTTGTATGTAATATAAAACCAGTTTTAAATAGCAGAGTCAACAGTTCTTGAAATATCAATTTTAAAACTTTGGGTGTCATATTAAAAATTGTAAGTAGCTTTTGTATGTATGTAAACCATATAATATACCGGGATATAAATTATACTATGTAATAGTGAAGATTATACACATTGTGCGTCAAATTTGAAAAATTAAAAAAGAATCCTTTCCACCGGGTTTTTTGCTATTGAATAAACATCCAAACAAATATAGAACAATATCGATCACTCTTTAACTCCTTTATTCTAAAAACACACATGTCAATAAAAATACACCCCCTATAAAACAAGCAATAAAAACGATGGAAGTTAAGTTCTTTGTTAAAAATATTGTTTGAATTATATAAGCTGTTCAATTATAGTAACAAACTAACATAGAAGGGAGTTTTCGCCGTACGTTAATTTTAGTTAATTATGAGTAATTAAAGTGTGAAGTTACTCGTCGTCTACCAATTAGTAAAAGTTTTAGACTTCGCTCCCACGTTTTCCTTCCATCTAAATCTAATTATTGTCTCTAACAATTACACTATCAAATTTATCTACCTTTTACACGTGAACGTAACAGTGCTCCTAAACTTAATTTGATTATGACCGAGTAAGTTTTATTATTATAATATTACTTTGATAATCACGGCAAGCGCGTCGTTTCAGCTCAAGCTGTTGGCTACGTGAAAACAGAGATCATAAAGTTACACACAGCAACTTGATAATTGAATTTAAAAATTTGAGTGTAGAGCAAAATAAATGTTATCTATAAATATACGGTACATTAAGTCTCATAGTATTTATAGTACCTATAATATTGTAATTATAATTACAATAAATAAGTCCCTTATTTATTGTAAAAAATATTATAAATGATGTTAGCTTTTATCTGTATATTTTTTTCATGTTTACTCAATGATTACGATTTAAATTTAAGTACAATAATAAATAAATAAATTTATTAAAAAGCTTAAATTTCGGGCGTTTTTTAGAATTTTTGTTTTATTTGTTGGTCCGTCAATAGTTTTAACTTTTAAACTCATTCATGATGTTGATTTTGATAAAACTTTATTTGATAGCTCTTGATTAGGCATACATATTTTATCTTACTACTGTACCAGGAACCAGAGATAAAACAAAAATAGTATATTTACTCGTAGTAAAGCCGCGATTAGAAGACAGTACTTATAATATACTATATGTGTGCACTCTAGTGGCCAGTTAGGTGCGCGGGAAGCTTTTCACGCGTACTTTGTGAATAATTTGCATTAGCGTGGCGAGCGAGCGCATGCCGGAGTTACGCTCGTGGGGATTTAGCCGGTAGCGTATATTGAGGGCAAAGGAGGTGGGGGTTAGTCAGGATTTAATGGTGAGCCTGCTCACTAGAGATATTCTCATCTCTAGTTACGATTTGCGGTTTTGCAAATTACAACGGCGTGAGGAAATATGATTAGCACTGGATGTACTAATACTACATATTAAATTTAAATATTCTACCCGAAATGCTTAATGTTTATAAGTATTTTCATTAAACGTCAGTTCTTCATTTTAGAGTATTAAAATTTCCATGATTTTCACCTTAATGCTGGCTACACAACCGTTTTGAATTCATTTATCGTTAATTCCGTTTTAAATAATATGTTTCAACATTTTGATAACTGAGTATTTTGCCCACCTTATTTTCATAAATTGCAGCATATTTTGGTGTATAAATTATGCAAATTGATTTTGACACAAGTCTCTGGCACGTTTAGGAGATAGGAGAGCTTCGTGATGCCATCCCATAAATATTCAGTTTACGGACACTCGACCTTATAGATGCGCTGATTTACACTAAACTGGTCCCGCTAAGACTGGAGGTTAATGAAGTTCTGTATTTTATAGCATAATATTGATAAATTTAGTGGTGATATTTTATATTCACACTAAAGAAAAGGTTACTTAATCCAACAGTAATGTTGAGTGATGTTTGAGGAAACAATTTCCTTTGGGTTTTTATGTTTTTAATAAAGAAAGTCTTAGACCTTTTATTCGCTGCCCTTTGGGTTGTAACTGCCTTCCATCACTTTTTTCACAGCCCTCTACTATTTAAGATCAAGAGAAAAGGGTATTTGGTATAAAACCATACAGTGCTCAATCTTTCGTAGCCCCTGGTTAGGAGATGTCTTAATTAAAAGGCAGTATTTAAAAATTGCTTTCAAACTCCGTTCCGGTCACTATCCATCGGCAAAGTATGCATTTCTGCTAAAAAAATGCACCTCACCCAAATGTGAGATATGTGATGTGGTGGAGGACGTGCATCATTTGTTAGTGAAGTGTGATAGGAACCGGGGGCATAGGGAAGCGTTGCTAAGAGAGTTTGGGCTGATTAGAAGCTATGTGGGTATTTTTCAATCCATTCTGGCAGAACCCACTCCAGTTGCTGCAAGAAGGGTATATGAGATGGTGGTTGCTTATCAGCAGCTCCTCCCTGCTACTTAGATTAGATTAGGTTAAGATTGTTTTTAGTTAAGAGTACAAAGGAACTGGCATATCCATGTCCGATAAAAGTCCCGAAATTAAATAAAGAATAAAAATAAATCTCTCAATTTTGCAGGCGTCCTAACAATTGTTTCTTTACCGAGCTGTGATAATAAAATGGAATAAAAGGAATTACTTTTTTAGTATTGTATTTTTTTTTAAAATGTGGATACCCGCACATCGTAAAATTCTCTTTTTTTTAGGAATTACTATTAAAAATTAAAATAAAAAATAGATGTTATGCCTAAATAGGCAGGAGAATAATAAGATAAATATCTAATATATAAAATTTTCGTGTAACAGTGCTTGTCACCATTCTCCTCCGAAACGGCTTGACCGATTCTTATAAAATTTTGTGTGTATATTCAGTAGGTCTGAGAATAAGATGAAATCTTTATTTTATACCACTAAGTGGCCAACCCAATTTTTTTTTTACCAAATTTTTTATTTTAATTATTTTATCGAATCATAATTAGCATTTAAGTTAGTTATTTTTTCTACGCTCGAAATTCCCTAAAAAATCTCTAGAAATAATTTATATGGCAAAACAACATTTGCCGGGTCAGCTAGTAATAAATGTAAAAGTTTGTATGTTTGTGTCTAAATAGATTTGGATGATTTTGACGCACAGGATAGCTATCCTGGATTAATAATAGTCTTATAGGATACTTTTTATCCCACAAAACTGTTAAGTTAAGTTCCTACAGGATCCGTCGAGTAAAGTACTTATACCATAGTGACCAAATTCTGAGGTCCACGCAGAGGAAGTCGCGAGCTGTGACTAGTTATTACATTAAAAAATGATAATCATTATGTATTCAAAATTACAATATCGATAAAATAATATATACCTAGGTCATAATAAATATGTAATCCGCCATTTTGTTGGCAGCCATATTAGTTTTGCATTTTTTTCATGGTGTACTCTATTCTACTAGTCAAGCTCCTTCATTTGATATACACATTGAAGGAGTTGTGAAAATAATAATGTAATCCTCCGTTTTGTAGCAGCGGATATCTTGGATTTCCAACTATACTGATTATATCAAATCATCAGAACATAAACAACAGTCATTTGAACTAAATGTTACAAAACCAAATATCAGATCAATTTTATTTGGCAACAGGAAGGGTGTCAATTTTTTACAAAGAACAAACAGGCCAAGCTGAATAAAATCGTTTAATAAAAATAATTGATGTGCCTCATCTGCTAGGCGTTCACTGAAGTAATGCAACATATAGTACCTACGAGTGGCCCGCCAACACAGGCGAAGAGACTCCACACGGCGGGTTTCTTTAGTGGGTGAGGGACCCACACTACCCTGTGCGTTGCCCCGAACAACGGGGTTTGCGGTTAATATTTTTACAGCCTTACAAAAAAAAAGGCGTTCTATGGCTGTGTTAGTTTTTTTTTATTATAAAATATCGATTTTAAAATATAACAATCAGCTGTTAAGTGTATTTATCCGCTTAACAGGCGGTAATTGGCAGACCTTTTGTCTGAAATTACTTATATTCATATATTCTATTTATATCTACTTACCTACTTCTATTACGACTTTTGTTCCCTACGAATGGCATATATACAAACCTTCTTTAAATTAAGTGACTCCATTCATCCAGACTTCAAATACCAACGTTCCAGCTGTGTAGGAACTTAAAAGCTTTGTACGTGACTGCAGAAAAAGATCAGGCAGTATGTGATTAACTGCTAAAGACGGTATGGCACTTCAATCCGTTAGCTCAACATGGCTTTATAGGTATGACATAACAAAATATATTTAAAACGAACATCAACAAAATATATTGGAATGGTTTATCATATTTTATTAGATGCTGTTTTAGGTATTTTAGCACCAGTACCTAATATTTTTATTTCACCTGATGATGCAATAAAAATACATATTTGTTTGCACTGATAAAATTCTAAGAATTTCCTGCAGAAAACATAAAGAAAAAAACATACTCCAAAAAAAAAACTACAAACTAAAAAAAATCTCAAAATTAAAAGCAAATTTCATAAAATATTTTCATGAATTGAAAACAGGGTTTTTTCAAGAGGAGAAAAACTCGGTACAGTACCCTATATACAGCAATTCATCAGCAAGTGTTTCCGGTACGGTGGTCAAACCAGCCTCCACCCGTTTCTCAGATTCGTGTCAAACAGGAGGATAGGTTCGGTTTTTTGTTGGCTACGGAACCCTAAAAACAGATAAACTCAAATTATTGTATTGTCATAAGTCCTTGATAAACGTGCAAAGTTTTGATTTAAGCTGACATTTCGAAGTGGGCCAGAATAATGTTCAAAGATTCCGTTACATAGATGTAGGATCGGCGAAGGTAATCTTCTTCTAAGCCATTCTAGTCAGAGTCTAGGTCATGGTTGCGTAGATGGGTCTTCATTTGGAGAGGGACTCTGGTGGACTTTACGATGTTACGCCATTTTTGCCTATTGACGGCGTTGCGAGAACGTTGGATATAGACGCCTCCGTAGCTTTTTTAATTAAGTCGAGCTTTTCGACATTGAAGTTATTTAAGAAAAAAAAAAACACTGTGTTAAGCCACAGGTCTCTGAAATGAAAAAAAAAATTTTGGAATTTGTCAGTTTGGTTATTCGCACATCGTGCAAAAACTACTAAACGAACAAAGATTCTCCGCAGAGATCGCATTTCAACCGCATTAATTTTAATCTCATGCTCCTTTTTGCATACCCAACTCTTGCTTCCATATAATAACGTTGGGATAAGCACTGCGTTGTGTATTATATGCCGTGTGGGGCCGGCTTTAGAATTGCCAGACCCCTCTCCACCCATGGGAGTCGTAAGAGCCGACTGAGGGAATACCAGGGGGAGTGGGCAGCAGCACTCCCTCGAGTATTAACAACATCCACTGCGATCGCCAACCCGCCTGCCAAGCGTGGCGATTACGGCACTAACCCCCATTCTTGGGGAGGCCTATGTCCAGCAGTGGACGTTAAAAGGCTGATGGATGGATGGATGTGTATTGCGACACGTGCCTTCTGCTTGAGGTGATGACTGCCGAGAAATTGCTCCGTACACTCTATTTACCGCATTTACTCTTCTCTCTATATTAGTGGTGTACCTTTCATTCCGACTGAATCCACATCTAAGATATACATATTCATCCACTTGTAGTACACCATTGCCAATAGGCAATGGTGTGCTACAAGTGGATTATTTTGCTACAAGTGGATTATTTTGGTTTTTCTCACATTCACACGTAGGCCCTACGAATTCCCACATTCATTTCATTCGAAAATCCAGATATATGATAAACATTCCAGCTGATAGAACGAAGCTCTGTTTAAGGCCGATATTTACATTAAGCCAGTTCGACATTCCATCATCCAGCCACACACAAGTTCTACAGTCCATGTAGGTAGACTGCACCGTACTCTCAGTAGGCTTTTTTTAATGTCTACCTACGGTCTACCTTAATATCCTACTCTGGCAAAATGCCCCAAAGTTCCTTTCGTACAACTGTGTCAAATGCTTACACCAAATCCACAAAACTGCAGATAGCCCTCTGGCCTTTTTATTTATTAAGGTGGGAAAAAATGTCCCTAGCCGCACACCCCGTCGGGGTAACGAACAGGGTAGTGTGGGGTGCCCACCAAAGTGTGCATGGAAAATACTTGATCCATACATCCCTTTCCACACCTGAAACCACAAGGAGGCCTCACACATAAATTCATCAGACACCATCCTCATTCTCCTTTCAATAATCTTACCATATACTTTAGCTGCCAAACTGGTCAAGCTTATGGCTCTGTAGTTTGCACAGTCATCATATCGTGAACCATTTTTTTTAAATAAAGGCACGATGTCTGTCCTTCTTCAGTCCTTGGGGACCATTCCTGAGCTCCAACATAAATTGAGAAGCACCAGGAAATATTCCCAGACACATAAGCCCCCATTTCAATAAATATAGAGAGAATTAATTACCGTCCATTAAATACTGAATACTTTTTAATAAAAGAAAATCTGTCCATAAAATATATATTACGCCTATTTTTATGAAAATGTATGTTTCATTTTAACAAAATTCCTACTTTGAAATTATTTATTAATTATGATATTTTAAACACAAAGTGAAAAATGTGAAATCGAAAATAACTGTCACGAGCAGGATTTGAACTTGCATCTCCTGGATACTGTCCAGATGCTTTGCCAATTCAGCCATCGTGACAATTGCTCCTGACTGTTAATTTCGATAACACATTCATACTTAACGTCTTTGGGTGACGCCGAATTCGATTTCACATTTTTCACTTTGTGTTTAATATATAGTGCTAAGCATGTCAAATGCTAAAAATATATATAAAAATATCTAAATAATTATGATATTATTAAATAAGTTTTATTTAATTATGATATTAATAAATAAGTTCTAAGTTATATGAAATATATATTATGTATTTGTGTTATTTCATTATTATATATATTACTTCAGAAGAGAATCGACGGAGTACTTATTTTTAAAAGTTACTAAGTTTCTTATGATGTGTAGTTTATCCTATAAGCTCGTATCTTGACAAGAAATCATTTCAGTTGATTATCTGCGAAGCTAATTAATGTAACGAGTACACAAGTTCACGACTTAACTATTCAGTAATTTATGCTTAGGTACAAGCCATTATGCCCCAAACAGTATCCGTATTGAGCGCAACTCAGAATTTTGATTAAGCACAAACTAGATTATAAGATTGGGGTAAGTTTATATTTGGTGAATATTTAACCTGTCGAAATTGCTTATGTGAATGGAGGATGAGTTTGGGATCATCGAACAAATCACATTTTTCCAAATCATTATATTTATCTTCAAAAACACTGTCATTTGCACCATGCAAACTGTCCAAGGCTAAATTCATATGTAACGCGCATTAACGCACGTCAACGTGTGATAAAATTTAAAGAGAGTTCATTTATGATGAGTGCTAACGCTCGTTGCGAGAGTACTCGTCACTACTCGTTTTCCTTCCATCGCTGGCCTTTTTCCTACTTCGTCTATTAGTAGGTCGATAGCAATATGGATAGTCGATAGCACTCATTTTAATGCAAAAACAATATAATTACAAAAAATATTAGGATTGCAAGAAAAAGTACGTATAATGACAAAAGAATGAGCGTAAACGAAAAAAACGTGCGTCGACGTGCGATCGCCTGCGTCTAGAGACTTTTTCTCTGAACGCGCGCGCTTATATAATCATAATCGGTTGTTAGGTAAATATCAGGATGACAAGAGGCGTGATTTGATAACGCGCGACAAAATATTGCCATCTAAACATGTCATAGTCTAAAGGTATTGCTTTGGAAAAGTATAATGTATTTGTTTTAGAACAATTGAATAATGGTAGTGAACTGTGTGACAAGCAGTGACAAGAGCTAAAACGCCACGCTTAAAGAGTCAAAGTGTTTAATCCTCCTGCAAAGATATCCGCAAAATATTTGCTCACTGGGAACATAACCTACGGTGTAAATTGAGCCTATTTCTTAAACTACTAAACAGTTAATAGTGTTTGGCTGAAACTTGCCAGTTACTTATTTGCTCGCCACGATCGTTTAGAAGTTATGACGTAACTTCTGTATGTGTTACCTTCAGCAAGTTTGCTTCAACTATGCAAATTATGATACAAATCCGCCGTGTGTGTTGCTTTTTGGGATTCGTATAGAGAAAGTTTTAAGCTGTTCTATTATATAATGTACGTTACAAGAAAGTTAAGTAGATAAAACTCCTACAATTATAGCAAAGTGGTGCCAAAAACTGCCTCAGTGGTGTAGCGGTAGTGTATGCGACTGCTAATCATGAGGTCTCGGGTTTGATTCCTGGTTCGGGCATTTATCGAGCTTTTTCCTATAAAGAAAAAATCTCAGTAGCAGCCCGGCGTTTGGAAATGTGTCCAGTAGACGTCAATAGTCCATCCATCCATCAGCCTTTCGACGTCCACTGCTGGACATAGGCCTCCCCAAATTGGGGGTATAGTGCCGTAATCGCCACGCTTGGCAGGCGGGTTGGCGATCGCAGTGGATGTTGTTAATACGTTACTCGAGGAAGTGCTGCTGCCCACTCCCCCCGGTATTCCCTCAGTCGGCTCTTACGACTCCCATGGGTGGAGAGGGGTGGGACAATTCTAAAGCCGGCCCCACACGGCCTAGACGTCAATAGGCTCGCCCCATATTACGTGGGACTTAAACATAGCTGGCGAGTCGTGGGTGTGTAATGTATTAGCAAAGTGTAACGTAAATGTTATGCCGTACTTATCTGGACAATGATTTTCTTAAAAACAAGCATACCACCTGTAGGTAAGTTTTCACCGTATCCTATAGACGCTAGCAACACCAGAGGCATCATTCGCGCCTTGCCATCTCTAAGGATAGAAGAGGAAGGATAATAAGGAAAGGATCGGAAAGTTACTAAGGAGAGGATAAGAATGATATTAAGGAGAAGATAGGAAAGGGTTTGGGTTTCCGTCGCTCAATGTGGTAAAAACAAGTGAACTTCAGCGTTAGCTTGTTTACTTAAGTTAAATAGTTTAAATATACTGGGTGTAAATGAGATCACACCGATAACTTCAGGCAAAGTTGTCGTTGTTGGTTTCAATCCATTATAGTTTTTGGAGTAATTGGTTTATTACCTAAAATCAAACGAATCTAATTCGATTTAAATAGAACAATATAACGATTTTATCTCGCATTTAAATTAAAAAAAATATAGAATACTTGCAATTTTCATGAAAACACCGATGCAAATTTCCACCACCTGGGGGTTCAAAATCGAGTACCGGACCCTTGGTGTCAACTATCGGTACTATGTCATTTACATCCTATAGATTTATTGAATTGCAATATATGTATATGAATGTAATTGTATTTGTGACCTCTTAAAGTATTCACTTGAATAATATCATGTTTAAATGTAAAAAAAAATATGACCGACAAGAAAATTACAGTTAAATTTTTTACCATCTAATTGTTGACCTACATTCATCATAATTAACGCTGGACTATAACCACCGAATGTTTGTTTAGGACATATTAGTAATACATATATTTACATAATAAGTACACTTTATTTTATAAAATTATTCTATTATTAGATACATATAAAAGGATTGTTTTATCATCAGCACAAACGATTCACTCAACCGCAACAAAAAGAACTTCAAATGATTTTTCTACTAATTTCCATGTTTCATTTGTTTTGTTTTGTGTGTTAATTGCGAATTTTGCGCTAACATAAAGAATAAAAAGTCAGTATTTTCTTGTATACTAGTATTAATCTACTATGGCCTAAATCCCTCTCATTAGAAGAGGAGGCAGCGCCCATTTATGCAAAAGTAATGGGTTGTGAAAAAAGACCATTTCCTGCATGCATTTTAACTTTTCCTGCATCAGCACTTAGAATGCATTAATATATTTAAATATAAAATATATTCACGAAAGATGCATTTTTTTATTTATTTTATGTTAAGGATTCTTTGTCCGTGTGGTTGGGCCCGGTATCAAGTGGGAGCACTTACTTGCTATCAGACCCGAGCAGATTGGTACCTCTATCTCCCGTGTGACAGGCCATGAAGCACATCGGTGTGTTTTATAAGATAGCCGTTAATTCGTTCTTTTCATATACATATATCTGTGAAATTAAACAGTGAGCAGCGGCTTGACAATACTCTCGGTATAGTTGAGTCAATGAGCGACGGTTACCATTTTTCATTAGGTGCACGGCCCACCTGATCACTTACCATCAAGTGGGTCATGGACTCCCTATCCACATCATCAGTGGAGTTTTGCAACATCAGGGGTCTTCACAGTAATCTCGACGCCGTCCATCACCATCTCGAGACGGCGCGGCCTTCCTTGCTCTTTTTAACGGAGACGCAGATAGGCGCTCCGGACGATATTTCGTCGATATTTTTATTTTTTAAATACCCCGGCTACGAACTGGAGCATTCCTTCCATCGTAAAGCCGGGGTGTGCATATTCGTTCGGAGTGATGTCTGCTGTAACCGCCTTCGGGGCCTCGAACATGGCGAACTGTCCATTTTATGGCTACGCGTAGAATATGGTGGAACAGACCGCATCTACGCGTGCCTTTACAGATCCCATGGCAGTGATTCGGAGTCAACTCACCTTTTCGAGAACGTCGGAACAGGGAATAGACAAAATATTGGAGCAGTTTCCATCTGCAGAGGTGGTGGTCCTTGGTGACTTCAATGCTCACCACAAACAGTGGCTTGGGTCCCGGACCACTGACCTCCCGGGTCGACGACTCTTCAATATGGCTTCGGCCTATGGTCTCTCTCAACTGGTAACACAGCCTACCCGTGTCCCAGATATTGAGAGTCATGAGCCCTCCTTGTTGGACCTTCTGCTGACTAAAAATCCACACGGATACCGGGTGGTGGTTGGTGCTCCTTTAGGATCATCCGATCACTGCCTGGTCCGCTCCACCGCCCCTATTGCGAGACCAATCGTTTTCCAGCGAATGAGTCTCGTAGAGTCTGGCAGTATAAGTCAGCAGATTGGGATGGACTTCGCGAGTTCTTCGCGTCCTACCCTTGGAAGCAGCTATGCTTCTCCTCTAGGGACCCTGACGTCTGTGCGGACTGCATCACGGAAACGGTGATTATGGGGATGGAATCATTCATACCCAGCACCAAAATACCGGCTGGCGGTCGCAGCCGTCCATGGTTTAACAAAGCCGGACGCCGGAGCGGCCACACCACCCACCATCCCTCGGTGTGAAAGCTCCATGCCTGAAATACGCATTACGCAACGTGCGGTCAGGCGGGAGCTGCTGCTGCTGGACGTCCATAAGTCGAGTGGGCCGGATGGCATCCCTGCGGTGGTTCTTTGAACGTGCGCCCCTGAGTTGAAAATTTTGGAAATAATAATGAGGGTGCTGCGTAGAAAAAAAAACTAATCTCCACATGGACAGAGTCGTGGGTAGCAGCTACTTAATTATATAATTCTAGCATAAGTATTGAAACAGTCCTAAAATTTTAGATGTAAATACATGTAGGTACAAGTACTGATCTTGTATAAAGTCAAGATATGTAAGGTAGTATTAAAAATTCAGTAGTAGCACAGCAGCGGCTGTTTAAAATTTCAAGAGAGGAACACGGGTGGTTCTGCTAAAGTATCATGAGTTCATAAATTAGTTACTTTACAAGGGAAAGGTCACGTCCCCATAGCACCGGTCTCGTGTATAATTTTCATTTAAATACGAGCAGCCACAGGTCCTTGCTGTAAATCACCTCCGTTGCCCTTTGAGTATGTGCCTGTACCGACACTGTGAACCTCGCGATCCGACCACCCGCACTCTCCTGCCACCGTACAACAACAGCCGCAGGTTCCCCGCAACAATGTAAAGACATTTCCATTGTTCCGTAATAGGGCATTGTTTGTGACGTAAATTTTACTGCTGAATATGCAAATTTCGTTTTGCCACGACCTCCACCAAGAATTATTGCAAAAGTTTTGTCGAAAAATTAAAATCACGAATCGTGAACAAGTTTTTAATAACTATTGTAATAGCTACCAGTAAATTATGTATACGGTAACAGTAAAAAAAAAACACCGCTTATGTTTGTGGTTGTAGTACACATAATTAGAACATTTAAAAATCACAAAGTCGCGGTTCGTAATTTAAAATGCCAAAATGTAAGTACTCGTATTTACAGACGTACTTACATTTTTTTTTTATTATTTGGGATTTTAGCCATACATTGACTATATAACCATAGCACTCAGTGCAGTTTAATGAATTAGATAACTTCATCAGGTGTTTGAACTTATTTGTCGGAATGTGCCTGGAACGTACTCTGAGCAGTGTGACAATTAGCTTCCTAGATAAATTAGTTTCATTAAACCACGGGTAGCGAGGCAGTTCAAAATGGATCGTTTTAAACCACTAACGTTGTTATGCAATAAGATATCTTATCTTTCCATTGATTTTGAACCTATACTATTGCAGTATAGGTTCATAGCTCTGCATTTTTTAACATAAATGACAAATCTATTTCTGAATCACTAGAATTATGATTAAAATTTCAGTCTGTATACCTATATAATTTAAGTGCTATTCCTTTTACAATTTGAAGTTGTTAATTGATGGCACTTAATGAATATAAGGTTTAGTAATTAGTTCAAATGTGGTCTACATTTAACGGGATAACGATATAATAATAATAAATTTATATAAAAATACTACTCCCTTGCTTTCAACTTCATCACCTCTTAACTGCACCATAAATAACTATATAAAACTCATTACGAGGAAATAAGAAACTTCATTATACATTAAAAGGACTGCAAGACCTCTTTATCCTTAAATAAACCCGCTTTTTCAGATTTGCCTTTGGAAGTGCGCCTCGGGGTGTTAATATTTAAGGCTATACGATGTGTTGGCTGCTCTAATGTGCTATTAGCTCCGCAACCACATGTTTGACTCGGCGGAAGTGAAACCGCAGCCGCTTCGTTCCGTACCAACATCACCGCGCCGATGCTTGCATACTAGTATTTTAAATACGCCTTTCGTAAGGTAGTACTTCAGTTTTAAAAGTCAAAGCAACAAAAACAAAAAATTAAAGTAGTTTTGTAATCCATTTGTTTTACAAGATTCTTAAGTTGATTTCAAAAAGAACAAAAGCTCAATTTACAGGAGAGAAAAAAAAAACTTCAAAACAAAACTACTTCCCACGTTAATACCTACGTACAATATTTTTGATGTGAAATATCTAATGCGGAGGGAGTGTAAAATCGGCTGTTAGCGTGGCGACGCTTTTATTTTACATGTCCCGTTCAAATCTTGCAAGTTAAGTTTGACACACTTCCCGGTTTCCGATTGAGCTGAAATTTTACAAGCATGTCTATATCGCGTGACTATGCAATATTATGATAACTTGGAGCTGATCTGATGATGGAGCTGGAAGGTGGACATAGGAACTCTATAATAAAACGGCGCAACCTCATCGAGTTTGGGCTCGTATGATTCGTCTTGCCGAGTACTTTGGGTCTAGATGATATCCAGGGACTGATGATGAAGCTGGAAGGTTGCCACAGTAACTCTATAATGAAATGACGCAACCCCGTCGAGTTTAGACACTTTTGATTCGTCTTGATGAGTACCTACTTTGTCTTTAGATGGTATCCAGGATCTGATCATGGAGCTGGAACGTGGCCATGTGAAACTCTGTAATTATTTAATTAGTTGCACCATTTGGTGCAACTCCATCGAGTTAGGGCTCGTTTGAAATGTCTTGACTAGTACTTCAGTCCTAGATGATATCCAGGGTCTGATGATGGAGCTGGAAGATGACCACAGTAACTCTATAATGAAACGACGCAACCCCATCGACTGTAGAATCATTTTATTCGTCTTGACGAGTACTTTGTCTTTAGATGGTATCCAGGGTCTGATGATGGAGACTAGAAGGTGTCCATAGGAACTCCGTTATAAAATTACATAAATCCATCGAGTTTTGGTTCGTATGATTTGTCTTGACGAGTACTTTTTCTCTAGATTGTATCCAGGGTCTGATGATGGAGTTAGAAGGTGGCCACAATAACTCTGTAATGAAACAACGCAACCCTATCGAGCTTATACTCGTTTGATTCGTCTTGAGGAGTAGTTTGTCAAGTTAAGATCATTTTATTTCTACAAAATAATTTCTATGTTTTCACATCTGCTAGACGTCCCGCGACGTCTATTTTTTTTAAATTATCTTTTTATATTCTGAGTACCAGGACTAGGCACTTTTATTTTATCTCTAACACCCAAATTAAGATTAAAATTGCATTATGGGTACCAGAACTGTCGCATGAAATATGACTAGTCGTGCTTTGGCTCTATTAATTAGTAGAAGCTGTTTACAATATTTAGATATTTTTATATATATTTTTAGCATTTGACATGCTTAGCACTATACTTTAAACACAAAGTGAAAAATGTGAAATCGAAAATAACAGTCAGGAGCAGGATTTGAACCTGCATCTTCTGGATACCGTCCAGATGCTTTACCAATTCAGCCATCCTGACAATTGCTCCTGACTGCTAACTGCTGACAGATGATTTACCAATTCTGGACGGTATCCAGAAGATGCAGGTTCAAATCCTGCTCCTGACTGTTATTTTCGATTTCACATTTTTCACTTTGTGTTTAATGTATAGCATGTCAAATGCTAAAAATATATATACATATTACGTAATATTCTATAAGTTCATTTTTATTTGCTTCGTGATGAGTTTTAATGAAGACTGAATATATGGCTTCATTGCTATACTCAAATGATATCTGATAATCCATAGGATAATATAAATTTCTATTTTTCTGAAATGTCTAAACCCAAAGTCGGTTCAGGCAGAGTTGTTGAGATTTTTCGTAAAAAAAAAAGGAAAAATTCTCAATAGTAGCCCCTAGTTTGGAAATGTGCCCGGTAGACGTCAATAGGCTCGCGCCCTTTTACGTGGGACTTAAACATAGCTGACGAATCGTAGGTGTGTAATACACCTATGCCTACCCCTTCAGGGAATATAGGCGTGATGCTATGTTTTTATCGTAAATCCAACACGTAATAATAATAACAGGAAAAGGTCATGTGCCAATTACGGCCTGTTAGTGGACATAATGTTTATAATATTTAAAATTAATATCATAATTTATAAAATCTGTCAGTGGTTTTCTTTTCTTGATAGAACTTCAGAAAAAAATTGTGGTTTAAAAAGCTATTATTTTGAATTTATACTTTATCGTAAAGGTGATTGGTAGATTATTGTTATCTGTTGACAACCAAAGAGGATATAACCCCTACGCTGAATTGATAACATTAAAAACTCTGGTACTATTATATTACAAAACAATATTGCATAGTTATTTCTTAAATAATTTCGTAAGAACAGTAATATGCCTATAAAATTAAATATTTTTACAATTATTTGGTAAAAACCGATATTATTTCTAATAAAGTATAGAAATTATGATTCAAAATATTGGCAAAACATTTTACATCTGTCATGTCATTCCAAAGAGTATGTGCTATTCCACTATGTTATTGTTGTGTAACGTGAATATTGTATTGTGATTTTATGAATGTAAGTTATATTGTTAGTGTTTTAAGCCTCATTATTTGTTTATATATGTAGATATTATTTTATTTATCATGTAGACATTGATTTATTTATAATAATGGTGTTATTTTTAGGTATTTCCATATCCATCTTAGATGTCTTTTATCCCATAATCCAAAAGTTTTAGTGTGAAAAGAAATACACAGAGCAAAAGGGTAGTCATTTATCCTCAAAATAAATATTGTTTTATGTATGTCCTTTCCAGGCCATAAATGTATGGGCATTTGGGACATCTCCTTTGAAAACAGTTACTGAGTATAAATAAAAACTGTTTTTTTTTTTTCATATACCTATTTATACTAAGTTTGTTATATCGGTTTTATTGTATCTATTTTTATTAGACACAATGTCGTATTTCATGGATTTTAGAAATTTCAAAGCTTAATTAAAGAAAATGGATGGAGAACGTTTCCATAGGTGAGTAATTTTTTTTTCAGGATAAATCTTGAGAATTGTAATTGTATTCCATACCATTAGGTGAATACGATAGCTTAGCGGTCACAACACTTCCCCGGATTGTATGGGACGCAGGTTCAAATATTGCTTGCAGTAAAACTCTATTTTTGCACATAAAAAATAGGGGATTGAATATAAAACGTAGTAACGTTATCGATGACGAAGTCGCGGGAACACATCTGGACAATAAATAATTCATCAATAAAATTGACTGCACCGATGGCGGAGTGGTTTAGATACCGGCCTCCCGCCCGAGTGTTGTGGGTTCGTTTCCCACACAGGACAAGTCTTTCTGTGATCCACAAATGGTTGTTTGAACCTTATTACTTTGTGTCCGTGAAATTGTATGTTTGTAAAGTCCCCCGCGATACAAGGATTACTTCTTAGTGCAGGGTTTGGCATTAAAAAAAAAACTTACTAAATCTTACAATTATTTCCAACAGCACCTTCTACACATTAACCGAGCAATGTGTATTGGACAAAATATAGTTAAACTATATTGTATTAACCTACCCCGCAAAGGAAATGGCGTGATGATAAGTTAGTAAGTTAGTTAGTTTATATTGTATTATAAGTAATAGCGTTGGACAAACAAGCCTGGACCTAGGCTAAACCGATAAATCCGTACAAATAAATGGCATGCACATCGTTATAATAAAATACAGACAATGTAGACAAAGTTACGATGCTACGCTGATAGTCAATTTCAATATTATTACGGTCACGTTCGACTAATATTTGACTGCCCTAAATTGCATAATACTGAACCACACCTATGTGAGTTTATAACCGACATTTAACATCGATTTAAGTGTATATTATATAATGGTTATTTTGATTTTGCATTCACTGTTTATTTTTTGAAATACATAGATTAGTTATATATTAGACGATGTTATCGGGATACAATTACGTTAGATGATAACGTGACTTGCGTGGTGATTTAGATTTTACCTCAAAAAGCTAATAGACCAATTTGTATTGATACCTTGGGGTAGTGAATTAATAATAATTTGAGTATAGATGTAATCGTAGCTGGTGGTGAAAATAAAAATATGTTAATTAGATAACGCCTATTTTTATTTATTTAATTGTGATAGCGCCTATTTTTATTATTTGGGTCATTAGATATATATCAGCGTTCAATTTCCTGTTATGAAGGAAAAATCACGTTTTCTGTTATGTAAAGTGATTTTGATCTACAAAATAAAAATATTAAAAAGAAATAAAGTAATAAAACAGAAGATAATGACACTCGACGTGCTAACGACTTCCTGTTCGTGTAATAAAATGATATACTATGAAAGGAATTCTATTATCTTTTGAATACTGACAACAGGTTTAGTACTTGTCAATGTTTGTTGAGAATCAACAGATTTTCTGTCTGATAGGTTGAAAACGTTATAATTTAGTCTAGATACCAATGGGAAATGAGTAAACGTCGCGTCACTTGCACAACGCACGCGTCTCTGTCGATAAAAACTGGTGCAAAAAAAGTAAAGTCATCTAGCGATATATTTCGGAGATTTTAATATAAGTTTGGACTGCCTCGGTGGTGCAGCGGTAGTGTATGCGACTGCTAATCATGAGGTCTCGGGTTCGATCCCCGAGTCGGGCAAAGTTATTGAGCATTTTCGTAAAAAGAAAAATTCTCAGTAGCAGCCCGGAGTTTGGAAATGTGCCCGGTAGACGACAATAGGCTCGCCCCCTATTACGTGGGACCTAAACATAGCTGGCAAATTGTGGGTGTGTAATGCACCTCTGCCTACCCCTTCGAGGAATACAGGCGTGACACTATGTTTAATATAAGTTTATATTGCTAGCTCACTAGTAAAACCAAGGATTACAAGACAGTAGTATGGAACTCGGCTCTTTGAGATTTTTTGAAATTATGTGGGTTTGTATACATATTCAGAAAATCTGCATGCATTAAAGATTTTATCATCTGCCAACCTGCATGACGCCAGTGTGTGATATTGTAAACTATCCATCCATCCATCCATCAGCCTTTCAACGTCCACTGCTAGACATAGGCCTCCCCAAGAGAACGTCACAACGGGCGGTCCTGTCACGGGGGATAATGCCGTAATCGCCACGCTTGGCAGGCGGGTTGGCGATCGCAGTGGATGTTGTTAATACTCGAGGGAGTGCTGCTGCCCACTCCCCCGGTATTTCCTCAGTCAGCTCTTATGACTCTCGTGGGTAGAGAGGGGTGGGACAATTCTAAAACCGGCCCCACACGGCCAACTGTAAACTATAAATGCGCTCAATTTCTTGTTCTTAATCCATGTTGGCATTTTTTTGCTTATTACATATTTATCTATATAGTATAACTAGTGACCCGCCCTCACGTCACACAGGTGCCATTTAATATCTCCAGAAGCTTTAAGGACCTACAAGTCTTTACAACATTATTTTACCTATCTCTTAAAATTTAAGCAGCATTAATATATTAAACACAAAGTGAAAAATGTGAAATCGAAAATAACAGTCAGGAGCAGGATCCTGCTCCTGACTGTTATTTTCGATTTCACATTTTTCACTTTGTGTTTAATGTATAGTGCTAAGCATGTCAAATGCTAAAAATATATATAAAAATATCTAAGCATTAATATATATTCACACGACTTGATTTTTTCAAAGTTCAAAAAATATTTTGCATGTACATACAACACAAAATATAAATCTTCCTGCGTAAGTCATCTAAATGAAAGTGAAAAAGTTTCAAAATCCTTTGCGCGGTTTTGTAGAAGTTAGAGTAGAACAGGTAGACGAGGACTTTAATATGCTGTTTGTATTACTAGATATTTAGATAAAATTGTAACAATGACTACTATAGATATTTAAAAAAATAACTGCTTATTGCTATTTTTTATATTACTGCAATATCTATTTTATATTGTTACTAGCTGACCCGGCAAACGTTGTTTTGCCATGTATATTTTCTAGGAAACATTTTTTTAGTTCAATAAAAATAACTATCTACTATAAGTGTGCGGGGATTTACTTATAATCGAAAGCGTTGTAGACAATGAAAGTATGTAGTACTGTAGTACTTTATTCCCAAATAATTTTTTATTGAGTGTAAAAACATATTTATTAAAATTGTCTTCAAATAAATTCAATTATTAATAATTAATAAATCCTTCTATCAGTGTATTGGTGAAAAACAGTGAATTAATATTGTATTCGTTTGCTTATTATTTGACTTAATTTTCACAATAATAAAACAGGTATATTTATTAAACACGTACAGTAATTCTAAAAAAAATTAGGGGTGGACTATCCTTAACATTTAGAGGGATGAAAAATAGATATTGTCCGATTCTCAGACCTACCCAATATGCACACAAAATTTCATGAGAATCGGTAAAGCCGTTTCGGAGGAGTTCAACCACAAACACTGCGACACGAGAATTGTATATAGGTATTAGATTAACTTTATCGAAAATTTGGGATATAACTAAAAAACTGGCTTTTGCCTACGGCAGAGCCGCGGTCTCTAGCCCTGGTCCATATAATAATAGTGGGATTATTATTAATCCCGTCCATCCATCCATCCATCAGCCTTTCATCGTCCACTGCTGGGCATGGGCCTCCCCAAAATGGGGGTTTTACCATAATCGCCACAGGAAACAAGGCATGCCGGCCTGAGAGATTTTCTCGAGGGCTTTTAAAGTCTGCCAACCCATATTGGGTCAGCATGGTGGACTATGGTCTAATCCTCCTTACCATGAGAGGAGACCTGTGTCCAAGAGCGGGACAGAAAAAGGATTAAAAAAAAATTAATTAAAAATCTTGACATCTTGACTACGTGAAGTTACAACTTGAAGCCATCAAGGCTTCAAGTTGTAACTTCACGTACCTAGTGGTACAAAATCTTGAGGGACGCGCCCTATTTGTCCCTTTATTATGTGATAAAATTTATGTTGGGTAAGTTCAGTTGCTTTTATACATAGCATAAGTTGCTATCCTTATTTACCTGTATGTCCGCTTTCTTCTTCTAAATTACGCAATGAATTCTAAAATGGTTGTCAATGTCGTTATACAACTTTTTATACATTTTTATTGCTAATAGTGGCAGACGAGCCGCGGCCCACCTGATGCTTAGAGAAAACCGTCACTCATGGACTCACCTATACTAAGAGTATTGTCAAGCCCAACATTTCAGTTCGCGTATATAAAATGGCCGTGTGGGGTCGGCTTTAGAATTGTCCTACCCCTCTCCACCTATGGGAGTCGTAAGAGCCGACTGAGAGAATACCGGGGGAGTGGGCAGCAGCACTCCTTCGAGTATTAACAACATCCACTGCGATCGCCAACCCGCCTGCTAAGCGTTGTGATTTCGGCACTATCCCCCATTCTTGGGGAGGCCTATGTCTAGCAGTGAACGTTAAAAGGCGGATGGATGGATAGATGAATATAAAATGAATGAATGAACGACTATGTCCCGCTGCAACCAAAACAAAATTCAGATGCTTCATGGTCATACGGGAGACGATAGTATCGACTTGCTCGGACCCGATAACAAGCGAGTAGATACTTGCTCTTATTAATACCCAGCGGGCAATTTAATTTATTTTATGCTAATTTATATTTTTTTAGTAGAAAATATAATGTTTTTTAATTTATGGTATACGCTGGCTACTGACATCATGTTCATAGCAGGCAATCCAACGTTCGGCAAGACAATGTTTGCTAGTTAAGGGTAGTTGTAGCAAATATGAGAAGCATTAGCATTACCTATATCTGTGTAGCTCAGCTGCTACGTCATCTTTTAAAATAATATTAAACAAAGGCTGTAAGCAAAATGTGTCCACAGTCGAAATTGACACTGACGTAGCCGTAACTGCAAATAGTCGACATCGCACGCTATTCACAGTCACAAACAAGCTAAAATTATCTGTATACTGGCGCAGATTTAAAGAAGTACATTTGGGTACTTCGTAAAACCCGACTTCTGATGCTGATTGATTATTCATTACAGAGACCAGTATATCTGTTCTATAATTGCAATAATTTGAATAACAAATCAATATCATTTAGATTAAAAAAACTCCACGTTATACTGTGCGTTTTAGCGGCGGGGAACTGTAAAATCATCAACATAAATTAACAGTGTGAAAAACATATTTAAACTATGCCCAAACACAGAAAAACCTTTTTTTTGTATCATAAAAATAATTGTCAAAGTCAACGTATTAGAACTCTGCATGAAAAATTGGTCTCGAGAAGTACTAAGTGGACTATAATACGTTCTTGTTGAGCAAGATTAATAAAGGTCCAAATTACGTAACACACAGGTAAGACAGGATTAATCCAACGGAAACACTTGTAGAGGAGGGCATTGTGTTTTAATCTAATTTATAAGGAGAGGATTTATGAGGCCGTAGAGGAGGTAAAATAGCCTCACGCAACGTGTCTGCTGGTTCTATTGGATACGTGAGTGTGATTCATCGAACGGCTCACCGCAACACGTACACCGGCGATTTATCTCGACGACTCTTTGACAAACCGCGCACCCACTCCTCGCGGTACACGCCCACACCTCAATTGTATGAAATAGTCTGAATACAAAATAAATATAACGTATTTTTCTCTAGTTGTAAAATATATCAACCGTTTACTCAGACATGCAAATATATTTACTCAAGCGAACGTTTCTAAGTTTACTTGTAATTAGCTCCGGCAGAGGTTTCTCATTTTTATTTAGTAGCAGAAATGAAAAATATTAATGACACAAATTTGTTGGAGCCGGCGGATCAGAGCCGGGTATAATCTGACTAAATGAAATGTTGATTTTACGTCGCACGTTTTACGTTCTTCGTAGCAGATAAAACAAAATACACGTTCATTAGCGCAGACCGGGAAATTATATTACAGTTGGTACTTGATTATTACACCATTGGAGCCCACACTGTGAGTTCAAGCGCCTACAAGTGTCAGTAGTTCACTCTCTAGTCTGCAATTAGTGCATGTGTACTCAAAGCTCCGGCTAAAGTTTATCTTTTCATCCCTTTTAGAGGTCCCTAAAGAGCCGTCTATGAGTTACGAACCTCCGCCTCTGATTAAAGAAAAGCTTAATAAAAATGAGCAGACGTACAGAGCATCACTGTCGAGGATTTAATTAAAATAATATGTTCTTATGAGTTCATCACTTTCTTGAGATTACATACTCGTATCACCGTATGTATTGCGGATTTTTAAAGTCAACGTTTTTTCAGATTTACATTAATGTATTCTTATTAACATCCCATTAATACAATAATTAAATACTACGTACTTTAAAAAAATACTTATCTATTTATATATTGAGAGTTTGAAAGTAACTTATAATATTATTATGAAAGCCAGTGACATAAAACAAAGCCGCGATGCATGGTGACTTAATCCGAGGCAAAGGGACGTAATAAAATGTAAGAGGCTAAGGATAACGACAGACGTGCGCACGTGACCCGTTATCTGTACCTTTTGAACTACTTATAAGAGAACACAAAATCTGATTTTGTTGCTTGCGGATTAAATCCCTCATAAGCTTAGTCACATACAATTGAATACAGTTATGTTAGGGTACAATGTAGGGGGGAGAAGTAATGTCACATAGTTCTAGTGGTCTGCCAGTACAGGCGGAGAGATGACACACGGCGGGTTTATTTAGTGGGTGAGGGCCCCACATTACCCTGTCCGTTGCCCCGGAGGTGTGTGGTTAGGTACATTTTTCCCCACTTAACAAAAAAAAGGGTACAATGTGGGGACAATAGGTTGATAAAAACTAGATCAGCTTAATGTGAAGTTTCTATCATTTTCTTTATGACGTTAGGTTTTGACAAATTAACACGTCAACGAAGAGTTACGTTGCCCGTGCTCGTCCCGCCCATCAATATCGACACGGTCACTATTACTCAATATCAGTGAAGTGGAACTGCCCAATTTACAGCCTTATTTAACTAATTTGATGGAATTTATCAATATTTATCACGTCCCTCGTGTTGATCCTCGTATGGTCGAATGGATAACGCTATAATGATATGCAAGATTTAGGATTAAAAATGTATACTTTTAAAAATATTTAAGTAATGCGTAGCTCCATTTTCGTTATCCTTTTTATTTTTAAGTACTGACATACGTATGAATATTAAGTTAAAAAAAATAATTATAACAAATTAAGACATTAGTCTAAAATTTTACAGAATTTTTCGAGTTTATATCGATTTGGGCACCGCAACTTATCGGATAATTTATAGCATTGGAAAGAAGGAGTAGGATATTCAACATCTAAAACTTTATTAATACATAATTTGAATGTTCCAAACTTATAATGATCGACCTAGTTCGAAATTTCTTAGATACAATGTCATGAAAGTGACCCTTATGAAATAAATGAGTTCGTCGTTATTGTTAATCCTTCTTTCTTATTTTCTTACAGACATTTTTTCCAAGTCAAGATTGACATTACGATTATATGTAAATAATATTGTTAGATCTACCACTTTACCAATATTTTTTTGGATTTATAATTTTATTAATGAAAAAAATCTTAAAATGACAAGCAGAAGTACCGCTCATAAATGTATACACATTAAGGTCGTGCTAAGCCACTACCTACTATAGATATCTCACACTCCGCACTATAGAGGAAGATCTTCTATTCTCTCCTGCAACGAAAACATATCGACCTCGACCATTTATAAGAAGAAGACGGTGGTATCTATCCGTTTGGGTCTGGTACGAAACCTTAGCTAATAACAAACTCATCAATCAGTGCGTTTTATTTTTAGTTTTTCGTATAATACCTTATAATTCAGTTTTCTTTGTATACCTATAAGAAATATACATACACTAATAATCCTAGTATTCATTAATACGAGTAGATTCTTCAAAAAAACATTTTTTCCATGGACCCAGAGTCATTAATTTGACCTTTTTTTTTGTTTAGGCGGGAAATATGTTCCTAACCACACACCCCGTCGCTCGGGGCAACGACCAGGGTAGTGTGGGGCCCTCACCCACTAAAGAAACCCGCCGTGTGTCGTCTCTCCGACTTTATTGACGGGCCACTGGAACTATGTTACATTTCTTCGGTGGTTCATTATTTTGACCTGAGCGATTCAAAGGGATAAAAATATTCTAAGGTACCACACTATTTGTGTAGGTACTTAGGGAGTGACGGTATGCTTCTAAATATGGACATAATATATATTATTTTATGTGTATATATTATGTCTGTGTAACATATTAAAACAAAACAACATCGCAACTTTAAATTAATAACAATAATTTCCCGGCGCAGTTAATTCGTTCCTATTTAATTTCCGTTTACATTTTGTCCTAAGTTTTTCCATTTATAGCGTCCCAAAGTTAAACATAAAACAACTTCCGGAGGCGACGCATAAGGAGCCATAGTATGTTGTATATAAGTTGACACAACTTTGATGTAACACGGAGCGTAGGCAGTTGGATCCTGAATATTTACGACCAGGAAGCGAAGGATAGGGTGTCGCGAGTCGCCTTGCCTGTTCACCCCGGGGACACTGTCACATTATTTATGAAGTATACTGGTTGTTGCATCTACTAAAATACTAACACCGGTTGTGCTACATGATGAATACTCTAACTTCTAACCTACTTAAAATTAACCGAAACCTGTTATTATTAATTAAATTAGTACACATATGGTGTAGTGGTATAGATCTCAACTTCCCTTGAAAAAGACTTCCCTTGTTGAGAAAAAGACAAGGGTACTATTAGTAGTTAGATCCACAAAGATTTTCGAGATAAAAAAACTATGTTTGTAAAATTCACGGCTTGGGGATAATTTCTTAGCATCGGGTGTCAGCTTTTATAAAAAAAGCTGGACAAGCGACTGGTTAAGAAGATAATTATGCTATGCAAAGGAAGAAGGATGTAGGTGCAGGGGGAGACCGATACTCGCCTACCTCGACCAAATCAGTCATGTATTGAAGGAAAGTGGAATCAGGGGGGTTAGGCAAAATCTCATATCTCACATGTCGATCTTATCGCGATCACTGTGATTGGTTGAGAAACCGACGCGTGATGTCACAATAATCCCTTGGCCAATCACGGTGATCTCTCAACCAATAACAGTGATCACGATACGATCGACATGTGAGATATGAGATTCTGCCTAACCCCCCAGGAGTCAAGCTTTTATGAAGAGAATTATGAATGTTGAGGAAGCGAGAAATGTATGCAATAATAGAGCCTTTTGGAATTATGTTCTCTCTGCTTACCCTGCAAGGGAGATGACGTGATGATAAGAAAATAAATTGCAACGTTTTTTTCCCATTAATCAACGTTTGTTTTATTATTATAACCAAAAAAATTTGGCAATATCTGAATAGGTCTCTTGGGTATGAGATTTAAGGTACGGTTAGTATACAGTAATCATTACCTCTAATTATAAAGAACCTACACTAGTACCAGCAATGACAAATGGAACTACTGCGTGAGAAAGCTGTAAGGATGTCAAAATTAACGTCAGCGCAGTCCGCTTTTTCTCCGATTTTTACAAAAAGGAACTTATACATTATGATTTAAAACAATTGACTTCGCATTCATAAGAAGCTGTTTCTTTGATATCACGTATAAATATATATTTTTAGGAATACTACTAACTCCAATTATAGGTACTATTCAAATAAAACTATTTTCGTGGAATCTATCACGTACAGATATATGATTTTCTACTATCTCGACATTTCGAACAAATGGTTGGATTCGCGTAAACAACAGTAAGTATTACATTATATATCTGATTTTATAAATTAATAAATGCGCGTCAGCCACATAACACTTAAAGAAATGCCGTTGTTATTCAACTAAACAAAAAGATGTACAGAAACAAAGGAAAAGGTGAATCACAAATACCGCAATAATTTTTCTTGTGGACATTTTGTTTTCCTTTATTGGTCATATTTATCAGTGCGAACTCCCGGAGTAGAAATAAATCGCTTGCTTATTTCAAGTGAACCTCTATTTCTTGAACAGACCACGAGCTATTATTAAACTGATATTTTTTCAATAGTTTTTACTCGTTTTACACAGACCACTTTTGGTAATGTAAACACGGGCTTACATTTAAGACTAAAATTTGAAAATAATTGCTGCAAACAAATTATCCCCCTGAGGCAGAATGTCATATTTCACGTGTCAACCGTATCGAGATCACTGTGATTGGTTGAGAAACTGACGCGTGATGTCACAATAATCCGTTGGCCAATCACGGTGATCGTACAAGCGAGACGATACGATCGACATGTGAGATATGAGATTCTGTATTCGAGATGTCAAATATATTACCCGCGATTTCCTGCCCGTGAAATCTTGTGATTTGCTTTTTTTGCAGAACTCTAATTATTTCTCCAAAATAAAAGTAGGCCTAAGTCTCTCAAAATGACATCAGATGTCAGCCAGTGAAAGGCCCAGGCAAATCTGACAGACAAACAGCTTTTGTAAAGTATTCGAAACAAAATCGATAGATTCCGAAAACTCACTTTATTTTAATAATTTTATAATAGGTAATCCCAGGTAGATATATTTTTAAAGATGTATCAAAATTCTGCATATTTTATAATTTTACTTGTTTGGAGAATATTTAGATATTTTTTATATATATTTTTAGCATTTGAAATGCTTAGCACTAATTATTATATTTTGTGTTTAATATATAGTGCTAAGCATGTCAAATGCTAAAAATATATATAAAAATATCTAAATATTTATAGGGTTTGCGTCATTATTAGGTAAAA
This sequence comes from Leucoma salicis, assembly GCA_948253155.1. Lineage (NCBI taxonomy): Eukaryota > Metazoa > Arthropoda > Insecta > Lepidoptera > Erebidae > Leucoma > Leucoma salicis. The sequence continues at coordinate 11,588,153 of OX411812.1, read as the reverse complement.
ATCTTAATTGTAAAATTAAGTTTACCTGGTCGGTACAATGTATGAAAATACTGCCAACAGATGGCGCAGGTGTCACCCAAAGATGTTAGATATGAATGTGTTATTGAAATTAGCAGTCAGAAGTAATTGTCATGGCTGAATTGGCAAAGCATCTGGACGGGTATCCAGGAGATGCAGGTTCAAATCCTGCTCGTGACTGTTATTTTCGATTTCACATTTTTCACTTTGTGTTTAATTGTTTGGAGAAATTTACAGAATTCGAGATAATATCAAGATAATGTTAGAAGTTTTTTCAAAGTAATCAATTATAATTTCTTATAGTAGTTAAAAATATTAGGCATTTCATTCTTTAAGGCAAGTTCGTCATGCTGCTATTCTCTAGTAATATAGCTAGACCATCAGTTTAAGTATAATTAAAGAATACAAAACTGCATGTCATATAATAGTTTATCAAAGATCTGACAGTTTCGTGTACATTATCTAGACCGCAAGCATCAGCGTGTCTAAGCGAAGCAAGCTACATAGTGGTACGGAACACGCTCGACAAACACACTAAGTTATAATCTTTTGTAAATATAAACACGAAAAAAGAAAAAATATGTAGGTACTTCAGGAGTTTCCTTAAATCATCGCAATCATCTAAAAGATAAATTGCCGAGACTGTGTTCCTATTAACATATTGATGAATATTCATAATGAATGTAATGCAATTTACATAGAATGTTGATTTGTGGAGCCGCCCCATTTTTTATATTTTGCTTTCATTTGAAATAGCCTGCCTAATGTGCTGAGAAAATAACAAGCTTACAAAATGTAAAATAGTAAATAATTAATCGGAAAATTATCTACTAGAATCTGCCCACGACTTCGTGGACTTCAGAACATGAATCACACTCTAACACCAAAGATCTCTATGCAAAAATTACTATTGTAGAATAACCTTTCAAATTTCGAAATTTAGAGTTGGCCTGGCCTTTTCCGGGTTCTGGACAACTTTTCTGAACATTGGTTGAGTAGTTACGGCGTGAAACCAAACTAATAATAATCAAACAAACATTTTGTACTTTCGAATTTATAATAATTGTAAGGAATGTATTTGATACATTCCACTTTGTACACGTTGTGGTGTGTTTGTATGTTAGTCTGTCGTTTAATATTGCAAAATAATCTCGTACTCTCGATTATACAAAAGCAACTTTTAATCAAAATTGAACACTAAGTAAATCTTAGACAATTTTCTACGAATTGTAAATACCGGAACAATTTTAGTATTTCAATGATAAATTATTTCACGGCATTCAGTCATAATAATTCTTATATTACCGGAGCAAGCAACATTTTACTCCGTACAATTTATATTATAATTCCTTATAATTATGTGCAAGCTTATAGATATTTATTGAGCATTTACGGACTCAATGCTGTCTCTTTGACTGGTAGTAGGGCTGGGTACTAAGTAGGAGTACTCACTTGGTATCGGAACCGAGCGGGACCACCATCTCCTGTGTGACCGGCCATGAAGCACATCGTTGCGTTTTGGCTGTAGCATAAGATAGCCGTTTATTCTTTCATTTCATATCGGTGAATGAAATGGTGAGCAGCGACTTGACAATACTCTCGGTATAGTTGAGTCCATGAGCGACGGTTACCATTTACCATAAGATGGGCCGTGGCTCGTCTGCCATTAAATGAAATAAAAAAAAATTAAAAAAACCTACTACGTATATTTTTGCCTGACTAACCTGACTAACCTGTACTGCTAACACGGGACCAAGCGGTTAGAAGTTGATACTTACGCTACCAGACTATTGAAGAGAGCTATAATTTATTGTATTGATTCAATATAACATTGAGCACAGGAAACATTAGTTGTTTAAGAAAATATATCTTATATCGTACATGATCATCTCACAAGAATACATAATTTTGAACAAATTTTCCAATCACAAAGTAAGAGATGTTCGATCCATAAGATCGAATTATGAGAGAAATCTCGACGGGCGCCCACGGCAGCTCAGCCAGTAAATTGGGAATATAAATTTGTCTTAAATAAATTCTTCCGTTGATGACGGCGATATTTTCGACGTGAATTTAATGTTACCTGTTAACACCTTTTCTCTGTGATTTTTGCTAAGCTACTTTTTGAAAATATGCAGTGATAGCCATAAAAAGTCAGTGATAAAAACCACGAACTACAAAGACATTGGTATCTAGTTCGATACCCAGGTTTAGGTTTTAAAGTTTTTCATAAATATTTATATATTATTGAGTAGGTATTGGTGTAAAGATGCGAAAGAAAATGCTCCGATGGTTCGGACATTTGGAAATAATGCCGGACGAGCGACTGGTTAAGAAGATATAAATATATTCAAATTGTACTTAAATCTTAAATCAATTTACTAGTACATTCCTCGCGGCTTCACTCGCTTCATAGCATTGTCAATGAAAAATCAATTTCGGATAGGATTTTTATTATTAGGTATAAGCGTCGCCACGCCAACAGCCGGTTTTACCCTCCCTCCGCATTAGATGTTTCACATTAAACATATAGGTTCCGGATAAGTAATCACAAACATGTTATGTATTAAAACCTTCTCCGAAACACGCTGCATCTTATGCTATAAGTATTACACCGATCGCTTCAGTAGTTTTCGCAGTTTAACAGAACAAAAAAACCGGCTCTCCATTTATTAGTTTAAATTAGTTGATTAGTTAGATTTAAAATATAATTATTTAGATAGATATTTCTTACAGGCAGCAACGCCTTCTTCTCGTAATAAAGAATGACTTTGAGCTTTTTCAGTTTTCTTTCTATTCTATAAAAGCTATCAAATATCTATGAATGTAACATTGTAAATATGAATTGTGTTTTGTAATCTAGTTTTTTTTCTCATTTTAACTATCTACTTTAATAAATTGGAATAGAGATGCTAAAAGTGATTGGGTTGGTTGAAATTTCTAAAGTAATATTTACTTAAACCATGTTTAAAACCTTAGTCACTAATATAATTTAATCTGAGTAAGCAATACGCGGCTCATGTTACTTGCTTATGAAATATTCGCAGAATCGGATGTGATGATATTAAAATTAATATCGTTAAATTTTGAGGGAAATTAATAGTCTTTAGAAATTATACGTTAACGGTTTGTAATTAAGAATTTTGAAATCTTCGCGATACTTTATCTCATTAGGAAAATGATTATTATCTAAATAATTATTACCTACCTGATTTAAATTATTTATATTTCTAGATCACAGAACAAAAATCTACATCACAATAATGTTTCCTGCCAAAGAAGAGAAAAGAGATCATCGTATCCTCCATAGGTCCTCCACAGAAATTACAAAATTGTTATAATTTTATATAACAGGCAGTTCAATCCTGTGCACAATATTCTCTTGAGTGTAGTGGCAGATCTACAGAGGTCCGAGGAATTTCTAGCGGTGGTTACCTCTAATCATAAGGTGTTTCGAAAACCATAATAACATTTCTGCTAGAAACATTGAACAAGATGTGTTTCACATAAAAAGTCCATTGACAATAAGCTAATAATACAAGACAAATCTCAAAGTGGTCTAGACATAAATGGGCCTCTGGGGTAGCGCTTCCTACTCCAACATTAATACCAAGTTTTTTTTTCTTTTTCGCGTTACCAACATCTTAGAGATAGGAGATGCAGAGGAAGAATAATAAAGAGAGGGTTTGGGCCTCGGGTACTCTCACTCACTATACGAAACACAATTGTAAGAGTACTTATAATTCTTTAACGCTGACCTTCTCTGAGAGTACTTCATGCTGGAACAAGCAAGGCAGCAACAACAAAGCTGTGCCATAAAATTCTTTCTTTCTTTGTTTTACTATCCTTACTTAATCTATACTATTACAAAGCTGTAATAGAGCCGTGTCTGTACATTTAAATTATTTAATAAAAAAAACACTGTAATAGGCTATATAGGCGTGTCTGAACACAAAAAAAGTTTTTTTTTAGATACTTTGTCTGTTTCTCTGTTTGTTTGTTCTCGCATCACTCAAAAACTACTTAACGGATTTTGAAGCAACTTTTTATTTGATAGCTCTTGATTAGACTTAAAAACTGGTATATATTTTATCCCGCTACTATATCGGGAACCTGAGATATAACCTAAAAACTAGCTTTTGGGTGCGGCGGAGCCACGGGCAAAGGCTAGTACTATATATAAAGGGGTAGTGTGTTTGTTTATTAATTATGTTATGTTTTCACCCAGTAACTACTGTGTCTATGCCGTACCAATCATCATGAATTTTTGCGTAGACACATATCTATAGTCTGACCCTAGAAAAGGACATCTGCTATTTTTTATCCCGAAAAAATAGATAATTCCTCTGGGCTAGCTGCTTTTGTTTAAAGATAATTAATAACATAGAGTTTAGTCTCGGGTGAAATTTAGTTTAACCACAATTTATTCTGAGATATACTTGTCACATCGATAACATGCACAAATTGTACTGATAAATTCATACATTAATTTCATTTTTTGTACCTACTCCACACGAGCATTGTTAGTAATATAATGTAATCATGTAATTAATTACACAAGCTTCAATATTATTACTCAGTGATACAACATATATATTATAGCTATAGTGATATTAATAGATTGGTGCGATATGTTACAAAGACATGGGTACATTTAGCCTTATCTTGAATGAGTTGTAAGAATCAAGCAAATAGGTTAGTACGGCACGGCTTGGCGATGCGCCAACCAACAATTTGCATGGCTGTAATTTTATGTGCTTTTCAAAGAAATTTTCACGACTATTAAATTTGTAGTATTAATGTTAAGAAGAATTAAGATTTTTAATGAAAGTACAAGATATACAGATTGACAGCGATATTGAAGTTTCTTTAATTATTTTTTTTAATTTAGGTAGGTATTAAGACAACACCCTGCACTAAGGAATAATCCTTGTATCGTGGGGGGTTTTACAAAAATACAATTACGCAAAGAGTTGTCCTATGTTGAAATCGAACCCACAACACTCGGGCGAGAGACCGGTATCCAAACCACTCCGCCATCTGTGCAGTCAGTCTGTTTATAAGTCAGATCCACCAAGCAAAGGTAAGGTATCTAGTTCCCAAAAGAACACTACAGGTCTAACACAAGTTCACAAGTAGCCTAGTCAAATTTCGTAACACAAAAAAGTTTGTGTACCAACAGTGTGCGCCGGCGGTCTTCCCCGAGGACGAAGCCACAACAAATTACTGGCAAACAACTTCGAAATAAATTAACTCTCAACTTTCAAGCGTTTTACTTTCTTTTTGTTAGACGAAAAACAATTTCCTTTGTGTTTCATTTACGTTGTAACGTTCTCTGGCGTGCAAACCGAACGGTAAAAAATAAATAAATTTTGTATTTATTGGCAGCTGACTGATGCGAAATGATCGGAACATCACAGTATTTTTATTTTACAAACAAACATCAAACCAGCCCACTGAAACTATTTTACACTACAAATATTAAATTGAAACCTGTCGATAAGATAAAAGTTACCAATTTAATCTTATAAATAAGTATTATATTTAACAGACATTGTTACTTAGGTAGTGGCGGAGAGACGGCACACAGCGTTGTTATTTAGTGAGTGAGGGCCTCAAACCACTCTGTTTGTTGCCCCGAACAAGGGGGTGTGCGTTCAGATACATTTAACAGCCATTGTTACTTAGGTATAGTTATTATGTGGTCCGCCAATACAGGCGGAGAGACGGCACACAGCGTTGTTATTTAGTGAGTGAGGGCCTCACACCACTCTGTTTGTTGCCCCAAACAAGGGGGTGTGCGTTTAGATACATTTTCTCCGGTCGCTGCCGCTGAGCTATCGTACTGGCCTCAGAGCACATCCCCGGATTAGAAGGAACGCAAGTTCGATTCCCGCTCGCACTAAAGTTCTCTTTTTCCTCATTCAAAAATAATTTGTACTTTAAAGTAGCTGAGCATGTCAAGTGCTAAAATACAGATCAAAATGTTTAAAAATTGCACCATCAAATAGTATGAATTTTAATTGCATAATTAAACTTACTACATATATTGGATTAATGCATGTAAATGCATCAGATAGGTGGCGTTGGTCATAAAGACAAATGTGATGAGGAGATTGGGTATGGCTGAAGGTCAGTGCGATAGCTAAGCGGCTTAGAGCACTTCCCCAGATTGGAAGAGACGCAGGTTCAATTCCCGCTCGCACTAAAGTTCTCTTTTTCCTCATTCACAAATAATTTGTACTTTATTTAAACACAAATTAATTCTATGACGATGTAGGTATTGTATTTATATGTCAGCGTGTCTCTTTTATTGGCTACTAGATTCTGCCCGCGACTTCGTCCGCGTAGACTTCCTAATATAATTACATCACTCTATGGTACATTAATTATCTGTAAATAAAAATATATATCCTACGGCAACCATTCCTTTTTCCGGCATAGAAAGTACCCCAAAGTCTTTTTCATATTATGACAGTTTTAATACAAATTAGACAAACGTTAAAAATATTTTAATTAGATTGATTTGATATTCGACACACACTTCAAAACATCGTTAGATGTTGTGTAGATCGGCAAAAATGTCCACGTTGAGCTTCATAAATGATGCGTCACAAATCATCAAATCCTACTAATATTATCTATATATACTATTATAAAGCTGTAACAGAGTTATGTCTGTACATTTAAGATATTTGAGAAAAAAATACTGTATTCGGCTATATAGGCCTGTCTAAACATAAAACGATTTTTTTAGGATTTTTTTCTGTTTGTTTGTTCGCGCATTACGCAAAAACTACAAAACGGATTTTGATGCAAGTATTTAATAGCTCTTGATTAGAATTAAAAAATGGTATAGATTGTATCTCGCTACTGTATCGGAAACCTGAGATAAAACTCAGAAACTAGCTTGGCTGCGGCGAAGCCGCGGGCAAAGGCTAGTATGTATTAAAATGAGAAACTATGATTGAATTGAATGATCTATCTAAAACGATAGGCGCAATATTGTTTTACAACATGATCTAATTGTATGTACTATTGTAAAGCTGTAACAGAGCTGCGTCTGTAAATTTAACATTTATTAGAGAAAATATGAATAAATGAATATAACTCTGAACACAAAACATTTTTTTTTAATTCTTGTCTGTTTGTTTTTTTGCATCTTACGCAAAACCTACTAGAAAAACTTAGAAACTACTTAGAACTAGGAGGAGTCTCACTCGCCACTTGTTGTGAGTTCGATTCACACGCAGGATAATTCTTTGTGCGAACCACAAATGTTGTTCTGAGTGTGGGTGTACTTTGTATCTGTCAATTTTATATTTGTAAAGTCCTTGTAACGACAAGGATTACTCCCGGAGATAGGGTGGTGTATTTTATTTTCAGTCAAATCAAATCAGATCAATAATCAGAATCATAATTTCATGAAAACTTTTCCGACATTTTTAAGCCTAGTTCAACTTCGAAGGTTTGTAAGGAAATTCAATTTTAAGTTTTATTCGGGTTAAGTTTTTTAAGAGTAATTATTATACTCTAAATGTAAAGGTAATTAAATTATTCATTAATAAAGGTATCGTTTTCTAAATACGAGTTTTATTTTTGCGTAAAGATAATTAATTTATTTTATGAAACGCAATTATCGCAGAGATCACAAGTGTGCCGTAGAGCAAATTATTCATATACTGAGGTACACGCGGGTAGATCACTGAAGGAATGTAATATGGTTCCAGTGGCCCACCAATAAAGGCGGAGAGACGGCACACGGCGGATTTCTTTAGTGGATGAGGGCCCTACACTACCCTGTTCGTTGCCCCGAACGACGAGGTGTGCGGTTAGGAACATTTTTTCCCGCTTTTTAGTAGAGTATAAATAGTACAATTTTTATTTTATTTATAAAACAAATCCTTAACGTTGGTCCTGCCTTAGCTTTTTGTCTACTTATACATAACTTGTCATATTTTCCCTTCTTCCCTTAGTAGCATGTCGTCACCAACATCTAAATTAAAAAAAAGAATGATAAAATAATACACATAACAAAGAATGATAAAATAATAACATACATTTTGCAGTCAGTTTAAATAATTGGATTGGATTAAACATTTGCCTAGATTTCGTGAAAATTTCAATAAGCCAAAATTCTATGATACTTTTACATGAAAGCCTTAGAAAAGTTCTTGGTGCTGTCATTATTAGTAAACTGTATGGTACAGCACTTAATAGCCTAAAGTGGTTCTGAGAGAGGCACGTGGCCTCTGTTTATGGGTCTAACTTTTTGTTGTGCATAGCTGTGTTTTGCATTTTGTTTTTTAAGTCTGACTGTACTGATTTATTTGTTAGCTTTGCTTGGGGAATGTCTAGGACCTTTTTTGTTAAGGCGTGAAAAAATATACCTAACAGCATCCCGTCGTTTGAGGCAATGAGCACAGCAGTGTAGTAGACCCACTAAATAATCTACGCAATATCGCGGATCACTTATAGCTGAGTCCGCCAGCAGCCTGGCAATGTATCTGACTCCTTATATGTTTTAATAATTATTGTTGATTAAATTACATTATAACATTTGCCTCTTGATGTATATAAAAACTAGAGAGAGGGAGTCTAGAGCCTGAATTAGGTCGGGACCGATACTACAGAACTCCAGGCTCCGAGGTACTTCTACATTTAAGATTAATGCTGAAGTTTGTATTCTTATGTGATTTGAAATTGATTATACTAGTACATATACATAAAATCTATTGTTGTGGATACAAAAAGCACGTAGGTAACATAAAACACCATTAATCAAAAAATATTAATATTGTTGCTATTATTTCAATGTATCTCCTAAATACCAATATAAAATCCAAATTGCTAAAAGCAATTAACACAACTCGAACAATGCCCTAAATAAAATGTGATAACGTTTAAATATTAATAGCAAATTAACAGACCTTACTGAACCACTCCTGACAGGCCCAAAGTGGCCATTTCATTTACGACAATACAGATTGACACATAAATTAGTCTACAATTTCCCTTTATTCTACAAAATTAGACATTCAAAACTCAATTCTCGGCCAAGAACCCAATTTTGGATGCAATTTACGGCTAATTAGACTCTTAAATACAGCGACTGTGGCGCCAAGTCGCGAGAGCTAGAGGAAGTTTGCAATGGCCGTGTTAATGTCGTCGAAGCGCTAGTTCCTTCTCCTAATGTGCAATAACTACTTCTATTTTGTTTATATAGCCCACTTACCAGATTGCATAAAATTTTGTACGAATAGAGAGTTGTGGTAAGTTAAACACAAAGTGAAAAATGTGAAATCGAAAATAACAGTCAGGAGCAGGATTTGAACCTGCATCTTCTGGATACCGTCCAGATGCTTTACCAATTCAGCCATCCTGACAATTGCTCCTGACTGCTAATCTCGATAACACATCATACTTAACGTCTTTGGGTGACGCCTGCGCCATCTGTCGGAAGTATTTTCATACATTATACCGACCGGGTAAACTTAATTTTACAATTAAGATTTTACCTAATAATGACGCAACCCTTTAAATATTTAGATATTTTATATATATATATTTTTAGCATTTGACATGCTTAGCACTATACATTAAACACAAAGTGAAAAATGTGAAATCGAAAATATTCATTAAGTATGATGTGTTATCGAGATTAGCAGTCAGGAGCAATTGTCAGGATGGCTGAATTGGCAAAGCATCTGGACGGTATCCAGAAGATGCAGGTTCAAATCCTGCTCCTGACTGTTATTTTCGATTTCACATTTTTCACTTTGTGTTTAATGTATAGTGCTAAGCATGTCAAATGCTAAAAATATATATATAAAATATCTAAATATTGTGGTAAGTTATTCTAAGCAAACGTGTCATCCTGAACTTTGATCTACTCTAACCAATTATTTATTAAAACAAAATACAATTATTTAGATATTTTTATATATTAGCATTTGACATGTTCATACTTGTACAATTGAATGGCGTCGAACTGGACCTTGTGGAGTCCACGGTTTTCCTAGGTATCACTATAGATAACTCCAATGGGGCCCCCATATTAAAAAAAAATCAGGTAGGCTTTGCTCAGCGGTATATGCGGTAAAAAAAAATAGATTATTGACTGATGTTGAAACGGCTAGAATAGTTTATTTCAGTTACTTTCATAGTATTTATGTCCTGTGGCATACTTCTATGGGGATGCTCCGCCGATTTAAATTCTATATTTGTACTTCAGAAAAGGGCCGTTCGTGCAATCTATAATCTGGGCCCGAGAGTTTCCCTTAGACAGAAATTTAAAGAAATAAATATTCTAACTGTCGTATTTCAATTTATATATGAAAATCTGTTGTATGTCAAGAAAAATATCAGAAGCTTTGATAAGTATAGCGACGTTAATCACATTAATACAAGGAACAAAGGCAATCTTGTTGCTCACAGTACTCGTCTCCACAGAATTAGTAGATCTTTCATAGGGCAATGTATAAGCTTCTACAATAAAATTCCTGAAAATGTCCGAAACATGCCACTAAATAAGTTTAAGAAAGCCATAAAAATTAGATTGTGTAATCAAGGTTATTACACTGTTTCGGATTATCTTGAGGATAAAACTAAATGGGCTTGAGATGCTCCTCATTCATTAATTTTCAAAATTGTTTTGTATGATATAATGTCATTTTAGTTATAAAGATTATATTAAATTGTAATAAATTGGCAATTTAAAAAAGTGGCCCATGAGTTTCTTGCCGGGTTCTTCTCATGAAAGGCTTTACTACGGAATCCGGCTGCTTGTGGCGATTGCAATCGCCACTTTGTTATTGCGGTTGCACTCGCCTCAGGCGCTCGTGTTAATTATTTTAATTATTAGTGTATTATTGACGATTTTAAGTGCTACTTAATAGGCCTATGAAATAAAGATATTTTTGAATTTGAATTTGAACATACTTTGTGTTTAAAATACAATTATTAAAACATTGAGTTGAACATTATATATATTATGAAAAGTTGCCTGAATCTCATAAAAGTAAATGTTCAATTAAAATCCTTTGAGATTGTTCCAACAATTTGAAACCACTTTCTTTACTTATTCAAATTTCCGCAATGATCAAAACTGAAAGTAATATTTTCTCAAATATTTGGTGAAATTGTTTCTTCTCCTTAAAATTCCGTTACTTATATTCACGCTAAAAGCATTCCAGGGCTTCTTAATCAACAGTCTACGAATAATAATTTAATTAGTTAAAAGTTTTAAAAGTTTTAAGTAAAAAGGTGGTAAAAAAAAAGCGGTGGGGGTGCTGGCGTGATAGGAATTTCCGATTTTTTAATGTGACAAACAAAATTTATTCCTCAAGCCCACCTTGCAAATCAATTGAATAATAAGTATGAAACAATAAAATTTACCAACCTTTTTTATGTTCTCGTCATCTGTTAATTTACCATGAATATTTCTTTCTTTAATTTAATTGTGTTTAAATACTTATAATGTGATTATATTCTACGCACTAATAAAGGATATTATTTCTTAATACGATGACTGGTTTTACACAGCTCCTATATATACGAGTATAAACGTAGTCTATTGTTCTATCAAATATTTCAAAAATATGTAATTATACATATAACTAACGCCGTAATCTACGCAAGCCTAATACCAAATAACTTTGAGTGCCTAAAACCAAATAAGTTAATTTACCTTGAATACATGTTTTGACTGATAATTATATATCAATTTTGATAATATGCTTATAAATAATTTAAGCTTCATAAATCATACGTAATATATCGCATATATTCTATGGCCGATAAATATTTCTGAACGTCAGGAAAACTTTTAAGTTATAGAGCTGGATGATGGTAATTTTTAATGATACACCAATTTATATAGTTATAAATATTTTTTCAGTATGACAATATGAAATGTATTTCTTATTACATCGCATTCTACTTTCTATTCTAGCAGTCCCTCTTCCTTCCAATAAAATATGTGAACGTTTGTGAAGCTGTTTTGATATTTAAATTTGGATATTTAATAAGTATGCTTGCACAGTAGGTACCTAGCTACTGTAATAAAATACATGATTTTTTTCCGAAAAAAATAGTAGTTCCCGTAGAATAACTATTTTTGGATCCAACTATTAAATCTATTTCCACATTATATTATTCTGTGGTTTGGACACATAGAATCTTCAGGGTAAAAACTTGATGAAATGTTATATCATATGGGCCAAATTTCAGTCTACGCAGACAAAATAGCGGCCAGAATCTATTTTTGAATATCAGACTTGAAAAAGTATAAGTTCATTTGAAGTTTTTTTAGCCCATCAATGTAGTGTTATCATGAGTACCATGAAGTATTTATTATAATGAATACCAAAGTTTTAAAAGAGTTTTAAAGTTTACCCAACAGCACTAACAATAAAGCTATAAAAAGATTAAAGATTTCATGTGCCGATACAGCTCTAGTTTAGGAAAAAGGTTAAAACTCCAACACAAAGTTTTTCGTTAAACGACAAGCAGGCTACTACCATTGTTACAAACTTTGGAGTCGCATTATCTGATAAGTGTTAACCTCCTTTTTCTGGAAACTTTTGAGTTATCTCGGTCAAGCCACAGTGTACTTGGAATGTGTCACTTATACTAATTCATCGATCCTAATCTCTTTGAGGAGGATATTCTTGTCTCAACTAATTGAGTTAGTGAAATATTAAAATCAACATGACATTTGTTCATTTTAATATTTGGGGGTGTGTAATACACATCTGCCTACCCCTTTGGGGAATAGAGGCGTGATGCTATGATTTTTATGTTTTTTAAAATTAACACCTTCTATTATATAAAGTAGTCTTATCTTATAGGTACTAGTATAAAGCTGTAACAGAGCTGTGTCTGTACTTTTACGATATATGAGAAAAAATACTGTATTAGGCTATACCTACACATAGGCGTGTCTGAACCTATAACTATTTTGCACGTCTGAGGTGTGTTCTACTCCCGGTTTACACGAAACAACTGATTTTTCAAACTTAAAATGTCTCTATTTATCATATATTGCACTTGTAAAATAATATTTACACACACATATAAAGAACAAACACTATTTTTAACACTTATGATATTTTTGCCATTTTTGTTATTTAAACTAGTTAATAACCTGTTTGAAAAAAATCTGGCTCGGACGTTCGTGAGTTGTAGGTAATGTATGTTAACACGATAACGACCAAAATTCTTTACTAATCGAGTCTTTCTTTTTTCATTTACGAATTATTATTACTAGGAATAGAGCCCTATTACTTTTACGTTCTGATTCGATGAGGTTTAATTGTTATTAAATAAACAAAAAAATACCGAATATTTACGGCATTTACGCTCGACACGACACAAAAACTAGCGCCTTTCATGAGAACTACCTTTTTACGTACGCATAGCCAAGCTACCGGTGGTTTTATTATCGTCAACAGAACGCCGTTCGCCCGGTCGGTACATAATTTTTTGTTAAAAGAAAGTTCTTACCTTTGCTTGACGAACTGATGATATTTGTCAAGAATAGTAACTCTTTTATCCATATCAATAATTAAAAACACTAAACACACGTAAATAATAACACACCTTTTTTTTTTTATTTTAGGTGGGCAAAAATGTCCTACCGCACACCCCGCTGCCCGGGGAGACAACGGGGTGAATGGGGCTCTCACCCACTAAAAACCCACCGTGCGCCTCCACCCGCCCTTGCTACGGCGGATCACGGGTACCGCGTCGTTACGACCGCGATCCGCAGGCGGCAGCCCCTACGGGCACCCTCTCTTGAGCGACGCCTCGCGCACTTGGGCGTCGCACCTTCGCGGTAGGCTTCCGCGGACGGCAGGGTACTCCCCGACCCCACCGTCCGCAGCCTCGGCTAGGGCGGCATCAGGCGCAAGTAAGCGGGCGCACGCCGCCCCTCGCGCCGGCGGCGAATCGGGTCCGCGAAGGAGGATTCCTCACGGGCCCTCTCCGCCACCTCCTTCCGCGAGATGACAGTCTCGCAGAAGGCGGCGACCGCGGTCCAGGCCCTGTCACTGCCAACCATCGCTCGCGCAACGGCCGGCAGCGACAGGTCCACGCCTATGACTGCAACGAGTTCCCGGCGCTGCACATCCCAGGCCGGGCACGACTCGAGCGTGTGCTGCGCCGAGTCCTCGTCGCAGTCGCAGTGGTGACAGCCTGGGGTCGTCTCCCTCCTTGCGATCGTGTGCAGGTATTTGCCGAAGCAACCATGCCCCGACAAAACCTGCACCAACCGGAAGGTGAGGACCCCGTGCTGCCGCCCTGCCCATTCTTCCAAGATCGGCCGGAGCGCCCCCACGGTCCAGAGACCGGCCCGGGGCGTCTCCAGCCGAGACTTCCACTTTAGGACGGTGGCGCGGCAGGCATCTTCCCGCCACGATGACATTGCGCTCGGCGAGGGGCGGCTGCCCCCCGCCCGCGCCGTCGACACCCGCCGATAGACGTCGGCGAGCACCTCCGCCTCCAGATCCCACGGGGGGGTTCCGGCCAACGCGCAGGCTGCATCGGTCGAGACCGTGCGGTACCCGCGTATTGCCCTGACCGCTACGACCCTCTGTGGACGCCACAGAAGGGCCCTATTGCGAGCAGCCAGGGACTCCGCCCACACGGGCGCGCCGTACAGTGCCATCGACCGTACTACCCCCGCGTAGAGTCGTCGACACGCAAGACTCGGTCCGCCCAAATTCGGCATAAGTCGCCCGAGGGCGGACGCCGTGTTGACGAGTCTTGGCGCAAGACGGCGGAAGTGCTCGTCAAAGTGCCACCGTCCATCCAATACCAGGCCCAGATATTTGATGTGGGCCTGGATTGGGAAGCCCACACCATTGACCGTTATCGAGGCGCTGGCGGGCGGGCCCCGTCGGCGCCCATGGAAGAGTAGGGCCTCCGACTTTTCAAGGGCCACCCTAAGCCCCAGCGCCTCGATCCGCCTGACCACCTCCGCGGTACCTGAGGTGGCCAGCGTTGCCGCCTCCTCGAAATAATAATAACACACCAACGTTATAAAACACGAAAAAAACATATTTTTGACGGGCCTCGTGGCGTAGTCGGTAGTGTAACCGTCTTCCGTGCACGAAGTCGTGGGTTCGATTCCCACCCAGGGCAATCATATGTGTGATGAACACAGATATTTGTACTGCGTCTGGGTGTTTTTTATCTATTATATGTATGTATTTACAAAAAAAAAGTAGTATATGTATTATTAGCGTCTGGAATAGTAATCCAGGAGACGTAGTGGATTTCAAAATGATAGCCACAAGCACAAGCCAATAGAAAATGTCTATTTCACATTTTCGCACTTTGTATGGTGATATTTGCTCGGGACAATTAATTTTTACAATACATTATTTATTTTTTGGTCTGTGTATTTAGCACTTGACATGCTCAGCTACAAATAACAAATTATTTGTGAATGTGGAAAAAGGTTTGGGACGCAGGTTCAAATCCTGCTTGCAGTAAAGTTCCCTTTTTCCACTTTCACATTCTTTCTTAATATATTCTGTGCCACCCACGCAATCTGCCGGATGTATTTACATAAATTGCTGTGATCAGTTAGCGGACAAGCATTTCAAGTAATCAAGGTAGGTATATAAAAATATTATTACCGTTCTTTCCGACTTAATCTCAATTTACAGTACTATGATTTTCGTATCGAAACTATCGTGAGATATCGTTAGAAGTATATAACCGGAAATAACTCACGTTGTGGATCGATTTTGCTGACCCGGGTTTCAAAAATATTCGATGCTCATCATCAGGGCTAGCGCGCAGCGGTGTCAACGAGTTCCCCGCGGACACTGCAGGTGTGCTGTTGTCAATCGATCCACAACGTGCGTTATTTCCGGTGCAGTACTTCTAATAAGCACTATAATTACTAAACGAATATTGTAATAAAACTCATTCTTCATTTTCTAGATAAATATGTAGGAGTTACGAGAAAATACTAAAGGTAAGATAAAGTTAAGTCGTTAGTCCCCAAACATGTCATTAAAAGTATCTAGGAAACTTTGGCGAAATTATTATTGTAAGTACGAGTATATTTATATTGTTTTTGCTGTCTAATACAATAGTAATAAAAACTCAGAACAAAGGGATGATACAAGTTTTATTGTTATAAGGAACTGACATACTTGATTATAATAATATACATACTCGATTATATTTAATAAATCTGTGAGTATTATAGTCCACGAAGACGAAATTGCAGGCAGCATCTAGTAAATAATAAATAATGTACCTTAAAATATAGACCAGTTGACCTGGGGTTCTCGAAACTTCGTTTTTATTATTCAACAGTATCCCATAAATCAGTACACTGATTCATAAGTAAAATAATACACGTACTTTTCTCAAAAATTACCAAATTTGCTAGCTAGTCTAGCATTTTATCGGTGTGACGCACGGGAAAGCTCTCCTATACATTCACATCCACTTTGCATAATCAAAAGCATCCTCCTTAATGAGATCTTGCCCTCTCATGTCAGTCTCACGATATTAAGCCAGCGTGTCTTGTACCTACCACGGAATCTTCGGGATTCGACAATGAGATCAAATCATTGATTTTAAATATAATCCTGACGGAATCCGGAGGGCCAAACCATTTATTGTAATATATTATAATTTGAATAATTATATTTGCAAATTTTCAATTTAACTGAGCCTCATAGTACGTTATTCTGTATTGTTAAAATTTAGCACGTCAATTCAAGGCAAACTGTATAAACCACAGCAATTATAGTAAAATCAAAACGAGCAATCGGTCTCCCGAGCAGAAGCCGACACTCAATTCAAATTTACTCTATAATGGGTAACTAATACATATAAACCATATAATTGGACAATTACTGTAAACCTGCAACCTGATGGTATGTGTTGTACGACATTCATACAGCAAGTGGTAATTATCTTAGTCACGCAAACGACTAATTATTATAGGCTGCACGCACAGCATTGGCAAAACCACTGTCATTTATTCTACATCTTGATTTGGGTATACGTTTTTACTGCACGATATAGGCATTTTAAATCAGTTTTAGGCGTTTTATATCATTAGCACGTTGGTAATACTGTTGTCTGTTTTTATAATAACTGCAAAGAGTAAAAAAATCTAAAAAAAGAAATAACTGACAGACTGCTCTGCTGACAATAGTTTACTCACAGATGTAGAGTACTATGATATATTTTCTTTAGTCTGCGAATTTACTATGCATTGCTTGTCATTATCTATTAGATACTTCCAATATTTTGTCCGTGTGGTGACGGACTAAGAATACACGTGTCACCACCCCACCCTTTCCCACGGGTGTCGTACAAGGCGACTAAGAGAAGTAAGCAATTATCACCCATTGCATTACTGGTGGTAGGGCTGGGTACCAATTGAGTGTACGTACTCACTTGTTATCGGGGTCGGTACCACCGTCTTCTGTGTGACCGGTCATGAAGCACGTCAGTGTGTTTTGACTGTAGTAGTAGATAGCCGTTTATTCTTTCATTTCATAACTAAAAAATGAAATGGTACGCAGCGGCTTAACAATACTCTCGGTATAGTTGAGTCCAAGAGCGACGGTTACCACTTATCATCAGGTGGGCCGTGGCTCGTCTGCCATCATAAGCAATAAAAAAAAATATGCGCATACTTTCAGCGATTTGAGCTAATTCATCGGCTACTAAATAGATAAAATACACTATGAGTGATAGTTAATGGTGCAGATAATGAATATATTTCTGTAATACATTTGAACTATAATTATATTTTAATAATTTACTAATTAGTTTAACCATTTCATTTCAAAGATGAGCAAATAGAGGCAATAATTTTATTAATGAATGAACTCGATAACTAGAACAAATATATTTGTGATTATTTAAAAAGTAATATTACGGGGTCCTAATGTATAGTGAGATAAAAAAACTGTACCTACCATTTTTAAGTCTAATGAAGGTATAAAACAAAAAAGCTTCATCAAAATTTATTTAGTAGTGTAAGGTTTATGATTTTTATAATAAATTATCGAATTGATGCGTGTAAATCGTAGTCGAGTCATCGATTACGATTCATACGATTCCCTTGTACTGACAACATTGACAGACAATAATAACGGATGGCGAGTGTGGGCAGTCAGGCTTGGACGACCGAACCGTGTGGTCGTGGCAGGAAGTGATGCTAACCGTTATTGTAAACCGAATAAGTATTATATGCTAGTACCTAAAGTCGAGCAAGATTGTGGAGATTAGTGTATAATAAATAATTATAAGTATTGAGAACGGAGTTTTACTACAGTAGTTCTTGCGTGATGTGCAAACAGACAAAAACTCTAAAAAAATGTACGTTCAGAGGGGCCTAAATAGCTTAGTACCTACTTTTTCTCAAATAGTTTAGCAATATATACCGACAGAGTTCTGTTGCGGCCTTTTAATAGTATCCATAGATTACAGTGTCAGACAGTGTGACATATATTATGAAGCTGCCTACATTTATTCCCATTTAAAAATTATATAAACCTTGCAGTGCCGGATTAAGCCAGCGCGAGGCCTGTAGCAAATTCGGCCAAGAGGCCCTTGGTTTGATTTAGGTTCTCAAGTTTATGGTATTAAACTCAGATTAGAGATAAAATCAAAAATGTGTGTGGGTGACAACCTGGAGCGGCTATGTAGGATAGGAACACGTATATCTGTGTGCGTGTAATGATACTAGTTTTTGAAATAAACCCCCTATATTTTTTTATGACTTTTACAAATCAAATTGGTTGCTTTTTAAAGTACAAATTATTTGCGGGAGTCGTTTCCCGCCTGTACTAAAAATCTCTTTTTCCTCATTCACTAATAATTTGTACTTCAAAAAGTAGCTGAGCATGTCAACTGCAAAAAAATATAGATCAAAAATGGTTGGCTTTTTTTAACTTTGGGTAATAAAATAGTTCAAACGTATATTATTTTAAATATTTATTAGGAACAATCAAAGTTACATACGAACAATCAAACTCGAACCTATACCTACGATTTAACGTACACAACCTACACCTATACCTACGATTTAACGTGACGAAATCGAGTTTTAGATATTCAGGCGGGATTGAAGCATAGCCTAATCGTTTCGCGTATAAGGCATGCAAGATATTTTACACTTATCTAAACTTATTGCACGCCTCATAAGCGAAGCGTTGAGGTGGTTACTACTCTCGTTTCATGCAGAACAGCAGATTTTGTAATCTTAAAATGTCTCTATTTATCATATACCTATTGCACTTGTAAAATAATATATACACACACATATCAAGAAAAAATACTATTTTTAACACTCATGATATTTTTGATGCCATTTTTGTTATTTAAACTAGGTAGTTCAAAAAATGTTTAAAAAGTTCTGTCTTGGACGTCCGTGTGTTGTAGGTAATGTATGTTAACACGATAGGTAACGACCGAAATACTTTACTAATCGAGTATTTTTTTTTCTTCTATGATACAGTATAACTACGAATAGAGCCCTATCACTTTTCACGGTCTAATTCGATGTGGTTTAATTGTTATTAAATAAACAAAAAAATAGTGAATATTTACGCTCGACGCGACTCTAAAACCAGCGCTATCCTTATTTCGTGAGAACTATTTCTATAGACCAATATAGAAGTACTTATTTAGATATTTTTATATATATTTTTAGCATTTGACATGCTTAGCACTATACATTATACACAAAGTGAAAAATGTGAAATCGAAAATAGCAGTCACGAGCAGGATTTGAACCTGCATCTCTTGGATACCGTCCAGATGCTTTGCCAATTCAGCAATCGTGACAATTGCTCCTGACTGCTAATTTCGATAACACATTCATACTTAACGTCTTTGGGTGACTTTGAAATTAGCGCTATCTATGTGATTTATTAAAAACTACTTAGTAAGCCCAATACATTATTAGTTAATTATCAAATAATCAATTTTATTGTGAAAAATGAAGATTATGAGGCGTGCACTTTCGGATTTTCCAAAGTATTTTTTTAACGGTCAGACAGGCGTTGTAGCGCGGGGCCCCCCAATTCGCGGGGCCCGTAGCATTTGCTACACTTGCTACGTGGTTAATCCGGCACTGAAGCCTTGTCTAAAGCTGGAGCTATTTCGAAAATTCTTAAGTCGGTATAAGCGTTCAGGCGTTAATTATTTCTAGAGAGGTATTCGAGATTAAACACAACAATATTTATTTATCTGTGAAGTATTAAAGTCAGGCCTATTAAAGTTTAAAAACATATTATTAATATTTAACTATCGGTTGAAACAGGAGGCTGTTTTTAAAATTAATAATAATTATGTAATTAAATGGAGGTATTGAGTTTTAGAAATCTTAAAAACTTAGGGCTTACCTAAGTTACTGCTTCTATGTAATATAAATCTACACATACATATTGTAATACAGTAAATATCAATTGTTATAATTATTAATACAAAACTAGAAAATACTATAATATAAATCATAATTTTATATTATAGCTTTTTAACTTTATTAAGGTAAAGTATTAACTTTTATTATATTAAAATTATTAAGCTATCTCAGCTATATCAAGCCGCAGAGATAAATTTATATACACATCCTTCTTACCAACTTCTTGAGTGATGACTACAACATCTGTCGCATGTTTTTGCATACTTTGTTGCGACAAAGCATATTTAATTATTATGCTTAAAAAAACAGCTTTAATACCTTAAAAGACTTTGACACCTCAGGAACACTTATACGTGTCGTTTGTGTAAAAATAATAACTACATATTATATAGTATTAATAAACAAGAAAATATAACGTCTTCACTGAAAACTTACAAAATATTTACAAAATTTACTGGTACCGTTATTTCGAGCAAAAGTTCGCAAATGATTTTGTTCATTCATTTACTCTTATAGTTAAGTGCAAACTTATTCTGTTTGGCAGTACCAGCTTTGCTACGGAAATGCAGTGTACTTCGAGACGAGCTCGACTTATAAATTATTCAAGTAGTGAGACACTTCAAATATTGCACAGCCGTTGCGCGTTATTTTGAGAACAACCTCAATTCTGTTGATGCGATAGGCGTACGGCTCATTGCAGTCATTATGGCGCAGTGTAATTTAACTAAAACAGGTTAAGGATTTTAAATTATGACGTAACTAACCGCATAAATAAGGAATATCTTAATTAGAAAAAAGTCCATTTCCCTATTGTAGAGCCTGTGGTAGAACCCTGCTTATCCCAGCATGAATGGGCTGACTCGATCGGGGAAGTACTTACAGAATATATGCATGAAACAACTGTAGATTCTCCTATCGTTGTGCTTCGTATGGTGAGTGTGAGTGCCAAAGGTCCGAACTCTCTCCTTATCCTCTCTGTGATGTCAAGTCCTTTCCTTATTATCCTTCGTCTACAACTCCTATCCCTTTTCTTGGAGATATTGACGCGCGAGCGATGCCTCTGGTGTTACTAGCGTCTATCTATAGGCTACGGCTACTTACAATCAGGTGGGCCCTATGCTTATTTACCACCCAAGTATTGTAAATAAAAAACTTCTAATAAACGGAGAAATGGGCATTATGTATTTGATTAAGTACTTGACGCGAGCGATTTTTTTTTGTAAATACTTACATACGAGTATAATAGATAGAAAACACCCAGACGCAGTACAAATATCCGTGTTCATCACACAAATATTTGTCCTGAGTGGGAATCGAACCCACGACCTCGTGCACAGAAGTCAGTTACACTACTGACTACGCCACCAGGCCCGTTGGCGTCGGACTAAAACACAGCTGGCGAAAAGTAGGTGTTTAATACACCTCTACCTACCCCTTCGGGGAACACAGGCGCGATGCTATGTTTAAAAAAATTATTCAAAACACCTTTTCCTTATTTTTATGACTAGGTAAATTCAATAATTAATTCGTAATGACGACGTAAGAGAGCGAGTAGGTATGAAAGAGAGTATTGGTGTAAAGATGCGAAAGGGAATGCTCCGATGGTTCGGACATGTGGAAAGAATTACGGACGAGCGACTGGTTAAGAAGATACACAATGCGAAAGTGGAAGGATGTAGGTATAGGGGGAGACCGAGACTCACCTACCTAGGCCAAATCGGTCATGTATTGAAGAAAGGTGGAGTCAGGAGTCTCCTAAACCAGCGAGCGTATATGAAGAGAGCCTCTTGGCACTCTGTTCTCTCTGCCTACCCCGCAAGGGAAATGGCGTGATGATAAGTAAGTAAGTAAGTAAGTAAATTCATTCAACATGCATGGGCCAGCGTGGTGGACTACGCCCTATTCCCTCTCACCATGGTAGAAGATGTGCTCAATAGTGGGAAAAAAACAGTCAGGAACAAATCACCGTTGTTGTATAATTCATCAGAAAACATCAACTACTTTACGCCTTGAAAGTTACATTAAAATAATGTTTTAGAGTTATAATTCTTAAAAAAAAGGTCAATGATTGACATGTAAATCCGGGTGCATAGAAAGTTATAGTATAGATTTCTAAAATAATAAGCGTCGGCAGGACTAATTTACTACTTAGAAGAATTCTTATTTTATATTCAAGCGAATTAAAAATGTCGACGACAGCCGATATGCTATGCAATAGTATGCAGCGAAAGGTTCGTGAGATGCTGCCGGCGAGAGTATTTGAATAACGTGTATATACCCGTTAGGTTAGGTAGAGCTCAATATTTTAAGCCAAAGATGTTTTCATTTCAACACTTTGAATTTACCTGTGATGTCGAACACCGGTCTTAATTACAGGCTTTATTCACTTAATAACCTCGTTACTTTTGATTCTATAAAATACGTATATAAGGTTTGTAACAAAATTCTCACAATTGAGATTCAAAAAGCATTTGAAATGTAAACGGTACCTACTAATAATCATTCAAACTTAATACCGCAGAGGCATAAAAATGCTTATAAAACTGTTTATATTAAATCTAATATTATGTATGAAATGTGTATAAAAATATTTTAATCTGTATTTTAGCACTTGACATGTTCAGTTACTTTAAAGAACAAATTATTTGTGGAAGTGAAAATGTAAAGCTTTAAAACAAATGTAGAGTGGAGATTGGGTTATTGGTTAAGCTATCGCAGTCACCATATTCTTCCACTTCCCTGGATTGAATGGGACGTAGGTTTGAATCCTGCTCGCAATAAAGCTCTCTTTTTCCACTTTCACAAATAATTTGTGTTTAAAACTGATCTAACATTATTAATGTATCAAAATTCATTAGTTAGCTTAGAAGACGTAAACTAATAAATTGTGATTTGGTTTAATCCTATCAAGAGATGGGTGGATAATTATATCATAATTTAATTGTACCTATTTACCTATTTTAGCTCAACTTACAAGGCACGATAATGATTGCAACGATCCTTATTTAATCAAATTATAATGCAGTGTTTTTTTTTTCATTGTACATCTTGGCAGACGTGCCAATTTCTAATTTAGAATATAAAAAATAAATATTGCACTTGGATAAGCAGTAATAAGAAAAGAAAAAATATGTAGAAAATTGCCACATATTAATAAACCAAAGTAAAATAGTGTCATCCATCCATCCATCCACTGCTGGACATAGGCCTCCTTAAGAGAACTCCACAACGATCGGTCTGTGCCGACCGCATCCAACGGCTCCCCGCGACATTGACCAGATCATCGGTCCATCTGGTGGGGGGCCGTCCTATGCTGCGCCGTCCGATACATGGTCGCCACTCGAGAACCCTTCTTTCCCAACGGTTGTCGGTTCGTCGAGCGATGTGGCCTGCCCATTGCCACTTCAGCATGGCAACCCGGCGGGCTATGTCGGTCACTCTCGTTCTCCTAATACGGATCTCCGTATTACGGATTCGATCACGTAGGGAAATACCAAGCATAGCCCGCTCCATGGCCCGCTGAGTGACTCTCAGCAGATCCATACTTCACCCGTGATAGAGATAGTAGTTAAGATTGCATAAATATAGGTAGTTTTAATGTTAGTGTTTAAATTAAATAGATTATAAATAAATGTTAGTGTTTTGCTTAAAAAATAATGTTAAGTTTTAATGACTTTCAGGAATAGGAAGAGGACAAACTTTACCCGTAGGTCTAACTAGTAAACCTTTTGAAGTCTTTACAGTCACAACGCGAGTGATATTGTCCTTTCCGGGATGTAATTGAACAACGCAAGCTAAACGCCATTCGTTGGGAGGTAAGTTAGGTTCAATAGTGGTTACCAGATCGTTCAATTTCAGCTCATGGTTGTCGTTTTTGAACCATTTAGTTCGTTGTTGTAATGTGTGAAGATAATCACGCTGCCAAGTTCGCCAAAAACTTTGAGTTAATCTCTGTAATAGCTGCCAACGGGTCCGCAAGGTAACGTTTTCAGGGAATACTGGTTCTGGTATAGATACCAATGGACGGCCGATTAAAAAATGTCCCGGTGTAAGTGCGTCCACCTCGTCCGGATCAGTGGAAAGTTCTGCCAATGGTCGGGAGTTTAACATCACTTCAACCTTTGTGACAACTGTATAGAATTTCTCATACGTGAGGATTTGAGAGCCATTTCTGATAGATATCGTTTAGCACCAACAAAGCTTGTACCGCCATCTGTTACAATAACTTGACATACCCCTCTCCTAGATACAAAACGATCGAAGGCTGCTATAAATGCTTCTGTAGTTAATTCAGTGACCAACTCGAGATGAACTGCCTTGGTAGTATGACAAATAATAAGACACAGGTAAGCCTTATAAGTCCGCGCGTTACGACGCCGGCTTTCCCTTACTAGAAAAGGACCACCAAAGTCGATTCCGACAGTTTGAAAACAGTGTCCTGGGGTGAGACGCAAGGGGGGTAGTACCCATTAGTGGTTCTAGGTGACGAGGCTTAACCTTGAAGCAGTTTATGCATCTAGATATTCGAGACCTAATAAGATTTCGCAGGCCGAGAACCCAAAATCGACACTGTATTAGGGACTGTAGGAGACGAGGCCTACAATGTAAATAAGTTTTATGATAGTGGTCGATAATGAGTTGACTCAACAGCGAGGTTTTAGGTAACAGATATGGATGTTTGGCATTATTAGGTAAGTTCGTATGTTTTAGGCGCCCCCCTACACGGATAACTCCTTGTGCATCTAAAAAGGGCGAAAGTTTTAAGAGATGTCGCGGTAATGACTTATTTTTTAATATCGTTGTGACATCGTTAAAGTTTTGGTTTTGAACATATTTTACTAAACGGTTTATTGATAGGTCAAGCTCAGAGGTGGTGAGAAAGGTAGATAAAAGACTATGCCGAAAACCAGGCTATTTTGTGCCCGTCGTGCGTCTTAACTACCTAAACATAAAAAAATCGTCGTTTGAATAATGATGTTATTTGTATTTATTTTAGTCGTAAGCGAAGTGGGGTTTCTAAGTTATAAAAAAAATAGATATACATATTATTAAATTCGATATAAGCGGAACTGCCATATTTATTGGAAGGCTTGGATAGTCAATGTCGCCAGTTTATTACTATACCCATTTTTAAAGCCAAATAGTAAGAATATTGATTTGAAATAAATAAAAGAAAACCCACATGAGCTCCTATTATAATACTTAGTATTAGTCGAAGATTATTTTATGAAATCATAATTATAAAGTTTTGTTTTTAAACTAAAAATATAATAACATTTATTATCTATTTCTAAAAATATTTTAGGATATATATTGTTATTTTACTAGCAACCCTTATTGATTTGAATTTGATTGACAATTTGTCATGATTTGACATTTGTATTGCCGATAACGTGTTTGTACGTTTATGTGTTGATTGCTTCATTTGTGAAAAAGCAGTGGTTTTTTTTATTATTGTTCAGTGTTTACTTTAACGTTGAGTTCAGCAAATTCTCCGTTGAGTAATTAAAAAAAAAAGAGCGTGACGTCGTGTGAGATAGACTTTTTAGTGGTACTAAGACCAGGACTCTTAGAATGTACTCGTAATCTAGATCCAGAGTAGTTAACCGTAGCATTATATCCTATCTATATTTCTTACATAGGTACTCTAAAATACTATTGATACTACATTTTATACTATAATAGAATAAAATATATGGATTTCAACGCATAATAAAAATTAAAAGTCAGATTTCTCTAAACTCCCATTAGATATCTCAATGATATTTTTATTTAAAGACCCTGAGTACATTTACAATGTTCTACAGTTAATTTGGTTGAGACGCAACAATAGCCCAACTCTCATAGAAAAATCGCCATTGTCCTTTCGTTCAGAGTATTTTCTTCTAGAATTATTGATAAACCGGCAAAAGGAATTTGGTAATAAACACCGCGACACGAGAATTATAGATTATAATTATTAGATAAGAAAATATTACTATGCAACTATATTGTGAAACGTTATTAAAGATTTCATTGGTGAAAATAAAATAACTTGTGTATTTACGTTCACAATACAAAATATAATAAATAATACATGTACCTAAAACATTTTTATCAACAGCGTAAAAACAGTGTTACAGATAACTAAATAGGTTTGACGGTTTCCGCGTCTGCGTCGTGTAGTATTGAAATAATTCAGATTTTACGGTCTATAGATATTTCACGGCTTCCATATTAACGCTGATATCGCTTGAAGAGTTAGAGAGTCCTATAGAGTTTCCATCCATCCATCCATCAGCCTTTTATCGTCCACTGCTGGACATAGGCCTCCCCAAGAATGGGGGATAGTGCCGTAATCGCCACGCTTGGCAGGCGGGTTGGCGATCGCAGTGGATGTTGTTAATACCTGAAGTAGTATTGCTATCCACTCCCCCGGTATTCCCTCAGTCCCTCAACGACTCCCGTTGGTAGAGAGGGGTGGGACAATTCTAAAGCCGGCTCCACACGGCCCCTATAGAGTTTAGCATCTCATTATTAGACTTTTACTCCACTTGGCTTGAACCTGGTTTGCGTATACCTATCTATTTTCACCTACAAAAGCTAAATTTTAGTTTACGCGTGGTATCGATAGAAGACCGATGCCGCATGTATACCGATGACGCATGGTATCGTTGGAAGATCGATTTCTTCCAGTAACAGTGAATACCCTCAGTGGTAAAGCCTTGCTATCTCAGCACGAATGGGCCGTCTCGATTGGAGAAGTACTACCCTTTCAGAGAAAATCAGCGTGAAATTAGGGCAGGTACCTACCGTTCCGTTACGTGTAGTAATTGAGAGCGCCGGAGGCTCAAACACCCCCCATATCCTCTGTTTATCAACCTTCCTATCCTCTCCTTCGTATTTTTGAGATAGCAACGCGCAAATAATTCCTCTGGTGTTGCTAGCAACTATAGGCTACGGTACCACTTACCATCAGGTGGGCCGTATGTTTGTTTGCCACCCACGTAGCATAAAAAAAAGGAGTGAATGGATCGACAATCATTATTTTAGGTGTTATTACTTTTTTTTTATTGCCTTTTATGGCAGATGAGCCACGGTCCATCTAATGGTAAATGGTAACCGTCGCCCATGGACTCGACTATACTGAGAGTATTGTGAAGCCGCTGCTCACCAATTAATTTCACAGATATGAAATGAAATATAAATGGCTATCTCCTGCTACAGCCAAAACGCAACGATGTGCTTCATGGCTGGTCACACAGGAGATGGTGGTACCAACCCGCTCGGGCCCAATACCAAGTGAGTACTCCCACTTGATATCCAGCCCTACCACCAGTCATGCAATGGATGATAATTGCTTACTTCCCTTAGTCGCCTCATACGACACCCGTGGGAAAGAATGGGGTGGTGACACTTGTATTCTTATTCCGTCACCACACGAACAGTTATTTTAAATAATTTGTTAAAATGGACATAGAAAGCAACCACTATCTTACCATGCCTATTTTCAGTGATATGAAGTATTCAAACAATTAAAAAGAATAATATAATTTTTTTTAATAATTAAAATGAAATATTATGGTATAATTTTTTTTAACGGGTTGGAAAATTTGTTACTAGTTATTGTTATTAGTGTTTTTACGTGCCCGATAAAAAGGATAGTAATAAAACAATTCTCCTAAAATATACTCAAGCACGGTATCATATTAATATTAAGTTTGTTGATTTGGTAACTACATTTCATATTTGCTAATAACATCGTTTAAAGCATAATATTCTGGCTTGGGATAAGCAGTGCGGCTGAACGTGAACGTATTGCGCCATCAAATACGGCGCGTTGTCCCGTGTCACACAGAATAATGCTACAAAGGCTTTATTTTAAGAACCGCTATTATCTTTCCGTTGCACAGCCTTTGCGTCCCCGGGCTAAATAGAGTATTCTCATGAACTCTGAGCGAAGCTTTTCTATGGCACAGTTTGTGAAATATACAGTTACAAATGTACAAACAAATGTAGAAGTGTTTTGTTTAGTATTTCCTGAAAAATCTGTTATTAATTTATAATTTACAGAAATGTTTAGCTAAAAAGTACTTTTTATACGTATTTTTTAAAGAATTCAAGGTTTTGTAGCAAAATTAGATGAATATGCATAACTCTGTTTTTTGTTTCACTCCTTATTCATATAAAGATTTTTAGAAAGGCTAACGTGAAGACCTATGCTTTTCGTTCATTAGTTGTAGGGTTTTATACTAAGTGCAAGTCATCACGTGGACCCGAGCGTATAGGTCCCATTTTATCTTGTTCTTTATAAATATTCATGAAGCATCTCGATATATTTCAGTTAAAGGGGAAGATAAATGGTTCTATCACCTCCTTGTGACTTCCAGTGTGCTTGGCTGAGTTACTCGCATAGCATATTTCATGAGTGGCATTTATCACTTAGCATTAAGTAGGCGAAGGCTCATCAGTCACTAAATTCATAAAGCACAATATTGACCGGGTCAATATTAGTCTTAAAATAAAGCTATTCAAGTTTTAGTCTATGACTTAAATATAACTTGTTATCTGATAATTAAATAAGAAGAATAAAAACCACAATCAAACGTAATAATATATATAGAATTATCTGCCTTATTCACATAGTTGATATACTACAATTCTATACTAAATTCAATTCTAAAATACAAAATATAAGATTGCACTTAATACTACATTGTAACCTAGGAATATTCAACGTAGTACCTACATTTATCGACGAAAGAATATATAGACGGGTGAAAAGAAAATCAAATTACCTGCTACTTTGTCCGTGTGGTGACGGACTAAGAATACAAGTGTCACCACCCCATTCTTTCCCACGGGTGTCGTATGAGGCGACTAAGGGAAGTAAGCAATTATCATCTATTGCATGACTGGTGGTAGGGCTGGGTACCACTCACTTGGTATCGGGCCCGAGCGGGTTGTTACCACCATCTCCCGTGTGACCGGCCATGAAGCACAATGTTGCGTTTTGGCTTTAGCATGAGATAGCCGTTTATTCTTTCATTTCATATCTGTGAAGTGAAATTGTGAGATAAAAAAAAACAAGTAGTATTCAGAAATTTATTATATATCTTTTGTGTACCTTTTGTTTTTAATGTTATAAAGTTAGCAAACAAACATACAATCTGCCTGATGCTAAGCAGTCACCGTACCCTATACACATCAGAAACACGTTGTGTATTCTAGAGAAAGGCATAAGAGATGGAAACGAAGTAAAGGGATGACAAAAGTTTGGGCTTTGAATCTCTCACTGAAAGCAAGGCAACCATAGATTTCTTTATTTCAATATTCACTGGCCAAGCTGCCTCTTTCGTGCAGAACCCAGAGGCCAGACTCCAAAACCAAAACGACCACGAAATATAGTTTGGTTAAAACACTGTTATTTATAAAAAAAAAACAAATGGACAAATTAAATAATGTTTTATTAACAAGAATAATATAAAATTTAATTTTGAATTACCGACTATTATTTCTATTCATGAATAAGCGTATGAATTCCCATTTAACTTAATGTAAACTCACATATACCTTCACACTTTACAAAACGTAATAGCCAATCCTATAAAATAAAATTATAATCTGAAATTAAATTAAAGGCGCAGTTTGAATATATAAAACAAGTGGCGAATATACATATAAAAGCTTATAAATACCTGTGAGTAGGTTGAAGTTCTTAACACGGTCGAGGTGGATGGCGGCGAGCGTTCTTGGCCTGGGTTCAAGACTCTTCACTCCCTCATGTCTCGCCGGTAAATAATTACGACTGTACCGCACACCACTCACCTTTACAATTATGTGCACTTTATTTGAAGGTACTTCGCGAGTCTACACTATGCATAAGACTAATTTGTTAGAAAGATCTTGTTTGACAGAAACAGTAGCATAAAACATTTCTTTTAATGTTTCCGTACGTTATTTCGTTCTTTCTGTGAAGTAGAACTAAGATTAATGGATCTCAGTAGCGCTGTTAGCATCACAATCGCATGTTTTTGTACAGTCACTGCATACTGAGAATAATGTTTTATTTAATTATCTACAATATATAATAAGCAGAAGGGCTGTAAATTAATTTGCTCATTATTCTGGTAAGTATTGCTGTCGCGTCACTGAAGACTTAAGAATGCATAAGGCAGATTCACTGTGCATATAAGATGTCATAGTTCGTAATGCATTGGATAAACAAAAAAAAACAGTACTAAGCGTTTAATCTCTCAACGACCAGCAGTACATATAAATCACCTGTCCTAACTTAAGACTAACGCACGGCCTACTAAATCTAGAAAGCTGAAATTTGGAATACGGGTTTTAAGAACTTTGTGTGAAAATATTTGTTTTTGAAGCTGTAAACATGAAAATTTTAATAAAATAATAACAACAGGGTTCAGTTTTTTTAATATCCCTCACATTTAATGGTGTAATTGTGGAGGGGTGTAATTTTATTTCATATATATCAAAATATATAAAAACGTACCTCAGTATTCAACAGTTTTCTATACAGTAATTGTAACTAGCCTTAATGCACGTATGAACACAACCAGTCAATAGAAACTGTAGGCAGCACATAGACGTTGTAACTCCAAGCTCAAAAGGGTTCGCGCCAACATTCTCCTCATCACGTACAAATCTACCCACACCCTTAGAATTCTAACGAAAGGGTTACCTCACTGTTTGTTTCAACCTAATCATAAAGGGCTTGTTTAATCTACGAGAATTAAATGACGATTGATTCAAACAACGCTGTGCTAGTATGAAGTACATACCGCTTTATACTTAATAAGGGTCTTGTTTGAGTAAACTTTATATTTTAATTACAAAAAAAAAATGATTTTACATCATAACGTTTATAATTCCGTTTAGAAAGGGTTCTATCAATATTGATAACGGATGTGGACTCAATTTTTGTTTGTTTTATGATCAATTCATGCTTTAAATACCAAAAAACTGTTACGTAAGTGAAACCATGACCATACATTACATATTATAATACAAATATGGTTATATTTCAACAAGTCAGAATAATCTAATTTTATGTTGAATCCACTTTTATAAATTCCTTAAATAAAAATGGTTTAACTTACTAGAAATCAAAATATTCAAGTAATTCAATTTAAATAAACACTTCCAATTTAATTGTGATTATAAATGCAATGGCACTCGGTGACTGTAAGATAATAATTATGAGCACTGGACGAGGGTCGACTTCATAAGGAATTCATGAAATTTAGCAAAGATAGCGTTTCGTTTGTTTGCAGATTGAAATATTCTAATGTTATGCAATATGAAATTGGATGGTTTTAGCATATTTTACACATTTTTTTACTGAAATGTCTATAATTAAAATCTTAAAAAAAAAATGTTAGTTTCTACATCTTCTCTTGTTATGGAAAAAATGCTAACTTAAATGCTTACTTGATAACCAACTAAGCTAAACGCATTTCTCACACTTAGTCTTGTAAACAAATAATTGAGATCAGATTCTAACTTCTGCTTCTAGTTAATAAAAAAGATTTTCTATAATCAAATACTGGATTACCATTTGGTTAATAGTGACCTCAAGTTATAACGTCTAAATGAGAACTGCGTTAACAACCAAATGAACAGAGTAGATCAAACACTTAACAATGAGTATTTACTTACAAATCTGCAAGTTTATATAGGTTTGTATCCATTATGTATTAATAGCCTTCGAGAATCC
The DNA here is from genome assembly GCA_948253155.1 of Leucoma salicis. NCBI lineage: Eukaryota > Metazoa > Arthropoda > Insecta > Lepidoptera > Erebidae > Leucoma > Leucoma salicis. Next base: position 11,556,003 of record OX411812.1, on the reverse strand, counting down.
CAAGGAAATAATAATTTTAAAAGCACGTGTATAACAATATTCCCTTAAATTTATTCAAATGTAATTTAATGCATAAACACATTTTTTCATACATTTATAAAGCGTTTTACTTCTGAAGGATTCGTTTAAGAGGTGTGTAATCATACACATTCTGCCAGCGAAAAACGTAGTGAATTTATTGGCATCCATCTAGCACCAAATCTAGAGTTCGTGCCGCTACTAAGAACTACCTAACAGAAAATACCAATGACACTTGTGAGTTTCGCAATATAATATGATAACGCCGTATAATTGATGCCAGACTCTACGTAAACAGGTAAAAAATAATTTTGTATTATAAATAAAGTTGTATGACTGTAAACGTATATCGTACAGATATTTAAGTGAACCACAAATGTTGTTTCGAAATAATAAAGAAATTATTGCCCATTGCAGATGGACTTACTCTTTAAAAATAATAAAGAAATATTGAACTCGAATTCTGACGTGGTAATTCTCTTCTAGTTATTGCTCGCTGTATGTATGTATGTATGTAGAATGGAGTATAGTTACAACTTTGTAAAGCATTTAATATAGAAAGCGAATAGACGATCACGTACCTTCATATATCAAATACCGACTATCAAGTTTATGTAGTCTTGACCTAGGTCCGATAATGAAAGCTCTAGTATTTCACAAGAGTTTAGGAAATTTGTGTATAAAACGGAACTGCGCATAACAGCAACTTATAGTCAAATTGCTATTAATTACAACATTTTTATGTTAATAGCTTAATAAACATAAATCAGAATAGAATTATAACACATTTTTTTTGCAATTCATCATTGATTACCTTGGGTTGCCTTAGAGATGGAAAACTTAGTGGTATTTTATTCATAGTCTGATACTGCTACCCGGTGCCGAATGGCTGATTTCACAAACGGTCAGTAAAATCTCTCCGGAATTTCCTTGCTATATTTTACTTCGCTGGACAGTGATAATTTGTAAGTGAACAGACACACACATAAAGCCAAAAGTTAGAGACCACCTTAGTTAGTTTCGACCTTAGGCAGGTTATATTGTTATTTAATAATATTGAGTTGTGTACGTGCGTAAAATATACAAAATAAAGTTTTTTTTTTGCATGGTGCTTTATTACTCCTGGTACAATCGCTTACGCTACAACAATACAATGTTTTTAGAAGCTTTCATAGCACATACTGCGCCTTCAATGGTCGTAATATGTTATAAAAACAAAGAATATTCTCTACCGCAATGGAGGAAAAATAGGCTATTACAGGTTGAGCAGACAGATAGATATCGGGTTTTGTTTTGAGTATTCCTTCTTTCACAGTCACACTATGTTTAATTTTATTTTCTTACTCGATAGTTACGCTAGTCATGGAATTCAACGATGCATTTATCATGTAGGTATTATCTCCTATCGCAATTAAGGGACCTTTTATTAATCGGAAATTAAACTACGAGCTATCTAATTATTATCTAAATAGGTAATAATATACTAATTAACGTTTTTAATGTGGACTGATAATTGCATAAACACCAAAATCTGGGACTAGTATATGTAACTTTGTAGATCAGACTCACTGCAAATCACTTTCACGTTGGAAAAGCAATTACAAAAGATATCCAAACGTTGTATGTTGAAGTCTGCCCGTGACGATCTTGTTCTGTTTCACAATCAGATTTAATAGACATTTAAATAATAATTTTAAATTTGATAAATATTGAGAAATACTCAATACCTACAGTTTTTTTGTCATTGTAAGTTTTGTGGCATTGTTGACAAGCTGAGGCAAGGTTGATCTATAATTGTATGTAACCACTAATAAAACAATGAGTGCATCGTAATATATATATATATATATATATATATATATATATATACAAATGTGTACTAGTAATGAAACTAATAAAAATGATTATTATATGAAAATTAGACGACCATTAGTCTGAAAAGACACTAGTGTAGATACATTTAACAGAGTCCTTTCTGTTGGTGCTGATGCATCGGCTGAATCACTCAGCGCAAATATTCTATCCTCGATACAGGTTACATTTTTGTGGCGTTTGGTGTAATAGGTACTCATATTAGTGAGCAATAGTTAATGTACTCGTAAGTACTTTTTTGTATCTGTAAATGGTGATCAACGTAATATTAGTGTGTAACGTATGTAGGTATTTTCATAAACCTGATAATGTCATTTTTTATTACAAATGGTGGCAGACTAGCAACTGACGCAGCTGGCGGTAAGTGGTAACGGCCGCAGGCTACACTGAGTAAAGTGCTCTTTTCGTACTTCGTTTAAAGACGGACATCTGCCTCAAAATGTAAAAAAGTTCACATCAGCGTAATAATTGTCAAGGAAAAAGCTCTGATACAAATATTATGAGAGGTGAAGCTAAAACTAATAAATGAATGAAGCACGCACATTAATTAGTTGATGAGATAAGACCTTGGAAGTGAGGAATACCTGAAAGGTATAATTTGAAGCGTCGATCGCGAGCTCGACTGAACCCCGTGAAGGCGTCAGTCTGACTCCGAGTATCGAAGAGTGTGGTTGTGTAAGCGCTCGACTTCACAGCCTCCCACCCCCTCAGGCAGCGAAACGCGGAACTTTAAAATGTTCAACTCTCAGTTATGTGAATTACAACAAGATTCAAAGTGACCAATGTTGAAAATTTAATTTGGACCATCTAAGGCTTACGAAACTGGACTTCGTGGTTTTTGACATGTGATTGATTTATAAGTAGCTATTCGTAAGTATATCATTTTTATTATCTACTAAAATTGTTTGATGACTTTTAATAATATATATAATATGTAAATTCTATTATTTTGGAGATTTTTTACAAGTATTTGTATAATAAGTTTTTTTTTAATATATTAAATTGTATTATAATTATAATTATATTACAGTTTTTTTTTATAAAATGTTAGGTAAATCTTTTATTAATGAACTTTTTATCCAATATTATAAATTTAATTCATGAATTTATATTTATTTTATCCTTATTATTTAATTAAAATATCTGCTCATACATAGGTATATTAGTAATAAAATTAAATAATAAATTTATTCAAAATAGGATTCCATTATGAAACAGACTTTTTTAAAGTCCCGGTATTGACATATACACGTACAACAGGATATAGTCCAAATTTCAATAAATATCCTTTAGACTGTACAATTATTCATAATAATATTTTAAAACATATATATCTATACATACTATAAAATAGTCTGATTGAACATATACATAAAAACTACTGAACAGATTTTTAGGCTGTTTTCACTAAAATCTAAAGTGATTTATGAAGAAGGTTCTATTACATGACTCATTAAACTTTATGTAAATTGAATGAAGTTTTTTTTTTATTTATTTTTTATTGCATGTGGTTGCAGACGAGCCACGGCCCATATGATGGTAAATGGTAACCGTAGCTCATGGACTCAACTATACCGAGAGTATTGTTAAGCCGCTGCTCACCATTTCATTTCACAGATATGAAATGAAAGAATAAACGGCTATCTCCTGCTACAATCAAAACGCAACGATGTGCTTCATGGCCGGTCACACGGGAGATGGTGGTACTAACCCCCCAGGTATGAATAGAATTGTTGAAGATTTCGAATAAACGTCATAACCAAGGAGAGCTTTATTGACGTGCGCCGAATTTAAGCCAATAGAATTAAATATGAAAATAATTAGCTTATAAAAATAATTGGATTTAGGTAGGAAACTCAAATCAAAACCTTTACTAACTTTTAGGGTAAACAGTTATCGGTGTCTAACTGCTCAATTAATAGAAGCCTCATTCCTATAAAATTAGCGGTAACAAAGGAAAGGGGAAGTTTAAATGATTTGTGCTCTTTTTTATAAAATCCCAACGTCCTGTAAATCTGCGCAACTTGTTACTACTTAGAATAGATATAAATCTACGGATTGTCATAACACTTTACAAGTAAAATTAAATCATAACAATAATAAAGAAAATATAACGTTGCAATCAAAAGAGGTTTCTATTTAAAACTAAATTTAAATAAACTAAGCATGAAAAAATACCTATTATTTATTAGCGCCTACTAAAACTAGTCCGCGTTTAATATAAATACTAGTACAATAAACAAATATATCCTTTAGAGTAATGATATGCGTAACAATATGAAAAATGTATCTAAAAAAATATAACTTGTATTATTAAGATAAAACAGTTTATCGGTTGTAGTGGTCAGTAAGCCTAGCCTTAGGCGCGGGACACATTGATTTATAACGCACAGATAGGGCGCTGACACAGGTGCACTCTATTCCTTGACTCTCTTCTCCTGATAGGACGGTTATTCAATAATACAGTAAATAAAATAGTCGTTGGAACAGCTATGTGAGCTCATAGAAATAATGAACATTGCTGATAACGAACTGCCAAAGAGAAAGGAAAACTCGAAACCACGACCTGGGATGCAAAATAAAAAATACTACTAAACGAAAGAGGTCATATAAAACAGATTATTAAAGAACTATGTCGAAATATACACATTTTGGTACTTGCATCATTTATTTCACTCAATTCGGCTGCTCTACGCCGTAGCATCGATCGTAGGCTACTACAGTGCTACAAATAGAATGGGATTATAAAATAAACAAAGGAGAAAGAGGAATACATTATTCTTTGTTTGTTTTACGACATTAGAACCTGAGAGCTTTTCTAATCATACCCCCAGGAAAATATTTCACAAAATGTATTTTCAGCTCTGGGCCTTATTCTTACAGATAATAAAATGTAAGGTTGTATGATGGCTAGAAAACTTCCACGCAGCAACTGAGGAAAGAATCGAAGTGATTTCTTAAAATAAAATATTTAAAAAAGCAGTGATTGACATTATTATGTCATTATGTCATTTATGTCACTGAAAAAAAAACGATAATACGAGGAAAATATTCACAATGCTGTAATTAAATTTGACATAGACGTACTTGTAAATCTGTGACTTGCAGAGTAGTACTAATATAAAATGAAATTATTTTTTCACGATTTTTTAAATTTACTTGCTTTTTTTTAGTATTGTGACGTTGTGGATACTTTACAGAATTTACAATGTTATTTGCTAGTTATAGTATTATAAACTAATTGTGTGATTTGTCTACTTTAAATGAGTAGTGAAATCACATAATTATATTATACTAATCGGATATAACAACAGGTCAACATAGGTCGGAATGTTAATTAGGAACATGTTTACATAATTAAACGAGATTCATTTGCATTTACTGTTAATATATAACCACAGAATGAACGTTTTTCCTCAATTTTGACTTAAGGCTAAGACTAAGATTACATGTAATATTTGGTATCTTGAACATATCTCATCTCTCCGCCTCTCTCTCTCTTTCGCTGTTCAATGTTTACAATTAAGTAAACACTTATTAGAGGATGGTAAATTAGGTGTTAACTTCCCTCAAAATAAGGACATGACGTGATCTCTAACTGACAAGACTGAGGTATGAATGTGTACCTGTACGACAACAGGTGATGATTGCCATGGAGCAATTGTAACCTGAATGATCAGAGACAACACTGGCTTTGCCAATACAGCCACATATTTTTTTTTAATACTATGTGGTTGGAAAACGAGTACCTTGTTGTATGTGGTTACTGCAGCTTATAGACGCTAGCAGCACTAGAGACATCACTTGCTAGTAGCTATTTACTCCAAGGAAAGGGATAGGATGTATTGAGGAAGAATAATAAGGGTGCAACAATTTAGTGCTGCAATATCTGTGATAAAAATGATTACATATTAGTATCATAATCTTATTATAAAGCTGTCACAGAGCTGTGTCTGTACATTCAAGATATTTGAGAAAAAAAATGTCTGTAATAGGCTCTATAGGCGTGTCTAAACACTAAACAATTCTTTTAAAAATTTTTCTCTGTCTCTTTATCTGTTTGTTTGTTCGCGCATCACGTAAAAACTGCGAACGGATTTGATGCAACTTTTTTTATTTGAAAGGCCTTGATTTGCCTTAAAAACTGGTATACATTTTATCTCGCTACTATATCGGGAACCTGAGATATAACCGAAATACTGGCTTTTGGCTGCGGCGAAGCCGCGAGCAAAGGCTAGTAGAATAATAATAATTGTTTTTAATATTATAAACGCCAAAGTGCGGTTATTTGTTTGTTACGCGGTTTCGTCCTAACTAATAAATCACTATAAAACGCGTTTATATACTGTGAAACCGAGAAAAGGACATTTTTTATCCCGGAAAAATGGATGATTCCTGTGGAAAAATAATTTTTGTAGATATCATTAGGGTGCTGGAGGGTGAAGAATTTATAATCTGAAGTGCATGCGTATAAAATCGTCTGCGGAATCTAATTATTGTCACAACTAGCGATCTGCCCCTGACACATGGTGGCAACTTAATAGAAAAATCTAAGTTTAGTGTATTATTTCGGTGTATCTCTTAGTATAAAAAATTGCCACCTAATGATACGTCATTAAAGGACAATGCCCATTTTTAGTATCAAGTTTTCTCACGCCTCAAGAAAAAATATTACAATTTAGATTATTTCTTGTTTGTTTCTTTTTAAATTTTTGCTTACGGGATTTAATTTCCGAATAAGGGATATAATTTAATAGAAAAAAGTTATTTAATATTATTTTTCCCGTTCCACATTTTCTGTTTTAGTGTTAGTTGCTGAATTGATTTAGTGATTCAAATTGATTCTAAAATAGAATCGAAATGTCATATAAATGGAACCTTTTAGTTATTAAAAAAATATATTTCAAATTGCAACCTTATTATACATGTATCTTGACTAACAAAGATGATGCTGTTGCCAACACTTTGCAAGGCATAGGGGCTTGTTGTTGCATTGTCTAATCAGTAAGCGAACCGTTAGATGATGAGCTAGTATAATGACAATTGTGTGGTTTCTGAGTGTGATTTATGAGCACTGTATAATGATATATTTATATAATTTATTATATATGGAGCATTTGCGCCGGCTACATATTTTACATGATATTTTTTTATGAATTTGACGAATAAGGTAATTATTGATTGGTAATTCGGCAGCGAAAACATGCAGATCACGTACAACCTATATTTATACAGCGTCGTTTAAGTAGATAGATACCTTTTATAAGTAGGTGGGTTATATTTTAATTCTTACAAATTAATAATCTTATGGTTGATAAATCTATCTACTCATAATTGGCACAGCCACCACCATACTGTTTCAGTTCCTTTTCACCCTACTTTTTGGGCAATATCAGACATTTTTTGTGCTCAAAGAATATTCCTAGCTTGTTTTGTATGTAGGTACGCTTCATGCATGCAATTTACCTACTCTTAACTGGTAGAAGCAAACTCAACGTTGTAATGACAATGTTGGCTTATCTTCGATTTTAATAAATTACATCGGAACCCGCATTTTGTTAACAAAAAAAAACATTTGTAGGAGTTAATATGATAAATGGTGCAGCGGTAGTGTGTGCGGCTGCTGGTCATGAGGTCTCAGGTTTGATACCCGGGTCAGGCAATGTTATTGAGCTTTTTCGTAAAAAGAAAAATTCTCAGCAGCAGCCCGGAGTTTGAAAATTTTCCCGGTACACGGCAATAGGCTCTACCCCTATTACGTGGAACGTAAACGTAGCTGTCGAATCGTGGGTGTGTAATAGACCTCTGCCTAACCCTTCGGGAATACAGGCGTGATGCTATATTTTTAATATGATAAATATGGATTATATTCAAAATAGAGAATGGTTTTTATGCGACATGACACGGGTTTCCATATATCCGTGGGCATTGTCCTTGCTCTACTTATAGTAAACAATTATTAGGTTTTACTGTGAGTGTGGTTTTAACATGATACCTAAATGGCATTGCAAACCATATCATATGCTTATATTTCTTAGAATACAATTTAAAGATATAAAGTAAGGCACTAAATTTTTAACCAAACATAGATTTTACTTAATAATTTTTGATTTAGAATAAAATGAAATAATATTGCTGTCGAATATAATGTAACCTATTCAGAGAGTATGTAATTACCTACTAGCGGTGTATATTGTAAGACACGTGTAATAAATACCACCTGCAAGTCATTATCAAAATGTATGTTAAAAATATTATTACATCGAGTAGTAAGATATTAATTAATTAAGGTGTTTATTACATACTCGTAGTCCAAGATCCCACTCGTAGGCCACTAATCGCACTTATATAGATGTAAATTGTTTATTAAAGATACATATAATTATAATTTGTATTTTTAAAGATCTAAATATTTTCATAATTAATTCAAAATTGTATAGCTACCTGCTTAGTAACTAAACTAGTAATCTATATCACATATTTATTGCCCTGGACTTGAAAAAGAAATCGTTTTAAACGTTACTAATGATAAATATATTATTTAAGCAACTGCTATCTGTTTTCTTGAGATCCGATTTAAATGAAATAAATGCCATAATCTTATTCAAACCAACTGCTGTGTCTGCCCGTGAAAACCACATAAATTCAAGAACACGAAGTGCGAAATTATGAAATCGAAAATAATATTCACGAGCAGGAAACAAAGATCTAGGAACACGATCATAGCGCCATCTACCAATACTGATTATGAATCTAAGCCCCACTAAAATACAAACAAACAAACATATTTATTTATTTAACTGTTTCCAAGAAAACTCAATAGCTTCGCCTAACAGTCATGGCACTATTTATCAACTTTTTTCTTTATTTCAATTACATTTTATCTAACAAATTGCAAGTGCTGTAGCGAAACTTAATACGGTTTGATATTTTCAAGGAAATAAAGCCATCTAATCCCACTATCCAATTAGTTGGCTTCGTAATAAAGATCTTGTTTAAAAAGTCACAACTATAAGAAACAAATATTAAGTTTTAAACTTAGAGATACACAATATTATACTGCTAGATTGTAAACGGTTTATATAATATATATTTAAATATGGGAGCCATATTAAGAATTAAGTGCTATGATATTATTAAAATCATTTATAAATATTTATTATGAACCAGACTATTTATTACAAATGATGAAAAAAAATATAAATTAGTGTATAATTTAACAAAATTATCATTTTACCACTGTAACTAATCCCACGATCTAGAGATAAAGTTTACTGAGTGATAGGTAAAGCATAGAAAAGAAGTGGTGTTCAAAAACCATTAAATAAACAAAATTATATATAATTTCATATGACGTAAATTTTAATACTTATGTTTTTGTAAAGCAGTGCAAGTACTAGCAAAACGCCAGGCTAAGCACAGTGTGTACTTTACAGTTTACACGAAGCATTTCAGTACGTTCTTCAAGCTCTTATAAATATTGTGTTTTTAAGCTGTGACATTCTTATGAAACACCAAGCCCAGTTTGTTAGCAACTATAAATTAGTTATTTTAAATGAACACAAAGTGCTTTTCAGTTATACCGTCGCTGTGTAACTTAAAAAGAGCATTCTAATTTAGGTTATACTGTGTGTCTGATCTACTTACTCTTCATCAACATTGTAAAGCACTTCCAGTTCAGTGTGCTTTAATGATTTGTGACAAACGAGTCTCTAATGGAAAAATGATAAAGAATAAACGTTGAGTCTAAAAAAAAACGAAGAAAAGTTTTTCTAAATATTCTGATTACATATAACTACTTTAGCTTGTAAATCTATATATAGATGGTTGGTGTTGGTATATCACAAGCGTTAAGCTTAGTTTGGGACCAGAGGACGTTGTGTGAAATGTCCGTGAATATTTATTTATCTCTTTCCTTGGAGATAGCAGCGCGAGTGTTACCTCTGGTGTTGCTAGCAGGTATAGGCTCCCATAACTCACGTCGTACTCCCATTTATCCGTATTAGAGAGTGTTTTGATGTGAAACATCTGATGCGCAGGGAGGTAAAATCGGCTGTTAGCGTGGCGACGCTTTTATTTTTGTTTTAAACGCCATCTGTTGACAACAGTGCACGTTGCACTTACAAGCTTATTTCTAGTTAGAAAGCATAATGGGCAATCAATAAGCTAATAACAATTTTAATTCGTCTATGGATAGCGAGAGGGCGCTAACCAAAAATTAAGTATACATATAAGACTCAACAATATTCTTATTTATTAAATAATAATTAAAATAATAGGATAATATTCTCATATAAGTTACATTGCCTTTATGACTATTTCCTTTATTTTACATATCTCATAATTTTGTACAGGCAGACATTGGAAATTCTCATTTATTATATAAATAATATGTAATAGGATTTTTCCCGTGTGGTGACGGACTAAGAATACAAGTGTCACCACCCCGTTCTTTCTCAATACTTCTACAAAATAATGATGATATTTCACATCTGCCAGACGTCCCGCGACGGCTGTATTTTTTTTATTATAAATATTCAAGTATTCTTGAGATATACTTGTCCAATTTCGCTTCATGAATTATTTGAAGATATTTCATATGAAAGCAAAGCAATCATTCATTTTAATTAAATTACCTCTTGCCACGATTTTATTACTAACTAAATTATGATATATCATTATATCAACGATTTCTAATTTATTGCAGAATAGACTGGTATGTAAATATGTTATAATGGATAAAAAGATAACATCACAATTGATCATTATAGATAGTATAGTACGTATCTATAATAATCTCAAAAATATATTGATAATATGATACTTTAAAAACGATTTACGCACATAACAAGTTTCATGAAAGTTATTAGTACCGAAAAGCACTTAAAGAATGTTTCATTTAATATTAATAGAAGTTAAAAGGGACAAAACGACTTTTTAAGACATACTGTCTTTTATGAGTGAATAATTTTCAAAGATCCAACAAATACATTTGGAATGACACTTAATCTGATTATAGCACTCGGGAGTTTTTAAGATAACCATTTAACGTGAAAATCTCTGCGAAAACTTTTGTGCCACTTATTACCGCTTTAAGTGCCTTAAAATATTTTCTCAGATTTTCCGTCATAGTCACTTTGTTACGCTCTCTTTCATCTTTTAATTTCTTTCTTTTATATTACCATACACTTTTTATATTTCAGGTTCTAACTACCAAATAGCCAAGTTGTCAATGTAGTATAGAAAATTTAAAGCAAGAATGCTATCTACAATATTGGCTTAATTTCAATATCAATGCTTAAATTAATTAGAAGCACGGGCAAAGATCAAACCCTCGTCTTCTGAATACCGTTAAGACGCCAACTGAGCTGTTGTGACATTCACTCGGAGCTGTCAGTTTCTATTACGCATTCTTTCTTAATATCTTGGGTGAAACCCGCACCATCTTTTGAATGTATGTACGAGTATTTAACATACCATGTATTATTCTGACATTATTATAATTAAGAATCACATGAAATGATGAAACGTATTTACATTATTATTTTTAAATATATTTCAAGCACTCGACATGCTCGGCTTCCGTTCAAATAAATGTCTGAACATGTCAAGTGCTCAAAATAATTATAAATGCAATAATAAAAAGGCTTAAATTGATGAATATGCATTCTACGTATTCTTGAGTATCTTGACATCTGTTCAAGCAAGAAATGGTTTCATTGAAGTTTATATTTAATTCAAAATATCACTTAACTTTTACTTATAGTCTTATTTATATTTTTACTTAAAATAATGACGTTATTAATCATAACTACAGTACATCTCTAAAACTATTCATATATATGAAAGCAAGATAACCAACACAACCCGCAGCTGCAATTTCATTTCAAAATCTACTCGAATGCAGCCAGAATTTTTCTTGCCACTACCCTTGGCACTACTCCAATCTTTATTTTGTCTACTACCACAAACCACCTTTTAAAGCGTAAATAATCGTACTTCGACTATCAAACAAAATCCCTTTATGATATTAACTAAACAAAAAAGTACCAAACAATGGGTCAGCCCTTGGCCAATAGTGGGACAGTAAGGAGTGAAAAATACCGTATGTATATTATTTTTATTCATAGATTTGAAATGAATATAATAATATTGGTGGCGTGACATTTCCCTTGGCTATAATTAAACGACGTGAATAATTATACTCGTTGTACCTGGGGCCCTGCTGTACCTGGGCCTTGGACCCTATTGTAACATGGTCCTAACTAAAAAAACGTAGTTAGGATTTTTAAAGTACGTAGTAATACGTTGTAATTTAAAACAAAATTTGAGAGTGGTTGTCATGTTTTGGTAACTTTTTGAGATTTTTTTTTTATTTTCATTTTTGCTTGCTGTAAATTTTGAAATATAGCACGCGGTAGAATAAAAAAATTTAAACAAAAAATTATTCATGTTACGACAGATCCTCTTTACGAGCATATTTTTGTGTTTTTTATTATTTTTTATATAACACGTTTACCTTTGGTGTTCTGTAAAATTATATTCTAGATCAAATATATTAATTACTTAATAATCAATAAATCCGTGATCAGGGTCTGATATTGGAAAAGGGAATAGTGAGACCAGAAGGTTGGGAGGTTTGAATTTTCATTGAATCACAAGTAACTATCAGATAATAGCGTTAAATAATGATCTTAACATTTGTTTAAACATACTTTTTTAAACAATAACGAATGATCAGAATAATTTTTAACTATGTTTGCTTTTTTCATTGGCATCAGTGTATTTCTGAATCGAATTTATATTATATTTATAGTATACAAAACTTTTAATGTACAAAGTTTTAACTGTGCAGCCGACTGCAGCAGTGGTTTAAAATCTGCCCCTACGATTTATTTTCTTTAAAGCTACTAACTCAGCGTTCTGAATTTAATTCCTTGTTTTGTCTCGGCAACTTAACGAACTAAAGTCTAGAAAATGGACACTTGAAGCAGACACAGTATGTTTTATAAATTGGCGAAGTTAGTTGTTTAATAATACCTTTATAATCATTGATAGACATATAACAACCTTAACAAAACAACAACAACCTTATAGACGTAAGAAAGATTATTCTTCTTTATTTAATTTAAGAGCGGCATTTTAGCGAATAATCTCATTTAATAATTAGTAGCTATGTATGTACCTCAGCTACGTTTCTATCTAAACAGCAATAAAAACAAGACACCATCAATTGGCATCATAAAGAAAACAATGCTGCTGCGTTTGATAATTTAAGATTAGCAATTAATTTCCGGGTTTCTATAGATCAATTACATTTTCATCCGTAAATCCTTAGACATATTTTCTAAATTTCTATACATATACTATATCATGTACGCGATGTTTGTATAAGGTGATTAACGTGCAATAGCGAGTGATAAATATTAATAATAGTTTTTGTGACAGCTTAAACAGTAAAAATAGAGTAAATCTTTACACACATAATTAGCTTCAATAATTACTAATTTAAAAAATGTTTATGTCCTACTTAATTTTGCTCATACCGTATTGCATCAGTAAATCTGCAGATTTAATTACAAAATAGAAAATAATATGCATTATATATAGTAAACGATAGATATTACTTATAATATGAAATATAAGAATATGATAAAACATAAAAGCGTTCTTTATTAAAGATACACTTTTACTAATTAATGCTCCAATTACCACGGTAATTGAGATACTACAACTAAGTTAATTTACAGAAGGTTTTCAATTTAAAACTTCAAAAGAATTTTAAGTTGCTTCCTAAGTGTTTTTATTCTAAACTGAAAGAAAGATATTTATAAAGACGAGAAGGCCTTATTTATATAAACTAACACAGCTCTATAGCACGGATTTTACTAAATTACTGTTTTGTACCTTTTCAAAAAATTACATTGTAGATTTGACAGAAAGGGACCAAACGTTTGTCAGCTAAAACAGTTTTATGTTATTTTGAATAAGGGGATAAAGCAACAATACATAAAATATAAATATGACATAAATTATGTGCATTTATTTGTACTGTATGTGGTATTTAATTATACCTAAATTATAATTCTGATGGAGACCAACTTACTCTAACGTAAACAAGATAATTTGGATAGCAATATGATATACATGTTAGTTTATAAGAAACATATTTAGATATTTTTATATATATTTTTAGCATTTGACATGCTTAGCAATATACATTTTCACTTTGTGTTTAATTATAAGTAACAGTTAAGTACAAAATATTCGTTGTGTATAAACATCTAATATCTTTAAACAAGCAATTCTTGTATATATATATTTATAATCTGAATCTCGGAAACGGTTCCAACGATTACAGGCGTGATGCTATGTTCCAACGATTTTCATGAAATTTAGATTGCAGGGGGTTTCGGGGGCGATAAATCGATCTACCTAGGTTTCATTTTTAGAAAACGTCGTTTTATCCCGGTTTTCAGGCAGTGAAAAACTGCTACAATATTGTTAGAATACGAAGGTAAATTTCGCCACCATCTCAGGTCAGCTCAGGTGGGAAATCGGTCGGTTCCAAAACTAGAAGACCCCGATCGAGTCCAGATGTTTCGGTCATCCAGGTACTTTTGTTTATAAACAAGCACTTTTGCATGCATGAACTTCAAAATTGAGATAAATTATATAAACACAACAAATAACAACCTTCAATCTTTCATGATTTTGAAATACAAAGTAGTATTTGCACTGGGCTTCGGACTATATTACGTAAGCTAATTGAAATTTCATGATAATCGGTTCAGTAGTTTTTTTTATTTATTTTGTTCAGTTTTAGTATTGAAATTATCGTGAGATTGATACATATTAGATTTATTATAATACCGACAGTAACTCACGTTTAGGATTGATTACGTCGACCCGGGTTTCGAGCATATCCGATGCTCATCATCAGGACGAGTGCGCAGCGGCGTCTGCGAGCTCCCGGCGTGCACTGCGGAGCGCATGGCGCGCGGCTCGACGCGACAGCGGTGCAGTTTTCGGTGGGGGGCTCGCTGGTGGAGCGTGCCCGGCACCGACGATGTCGGCCGGAGATGGTCGATCGTGTCCGGGAGTGGATGGATGTGTTTTTGCTTCGTCCCTCACTATATTATTGTCCCTCGTATGTTTACATACCACACTGACTGTGCGCCCTCCAAGTCCATGTTCCCTTTTTTCAAGTCTTAGGTACTTTGATACGGGACTCTGCTTTACTAACGGAGTACCTGAAGTGGATAGAGGTGTGTCTGACGAGTGTATACTTCATGTGGAGAGGCGAATATTACCTACAGCTGGACGGTGTGGCGATGGGTTCACCTATAGCTCCAGTAGTGGCAAATATTTTCATGGAATGCTTTGAATCCCAGGCACTAAGTACCGCAAGAGTTAAACCGCGTTATTGGTGGAGGTATGTGGATGACATCTTCTCTATAGTGCACAGGGAAGGCATAGCGGAGTTCACGGAACACCTTAATAATATACATCCGAAGATCAGTATCACCGTGGAAGAAGAGAAGGAAGGGATGCTGCCGTTCTTAGATGTATGTGTTATCCGGGATTCGGATGGTAGTCTGACACATAAGATTCATCAAAAGTCTACGCACACGGATCGATATCTTCATGCAACGTCACATCATCATCCTGCGCACTTGTCCTCAGTACCGAGGTCTTTAGTAAACCGAGCTCTTAGACTATTTGACCCTCAATTTATAAAGAAAGAGCTTGAGCACGTAAGTTACTGAAAAAACGTAAACGTGAGTTACTGTCGGTATTATAATAAATCTAATTTTTCAGTTTTATTGCAGAGTTTTAAATTCATTATATATCATAAAAACCTAATCAGGTTTGTGTTTGATGCGTCATTCCGTATAGTATATACTGTTGGTATGTTTACAAAATAAAATATAATAAGTGATAATACTGATGATTGATAATGTAGGTAGATTTAAATTTACTGAGCGCCCGCCACAATCCAGTCACAAGTATAGTACATAACATACAGAATGTTGCTTAAAAACATACTTGGTATTTCACAATTTATTTAAGTACATACTTTTTAATTTATAATTTATTTTTTTAACAGTTAGTTGATTTTAAAGTTAGTGGAGTATTAATATATTAGTTATGGCGTGAAAGTGTAACCAACAAACAAGCATATTTTCAAATTTAAAATATTAATAGAGATTAGTAAGGGTCAACACGCTGATATAAATGTATATTATTTATAACAGATATACCTTGCTGTCGCCGTGGTATTATCACTGCTCCGCCCCCTAGTTATAGCATAATATCAGAACTTATGCTAGTTTAGATTAATGTAGCTTTCACGTAAAAACATTTAAAAATTTATTAAAATCGGTTCGGTAGTTTCAGAGATTATTGATTTTATTTTACAAAACTTCTTTTCTAGTAGGTATCTACGTTAAGCAATTTCAAATCAACTGAGCTAATAATTTTGAAGAATTCATGATGAGTGAATGAATAAGCGAGTGGTATTTCTCTTATATACAGTATATGGATGACCGAGCTCCCCTTGGCCTTTTATATTCGTGTTTATTCAAAGAAAATAATAATATACCTGGTTAATAAAAACTTTTTATTGTCAGTGATGGTGTTGAGGCATGTTTGTGCGCGTGTTGCGCTGCAGTTGCCCACTGCGCTGGTGGTATGCACTCTGGTGGGAGCGTTGGCGCCGGAGCGGCTGGAACCATGTGCCGGCAGCCCACTGTGCTCCTGCCACACCACCCATATGTCCTGTATAGCGGTGCCCCTGCATAGATTTCCAGGTATCTTCTTTATCTCGTTCGTTCTTGTAATCTGACGTGCCTCTGCATGGATCTCCTTCACAGTGGTATTTAATTCACTTGTTACAAGACCAGGACTGAAAGTTTAGTCTCGAGTTATCTTTCTCATACTGTTGTATTTATTATATGCATTATTCTTTATTTATTTTGAAGCTATGTAATCTAACACTACATGAATTCCCAAATAAGTAGAAAATTAATAGATACTTTAAAATAATGGCCATTTTCATCAATAACCAATTTCTCTTCTATATTCTATAAGACTCGGATAGAATGTGAGCAAATTAAATTATTTAAAATAATATATAATAGGTTAAGTATTTTGTGTCCTGCAAAATTACTCTGAGATTTTTGTAAAACGTGGAAGAAATTCGTATATAATATAGTATTAAATGAGATAGCAAACAGAGGTACTTACCTCTGTTTGCTGTCTCATTTATTATAAACACAAGGGAAAGAAAGGGATAGGAGGTGGAAAGGAAGGATAATAAGTATGAAATCAAGAAGAAAACGCTCTCACTTAACATACGTAACACAAGAATAGGAACTTACCGTTGTGTCACGCTAATATTTTGTGAGAGAGTGGTACTTCCCAGGTCAGGCCGACTTATCCATGCTGGGTGGAGCAAGAGTCTACCACTGCCAAACACGGTTAATAAAGCAATTCATGTTTATTTAGCAATATAAATTAATTTACCATTAACAAGTGAAATTTAGCTGTGATGCAAGTTTTAATAACAGCTACCAAAGTGACCATGTCTTCAGGTCTATGAATATGTACTAGTTTTATTTTATATTTACATATTTTTTAAACATTTGACATGCTTAGCTATATAGATAGAATAACAAAGTTTGAACACGTGAAATAGAAAATAATAGTCACGAGCAGGATATGAAACCACTGAAGTAATGTGGCCCGCCAATAGGTACAGGCACTGTTGCCATATGTACGGATTTGTCCGTACAGGCACGGAATTTGGAGTGTTATGTACGGATAAAAATTGTGTACGGATATGTGTACGGATTTCCAATAATACATAAAACGTACACGTTTTCAAATACAACACCCAAAATTCCCTAAAACCACAGATTAGAATATATATATAGCCCAAAACAGATTCATCGATATTTTTTTCGCTCTTGACATCCCTGTAAATAATTGTATAAAAACAATAAAGAACGTACATGATTGTCTATGACGAGAAATTAGCGTATGATCTTTCCTCTATGACTGACTGACAAAGATGGCATATTACATGGTTGACGTTGATTACAGTAGTAAATGAAAGAGATAAATATATTAAGCTTATGGTTTGTAATAATGGATGAATTATAGTGACCAATTTCATTCTTTGCTCAATTGTGCAATACCTCATAGTAAGAAATTGTTTCCATGTTTCTGGTTATAGGTACGCATTTCTCTTTGGTTTTCCACTTTGAACTTTGAACTTTGTTTTTTTTGTTACGTTGAGTGTTTTTGTGGATTATTTGTGTTGAGAAACTACTTTATTTATGTAATTATGAGTGGATATACAAAGAAAGCCCCTAGAATGCAACGTTAAAGAATATTGGTTTTATTTCGTATGGAGTTTTAGATTTATTGCACGTACGGATTTTGTACGGATTTTGCTGTCGAATATACGGAATTTTAGTTCCTACAGTATGGCAACACTGGGTACAGGCGGAGATGGCACACGGCGGGTTTATTTAGTGGGCGAGGGCCCCACACTATCCTGTTCATTGCCCCGGGCTTCGTTGGACGGGGTGTGCGGTTAGGTACATATTTCCCGCCTTTTAGAAAAAAAAATACGATATGAAATTGCATCTTCTGGAAAACCGTCCCAGGTGCGTCACCCAAGAAATTAAAAAGATATGTGCTATCGAAATTCGTAGCCCTGAGCAGTTGTCACGTTTACTGAATAGACAAAGCTTTTAGGACTATTTTCCAGGAGATACAGGTTCAAATCCTGATCGTGACAATTATTTTCAATTTCACATTTTCTGTTCATATATACATTTTGTGAACATATTAATTTATTTTACAGAATGGCCGCGGATAGAACTGCAACATCTAGATATAAGCATGTCTAATCTAGAAGTGCTCACAGAAAGTGCACTGGATGGCTTGAGATTACAGACATTAGTATTAGTTGCCAACAAATTACATTACATCGAGATGCACGCATTTAGGTAAATGGTATTTTGTAACTTTAAAAACAATCCGAATAACTTTAATTAAAAGTCAAGTGAAAAAGGACATAATAATTAAAACTTATTCATTTTCAGCTCTATGGCTGGTACACTAGCGTCTTTAGACCTCGGCTACAACGAATTCACTGAAATACCAGAGCAGGGTTTAAAAGATTTAAAAGTTTTGAACTGGTTAAATCTTCAGAAGTAAGCGCTAAATTTCCAAACTAAATCTATTAAAATTTTGCCAAGAAGTTGAATTTTAATAATATTTTAACTTTTATTCTAGCAACTACATTGTATATATAGGACCCGAGATAAAATGGCATCATTTAGAAGAGACATTGACAAGTTTGTCACTAAGCAACAATCAACTGACGTATCTAAAGTCTCACGCTCTGACTTCACTACATCACCTGCTGCAACTCGATCTGGAGGGGAACCTTATAAAAACTATTACACACGACTCCTTACCACCATCCTTAACTTTGTTGAAGTTATCAAATAACTTCATGCATGAACTATCCTGTGATTTACTTTTTAGTCTACCTAGGTTACAATCTGTACATTTACGACATAATTTTATTACTTTTATGGAAAACTATGTTTGTCCCAACAATAAAACTAAGAAAATAGAGAAATTAGATTTGAGTAATAACAAAATTAATGACACTTCTCAGATAATATTACTTCGAGAAGTTCAAGTAAAACAAATAATATTAGACCTAAATGAATTGACTACGATTCCAAAATTACTATTTACCAATAATAGAATTGAAAAGTTATCTGTATCATATAATATGTTGAGTTCTATCAGTCGAGATTTATTTTTATTGTTGAAAAACTCTCTCGAACATCTGGAAGTAGAGCACAACAAATTGTTTCACTTGCCGGACAGCCTGGCTCAGGTCGTGCGACTTCGACATTTATCTTTAGCTTACAACCATTTAGAAGAATTGCCTGCACTTCCAAGCCGGATTCAAACGCTCTCGATAGCAGGCAACTTTTTAACTTCAATACCTTCTGCACTTCAAACGATTGAACCAGGTTCAATTCGTTATCTCGATCTAAGCTACAATAAGATATCTAATTTGCTAGCAAACGAATTTCTAGACTGGTCCACTTCTCTTGGGACTATTAACTTAAAGGGTAATAGGATTGCACAGATTTATAAGAATGTTTTTCCAGCTAGTATGCCATTGAAAGAAATAAATCTAAGTTTTAACGACTTATACTACGTGCATCCAGAATCTTTCTCGAACGTGACTAGTTCACTCCACGTACTCGAATCTACTTCGACGTTATTTAGCGGCTATTTTCCATTTGAAATCGAAGAAGGATTAGAAAATCTTAGCTGGTTGTCATTTGATAATAATGACTTTCACATTTTAAAATTATCAGAAATGGCTGTATTTCCACATATAAAACATTTAAATTTGGATTATAATAGAATTGTGGACATATTTATAAATGAAAACTACGATAACGCATCGCTATCACTGAGTAACTTAAGGCTCGCATATAATTTTCTGCATTCGTTACACAGCAGGAGTTTTATATACTTACCGGAGCTAAGAAACTTAGACTTATCTTATAATAGAATCAACAACTTAACTAAGCACACTTTCACAAACTTACCGAACTTAAGATATTTATCTCTTGCGGGCAACGTTATCGATTCGATGGAAGCAGAGACGTTTGTTAATTTACCAAAACTGGAAGTATTGGAACTTCAGGGAAACAACTTAACGTATTTATCATTGAACTCCTTTTATAACGTATCTAGTATAGACGTGACATTCACTTTAAATGTTAGTAAAAACCATATCAAGTTTGTCGATGGAGATTACACTGTATCTATTAATATATTTGATGGTTCTTATAACGATATATACGAAGTGCCAAATATTTTTTTTATTGCTATCGAGACATCAATAAGACAAATAATTCTATCACATAATAGGATTACACATTTATCTAACGAAGCATTTGGAATAGCGAAGTATTTAGAAATACTGGACTTACACAAAAACAATATTACTATAATCAAAAGAAAATCATTCACAGATTTACTGTCTCTCCAAATATTGGATCTATCTTTCAATAAAATTTCTCAATTATCTGTTGAGCAGTTTTATAATTTGTATAAGCTTAGATACTTGAAATTAGATCACAATTCTATGAGGTTATTGCCAAGAGACGTGTTTAAGAACACTATCATTGAACATTTGGATTTAAGTTATAATGATATGCCATTATTTCCCGGAACCGCTCTTTCACAGATCGGCTTTACTCTAAGATATCTTGATTTGTCGTACAATCGTATAGAATATTTAGACAGTAATATATTTAAGAGTACGCAATTTCTACTAAGTTTAAATTTAGCAAATAATCTATTAACTGTTCTATCAGATAATACGTTTTCGAGCCTTGGTGGCTTGCGACATCTGGACCTGAGTTCCAACTCCATAAAGACAAACTTCAAGGAGCTGTTTCACAACCTTCCAAATTTGAGGCATTTGAATCTTGCAAATGTAAGCTTGAAGGCTGTGCCTTATCTACCTTTGATAAACTTAACAAACCTCAATTTAACGTCAAACTACATTAACAATTTTAAGGAGACCGATGTTAAACGGTTAACGAGTCTTCGCCATTTAGACTTAAGCTATAATCGTCTTACCTCATTAGTGCCAAAAATGTGGTTTCATTTAAATAATTTAAACACCCTCGATCTTTCATATAATCCTATAGTAAGAATCACACCAAATAGTTTTAAATGGTTAAGTAATTTATCTCATTTAAATTTAAATGGATTGAAATACTTAGACATAGTTGATCAAGATTCCTTCCGTCCCTTGATATCACTTCGGTTCTTACACATCCAATCGTGGTCCACTATAAATCATTCTACTTTTCGCATTTCCAACATAACTTCTTCCATTCCTTCCCTTTTCAAACTAGTTATACATTGGACAGACGCGGTGATGGACAATCAATTACATGAGATCGACGCAAGGAATATTCGTTATTTGGAAATCAGAGGAACAAATCTGAAACGAATATCTGACGAAGCTTTTCAGCCATTCGCCAACAGCCAAGAGATATTTATAAGGATCACAAAAACGTCCTTAACAAAACTGCCAACAGCTTTTATGAGACATTTGGGGCAAGTGCCACAACTTGGTATCGACTTGAGCTATAACCAATTGACGACAATTAATCCTGCCATTTTTTATCCAAATTTTACCAGTTGGAGTCATGTGGCGACCAAATTACTTTCAGGTATGTCAATAAGAATATAACTAAATTAATCATAAAATGAAGTAGCTACTCGTGATTGAATTAGATACTCGTATTGTATCTCTGTCGTACCAACCACGACAGAGATACAATCCTCTCATAAATTTACAAGATATATATAAGTTTCAATTTTTTTGAGCATATTATTTTATTAATGTTAAAGCTAAAGTTTGCTATGTGCAGCTGGTGTTATAATTGTTTTACTTCATATCTACCCGTGAGTGTCGTACGAGTCAATTAAGAGAAATATCAGAGCGCGGGCAGGAGCATCCCTTAAGTACTTATGCATAGCCACTGCGATTGTCAACTCGTTTGCCAAGCGCGGAGACTATGTCACATTCCCTCAAAAATGAGTACACCACAAAAAATGTCTACCAGCAGCAGCTCCACTTTTCCCTAGCCTCAAGGTAGTGGGCCCGATAGTGGCGGGACAGTTCGGTATCTCTCTACGTGATCGAATACGGTAATACGAAGATCCGTTGGGGAACGGGAATGACTTTCATAACCCCCGCAAACCATATGCATGCTGTAGTGACATTGTGCGGGCAACATCACTGGATGAACTGACAACCAGTGGAGAAAAAAATAATTCAAATGGCGACAATTTTCTGATGACGGAGTGTAGAATGTCTTCCCTCCAGATAGGCCCACAATCTGGTCAAAGTCACAGGCAGGCGTTGGATGCAGTGGGCACGGAACCGCTCATTTGACGCGCTTCCCAAGAAGGTCTATGTCCAGCAGTGTTCGTCAAAAGGCTGATGGATGGATGGATGGAAGGAAAGCTAAAGTTATTGCAATGATAACATATGATTTAAACTTTAATTAACGCAATATAATTTTTTGTAATACGTGGCTGGTAAACGAGCATACAGCTCACCTGTAGCTCAATCATGAGTTTTGCTCACGTATAAACGCTAGCAACTCTAATTACCTATCGTATCTTTATAGCATAAACTCATGGTCGAGCTACTGATGCTAAGTGGCTACCGTAGCGTATAGACGCTAGTAACACCAGAGGCATCACTCGCGCGTCATCATTTCCAAAAAAGGGATAGGAGGGGAAGAGGAAGGATAATAAGGAGGAGATAGGGAGGGAGTTCGGGTCTCTGGCACTTTCACTCACCATACAGGACACAGCGGCAGGAGTACTATCCGTTGTTTGACGCCGATGTTCTGTGAGAGGGTGTTACTTCCCCGATCGAGCCGGCCCTTTTATGTTGGGAAAAGCAAGGCTCTGTCACTAAAAGTAGCTTGAGGCAGTAATAGATTCAAAAGAAAAAAGAAAATGAAGTATTTCAAGGGAAAAATATACTTAACGTGACCATAAAGCTTAATAAAATAAATAATATATTAATATATACAGTAGATTAAGATATAGATATTATATTAAGAGCTAATTCAAAATATCATCTAGAATTAATTTCAATGTATAATTAGCTAATAATTAACCTTACAATATCTCTAAAATGAGTTAGGCAGTTCATTAAAAATGTACAGTCACGCGAGTGAACCACAGGCAAGAGCTATTATTTTATTAAAATTTACCGAGCCTCTCACCACACTGAATAAAGCGAGCAACTCTTCTTGATGAGTTTTAATTCTTAATATGCCACTCGAAACTTTCCTACATGAAATAAATTGCACTTTCTGTGTTATGTTGTGGACTGTGTTATGTTATAGGAGGATTGATACTGACAGGCAATCCTTTGAGATGTGAATGTGAGCTAGCATGGTTGGGTGCATGGCTGCGGCGCTGGTTGCAAGAAAATGAGGCGGGAGCAGAACTGCGTCGAGCAGTCCGAAGCGGTACGTGCAAGGATTCTACTGGGAGGCGCTTGCCTCTACTGCAATTGCGTGCCGACGAAGCTGAGTGCCATGCAAGCGCGCTATCTAGTGACGCTCAACCTCATTACACACGCACTGTTTGTATACTAGCGAGTGGTTTCTGGGCTCTCTTACTCAGGTGATATTTGTTGTAAAGCCTAAATTTGTAATATACATGTAAATTAATATGTTTTAACACCACTGAATTTACTGTTAGGAAACAGACTGTAGTTGAATTTTATACACGGTACTTGTAGATAATGTGGAAGTTCATTGTTAGGTGAAGTTATTTTTATGTATATTAATAAAACTTCAGTGCATAAAACTACTTATAAACGTATTAAAATATAATTACAGTTTTTAACTTATTATAGGTACTATATGAATACAATAGATTGCTCATAAACTATGACCATTTCGAACAATATAGTTAGGTAATTCTAGTATAATTGTTGCTTCAGTCTTTTGGTTACATTAGTTGTTCTTTATAAATATACAATACACACGTTTAACGTATGTGTATCATTGTGGCAACAAATTGTTACTCTTATGTAAAATTCCTTTATTATCGTGTAAATATGTATAATAGTAAATATTTTTACAAATTGATATTATTTTATTTCACTCCACCCTTTTATGTTAATAAAATAACAAATTATGTTAATATTTACCAAAATGATGACATATTTTTGAATTCCATCAAAACTTAGCTTTGTAATTTCAGCTGTAGTATCTTACCTACTTATACACGCATTGTGTATTCTCCCACAGACATTTCTGAAACATTATGCATAATCTCCGTACGACATTCAAGGCAAATTGCTTACTTTAATAAAGTTCATTGTTGTAGAAATTTTATCTAAATCATTGATTTCGCAGCTGTTTCGCCTTATAAATATGCAATTAATTATTGTTTAAACAGGCTGGCAACATTAAAAGTCAAATGTATGGCAAAATATCAATAAAATAGGGGAGGATTAGTGGTGTGACGGGAATAAATCAAACCGTAGCCAATGAATACATTTAATTTCCGAACTGGCTTGAATCCGTAGCTATTCACCGGCTATTTTGGCTGTAGCTAATGCAGTGGATTTAATTTAATTGCTTTGATTTACTACATTGAATACTACTTTAGATAGGCTTATTGCTAGTTCAAAGCCGAAAGACTAAAAATATTTAAAATCGATAGAATCATAAATATTATAATCCAAATCACACGATAGTTATATTTAGAGAAGTTTCCAGCCACGAGTCATCTCAAACAAATCGGTATAATTCCATTAGGATTGTGACCTCTATTGTTGGACTTAAGCCGCTCTAAAGAGAGCATCACAGCGAGCGATTCCTGTGCCACCCGCTTCCAAACAACTCCATACAAAAAAGTACCCATCTAAATCCTCCTCTACCTTTCTGTGGTTATCATAAAATGTATTTAAAAGAGCTCTAAAACAAGAACAAGAAGTGCAAGAAAGGCTTTCCTCAAATAAAATCATACTGGTGATACCTACAGTTGAACGACCTCTAATTTAAATAGGTAGGTACATCACCGTTCCCGGTGGGCTGCCAATAAAGGTGGAGAGACCGTATACGGCGGGTTTCTTTAGTGGGTGAGGGCTCCACACTACCTTATTCGTTGCCCCGAACGACGGAGTGTGCGGTTAGGAACATTTTTTCCACCTTAACAAAAAAAATAAAGGTACGTCACCATTTTGTGCAAAAATAGACTCTACATAAATATAGCCGTCCCACAGAAACCCTGCACTCTTATAGGATAAACGGTAGCCTGTGTCCTTCTCTGTACTCTGAATATGTATACTAAATTTCGTGACTATCAGTTAAATAGTTAAAGGATAACAAACAAACTCTCTTTTACATTTATAATTAGTAAGGATAGTCTTTTAATGTTGAGTCTAATGAAATAGGTACTTGTTAATACCAAATGTAATGTTATATTACAGCTATAAGTTAACATATATTCCTAAAGCTACTCCTTAGCAGGATTTCATGAAGAATTGTAATAGGCTTGTAAAATCTAAAAAAATGTACCATTATTAATTCTACTTTGAGACTGTCATTTCAAAACACTAATTAGGAAAATTGACAGGAATTCAACTAACCGAAATCTTGAGGAAGTAATATAAATCATTAGCCTATCACCAAATACTACTTCTACAGCGTAATTCAAAGCTTAACTCTCCAAAAATATCGGTGAGTAGGTATAATAGTCATAAATACAGCCATTTTCAATAAAAAGGTGCCTCAGTGCGAATATAAATCAGTCCACTCGCCTGTTATATAGATAATGGTGAATAGTAGAGATGTAGAAAGCGAGCTAGTATTACGTATAATGGAATTATGGATGTAGCAAATCATTGTTGCGATATTTGCAATTAGCTGCAGTGTTCTCTTATGCAATATGGTATTTCAAGTCGCAGACCGGGCTACGCTCGGGTTCTCTCTCCATAGCAGAAAAAGAGTAATCAACATAGCCTATAAAACATAAATTAGTATATATATATATATATATATATATATAATATATTACAAAAAAAATACCTTTATTATTTCCCGACATTTCTACAGTATTGCACAGGCAGTGATCACAGGTGGACCACGGACGATTCAATACGGTTGAAACGGGTTGACCGTAACCAAGACAACCTTAAAATATTTAGATATTTTTATATATATTTTTAGCATTTGACATGCTTCAGGCGTCACCCAAAGACGTTAAGTATGATGTGTTATCGAAATTAGCAGTCAGGAGCAATTGTCAGGATGGCTGAATTGGTAAAGCATCTGGGCGGTATCCAGAAGATGCAGGTTCAAATCCTGCTCCTGACTGTTATTTTTGATTTCACATTTTTCACTTTGTGTTTAACTTTGTGTTTAACCTTAAAATATTTACGGAATTGAGATCCGTATTTGTATATAATAATTAAAGTTTAAAAACAACATAGCCTGCAGAGCCAGCATGCTAAAGCAGGATCAAAGGTTACCACTGAAGTAAAGTCACATAGTTCCAGTGGTCTGACAATACCAGCGGAGAGATGGCACACGGCGGGTTTGTTTAGTAGGTGAAGGCCCCACACTACCCTGTTATTTGCCCCGAACGACGTGGTATACGGTTAGGTAGATTTTTTCCCGCCTTAACAAAAAAAAGGTGAACTAAGGTTCTCGAGTAGTAACCACGTATTAGACGACACAGTATAGAATGGCCTCCAACCAGTCAAGCTAAGTAAAACTCTTAGAAAGGCCTTTATCCAGCGCTGGAAAATAGAAGGCTCAAGGCTGGATGGATGAAACAGGCAAAATTATTTCTACAGAGCTAATATATTTCGTGTGGTGACAAACTAAGAGAGAGAAGAGTACCAGTAAAGCCTACGAGTAAAAACTCTCAAACAGTTCATTATACTTTAATGCTAAGAGGTATTACGATCCAAGACGCTATCTCTTGGTTCTCAAGTTACATTCTGTAACGTGTATCGTTAACTTAATTAATACATACAACAAACTGTCATACCGTTACTATATGATAACATGCTTCGTGCATTATTTATACCTATTGAGGATAATGTAAAAGCTCGATTATGCATTTGGGAGTAATTTCATTATATAGGTACGAAGTACACGTAAAACATGAAGGCATAAAAAACAATTACATTAAAAGCTTGGAGACTTATTTTATCTTTAGCCTAAGCATCGCATTGAATATAAATTGGAAAAGTTTATTTATATTCATAGCAGCTCAAGTAAAAGAACTACTTATGACAAGTAAATAAGTGACCTTCATAGCTATTGTTGTTGACAAAGCAAATGGATTTACAAAAATTTTGTGATTCACCTATGCTTACTTATCCTATCTGTTTCGAATTACATAAAAGTTGTCGTTTCTCTTTTTCTCTTCCTCTCATGTTGGTGGCTAAGCTATTAAGCCTATGAAGGACGACATTAAAAATATTTAATAGAATAAATAAAACCACTATGGTTGTCTGTAAAGTCGGTTTACAGACAATAATTTTTCGCGATAACGTCATAATATATTTTCTGGGAGTGTCATAAACAATTCATCGGTCGCAATACATTTTTCGGAACGTGACACTTTTTCGTGCGTGCAGTCGGTGTTCATCCAGTTATAAGACCTTATCACGTCAACATTCAAAAGTAAAAACAAAACAACGCAAAGAAATATCATTAAATTAAGAAAACTAGGGTAAGTATTCACAAGAAAATGGCAGACGTGTCACGGGCTGTAATTTGACAGATTACATGAACTGCCAAAATTAAAAAGATCTATCTCAACTTATAACAACATTAGGTAATATTCTGATTGGATATTTTTATAAGGAATGAAATTCGAGTCTGTGGCCCTAACCAAGTTGCATTTTATGATCGCTAACGCTATAGAAAACTATTAAAATGTATGGCAGTTTGACAACTTTAACGAAATCTAAAACACTAAGTCACGTGACTTAACGTTGAGATGCCTAATTGCCATACATTTTAATATGTTTCTATAGCGTTAGCTATCATAGATTGTAAATTGGCTAGGCCCACTGATCTTCGTTCAATATAAATACGCCACTCTACGGCATACACCAGAACTATATTTTTTTTCGGAATTAAAGGTAGATTATATTTTTTTCATAGCTACAGACTGTATTATGCAAAATTTCGTGTCTAAATTTAATGATTACCATTGCTCCAACCTTCAGTCTTTCATCATGCACTACTGGGCATTTGTCTCCCCAAAAGAGCGCCACTGTGTCATTGCTCATGTACTGCCTGCAACTAACGCCTATCTGCGACTTTGAAAAATCATCTGTCCACCTGGTGGGAGGCAATCCTACATTACACCGCCCGAAACGTGGCCGCCACTCAAGAACCTTTCTTCTCCAACGGTTGTACGGTTTGTCGAGCGTGGTCGGTCCATTGCCACTCACACAAGAAATTTATTGCCTGCCTTTCCTATAAGTGTTTATCAAAAAGGGCCTGTATTATCATCTGTATTAGACAGATAACATCTGCATTAGATAGCTAAGTAAATGTATAATGCTGCTAGTCTAATGTAAATACAAAAAAGCGGGGTACCTCTAAGTGGTAAAAAACTGATCCGCCGTCCTTACAATAGTACATTGTTAGGGGTGAAAGTAACCAGTACCCTACTAAATAAGTCTTTAACCCGAGGTAAACACTGTGCTTTTCATTACGAATACCAGGAAAGTTAATACAACAAAGAGTATATACTAAAGATAATACAAATCTCTGCTATGCGGAAATATATAAAACAAATCTCTACAACTCGAAAAATTAAATGAAGATCGGATTGCCGCTTTCTCGCCAATTTTTTTTGTGGCCGGCCAGCATAACAGCCATTATTTTTCATTTTCAACACTGAAATAATGGTAAAATATTTTACTCAAATCTATATTATTTTAAAGAAATATTTGAAAAAAAGTAAATTTTAGTTAAAAAAAACATTTATTTAATACTTAACTTTATTATTTCAATTAAACATCGTGCTGTGATGGAGTGGCTGTAGTAATTTAGAATAAGGTTCAATAGAATGGTGAAAATTGAACTAAATTTTCTTTTAAATAATTTGACAGCTGTCAGTTGAAAACGATTCTCCTTAAGGCTGAAAAGTATTACTTTCAACCCGCTCCTCAGGCAACTTCAAACCTACTTTCCGAGTATGAGTAATGAAAATATTATTTTTGTACTTATCGGTAGTTATTATTTTTGTACTGCGAAGGTGGCAAGCAAGCATACGGCCCACCTGGTGATAAGAGGGTACCTATAGACGCTGGCAACACCAGAGGCAGATAGAGATAAAGGATAATAATGACAGGATGAGATGGGGGCTTAGAACTCCGCCACTCCCACTCATCATACGAAACAAAACAGTAAGAGTACCCAGTTTTATTTCACGCTGATTTGTGAGAGGTTGGTACTGCCCTAGTTGAGCCAGTACATTCACCATTTTTTTTTGTTTAAGCGGGATAAAATGTACCTAACCGTACACCCCATTGTTTGGGGCAACGAACAGTGTAGTGTGGGACCCTCACCCACTAAATAAACTCACCGTGTGCCGTCTCTCCGCCTGTGTTTACCGACCACTGGTACTGGATTATGTTAGATTTACTTCAGTGGTTCGCTGGCGGCTTACCCTTTTGGGTACCCAGTACATCCACCCTGAGACAAGCTGTACCACTATACAAGGCTGTGTAGTGGTACAGCTTGTCCCATTTACACGAATTGTTGTGTTAGGATTTAACAGCTATATATATTGAAGAACAACTGACAATATAATAATTCGGTTAATGATAACTCAGATAAAGAACAAAATATTTTTTGTTAGTCTGAGAATGATAAATAGTGAATATAAAATCCAATAACCTGTCCCTAATGTATTTGTGCTCAAGAAAAGCTTGAGGTACTTTTAATAACAAAATTACCTTCTCATTGAAGACATTCTTCTACTATTATGGATATACTTAATACTCATAATAAGCTAATTTTATTATTTGGTTAGACTTATAATCTAAAAATAGCGTTCAGATTATATATTCATTCATTTTATAGCTGACCCGGCGAACTTCATGCCGCCATATATTTTTTCATGAATAATTATTGCAATTATAAATTGAGATATAAAGTGCCTTATCTCTTAAGTTGGAACAAAACACAAATTTAAAAAAAAGAATAATTAAAATCGGTTCAGTAGTTTCGGAGTTCATCCCGGACAAACACTGGAATTATATATAATAGATTTATGGACAAAGGCTTAAAAGGGAATATTAAACGATTTCCTAATAATAATTGTGGTAAGAGCTGTGATTCTTCAACAATGATCGTCAAAAACTTAATATTTCCAATAAAGTCGAATACATACAATTCGAATTAAATTTGCAGTCAGTAAAATTATTAATTGATTTGATTAATAATGTTAAATTTTAAAAAGTAAACGTAGAAGAATCTGCTTGCTAAAACTACCTGTCATCAAATGTAGGAACATTTACATGTATAATTATTTTATTCAATGCGTGTTTGTTAATATCTTTTAAAAATATGAAATGACAACTTTGGCAATTTACCCAAATATTTGTTGAAATTTTCATTGAATTATACTTTCATATTTATGATATATAAAAGCGAAATAAAAAATTTCATAATCGTATTACTGTATATATTGCTGTGAATAGGCATTCAACGCCTATCATAAAATTATTTAGGGCCTCCTCTATAACATTTTTGACACATGAATATAATAATAGTATTTAAACCATTTATTTACAGTTCAAACTTTAAGGTCCCAAGTAAAATAAATTGACGCTCACCTTGTTACTTGTAAATTGTTAACAACCAGAAAGTGTTTACAGTTAGGTATATAGTATGACGTAGAGTAGCAAAGGTATTCCGCGCGTGCGTACAAAGGCACTAAAGTCCCTCAGGAGATGGAACTCGCCTGGCATGCTTCAATTACATTCCACATTCGTTCCTAGATTCGGCAACAAAGGTAACTCTCCCTCCCATTCAGGAACTATTGTCATACATTTTAATACTTGTATAAAATATTTAAGACTTGGTTGTTTCATGTTTAGATTAAAAAGCTATAGTATTAATATGTATTAAGTTTTTATTTTGTATTTGATATCTTTTTTTGAACTTGCAAATCTCTAGAACTTAATACCTAATTAAGTTATTAGTAATTTCGGAATTTAAGCTATTTATTAAATCAGAAAAGGTATTATCATACCTTGACCATTTTTGAAAATTACACGCATATACTTTATGCAGGCTGATATTAATATTACGAAAATCTATTTTTGAACAATTATAATAAACAATTGTCTGCAAGAGGGACTACTTTTTTAATGTAGCATTAAACGTCCTTTAATTAAAATACATGTGATATTTAGATATTTTTATATATATTTTTAGCATTTGACATGCTTAGCACTATACATTAAACACAAATTGAAAAATGTGAAATCGAAAATAATCCTGCTCGTGGCTGTTATTTTCGATTGCACATTTTTCACTTTGTGTTTAATACATGTGGTATGTTGAACTGCCTTTTTTTTGCCATATAATTTTTATGTATCTATATTATTATGGTTTAATAATTTTTTGAGTGTAATTAAATGGAGGTGTGGGGTATAAGGAAAGGTACTCACGGTGTTTTTGGCTTCTGAGGTCGCTGGTTCTAATTTGAAGTTAATTAAACAGTCCTTAAACCACACACAAGGCAATTAGCGTTTTTATATTTAAGCACACTCCCGCGCGTGATAACTTTTAGGTACTTACTTACGTATCATCACGCCATTTCCCTTGCGGGGTAGGCAGAGAGAACAGAGTGCCAAGAGGCTCTATTCTTGCATACATCTCTCGCCTCCTCAACATTCATAACTCTCTTCATACACGATCGCCGGTTTCGGAGACTCCTGACTCCACCTTCCTTCAATACATGACCAATTTGGTCTAGGTAGGTAAGTCTTGGTCTCCCCCTGTACCTACATCCTTCCACTTTCGCATTGTATATCTTCTTAGCCAATCGCTCGTCCGGCATTCTTTCCACATGTCCGAACCATCGGAGGATTCCCTTTCGCATCTTTACACCAATACTCTATTTCATACCTACACGCTCTCTCACGTCATTGTTACGAATGCGGTCAGTCAGCCTCACTCCACAGATTCTCCGCAGAGATCGCATTTCGACCGCATTGATTTTACTCTCATGCTCCTTTTTACATACCCAACTCTCGCTTCCATATAATAACGTTGGGACAAGCACTGCGTTGTGTATTGCGACACGTGCCTTCTGGCTGAGGTGGTGGCTGCCGAGAAGTTGTCCCAATGCTCCGTTCACTCTATTTCCCGCATTCACTCTTCTTTCTACATCAGTGGTGTATCACTTGTTCTAGCACACCATTTCCTATTGCTACTCTAACATCTGTTCTGGCTTCTTCTCTTTCAAAAACCATTACTTTGGTTCTGCTCACATTCACACGTAGGCCCCTTTTCTTACAATCTTCTGCCATTACGTCGATTAGGGTTTGCAGGTCAGTCGCAGACTGCGCTAATAGGACCGCATCGTCTGCATGTAGCAGCGAGTTAACCACTGAGTCGCCCATCTCAACTCCCACATTCATTTCATTCAACCTTTGTAGACATTAATCCAGATATATGATAAACAGTCTGACTGATAGAACGCAACCCTGTTTAACGCCGATATTGACATCAAACCAGGGTGACATTCCATCATCCAGCCGCACACAAGCTCTGCAGTCCATGTAGTTGGACTGCACCGCTTGTAGCAGTCTACCGTTAATACCATATTCCGGCAAAATGTCCCAAAGTTCCTTTCGTACAACAGTGTCAAATGCTTTCTCCAAATCCACAAAACTGCAGAAAACCCTCTGGCTTACAGCCAGATGCTTTTCCACAATGTTGCGCAGAGAAAACACTTGATCCTTGCATCCTCGTCCACACCTGAAACCTCCTTGTGCCTCACACAAAAATTCATCAGACACAATCCTCATTCTCCTTTCAATAATCTTACCATACACTTTGGCTGCCAAACTGGTCAAGCTTATGGCCCTGTAGTTTGCACAGTCATAACGTGAACCCTTGTTTTTAAACAAGTGCATGATGACTGCGCTTCTCCAGTCCTTGAGAACCATTCCTGAGCTCCAACATAAATTGAGAAGCATCAGGAAGGATTCCCAGACACATGAGCCTCCAAGCTTGATCATCTCAGCAGACACTATATCAATACCCGCTGCCTTACCATTTTTCAAAATTCTAATCGTCCATTCAACTTCATCCATACTAATGTCATCAGAGGATGCCGGTACCGAATGCTGATCTGTTAGACCACATGTGGCACCAGCATCACCTTGAACATCCGCATACATATCTCCAAAATATTCACTCCATCGGCTTAACACATCTTGTGTTTGCGTAAGAATGTCTCCACCTTTAGACCTTATTTTATTCATTTTGAAAGCTGAACCACTCCGAGATTTCTTCGCCTCCCTCCAGAAAAAGTTGGTGTTGCTCTCTAGTTTTTTGTCAGCCTTTCTTCTGCAATTATATTTGCTCTATCACGCTTCTCTTTCACTAAGGCTTTGATGTCATTCTTACGTTGCCTGTATATTTCTTCTGTTCGTGCATACTTGCACTCAGGTTCAAAGAAGATACATAGTCTAGCTTCGCCTTATTCTTTTGGTCTACGGAAGCTGCTACTTTCGTATCCCACCATGCATCACCTTTCACTTTCGTATGCTTCTTAGAGCATCTACATACATCTTTCGCTGTATCTACCATACTATCTTTCAATACTCTCCAGCATTCTTTTGTGTCAGATTCCGACTGACTTGCCAATGTCAGCCATTCACGGACACTCTCTGTATACTTTGCTCTTACACTCTCTTCTTGCAACTTTTCAATCTTTATTCTTTCAAGCCCTCCGAAGTGGACACGCTCTTGCCAGTGTCTCCACTTTCTGATCATACCACTAAATTTCGCAATGACGAGATAGTGATCCGTATCGACAGTGGAACCCCTGTAGGCTCTTGTATCCAGAATTTTACTTCGGAGCCGACTGTCTACCAGAATTAAATCTATCATGCTTCTCTGTTCATTCCTTCTCCATGTCATCATATGGATGTCCTAATGTTGAAAAAATGTGTTTGACACAATAAGGTTTCTCTCTATACATACATCCGCAATGAGCCTACCTGCATCATTCACTCTCTTATCACCAAATGAACCAAGCACGTTCTCGAAGTCTGGACGCTTGGTCCCAACCCATCCATTCAAGTCGACGATCACGCGTTCACTAGCTTTTGCCAAATCCAGAACTTTTCTAACATTATCCCAGAACTTATCTAGATCCGATGCCGCCGAAGAGCCTATGGGAGCATAAGCTGCGACAATGAAGACCCTGGTGGCACCTAGTTTTATTGGGACCCATAGATGTCTGGGATCAAACATTCCGTAATCTTTCACACCTGAGGCCAAGCGAGCGGACGGCAACAGCCCCACTCCCATGCTGGCCCGATCGCTCTGCGGTACACCAGACCACAGAGCTAACCCGCCACCAGGAAGATCACAGGCGTCGCTACCCTTTCGCTTGGTCTCTGTTACACAGAGCACATCTAGCCGTCTGTCCGACATGACGGTTACCAGCTCGTGTAATTTACCTTCCACACCATCTCTTACATTCCACGTGCCTACTCGACACTCTGCTCTCCTCGACTCGCCAAACTGGGCAAGGCGTCATGAGCGGCGGACCCCATCGCCGCATCCGCCGTTGTTCGTACCGACGGGGGCGGGTCGGTACGCGTCGCCTCTGGAGCACGCCCTAACCCGCACTGCGTGCATGCTCCGGACTATGATCACCCAAATTTTTTAGGTAATTTAGAGAGTTTCGGAAAACTTCGATAGCGGTATAGCGATAGTTGAGGTGCGACATACGATTGATGCGTTTTTGAGTTTTTCGAGCGGAGAAGAGTAGGAGGGAAAAGGATGAATAGTGTAGTGAAGCGTGCGTGTGAGTAAGACATATGACTATTTAAAATATTTACGTTATGACAAATAAAAGTTAAGTTATGGCGCATACAACTCCGCCGGCCTAGTGGTTTCCTCTAAACTAAAATAAGCGTGAAGTGTACGCCCTTTGAGATTATATAATTAAAAATAATATGAGAATGAGTTAGACAATATACTTATACTAGAGTTAATTGAGAAAGACATAAATATTAAATTTATTGCGTAGGCAGTGGACATATCCGAACAACTGGCCTTATATAAGTACTGGTGTTAGTACGGACTTTAATAGTTCTGACTACTCCATCCTTTCCAGGATAGAGAGATTCGACTACACCAAGCGGCCAGCACAAAAGATGTGCATTTTGATCTTTGATGATTACTATAGAATTTAATTGAATCGGTTTAGTGGGAGTGTTCCACTTCTTTCTTTATTGTAAGCACGTCAAATACTCTTGACTCCAACGGCGCCAGAATTGATGCGTGAACTTACTTAATAATTCAAAGCGAGATAAGCGATTATCATTAACGTTCGTCAAATCTTCCGCGGGTAAAAAATTAATTGGCGTTACATATAAAAAATGGTTAGGCGTTAATGCTGATACATCCGAAGGGTCCGAGCTAAGGATACAAAGCGGTCTACTGTTAAGCAACCCTTCAATCTGCACAAGCACAGTTGAGAGTTCCTTGTAGGTAAGAATATGAGTACCAACCACTTTAGAGAGATGAGCACATAACGAACATTAATTTCACAAAGCCCTTTAAAATGTGAGCTGTATGGAGGACTGCGTTTGAATTGAACGCGGTGCGTGGTTAACAGCTGTTCGCTCAGATAATTATTATGACTAGAGGACTGAATAAGGTTATATATTTCGTCTAACCTGCGCTTAGCGCCAATAAAGTTAGTAGGTAGCTCCATCACTATAGATCATGGAGACGGGACGGACCTCGGCGAGAGATGAAACGTTTAAATGCAGCGAGAAATAGTTCTGTACTCAAATCAGAAACTAATTCGAGGTGTAATGCCTTCGTCGTAAGACAAACAAATAGGCATACATAAGCCTTGTGACTTTTCACTCCGTGACGGCGAATGTGTGTTACAAAAAAGGGGCCCGCGTAGTCCACTGCTGTGAATACAAAAGCTTTGGCTTCGGTAATTCTGAACGCAGGAAGGTCTCCCATTTGCGAGGTAGTAAATCTAGGGTTCAGTTTAAAACAAGTGTTACAAGCGTGCACTCTTTGTCGAACGAGATTTCGAGCAGAAAGAATGCAAACTTTTGTCTAATCGGAGCGAGTAATAACGAGGGGTCGGTGTGTAGGTTGATATGATGATAATAATCTACTATCAATTGAGTTATTCGATCTCCAGCGGGGAGTAGAATTGGGTGCTTTTTACCGTAGTCGAGTTGTGAGTGCGTGAGCCTACCACCGACTCTGAGTATATTGTTTTCGTCTACAAACGGATTAAGTTTTATTAAACGTTTAGAACAAAGTTTATTATTTTTAACTGCAGTGATGTCTGATGAAAAATGTTTTTCTTGTATGTAAAATATTACATATTGTTCTGCAACGTCCAAGTCCGAGACACTTATTATGTTACCCTTTTGCAAGCGTTTTATGAAGCGTAAAATATATACCATCGTGTGCAATAACTTTGTCCAACTGGAGACACGATCTGCTATCTCGCCTACAATGCTGCCTATCAGCGAAGGAGGGGAAAGGTTTGCTGCGAGTGACACCGTTTTGGCTTCTAAAAAGTCAGAGTCTTTAGAGCTGACTGTAAATGCTTTTACTGGCCATTCAGCCATAGGGAGTAAGAGCCACTGCGGGCCATGGAACCAGTCGTCACAGTTCAAAATGCGTTAGGAGTAACTGGACGTGATACGATATCAGCTGGATTTTCCTGACCTTTGACATGGAACCAATGACGAGCAGGGAGTTTAGAGTTGATTTCTGAAATTTTATTCGCGATGAATGTTTGAAATTTGTATGCAGGTGAGTGAATCCAAGTGAGCGTGACAGTTGAATCGGAGAAGGCGATTGTTTTATTTATGCGACAGCGTTTAGTTAGCGTTTCACGAACGGCCTCTAATAGTTTCGCTAAAAATAAAGCTGCGCAGAGCTCTAGGCGTGCGAGAGACATCTTTTTTAGGGAAGCTACTCTAGACTTCGAGGCTAGCAAGTTGACTGAGCCGTTGGAGTATTCGTCGGGACTGACGCTCCGTAACATTTCTCACTAGCATCAGCATAACCTGCTAGAGTTATGTGAGTATTAACAGTAATACCTATGTGACGAGGGATTTTGATAAGTTCTAGATTAGGCAGCTCACTATGAAACTGTGTCCATTTATTATGGATCGTTTGCGGTACTGGATCGTCCCAATCGAGATTGGACAACCAACATTCTTGGACGAGAAGCTTCATAAATGCTATGACTGGACCCACTAAACCAAGAGGGTCAAAGAGACGTGCGGTTACCGAAAGGATCGTGCGTTTAGTACATGCAGAGGCGTCAGAGTTTATTCTAAACTGAAAGTTATCGCTAGTAGGCTGCCACTGTATGCCACGATTTTTGTATTCGTGGAAGACGTGTGGTCGTCATCGAAGTTCACGATCTGCGGGTTCTTGTGGGACAAGGGAATCTTGTTCATAAGACTGGAGTCATTTGAGATCCATTTCACAATATTAAACCCCAACCCATTTCATGGTAGACCTGCTTAGCCATCTCAGGGCAGTTAATGGAACCCACATAATTATCCATATACATATGATTATCGGCCTCGTAAGCCGCGAGCGGCCACTTGTCGCGACTATCAGTAGCGAGTTGACGAACAACTCTCATCGCGAGGTAGGGTGAGCTCGTCACTCCAAATGAGACCCTATTGAACTCAAATGTACGTATTTCAGAATCGGAGTTGAATCTATATAAGATTCTTTGAAATTAATGCTGTTCCGGTATAAGTTTGAGTTGGAAGTACATCTTTTCGATGTCTGCGGTAAGTACGATTGAAAACATGCGTAAATTAATAAGTAGGTTGAATACATTACTTTGAAGATTAGGGCCTTTATAAAGCAAGTCGTTAAGAGACTTTCCGGTAGTTGTCATACAGCTAGCGTCTATAACTAAACGTGTTTTAGAGGTAGTCTTCTCAGGACGGTATACAGCTCGGTGAGGAATGTACTAACACTCATTGTTGGGCTTTGAGTCGCGTACCTCAGTTAGGTAACCGTTATCAATGTACTCTCGTATAATTGAGTTATAGTTTACGCGTACCTAAATCGGGATTAGTATCGAGTTTCTTTTCGAGTTAAAATAAGCAGCGTTTGGCGATAGCGAAGGAGTTACCTAACTCGGAAGGGCAATGCTTGAATGGGAGATGTACTGTATACCTAACAGTATCATCGCGTGAATGAGTAGAGAGAAAGATGTTTTCACACGCCTCGTCGTCCGGGCTTATGTGAGTTTTACTAGGGACATTTTCAAGTTCCCAAAAGCGTCCTGTGAGTTGCGTAAGCGTTCGCGTATTATCTCCTGAACAAAAAACCCTTTGTCAGTGTTTTGCTCGTGTGTGTGAATGCGAGGTGATGGAAGAGATGCGCAGTGGGCTATAGTGGGAGATATCCGAGTGTTGTTTCTAATGCCACAACTGAGGAGTGCGGGGAAGTGACTTTGTCATTTCCGAGAATGATGGGGAAGATCTCGCTACCTAATAAACAATTGACATCACCGGGCGTATCGAAATAATCATCGGTCAAAGGTAAGTCGCCGAAGTGCGTGAGTTGCGTCGTATCAATATAAGCGTTAGGTAAACGATCAGTGATAGTATCTATCACCCTAGCGGTAATAGAGTATGTGAAAGTCTTGTCGAAGCGCGAGTAAATTTTCAAAGATGTAAAACCTAAACAAGCACTTTCCGTTTGACCTATCCCTTTCACAGGCGACAAGGCGGGCGAGACAGCGAGATTTAAACGTTCACAACAAGCTTTCGTTATGAAATGACTCATTGATCCCGTATCAATAAAGGCACGAACATTAGAGCTTGTATTATTTGAGTTATATGCATGCAATACTTTCTGATATTTACGCGAATGTTACACATTTTGAAATAAAACTTCGTTTACGGAATCTATCGCGTTTACTTAATTTTACTACTATCCCGACGTTTCGAATACTTTACAGCATTCATGATCACGGGTGGACTTAGATGATAGACGTCCAAAGCTGATATGTTATTTCAACGGTCTCGTCTACCCACAGTATATGATTTTACAAAATTTTTGGTTTATTTATTTTAACCCACCTAATATTCGTTTAGAAACACAATTAAAATATTTACTTCAAATTTTTTATGCTTACAATGTATGAGACTAAGTTAGGATATTAAAATGAGTATAATACTCCTCTTTAAACTAAAT
This sequence comes from Leucoma salicis, assembly GCA_948253155.1. Classification (NCBI taxonomy): domain Eukaryota; kingdom Metazoa; phylum Arthropoda; class Insecta; order Lepidoptera; family Erebidae; genus Leucoma; species Leucoma salicis. The sequence continues at coordinate 11,515,996 of OX411812.1, read as the reverse complement.
TTTTTTGTTTTTATTTAGTGCTCAAAAATTCTACCATAAACTACCAATTACTACCAGTAAGAAGACAATCTTGGTTATTAGTTTATATTATTAAATATATTGATTTTGCCAAAAGCTAAGTCTAAAAAGCTACCACCGGATCGGAACGCGGCCTGACTGAGAAAGATCCGGCCAGAAAACTCAGTAGGCAACAACTGTTATGGATTATTAAATTTTTTGTACGGCTGAAAGCTAATTAAATTTAAAATTTTTTAAAAAGGCAATAACTAAAACTAACCACTACTGTGGGTTTTGTCTACACAATAAGCGCTAACTGTGTCTTGCAATCTTGTGGTGTGCCTTCTTGTGTTCTGTTTGGTGAGGCCTATCACAGGATTCCAGCTTGATGGTAAGACCCAGCCGTCTTCTCTATTGAAATTGGGATGTTTCTTAATTTCAATAGCCTCACGTATCATTCTAGGGCGATATCGATGTTCTTTTGCGAGGATTTGAGGTTTGTCAAACCTAATGTAATGGCGGGTGTGGTCCTGTGACACCAAACAGAACACAAGAAGGCACACCACAAGATTGCAAGACACAGTTAGCGCTTATTGTGCAGACAAAACTCACAGTAGTGATTAGTTTTAGTTATTGCCTTTTTAAAAAATTTTAAATTTAATTAGCTTTCAGCCGTACAAAAAATTTAATAATCCATAACAGTTGTTGCCTACTGAGTTTTCTGGCCGGATCTTTCTCAGTCAGGCCGCGTTCCGATCCGGTGGTAGCTTTTTAGACTTAGCTTTTGGCAAAATCAATATATTTAATAATATAAACTAATAACCAAGATTGTCTTCTTACTGGTAGTAATTGGTAGTTTATGGTAGAATTTTTGAGCACTAAATAAAAACAAAAAATTTTAGTTTAAAGAGGAGTATTATACTCATTTTAATATCCTAACTTAGTCTCATACATTGTAAGCATAAAAAATTTGAAGTAAATATTTTAATTGTGTTTCTAAACGAATATTAGGTGGGTTAAAATAAATAAACCAAAAATTTTGTAAAATCATATACTGTGGGTAGATGAGACCGTTGAAATAACATATCAGCTTTGGACGTCTATCATCTAAGTCCACCCGTGATCATGAATGCTGTAAAGTATTCGAAACGTCGGGATAGTAGTAAAATTAAGTAAACGCGATAGATTCCGTAAACGAAGTTTTATATGCATGCACCAAAGCTGTAGGTAACAACACCGTTGTTTCTTTTGTCTTATCTATCGAAGTATGAATACTCTCTATAGATGCAACGGTCGCAGAGAACGGAGCGGGCGCGGGCGGGGCGAGCGCGGTAAGCGCGACGGGGTGAGCGCGGTAAGTGCGGTGGGGTGCGAGGGAGCGAGAGCGGAGACTTTGGCGGAGACTGCGCTCGCGCTAGCGGCCGGCCGCATCGGCGCGGGCGGCGATGGCTCAGCGAGTGTGCTGCGTAATTGGCGGGTCGTCGGTTCGACTCCCAGGCGTGTATAAAAGTCATTTATATGTAAGAGGCTATGATGTTTATTCTGACATACGAAACATCTGTTTTGCGACTTGCATTGCTTTACATCGTGAAAACCTAAACAATTCTTACAGAATCTATTCTTGTTTACGATATCGTTTCGTTTGCGCGAGTCAAATTGTAAAAAAAGTTGACATTTAAACAGTGGGTGAATCTGATCATTACAAACAATACACGACGTAGGCCTATGTGCGTAGACAGATGGAGGCATTTCAATATGTCCCTTATTTTGCATGTCTGTGTTAATGATAAATGCATAATTTGATCTTGATTTATTTTCTCGATTATTGTTAGAGGTATGCGAACTACTTTTGTTGTGAGACGAGGGCGAGTATAAAGAGCGTGAGCGTAATTAATTAATTTTACTATGTTCATTTAAAAATTTTGTGACATCACTGAATGTAGGTATCTCAATGTGTCGGTGAGTTTGCTCAAATAAATTGACTTGTTCTTTGTCAAGCTTACTGAGTGCAATATGCGTTATAATATAGTCTGAGATATTATTATTATTCAAGCGTTTGAGAGCGGCTTCCGCTGAGCAAAATTGTTCGATGAATGTATCTAACGGCTGGTTAGGCTTAAAATTAATCATCTGATCAATATATCTAGAAGCCTGTACTCTAGTGTCTTGGTATTTAGATATGAGTGCGTTCCAGATAATGTCATAGTTGTCTGCAGTCGGCGGGACACCTGAGCACACTGTTAAGGCCTTCCTGCTTAACTTCCCTACTAGGTATTGAACCTTTTCAGCGTTAGATAACCTAGATTATCATGAATTATGCTTTTATAGTTTTCATAGAAACAGGCCATTTAGTGGGCGTACCGTCGAATCCAACTAGCTGGAGAGGAGGGAGCTTCTGATGAAATAAATCAGAGTTTTGTCTATCAACATTTTGTTGTGTAAGAAATATTTCGGTATGTTTGACGTAGCAATATAGCTCGTCGAACGAGTTTAAAGGGGAGTAGTTTATTATGACCGATGGGTCCTCTTCTAAAAAAGCGGTAATTAAGTTATTAAGCGTCTCAATGAACTCAGTTCGCGTTTTGTCTAACGAATGCACCCGAGCTAGAATCTGAGTTTTAATTACGGAATCATTTACCTTTAAACTTAGGTTATATAGCTCTTGGGCTTTTTTGAACAGTCGCTCCTTCTTGGCCTCTAGAAGGCAAATTCTAACATTTTTAGAAGTCTCAGGTTTACGTTTCTCTAGAGGTATTTTTAGAAAATGTGTGTATAAATTTAAAATATCAAAGCGCGGAATGTGATACTTGACCGTTAACGGTCACACGTACGTAACAAAAAATTGTTCAATACTTAGCAAATCAATTAATTATCCCAAAATATTATAATAAGTAGCTAGTATTTATTGAGTAATAGCTATTTAATATGATTTATTTGAGAAATATGCGAAGATTAGCTAGAATTTTTAATATAAAGAAGGCGGGCGGTATTTAAATAAATATGGCGGGCGTTAACTGTACTAAAGAAATGATGCGTACTATAATAAACGAGAACAAATATGCGTATTTTATAAATATACGGTGTTTTTGGCTTCTGAGGTCGCTGGTTCTAATTTGTAGTTAATTAAACAGTCCTTAAACCACACACACGGCAATTTGCGTTTTTATATTTAAGCACACTCCCGCGCGTGATAACTTATAGGTATTTTAGAGATTTTAGGAAAACTTCGATAGCGGTATAGCGATAGTTGAGGTGCGACATACGATTGATGCGTTTTTAAATTTTTCGAGCGGAGAGGGGTAGGAGGGAAAATTATGAATAGTGGTAGTGAGGCGTGCGTGCGAGTGAGACATATGACTATTTAAAATATTTACGTTATGACAAATAAAAGTTAAGTTATGGTGCATACAGGAGGTATAAGTTTTATTTTTCAGTTAATTTATATCTATTATTATTATTTTTTGTGCTACATAAGTAATTGTACGCGTATTTAATTTATATGTTAAGTTTAAAACTGAGCTGGCTAGCTTTCGTACACTTTTGATTTTTATGTCTGTTCTTTTTTAGTCTTTCCAATCTTGTGTAACAAAATAAACCCTTTAAATTCTAAAAAATGCTAAATTTGAGTTATACTCGTAAAAACTATAAATCAATGGCAATGGGAACCAGAAATATAAAGTGAAATTACCTTCTCCAGAAATGAGAAGGTGTCCTCAATAAATAATTAAAAGAATAATAGTATCTGCACGGTAATGTATCTAATTAGCTGTATTTAAAATAAACAATTTGTTCCATTTGATATTGCGGAGGATTCCTTTCAATTCCCTAAGGTTATGAGGGTTTTCCTGTCATTTGAATTATATGATGTAAAAACAAGAGCTAAATTCAACTTAACATAAATGTATATTATATTTTATTTCCACTAACACAGCGATATTGACTTCTTAAAAATATATTGAAAATAAAGCCACTAAAATTTGCTTACCTGTTGGATTTTGTTTTCAAAATAATTAAATATTTTTTTTCTATAAAACAAACATCTCCATAATGGTTTTCATGCCTCATTTTCAATTAACTTTTATACGTTTTTTTTAATTTACCTTTCAAAATTTTTGTTGACTGCTGACGAAATATTTTAAGAGTATCAATTACTAAGTGCTTTGTATATTTACTCTTGAAAATATATTTCATTGGATATTGATTGATTGTAACAATAGGTAAATGACTTGAGTTTTTCCACAGATCGTGTCTACACGGTTCTGGGAAAAAACTCCGATAATTTTGGCTATCCTAAGAAATGTAAGGTCTATTCTATGGCTGTAAAAAGATGGATTTTCGGAAATTCCGATAAAGTGAGCTATTTACTTACTTACTTATCATCACGCCATTTCCCTTGCGGGTAGGCAGAGAGAACAGAGTGCCAAGAGGTTCTATTCTTGCATACATCTCTCGCTTCCTCAACACTCATAACTCTCTTCATGCACGCTCGCCGGTTTCGGAGACTCCTGACTACACCTTCCTTCAATACATGACCGATTTAGTCTAGGTAGGTGAGTCTCGGTCTCTCCCTGTACCTACATCCTTCCACTTTCGCATTGTATATCTTCTTACCCAGTCGCTCGTCCGACATTCTTTCCACATGTCCGAACCATCGGAGCATTCCCTTTCGCATCTTTACACCAATACTCTCTTTCATACCTACACGCTCTCTTACATCGTCGTTACGAATGCGGTCAGTCAGCCTCACTCCACAGATTTTCCGCAGAGATCGCATTTCGACCGCATTGATTTTACTCTCATGCTCCTTTTTGCATACCCAACTCTCGCTTCCATACAATAACGTCGGGACAAGCTTTGTGTATTGCGACACGTGCCCTCCGGCTGAGGTGATGACTGCCGAGAAGTTGTCCCAATGCTCCGTTCACTCTATTTCCCGCAATCACTCTTCTCTCTACATCAGTGGTGTACCTTCCATCCCGACTGAATCCACATCCAAGATATACAAATTCATCCACTTGTTCTAGCACACCATTTCCTATTGCTACTTTAACATCTGTTCTGGCTTCTTCTCTTTCAAAAACCATTATTTTGGTTTTGCTCACATTCACACGTAGGCCCCTTTTCTTACACTCTTCTGCCATTACGTCGACTAGGGTTTGCAGGTCAGCCACGGACTGCGCTAATAAAACCGCATCGTCTACATATAGCAGCGAGTTAACCACTGAGTCGGCCATCTGAACTCCCACATTCATTTCATTCAACCTTTGTAGAGATTTATCCAGATATATGATAAACAGTCTGGTTGATAGAACGCAGCCCTGTTTAACGCCGATATTGACATCAAACCAGGGTGACATTCCATCATCCAGCCACACACAAGCTATGCAGTCCATGTAGCTGGACTGCACCGCTTGTAGCAGTCTACCGTTAATACCATATTCCGGCAAAATGTCCCAAAGTTCCTTTCGTACAACCGTGTCAAATGCTTTCTCCAAATCCACAAAACTGCAGAAAGCTCTCTGCCCTACAGCCAGATGCTTCTCCACAATGTTGCGTAGAGAAAACACTTGATCCATGCATCCCCTTCCACACTTGAAACCTCCTGCCTCACACAAAAATTCATCAGACACCATCCTCATTCTTCTTTCAATAATCTTACCATACACTTTGGCTGCCAAACTGGTCAAGCTTATGGCTCTGTAGTTTGCACAGTCATAGCGTGAACCCTTGTTTTTAAACAAGGGCACGATGACTGCGCTTCTCCAGTCCTTGGGAACCATTCCTGAGCTCCAACATAAATTGAGAAGCATCAGGAAGAATTCCCAGACATATGAGCCTCCAAGCTTGATCATCTCAGCAGACACCATATAAATACCCGCTTCCTTACCATTTTTCAAACTTCTAATCGTCCATTCAACTTCATCCATACTAATGTCATCAGAGGATGCCGGTACCGAACACTGATCTGTTAGACCACATGTGGCACCGGCATCACCCTGAACATCCGCATACATATTTCCAAAATATTCACTCCATCGGCTTAACACATCTTGTGTTTGCGTAAGAATGTCTCCACCTTTAGACCTTATTTTATTCATTCTGAAAGCTGACCAACCACTACAAGATTTCTTCACCTCCCTACAGAAAAGTTTAGAGAGCAACCTCTCGAATTTTTCGGTCAGCCTTTCTTCTGCAATCATATTTGCTCTATCACGCTTCTCTTTCACTAAGGCTTTGGTGTCATTCTTCTGTTGCCGGTATATTTCTTTCTTCTGTTGTTTCATACTTGCACTCAGGTTCAAAGAAGATACATAGCCCAGCCACGCTTTCTTCTTTTGGTCTACGGAAGCTGCTACTTCCCTATCCCACCATGCATCACCTTTCACTTTCCTATGCTTCTTTAAGCATCCACATACCTCTTTCGCTGTATCTACCATACTTTCTTTCAATACTCTCCAGCATCCTTCCATGTCAGATTCCGACTGACTTGTCATTGTCAGCCGTTCAAGGACACCCTCTGCATACTTTGCTCTTACACTCTCTTCTTGAAACTTTTCAATCTTTATTCTTTCAAGCCTTCCGAAGTGGACATGCTCTCGCCAGTGTCTCCACTTTATGAACAGACCACTAAATCTCGCAATAACGAGATAGTGGTCCGTATCGACAGTGGGACGTAGGCTATTGTATCCAGAATTATACTTCGGAGGCGACTGTCTACCAGAGTTAGATCTATCATACTTCTCTGTTCATTCCTTCTCCATGTATACATATGGATGTCCATATGTTGAAAAAATGTGTTTGACACAATAAGGTTTCTCTCCATACAATGCAATCCATACAAGGCAATGAGCCTACCTGCATCGTTTACTCTCTTATCACCAAATGACTTCTAGGACGTGCTTGGTGCACGTCCTAGAAGTCTGCACGCTTGGTTGCAACCCATCCATTCAAGTTTCCGCTTACGATCACGCGTTCACTAGCTTCTGCCAAATCCAGAACTTCCCTAACGTTAGCCCAGAACTTCTCTAGATTCGATGCCACCGAAGAGCCTACGGGAGCATAAGCTGCGACCATGAAGACCCTACTGACACCTAGTTTTATTCGGACCCATAAAAGTCTGGGATCAAACATTCCGTAGTCTTTCACACCTGAGGCCAAGCGAGCGGACAGCAACACCCCCACTCCCATACTGGCCCGATCGCTCTGCGGTACACCAGACCACAGTGCTATCCCTCCACCAGGAAGATCACAGGTGTCACTGCCCTTTCGCTTGGTCTCTGTTACACAGAGCACATCAAGCTGTATGTCCGACATGACGGTTACCTGCTCCTTTAACTTACCTTCCACACCACCTCTTACATTCCACGTGCCTACTCGACACTCTGCTCCCCTCGACTCGCCAAACTGGGCAAGGCGTAATGGGTGGCGGACCCCATCGCCGCAATGAGTGAGCTATTTAGTTCGGTTAAATTATAATTACACTAAGTGACTAAATTAAAGGTCACAGCCACATTTCATCTATGAAGCGGATCCTATTCCTATCTAACAGATACAATTCCATTACAATTTTTTTAGGGCCTCATTTATACCTACGTTCACTTTTTGTTTGAATTAAAAACCTCCGCAGTTAAAAGTTATTTTATTGCAGTCTATAATAACGAGAAATTTTAAATAGCTATATTATTTTTTGTTCACTGAGTTTTAGTAACAATTCTCCAGATTGTGGCAACATGGTTTGCCACAATTCGGAGAATGTGGTAAACCACGTTGCCACGTGACTCGGACAAGGTCTCAGTTTTCATCTCCTTGGTAATGACCAAAGAGTTGAAAAGTCTTCCTACTCTTCTATAAAACAAACGTGAGTCTATGTACGTGTATGAACAAATATAATTTCACATTCACAGTAAATAAAAATTACCGCCTACGGCAGGAAATTTGAGCAGGCTTTTACGATAGCTTAACGTTCTAAAGCATCCTCCTGGATCTCTATCCAGGTCTTCCTCTGAAGACGCAAATTTGAATCCTGCGAAAATTTCTCTTTTTCTACTTTGACAAAAAGTTACTAGTAAAATAGCTGATCATGTGAAATGCTAAAATCACAATAAAATTATTTCGTGAATCGCGCCGTCATTTATTATCATTCGTAATTGTAATCATTTATCACGCTTGCTATATGTGTGAATGTCAGCAAAACCAAAATAATGGTTCCTGAAAGACGAAAAGCCAGAACAGATGTGAGAGTATCAATAGGCAATGGTGTGCTAGAACAAGTAGATGAATTTGTATATCTTGGATGTGGATTCGGCCGGGACGGAAGGTACACCACTAATATATAGAGAAGAGTAAATGCGGGAAATAGAGTGAACGGAGCATTGGGACAACTTCTCGGCTGCTATCAAATCAGCCAGAAGGCACAATACACAACGCAGTGCTTCATGCTTGTCTAAATGTTTTTATATGGAAACGAGAGTTGGGTATTCAAAAAGGAGCATGACACTAAAATCAATGCGGTTGAAATACGATCTCTGTGGAGAATCTGTGGAGTGAGGCTGACTGACCGCATTCGTAACGACGACGTAAGAGAGCGAGTAGGTATGAAAGAGAGTATTGGTGTAAAGATTCGAAATGGAATATTCCAATGGTTTGGACATGTGGAAAGAATGCCAGACGAGCGACCGGTTAAGAAGATATACAATGTGAAAGTGGAAGGATACATCCTTACAGCTTACCTACAGGTACAGCGGTAGACTGAGACTCACCTAGCCAGATCAAGTCGGTCAATTATTGAAGGAACGTGACAGGAATTGAAGGAACGAGACAGGAATCTCTGAAAGCGGCGAGCGTGTATGAAGAGAACTATGAATGTTGAGGAAGCGAGATATGTATACAATTCAAATTTTTGAATTCTAATTGAAAATTTGTTTCTAGTAAACTAGTTATTCATGTTATTTCCTTGTTACTGTTGTTAAGATTTTTATCACGTGTTTATTTATTTTTAAATTGTATATTTTTTTAATTTAACACACACACAGACACAGGTACAGATCTTTCGATCATCCGAATCTCCTTATCACATTTGTCTTAACGACCAACGCCATCTATCGGAAACGCATTTATATGCTATAGCTCAGTGGTTTAGAGCACTTCCCCGGATTGGAAAAAACGCGGGTTCGATTCCCGCTAGTACAGAAAATCTCTTTTTCCTTATTCACAAATTATTTGAACTTTAAAAAGTGGCGGAGCATGTCAAATGCTAAGAAATATAGATCAAAAATATATAAAATGTTTATGTAACATAACTATGCATTTTGGGGCACATAGATGGCAGTGCTGCAATCGCAGGTGAGAAACAGGCTTGTAAAAATCTTCAGGAAAACCAATATCATTAATTAATTGCTTCTTATAAACATCAATTGGACATTCAACACTTCTTTGGTAAAATCATGTAGAAAAAACACAAATAGATGGCATTTTTACAAAAAGGGAAGGGGTTGCAACTTAACTAACTCGGCTAAATCAAAATTCGCCGACATAAAAAAACTATATAATTACTTAATAGTTATTAATTGGGTTTTGTAATTGGATCCTAAATTATCGTTTGAAAATCAAGACAATGTGTTCTGCAAAATTATGTGAATAAAATATTATTTTACTTTTGATTTCGTGAATATTTAAGGCGGTTTTATTTTCTTTAAAGAAATATTGTATTTTGATTAAATTTATGTACATCAGTATTTTTAATTTCCTTTTATAGATTTTTTTTTCAGTTATTTATTTTTTCTTATATATTTTTCATATTTAATTTTATTGTATACTTTTAAGATTCTCATTTTCTTATCAGCAACATAATTAACACAATATAATCCTACCATTAAATTTAACAATTTAATACATCCACACATAGGGGAAATTTAAGTGGCTCAATAATGTGGGTGTGATATATATATATCATCATTACCCCCTAAAATTGTACAAGCGTGATGTTATGTTATGGAATGGCGAAAACAATAAGTAGAAATGCGTTCGCAGCAAAGGTGGTCTTTTTCTGTTAGTAATTGAAGAGTTCCATTGTCTATCTACGAAGACCTTTATCAGATCATAAAATACTAAAATATTTCCTGAAAAATAAGCTTCTAACAACGTAAACCCCATCCAGATAAAATCAGTAGATTTTGAGAAAACTTTGATCATATAAACATACCTACATGGGTCGGATACAGAACTTCTTTTTTTGAAGTCGATTAATAAATAAAAGAATACCGATAGAATTTGTAGAACCATAAATAAATTTTAAGGATAACTTTGCCGTATGGGGCCTGCTTTGGAATTGTCCCACCGAGGGAATACCGGGGGAGAGGGCAGCAGCACTCCCTTGAGTATTAACAACATAGCGCATGGCGATTACGGCATTATCCCCCATGATGGGACCGCTCATTGTGGTGTTCTCTTGGAGAGGCCTATGCCCAGCAGTGGACGTTGAAAGGCTGATGGATGGATGGATGGAAAGATAACTTTAAAAAAAATGTACTGAAGAAGAAGAATTTCTATTATGATGTAATGAATCTTGTAATCATCAAATCAAAGCAAAAAATCTAAACAACTATTTAAAACCGTGTTGTGATCGCACGCAACTTTCCTAGGAGATCCTAACGTGTGCCAGATATCACGAATTTAATCTCAGTTCCTATAATCACGGAAAATAATGAATATATAGAGGATCTCTCTATGATCGCTTTGCGAATGACACAAAACGGACAAACCCTTTTCATGAATATTAATAATTATTCCGAATGGTAGGCTCCTTATCATAATAACTGATTAAGTGGACCGTTCATTCCCACTGACCCAGGTTGGTATTGAATAAAGACAATGGGTATAACTTTGAAGGCCTTTGCGGTGAGTGGTCGATGTCATTAACGTATTGGTTTAGGGCTGGCAGCCGGAAGCTTTCCTACAAACAACATTGCGCGAGCGGATAAACGGGTACGCCCACATTTACAAGCGCTGAACGATCTTCATTATAAGAATGTAAGTATAAATATCTTTCTATACGTCTTAGATGTTTATAATTTTGCACGCATAAGGTAGTCAAATAAGGTTTTTTTGTTGAATAAAGTAATATCTACATTTTCTAACATTTTGGATCTGTATTTTAGCACTTGACATGTTCAGCTAATTTAAAGAAAAAAATATTTGTGAAATGTGGAAAAAGATAACTTTAGTGCGAGCGGGAATTGAATCTGCGTCTCTTCCAATCTGGGGAAGTCACGCCTGTATTCCTCTAAGGGGTAGGCAGAGGTGTATTACACACCCACGACTCGCCAGCTATGTTTGAGTCCCACATAATAGGGGGCGAGCCTATTGACGTCTACCGGGCACATGTGGAAATAATATTATTATAAACACGTTATTTTTTTTTTATCTCGAATGTCCAAGATCCTTCGTTGAAATCACACGTGATAAAATCCGTAAAAAAAAAAATCAGTCTTGTATCATGGTCTTATTTAAATTTTAGAAAGTTAAATCATACATTTTAACAACAAAGCAGGCCAGTTTGCCGTAAATAAAACTGCAACGAAATTGCTCTAAAGAAAATCAGACGTTCTTTGTATCGACATTTGAGCACTGAACTGTGAGCCATCTTGGTATTTTATGAGCACACACTGAATACTACATGGTTCGAATTGCATTGAAAAATAAAGTCCGATACATTCACCCGCATACTAGTGGTCCGTAAACCAATGAATTCTAGGTTAGAGAGTCTGCAATTGAATAGATAATTATTTTGTACTATCGCTTTGCATATTATGTATTTATAGAGTTTCTCTTCGTAGAACGTTTATCTTAATTTATATTAGATATTAAGCTAGATGTAAATAATTATTATTATTTATAAATAACTGCCTCTGTGGTGCAGCGGTAGTGCGAGCGACTGGGGATCATGAGGTCTCGGGTTCGATCCCGGGGTCAGCCAGTGTTATGAGCTTTTTCCTAAAAAGAAATATTCTCAGTAGCAGTCCAGAGTTTAGAAATGTGCCCGGTAGACGTCAATAAGCTCCGTCCCTATTACGTGGGACTCAAAAATAGTTGGTGAACAATGGGTGTGTAATACACCTTTTGGCGATGCAGATTATCTAATTAATTAATATTTTGAATTTCGTTAATTGTAAAACTAAACTTCACCATAATATACCTACTATTACAATCTGATTGAATAATTGCCACACGCAGTGCAAGGCCGAGTACCAGCCAGACACATTGTGTATCTTACACGATGCATTTCAATGCGTTTTTAAACTCCTATAACCAAGCGTTTTCAAGATAGACCTCTGAAATTTGAATGACTATCTATGTTAGGTAGTTAAAAAACAAATTATTTGTGAAAGTGGAAAAAGAGCTTTACAGCTGCAGGATTCGAACCTGCGTCCCATTCAGTCCACGTAAGTGCTGCGGATCGCTAATCTATCGCAGTCACCAACGGTGACTCCAAATCTTTTAGATTCAACCAAAATAGTTAAAACGACAGTAAATTCATTTAAAGGCGAACTTGTTTGAGAGATTGTCAAAATTTGAGCTGTACATCCATACTAATTATTAATGTGAAAGTGAATTTCTTTGTTTGTTACGCTTTCACGCCATAATTACTGAACCAATTATCATGATATTTTGCATATATTTAGTTTTGAAGCCAGGAAAGCACATATACTACCTTTATCCCGAAAAAATGAATCATCCACGTAGGATAAGTATTTTAGATGTGCCTTAGAGTCACGTATTTATATTCTGCTCTCCACGCAAACGCAGACGCGGGCAAAATCTAGTATGTTAAATCGAACATAAAAATAGGCACTTGTACTATTTATAGTCTGCAGTTTGGGGTTTGTACTTTATAATATATTCACACATTCTGCGAGTATCGGACCTTCTTTGCAAATTGGTTGCTAAACAGTGTGGTCAGTTTAACAGCAAAGTATCAATATGGATTATAAAACAACGTATTTTAAGAAAAACCTAAGCAAATTCTCGTTATCATAAAAAAATTAAGTGCAGAGGCGTGAGCGTTGACCCAAAAATATACTCGCACCTGTAGCAACCACCACTCTGAAACGTTTTCACCTTAATATATATTTACTAAGTTACTGTACCTAAGTGCTCTGTTTTTTGTTTTCACAGTACAAGAACAGATCAAGATTGTTTTTGTACTAACTTATAAATTCTTTATGAATTTCTACTTACTAACTTATCATCGTGCATAGCCGTGTGCTTTAGAATTGTCCCACCCCTCTCTACCCACGGGAGTCGTAAGAGCCGACTGAGGGAATACCGGGGAGTGGGCAGCAGCTCTCCCTCGAGTATTAACAACATCCACTGCGATCGCCAACCCGCCTGGAAAGCGTGGCGATTACGGCATTATCCCCCATAATGAGCACACAAAAAAAAGGATGCGGTCGGCACAGGACCGCTCGTTGTGGCGTTCTCTTGGGGAGGCCTATGTCCTGCAGTGGACGTCGAAAGGCTGATGGATGGATGGATGGAACTTATCATCACACCATCTCCCTTGCCGGGTAGGTAGACAGAACAAAGTGCCAAAAGGCTCTATACACCTCTCGCTTCCTTAACATTTATAATTCTCTATATAAACGCTCGCCGGTTTCGGAGACTCCTGACTCCACCTTCCTTCATTACATGACCTATTTGGTCTAGGTTGGTTAGTTTAAGTCTTCCCAGGGGAACCTACAGGTAGGTACCTACATTGTTGCACTTTTGCATTGTATATCTCCATAACCAATCGCTTGTCCAGCATTCTCTCCATATCTCCAAACCATTGGAGTATACCCTTTCGCATTTTGACACCAAGACTCTTTTTCTGAAGTACTCGCTTTCTTACGTCATCATTACGAATGCCAACCTAACTCCACAGATTTTTGATGGCATTGCAACTACATTAATTTTACTCTTATGCTCCTTCCTGCATACTCAACTCTCGCTTCTATATAAATTATGACACGTGCCTTCTGGTTGAGGTGGTGACTGCCAAGAAGTTTGCCTAGGGCTCCATTCACTCTATTTCCCGAATTTAATATTCTCTCTATATTAGTGGTGTACCTTCCATCATTACTATTACCTTTTGTTTCTCTAACATCTCTTCTGGCTTCTCCTTTTTCAAAGACCATTCATCCATCCATCCATCAGCCTTTTAACGTCCATTGCTGGACATAGGCCTCCCCAAGAATGGGGGATAGTGCCGTAATCGCCACGCTTGACAGGCGGGTTAGCGATCGCAGTGGATGTTGTTAATACTCGAAGGAGTGCTGCTGCCCACTCCCGCGGTATTATCTTAGTCGGCTCTTACGACTCCTATGGGTGGAGAGGGGTGGGCCAATTCTAAAGCCGGCCCCACACGGCAAAGACCATTAGGCTCATATTCACATGTAGGTCCATTTTCTTATAATCTTCTGTCATAATTATAACTAATATATAACTGCCTGTGTGGTGCAGCGACTGCTGAATATGAGGTATCGGGTTCAATCCCCGGGTTGGGCAATGTTATTCAGCTTTTTCGTAAAAGGTAAAAATCTCAGTAGCAGCCTGGATTTGGAAATGTGCCCGGTAGACGGTAATAGGCTCGTCCCCTATTACGTGGGACTGAAGCATGGCTGGCGAACCGTGGGTGTCACACAGTAGTCTATCAGATACCATCCTCATTCTCCTTTTAATAATCTTACCATACTTATACCGATATTACTGACCTATCGATATAAATTGTCCTGCCCGAAAGTTAGCTGGCTTGCTATTGGCAGTCCTACATTGTTTTATATATCTAAATATTTGATAAAATCGGTAGTTGGGGCTTAAGGTGAAATTTTGTGGTTTATATATTATAATAATGTATTAAACTCATTAAAGAATAAATAAAAAAATGTTTATAAAAATTAATCTATAAAAATTTTTGAACAAGATTACACCATCAACCGAGTCGAAAATGAAATTGGAATCCACGCAGGCTAGTTGCAGTCAGGAAGTCCATACAATAAAAAAATATCCACCGATGATACAATATATTATATCACACATGTTAAAGTTTTAAATATTGTGAGCAGTATTTTAGAACTTGACATGCTTAGCTACTTTAAAGACCATGTCATTTTTAAAAGTGGAAAAGCAGAGCTTTAATGCGTGCAGGATTCGAACCTACGTCCTAGTTAATCCGGGGAAGTGTATTGAACCGCTAAACTAACCGCTTCGAATCCTACGCCACTTTCAAAAATAATTTGTAGTTTAAAGTTTTCAATCAGTAATGAAACCACATGAAAATCTGGTTGGTAGTTTTTGAGTTTGCGATCAGAGAGACAAAGATGAATAAATGCGGTAGCGAGACTTTACTTTGTAACAATTATGACAAATATTTTGTCCGTGTGGTAACGGACTAACGATACAAGTATTCCTGGATTTATGAAGATTTTATAAAACGTGTTAAAATGTGGTTGTTAAGTCAAACACTTATCCAATACATATATACCAACATAAATTTTATAGATTCAATAACTTTTCCATTCAATTGTTGAAAATATGATAAAAACGTAATCTATACGAAAATAAAGCTATAACATAGGTATGTCTGTACATTAAGATATTTTAGACAAAATGACTGTAATAGGCGTGTCTAAACACAAAACGATATTTTTCAGATTTTTTGTGTGTTTATCTGTTTATTTGTTCGCGCATCACGCAAAAACTACTGAACGAATTTTGATGCAACTTTTTTATTTGATATCTCTTGATTAGACTTAACAACTGGTATACATTTTATCCCGCTACTATACCTATATGGAACCTGAGATATAACCTAAAAACTAGCTTTTGGTTGCAGGCAAAAGCTAGTCCTATTACAAATGTGAAAGTTTGTATGATTGTTACTCAATCACGCAAAAACGGATAAACAAATTTGGATGAAATTTGGCACACAGATAGTTTATATTATTTTTTTTATGTATGAAAAGTTTTAGATTCTTATAGAGGATGGTTATTTTTGCATAGAAATAAGGATTGCGCCATAGAGTGACGTACATATTTATATTGACTCAATTCTGAGGTCCGCGCAGACGAAGTCGCGGGCAGCAGCTAGTAAATATTATATGTCAACAAACTACATTCTGTGATTCGTTATTAAGAACATAAGAAGTAATCAAGAAAGTACTGAATACAGATAGTTGTATAGTTTCCCGAAGTATTAGCTACTCCTCTTGCCTTCACTAAAAATTGATGACTCGGAACAGAACGAAATGAACGAACGATGACTTTCGTTTTCTTATAATTCTTTGTATTGTTCCGGAAAATAGTGGAGCGGTTGACTGGCTACCTGATCTAAAGACAACCCTCCATTTTCTTTTATTGTATTAGAAAATATATAAGTTGGTATTGGCATGAAACTGATAGTAAGTGAAAGGGAAATATACGATTATCTTTTAAATTGGAGTTTCCTTGTAGCTTTATATTTCTACACTGGTATTTCCTTAAGTGGTTATATCTAAATAACATTTGTGTATAAAGGGTTGTAGTTTTGCGCAAGATATGTAGGTATCTGTAGTATGTTTGTCTGTGTAACTATTCTTTTGCCTACTGGTAAACTTCACATATATACCAACCAGCGGTCACCCACCATCACCAAGGTGGTGACTAACAAATTAACAATCCACCAACACCAAAAATTTATTAGTTTTTGGATGGAATGGACATATTGTAAGGATTTCAAAAAAGAAGTAGGTAGTTTTAGTTTAAATACAAGTTTTTTACTTAAAATCTAGAAGAATATGTTAAATATTCAAGAGAGCAAATCAAAGTAACCTCTTGACTAAAACATTTCAGTGCAGACGTGAGCGGTGCCCCCAAATCTATTTGCACCTCAAACAAGCACGTTTCTCAAATGTCTTTGGTGCGTTTTTGATTTATCCACGTCATTACGAGATCTGCACAAATTTTGTGCAGATCTTTAATAAAACATGTAATTGAATTTTGAACCACTAATCATAGTGGCTTATGTTATATTCCAGACCTATTGTTGGGAAACGTTGTACATTTTCACGTAATATTAGAACAGTATTAAATACAATTGTCTAATTGGCAACGACAAAACACAACATTAGAATTAAAATCCAAACATGATATGTGAAAAATTAGCAGTTGTTTTAGACTCTTATAATAATAATAATAATAAGTTTATTTCAAATAAAAAGAACACGAAAGAATACAAAACTGCTATAAATATGATAATGCTACATGACCTTGTTGCTAACAAAAGATATGTACTTACATAGTTTATGTATTTTATATTTGCACTATCCACCGTACTAGTAAAAACTGTCCTACGGTATGATAGTCCTCTTCTTACAATTAGATACATAACACACAGAAAACATCAGTTTTATAACAGATAATATGTTTAGATATGGTATACAACGCGGGTACATAACATTTTCGCAGCTAGACTGTAGGTAGGATTAAATATGAGTAGTATACATTAACTTCGCAGATAATAGCTAACTGATTGAATAATACATTTTTGTTTATAAATTAGCGTACTAAATGTTTATGCATGTAAATATATGGAGACAACAATTTATAATCGTATGTATTTTATAATGCTGGTCTATAAAAGTGTACAATTTTAAGTTGGTGAGAGTTTCCGAGTCTTTGTGTGTATAATTTTGAGTGATTTGTGTGTGTGTGTTGTGTGTGCGCGTGTGTGTATGAGTGTGTATGTATGTGTGTGTGTGTGATGTGTGTGTGCGCGCGTGTGTGTGTATGTGTGTGTGTTTGTCTGAATACGTGCACGTGCATTAGTGTGAATAATAATGCCAAATATTGTCAAGTGGCTTTTAGTAATTCTTCGGTAATGTTATAGTTACATGACTTAAGAAATTTAAAAAGTTCAGATTTGCAAGCGTATACATTAAGATTACGAATAGAAATGCTTTTTGATATTTTGTTATACATGACCGGGCCTAGGAATTTATGAAATTTGTTTGCAAATGGAGTCTTACATTTAGGTACGCAATAAACGATATCTTGTCTACGTCTATTGGTAAAATCAGGCGCTTTTTTGTGTTGATTTAAAATCAAGTTTTTGATAAATAATTGTCTAACTGTAAGAACAGATTATTTTGAGTATAGTAGGGTGGTGGGGTATCTGAAACCTCTAAAACTCATTACATTGAGAACTGCACGCTGAGCTCGTTCTAGACTGAGAAGTGTGGTTTTAGATGCACCTACCCATGAGGTGATGGCATAGGTTAGGATTGATTGGCATAAAGAGAAATAAACCAATAAAATTAGATTAATTGGACAAAATTGACGTATACTTTTGAATATAAAAATTAGTTTTCTGACTCTAGTAGTCAGGGTGGAGATATGTTCTATTATGTCTTATATAATAGTCTTAAAGTCATTCATGTCGTAACTGAAGCATGGACATTGTTAACAATTTATAATAGTTACACGTGTGTGCTACGACCTAGGCGAGTACATAATTCACGAACGCGTGACTGAAATCTCACAAGAGATTGAAATCGATTCGCACGTTTTAATGGCATATGTTACAATAATTAAATTGCTGCCCAACACGAATTGGTAAAAACAATGTGAGTCAGATTTAAAAATACAAAAGGGGTACAAATACTTGTTATTTCACTAAGTACTAACTATATTGATATATCTATTAATTATGCCAGATGAACCTAATCTGGTCAAAGCCGCAGGAAGCCATTGATGCAGTCGACACAGCCACTCATTGTGGCACTTTTGAAGGAGATCTATGTCCGACAGTGGACGATGAGAAGCTGGTGGACGGATGGAAGTATGGTAAGAACCTCTGCCCGCCATTTCATTTGCATGAATTTCGAAATTGAAATCTATTACAAATTATTTGTGAATAAGGAAAAAGAGACTTTTTGTACTAGCGGAAATCGAACCCCTCTTTTCCAATCCGGGGAAGTGCTCTAAGCCACTGAGCTATAGTACAGATCTTTCGATCATCCCAATCTCCTTATCACATTTGTCTTTACGGCCAACGCCATCCAGCGGAAGCTTTAAAACTGGCGGAGCATGTCAAATGCTAAAAAATATAGTTCAAAAATGTTTGAAATCTATTAGCTTGTTTGGGTTTATCCCATAGGAACTCTTTATCAAGTAAAAACAAAATATTCTATGTGTTTATGTCACAATTTAGCTGTATAAGTTTGGTAATTAAGTAGGTACATATCAATAAAAATAAAATAAATAACTATCCAAGGAAACTATATTTTTTTGGGGATAAAAAGTATCTTATAGGATAGCTGACCTGGCGTACTTCGTACCGCCATATTTTTTTTCGTGAATATTTTGCAATTAATTAACAAATAATCCATTCATCCATCCATCAGCCTTTCATCGTCCACTGCTGGACATAGGCCTCCCCAAAATGGGAGGTATTGCCATAATCGCCACGCTTGGCAGATGGGTTAGTACACAGGGGAACGCTGCTGCCCGATCCCCCGGTAATCCCTTAGTCGGCTTTTACGACTCCTATAGGAAGAGACGGGGTGGAGCTATTCTTGGTGCAGGCCCCACACGGCAATAATACATGATAAAAACTCCTATCCTAAACCGTATCTTGCGCACGCCAGCAAAACACATATTACAAGACGATTATATAGTTGCAGAGTTCATGGTGAGCAACAACGTGACACAAGAATTATATCCATCCATCCATCAGCCTTTCAACGTCCACTGTTGGACATAGACCTCCCCAAGAAATGGGGGATAGTGCCATAATTACCACGCTTGGTAGGCGGGTTGGCGATCGCAGTGGATGTTGTTAATACTCGAGGGAGTGCTGCTGCCCACTCCCTCGGTATTCCCTCAGTCGGCTCTTACGACTCCCATGGGTAGAGAGGGGTGGAACCATTCTAAAGCCGGCCCCACACGGCGGAAGAATTATATATAGTAGAATAATCCTGTATCTCATCTTTATACATACTAAACTTCTTCCGAATTAATTCAATCGTTTAGTGGTGATTGTGGACAAAGAACTAAAATCTAAACTCCTAGTGTCATTATACGACACCAAAGACATGTTACGTGGTAATAGTGTACCCTTAGTCCCCAATGCCTGTGCATAACTAATTAACCGATATATTTTACATCCCATTTCAGTATTTGTTTTAATCATATCTCCATAATAATTTAATTATAAATGTGCGCCAGTAAAATTTAAAGCTACGAATTTTATGTATTTACTTATTCGCATAGCAAACTGGGTCAGTTTAAAATGTTGAATTATATATTCGTATACGAACACTTTTTCGGGCCCAGTTTAATGCAAGTTAGAAAAACAAGATTGAGGACTGCTTGTTACAATTAGTAGCAGAAAAGTAAACGTCATATCCATGTATATAAAATGTATCTATATATAAATGTCCGTGAATATATCTTTATGTATATAAAAAAGTCGTTTTGGAGTTCATCGTGCAATAGAATCCGATTTTAATGATTTTTTTCAGTTGTGTTTGATTTGTTCCAACTTAAATGATAGGAAAAAAATTATACTGATTATTTCCTTTTTATTACAAAATTAACGAATTAATTAGGTATGTGTGCCACAGCAACGTGTGACCAGATATATGTGTGTGCCACGTAGTGATGGACTATAAATATCAGTGTACTGGGTCACTATAGGAAGGAAGCAATTATAACCCATTACATTACCATCATGTGAACCACATAGTCTCATACGCCACCATAAGCAATAAATAAAGTAGGAGGAGAACTGCCCTGTTTTAGGTATATCGGTCCCACTTAAAAAGTCTCACCGAGCTATATACTAAATAGAATACGGATGCGAAGGCCTTCTTAACTTTGAATCAACATTTATTATGTTTAAAATGACATACGTATTATATTTTAATAACGGATATAATAAATTTTAAAAATATTACTAATCTGCATGGATTTCGATGATCGTTTCAAAAAGCTAACACCATCATAATCTTCTCCCTAGCCTTATCCCAAACTTTTTTTTGTTGGGGTCGGCTTCTTATCTGTACGGTTTTAGCTGATTTACTAGTATACGGGGCGACTGCCTGTCTGACCTCAACGACCCAACTAAAGGACAACCGGCGACCTCAATACAAGCCCGGAGTCAGATTTTTTAATTAGGACTGACAACCTGTAATGACTGACAGGACGTTATTTGACAGCCGGTACCCACTACTTAACGTGCCCTCCGAAGCACGGAGGAGGCCAGGTGTTCACAAATAGGTGTCACTGTTTGGTCACCCATCCTGATCTACTCGCTAAAACTACGAGGCGTTCCTTCAGACTTCTTTTAGCCAAGGGTGAGTTATACGCTTTCCGCATAAGTTCTTCTACCCAGCCAATCCTTTTTTTTTTGTTTTGTTTAGGCGGGAAAAAATGTTCCTAACCGCACAACCCATCGTTCGGGGCAACGAACAGGGTAGTGTGAGGCCTGCACCCACTAAAGAAACCCGCCTTGTGCCGTCTTTCCGCCTTTATTGGCGGGCCACTGGAACTATGTTACATTCCTTCTGTGGTCCGCCGGCGGCTTACCCTTTCGGGTACCCTCTACTGAGCGACGCATCCGCGCACGGAGCGTCGCACCTTCTCGCGAGGCCTTGCGGGTGGCGGACGTTCCCCGGTCCATCCACCCGCAGCCTCAGCTAGGGCGGCATGAGGTGCAAGTACCTGCACCGGTCGCTGGCGGCGGTTCGGGTCAGCGGAAGAATCTTCCTCCCTGGCTCTCTCCGCTGCTTCCTTTCGCGAGATAACCTCCTCGCAGAAGGCAGCGACCGCAGCCCAGTTCCTGTCGCTGCCAAGCATCGCTCTAACGACGCTCGGCAGCGAGAGGTCCCCCCCTATTTCCGTGACGAGTTCACGGCGCTGCTCGGTCCAAGCCGGGCACGACTCGAGCGTGTGCCGCGCCGTGTCCTCGTCACAACCGCAGTGGTGGCAGCCCGGAGTCGCTTCCCTCCTTGCGACTATGTGCAGGTATCTTCCGAAGCAACCGTGCCCCGACAGAACCTGCACCAGTCGGAAGGTAAGGACTCCATGCCGTCGCCCCGCCCACTCCTCCAGCAGCAGCTGGAGCGCCCCTACGGTCCAAAGACCGGCCCGAGGCGCCTCCAACCGCGCCCTCCACCAGGCCATGGCAGCTCAGCAGGCGTTGCCCTGCCACCTGGCCACCTCCCTGGGTAGGGGGCGTCCGCCCCGCTCCCGCTCTTGCGACGCCCGCTGATACATCTCGGCGAGCACCTCCACCTCCAAGTCGCACGGGGGGATTCCGGCCAACGCGCAGGCCGCCTCCGTCGATACCGTGCGGTATCCGCGTATTACCCTGGACGCAAAGACTCTCTGTGGTCTCCACAGAAGAGCCCTGTACAGTGCGTCCAGGGACCCCACCCACACGGGTGCGCCGTACAGCGCCATCGACCGGACCACCCCCGCGTAAAGCCGTCGGCAAGCACTGTTGGGTCCGCCCATATTCGGCATGAGCCGTGCAAGGGCGGACGCTGTGCCAACTAGCCTCGGGGACAGTTGGCGGAAGTGCTCGCGAAAGCGCCACCGCCTGTTCAGCACCAGGCCCAGATACCTGGGATCCAGATTGGAGTGCAGGCCCAGATACTTAATCTGGGCCTGCACCCCAATCTGGACCCCGTCCACTGTGATCGAGGTGCACCCCAGCCAATCCTGGGCCTCCATTCCTGATGGGTTGTCTTTTTTGGACCTAACTCGTTGAACCATCAGCGACACCTACTTTAATATCAATTTGATATCTATACTATTATAAAACTGTAACAGAGCTGTGTCTGTACATTTAAGATATTTGAAAAAAAAAAACTTTTTGATCTAATTTTTAGCACTTGACATGCTCAGCTACTCTTAAAGTACAAATTTTAATTTGTGAATAAGGAATAAGAGTATTTTAGTACGAGCGGGAATCGAACCTGCGTCCCTTCCTTTCGGGGAAGTGCTCTAATCCACTGAGCTATAGTACTATTTCTAGAAATACCGAATTTCCTTATCACATTTGTCTTAACGACCAACGCCATCTATCGGCAATGCATTTACATGCATTCATCCAATGTAGTAAGTTTAATAAATAGGCTATATAGGCTTATCTAAATACAAAACAATTTATTTTTTATTTTTACTGGTTGTCTGTTTGTTTGGTCGCGCATCACGCAAATACTACTGAACGGATTTTGATGCAACTTTTTTTAATTGAAAGCTCTTGATAATACTTAAAAACTGGTATACATTTTATCCCGCTACTATATTGGGAACCTTAGATATAACCTAAAACTTACTAAAAAAAAGACTACTACTAGCTGTTTGTTTAAAAGTATTCAACTCTTAAAGTACAAATTATAATTTGTGAATAAGGAAAAAGAGTATTTTAGTACGAGCGGGAATCGAACCTGCGTCCCTTCCTTTCCGGGGAAGTGCTCTAATCCTGTGCTCGTACTAAAATTCTCTTTTTCCTTATTCACAAATTATAATTTGTACTTTAAGAGTAGCTGAGCATGTCAAAGGCTAAAATATAGATCAAAATATTCAACTCTTATTAACCAAAACGCCTTTGCTTTAATCTTTTCCTTCAGTTACCGGGGAAAAATCTAATAATTATGCTTCATCATCTTCTGCTATATAATATATAGGCCTCCCCTATATAACCCCATTATTGATTTGTGTCGATGCGGGGAAATATTTGGAAATGATTTGTATTAAGCGTAACATCAAAGGTTTCCTATAAATAACAATTATTATGCTGGATAATGGGAACGTAATCAGAAAGGACTGATGGTAGATCGTTTATTTCCAGTCATCCTGTTAAGTATTGATTGAAGACCGTGAGTATAACTTTGAAGGCTTTCGGCAGCGTAAATAATCGATGTCGTGTGATGTGAAGTGTTAATGTATTGGTTAAGGGCTGACAGCCGGAAGCTCTTAAACAAACAAGATCGGCCGACACTATGATAGGTACAGATACCTACGAGCAGAAACCATACAGTAAACGATTATTTATATTTATCTGTTCATTCTGTTCTTATCATTACATCAACTTTGTAGGACTCTTACGAGTCATCACATATATCATATTTTGGATCTCTAATAAAAGGGATTTAGATATAGTACATTTTTTCAACTATTTATCTGTGTCCCACTGAGGATTAAGCCATAGTCCACCACGATGGAACAATGCGGGTTGGCAGAGTTCACAAGCCGCCGTGTAAATCTCTCAGGAATGCAGGTTTCCTCACGATGTTTTTCTTCACCGAGCAGTGATTTATATAAATTGTAAACAAAGATTATGCATTTAATTTAGAAAAATCTCTAAAATTTAGTGGTGTGTGCCGTACGAGGTGAGCTTGGACTGGGGATTGAGCTCAATACCACGTTTTTCGCAGTCCCCTTGGTTTTACCGTTAGTTTATCACTGCGTCACCATCGGATACATAAATTATCTCTATGCAAAACCCGTTAATTTTTTCAGGATAAAAATAGCAAATGCTCGTCTTTATATTCCGGGCTATAATATGCCAAACTTCATGACGATCGGTTAAGTGGTTACGGCGTCAAGGAGTAATAAATAAACAACCTTAATTTCCCATTTATAATATTAGCAAGGATGTTTTTCAGGGATCACAGATTAATATACGCGTAAATATTAGAACTAGATGATCACATGCGTGTAGTTACATATTTACGATTAGTAAGTAGCTATTTGCTTATATTACAAATATAACGTGAATTTTACGAAAATTAAACCTTTATTAGATTCAATTACATATATTAAAGCATATTATGGCTGGCGCACGTAAATTCACGATACAAAAGTAATGCAATAACTGAGCAATGAAAGCATACTGTCATTATCCTTAGCCTAGCAAATGTATGTTTATAAAAATGTTTATTATTGCTTGATATACGCGACAGAAATAAGTATTTTTGACGATGAATTTTTGAAATATGAATTTTATCCTACTTACTTACTTTCATCATATAACTCCATATTGTCACAATATTGTTGTCATTATTTTTGAGACTACCCAGTCACATCAAAGGAAAATAATGAAATTTCTCAATTTTCTTCCTCAAAGCTTTTATAAGTTGTAATTAAGTACAGATACTTCCACTCAATATAATAATTACATATCTGTAACGCCTGTCTTCCTAAACTTCAGTAATTATTTATGATGGAAATGCAGTATATTTGTTTCGACGATAAGACAAGGAGGATAAGGAAACCGTAGCATTTTATGGGACTCTACTCGTACGGTATTGAAGCTCGTAATTAGACTATAAAACTGCTACTTATACGTTTAATTGTTTGCTGAAATCTGAGATATACGCTATAAAAAAAAATAAAAATTCCTGCTGTGGAGCCACAGGCTTAGGCTAGTAATATACTATTATAAATCAATTTCAATAATTTCGATTAAATTTTTTAATTCGTGTAAAAAAAAGCATACGGCCCACCTGATGGTGAGCGGTTGCCGTAGCCTATAGATGCCAGCTACACCAGAGGCATCACTCACACGTCGCCATCTACAAGGAAAGGGATAGGAGTTTGATAGGAAGGATAATATAGTGTAAGGTTTGGGCCTCCGGCGCTCTCACTCACCATGCGAGACAAAACGTTAGGAGTACCTACCGTTGTTTCACGTTGACCTTCTGTGAGAAGTGGTACTTCCCCGATCTATCCTTCCCATCCATGCTGGGATAAACAAGGCTCTACCACCAAGTATTTGGTAAACAAACAGTATCTACTGGTTACGGAGGTCGTTTTGCCATCATTCACAATCTTTAGGTTAGGTATAATCATCTTACCACTGAAGGAATGTAATATGGTTCCGGTGGCCCGCCAATAAAGGTGGAGAGACCTACGGCACACGGCGGGTTTCTTTAGTGGGTGAGGGCCCCACACTACCCTGTTTGTTCCCCGAACGACGGGGTGTGCGGTTAGGTACATTTTTTCCCGTCCAAAAAAAGGTATAATCGTCTTGAATATTGGAAGAATCACATAATGGTACGACATAGATCAAAAACTACTTAAAATTAACTATTTAATCACAATAACATTCATAATGTCAATATAGTATCGCAATCCATTTCGACAAATTAAAAATGACTTCGTTAAGGGGCCAATTTAAGTCACAAAATCGTATCGTCTCGCGTATGATTGGTCGTGAAAATGACGCGTGATGTCGTTATAATCGCTCAGCCAATCACGGTAACCTCAACCAATCACAATGACAAGATGTGTGTCGAAACGATTTAGTGAGATACATTCTAACCCTGTACGCCAGATTTCTATACCAAATAGGACAATTACAGATAAATTGACTATAATATATTATGGAGAAAATACACTCAAGATTCGCTGAATATTGTTCTAATATCAATAAATGGTCATAATATTATAACTCTATTTATCAAATTTTAGCTACCATTTACTGTTACTGTTTATATATTTTTATTATTGACTGCATTTAACAAGACCATTTCTTCAGTAGCTTGAAACAAGATAATGGATAAACTTTTGCTGTATTTTTCTCTTACAATAGCGCCGAGTTTTAACTACTCTGCAGAAGATAACATGTTTCGTTGATTAATTTAGCAGCTTTCGCTCCCAAATTCATTTGCAACAAAAATGTTACTGATATTTTGAGGGTATTTCTTAAAAGTCTTGTTTGTAAAAATTACTTCCAAAACTTTTCATCCTCACATTATTATGGTTACTAAAGCGGTTATCGTTGCTACCAACACCATGGCCATCACTTGCGCATCGCCGACTCCCAGAAAAGGAATACGAGCTTAAGAGAAAGGATAACAAAGAGAGCATAAGAAGGGGGTTTGGGCATCTGGCGCTCTCACTCACCATTCAAGCTGGGAGAAGCAAGGCTCTACTTCTACGAACTGTATAATGATGAAATAAAAGTCTAATGGCGTAGTTGTTAAAATTCTGAACTTCGGTGCCTACTTGCCTAATGTTATGCCAACTTTTAATGCTTTAACTGTATGTTTGTAAGGTCCCTGGCAAGACAGGAATTATTTTCTATTCAAGTCTTTCTAAAAACAGAAAAAATGTACACAAACTACAGCTTTTCTGTTTTTATCAAGCTATTATGTTCATAATTTATTAATGCCGGCTACCCACGCAGTATTCTCCCGCAAGCCGTACCGTAGACCTTTAGTACCGACTGCCTAAATATAAGCAAAAATGTTGTCTTCCTTTAGATATTAATACCTAAATATTGTTTAAACAGATAACAAATGAATAGTAGATATAACTGTCGGTAATAGGTAGATACTATATACTGCAATAATTCACACCTAAATAAATAAATATTCACGAACATTTCACACAACGTCCTCTGGTCCCAAACTAAGCTTAATGCTTGTGCTATGGTACCAGATTACGGATATAATACATATATGTCCAACTTTTTTTTTTGTAAATACATACATATAATAGACAGAAAACACCCAGACGCAGTACAAATATCTGTGTTCATCACACAAATAATTGTCCTGAGTGGGAATCGAACCCACGACCTCGTCCATGGAAGTCAGTTACACTACCGACTACGCCACAAGACCCGTCCGACCTGGTTGTAAATAATATTCTCACAGCCCACGAATTTTTTTCTTAATAGACATGTAGTGTGTTTTAATATGGACTAGTTCTTACAGTAGCAAGATAACGTTGTGACATATTTTAATAAAGAACTATCAAACCAAAAATCTCATCAAAATCATTTCATTAATTTTTAATTCATGTGCACTAACAGTTAAACAGACAAAATATAAAGACCTTAATGGCCTAGTAGTATTTTTTTAGAATTCCTGTTTTGTCAAACCACAGCTCTGTTACTATTTTACAATAATAACAAATATTCTATTTCATAATTTCATTCATAATTTCATAATATTAATGTTATGTCATTCCATATTGTTTTGATTTGACAACTACCTTTCGTAAATGTATTATTCTTTATGCCTTTACTTACTTTATTAAACTTAATGTTATCTTATCTCAAAGCCGCAGTACATAAAGCGAGACGGAGGCAAGGCCGGATTAGGAGCGCTGTTGTCGTGCACCTGCTAGCACAAAGATGAATTTAGGTGGCTGACGCGAGTGACACCTGTCTGACGTGAAATAATACGCTACTTATTCGCCAGTGAAATATGAAATTCCATGCGAAGGATTATTTAGCAAAATAACTCTGTTGTCGTAACGCATGATATCCACAGTACAACGACATGACATTTCAAAATACGGGACTGATTAAATCTCAATTTCTCAGAAAATCCCCAATTATTTTCTCAAGCATGGAGTCATATTTATATAGATACAAAGATAATATTATGTACTCGTATGTACCTGCATTTTCATCTTAAACGAAATTGGTAACCAAATACGTAAATATTTGATTTACCAGAAGTCGTTATAGTAGATGTCCGGCACTTTCTTATTGTATTTCCAAAAAACTAAATTTAATTAAAAAGAGCCATGATCCATGACATATAAAAATTGTTAATATTATTTATTATTAATAATGCAGTACACTTAACTCAATAAGTAAGACAGAATAACATTTTTTATTGATTAAATTACATTCTACCGTTTAGCTCACACTAGCGTTAATCAAAAGTAAGTATATTCTTCGAAAACATTTTATTTTAATATTTTTATGTACTTAAGCACTTAACATGTTCGGCCATTTACTAGAACCGTTCCAGACGTTTCAGAAGACGCAGGTTCAAATCTATCAATGGCTATCAATTTCGATGTCACATTTTCGCTGCTTTTCTCTTAGTTTTTTAAACACAAAATGCAGATTTGACTGCCTCGGTGGTGCAGCGGTAGTGTGAGTGACTGGTGATCATAAGGTCTCGGGTTCGATCCCCGGGTCGGGCAGTGTTATTGAGCTTTTTCTGAAAAAGAAAAAATCTCAGTAGTAGCCTGGAGTTTGGAAATGTGCCCGGTAGACGGCAATAGGCCGCCCTCTATTACGTGGGACTTAAACATAGCTGGCGAATCGTGGGTGTGTAATACACCTCTGCCTACCCCTTCGGGGACTACAAGCGTGATGCTATGTACAAAATGCGAAAAATACAAAATGAGCAAGATCTCAGATTATAGCTTTTAATTTGTACTTAAAATACTACGTTTATACAAGGAGCGAATCCACAGCCAAGAATAACAAGTGAAATAAAATCAATAGGCCGGCAGTAATATCTTAGTATTTCCTTTTTATCACGAACCTCGTTTGTCGCAATCTGTTCATCGGAATTACTCTAACACAATTACGGGAGTAACGGCGGAAAAATAACAAAATTACTCATTTCCTTCCGTACGCAAGGCCTTTTCAATGTAAATTTACAACTTTGAAGCGAGAGTAAAATACTTATGTAGAAATGACTAAATCACTTGAGTGATAACTTATGTGATTGGAATAAAAAGGTTTTAAGGTTTGACAGATTATTCGTTGTGGCTTGTACCATTTTATTAAATTGATTTGTTATCCTTTAAGTTCAATAATATAGAACCATCATAGATTTTTTCCCTTAACGTTGGCCGTATAATAAATGACGTTTATGACATAAGATATAGTGGCAATGCACTGCCTCGTTGACGTAAATTATTCGACCTTAACCGTAATCGAACCCTGAGCAGTACTATAAGATTCTATGAGATGTTTTCGTTCTCTTGAGCAGCTTCAGCATTCAGGAAAATTGCAGAATAAAAAGAAGAAAGATTCAATACCTGTGGTAGCGGATATCCTTTCTATCAGGTTATGAGAGCGCACCTTTATTTCATATCTACTAACAACATTTCTGTTAATAAGTACAAAACCGCTACTACCACTACTAGTTATTTTATATAACACTATGTAAAATACACACAAAACTATACACAAGACTTAAAACCTGAATACTAACTATTGTTCCACTCAGTCAGCACCGAGATTGCGAGACGCTTACGCGTTATCCATTACGGTAACGAACTTCATGTTTTGTTACAACACAATCATTAAAAAACCACTAAGTACCTACATGTTGATATCTACTTACTTGTAAGTATTTGGAAGTACAATTTCCTGCAGAGTTATTTGTAAAACAATTTATATATTTTTTACTTTGCATGTATCTTTCTATCTATCTATGTAAGTCTTTGAACGTTATTTTCACCTACTTCAAAACATTGGATTAAATTGCATCTTAGTACACTTATCCAGAACCGATGACAATACAATAATTTAAGAAGTTTATTAGTTTTTTGTATTATTACAAAACGGTACTTTCATGCTGTATTGAGACTCAAAAAAAAATTAAAAATAAAAATGTAAAAAAAAATGGCGTGATGATAAGTAAAATTATTATAATATATAATAATGAATATAAAAAAGCGTGGAGTGCTTTTCTAAATTACTAAATAGTTAAATAATCAATTTGATATCAAACACACTACACTAAATAACAACGCTTATAGCATTGCTATTTATTAATATTAGTTTTTACTTTTTTAGTTGAATTAGCTATTAAAGTTTTTATTGTGCAATTAGCTATTGTATTGTATCTTTAGTATAACTGTGATTTATTTTTTATATCTATGTTTTTTTATACAAATACAACACCCCGCACTAAGGAATCATCCTTGTATCGTAGGGTACTTTACGTACAATTTCTCGGATACAAAGTACACCCAGACTCAGAACAACAATTTGTTCACACAAAGAGTGGTCCAGTGTGGGAATCTAACCTCCGGTGGCCGGTATCTAAGCCACTCCGCCACCTGTGCAGCACTTATCATATTGTTTTACCTATATTTTTGGTAAGAAGTGAAATTTATTTTGATGTAAAAGCTGTCAGGCACCGATTGATTGATATGCACTTTAGTGACTGCTCACAGATGTCACACACAACGATTTATAACATTCATTTATAACATTACCATACTTACCCATATATAGGTACCTACAGATCACCTTTTTTAAAAATGTTTTTTTAGCAAATACGGATGTGATGAAATCACATGCCCGATGCGATTTCATTACCTCCGTATTTGCTAAAAATGTAAATGAACAGTAAAAAAATATACAGGTCATCCATTAAATAATTCACCCTTTCGCGTAACTTGGTCGGTGGAGTACAAATCGAGTCGAGTTCGGTCCCCAATCCAAAGTCCGAATCTAATACGGCATACCGCATACCCTACACATTTGAATTTTCAAGATTTTCCTAAATGATGTGTATATTCGTTTACAAATTATCACTGCTCGGTGAAATAAAACATCGTGAGGAAACCTGAGAAATTTTCTCGACGGCTTGTGAAGTCTGCCGACCCGCACTGGGCACGCTTGGTGGGTTATGGCATAATACCTCTCATCATTACAAAAGACCCGTACCCAATAGTGCGATAGAAAAAAAAAACTGTACATTAATATTTTGTATTTTTTATAGCCAACGGTGGCAGACGAGCAAACGGCCTGCCTGATGATAAGTGGTAACCGCTGCTCATGGACTTTGGCAATACCGAGCTTGGTATTATAGATTGTATTTTCAAAATTCCTTCTTCATAATTACCCAGCTCCTACTATGCAGTATGCGCAATATGCGTTTTATTCACACCATTTGAACTTTGATAGTTATTTTAATTTAGATTCTGCACGTAAATTCGTCCTCGTCAACTTCAGAATATAATTACTACTAATTATAATTACTATACTTACAAAAATTCTTAAATCAGGGGAACCATCTATTTTTCCGGGATATATATATAGCTTGTGTCTTTTTCTAGGTACTATACGTATGCTAAATTTCATGATAATCAATTTAGCAGTTATAGCGTGAAAGCTTAACAAATAAAAAAATTCACTTTCGCATTTAATATAATATTACTAATATTGGCTGCCTAAAATAAAGTCAAATATCAAATTATAAGAAATTATTTTCTCATAGACATAGAATAGTCAATATCATCCATAATAATGTTATAGAGAAACCCATTATAATATCAAAATTGGTATATAACTATAAATATTACTACTGAGATTGACTGCTGTATAACTTTGTAAAACTCATTATTTTACAGATTTATAGGCTAACAGAGTTCCATTTTAGTAGTTTATTTTTAACAAATATTTTATCTGGATTAACATATATTATGTACATACAGCATACCACATCTATAGTAGTAATAGCAACTAAGTGGTATACTAAACTATAAAACTTTTTTGTGCTAAGTACCTATATGAGGTGAATTGTGCTCTCAGTAGGTACCTATAGTTTGTACCTACCTATATTTTTATAACGCAAGGATTTTTTTATGGATGCTCTCCGCCCGAGTATATACCGGTAACAATATACCAGCCACCCGCCAGAGTGTTGTAGGTTCGATTCCCACACGGAACAGCTCTGTGTGTGATCCACAAATGGTTGTCCTGAGTCTGGGTGTACTTTTGTTAAGTCCCCGCGTTATAAAGCTTATTAATTAACGGTGGTGTCTTTAAAAAAAAATAACCGGTATCCTGCTAATACCCCTCGGTCCATTATCAAGGCGAGGTGTGTACTCTACGAATGAGTTTCTCCATTCCTAGCAGGCCCCGTCTGATTTGCAAGGTCTCCCCTCATTGAAAGTCGCCGGCGAGACACGCGCGCTTTTATCTTAAACTTGCTTTTGCTAGTCTGAGGGACTGTCCTAGGTCCTTCACCCTTAGGCCAGCGCTCATGGGGGCCGGAGATCGACTTGCGCCCTTTGGTGTACAGGCATTAATGTAGCATATTTTGCGACCCATGCGACCCATTACTGGCCCACTAATGTACACGGATCCTCTTAAAGTGAGAGGGATACAGACCGTAGTTCACCATGCTGGTTTATGCGGGCTGGTAGACTTCAGACATGCATCCTCACGATGTTTTTCTTAACCGAACAGTGATAATTTGTAAGCAAATACATACATATTCTCGAAAAGTCTAGAGGTGTGTGCTTTGGATTGGGGCTCGAAGTCAATACCTTTGCCTGTACGGATTATCACTGCTTACATAAAATATACCTCACTATAACGTGTAAGTCAAAAAATATATCTGTGGGTCTAGCCAAGTTGCATTCTATTATCGCTAACGCTATGGAAGACTATTCAAATGTATGGGGATTCGATATCGAAAATTTCTATAACGCTAAGTCACGTGACTTAACGTTAGAGATGTCAAATTTCCATATATTTTAATAGTTTTCTATAGCGTTAGCAATCATAAAATGCAACTTGGCTACGCCCACTTAGTAGAGAAATATGCATACATACTATATTTAGATATTTTTATATATATTTTTAGCATTTGACATGCTAAAAATATGTATAAAAATAATGACGCATACCCTATAAATATCTCGCTCGTGACTGTTATTTTCGATTTCACATTTTTCACTGTTTTTTTTTTCTACTTTTTTTAAGCATGTCAAATGCTAAAAATATATATAAAAATATCTAAATATTTATAGGGTTTGCGTCATTATTAGGTAAAAATCTTAATTGTAAAATTAAGTTTACCTGGTTGGTATAATGTATGAAAATACTGCCGACAGATGGTGCAGGTGTCACCCAAAAGACGTTAAGTATGAATGTGTTATCGAAATTAGCAGTCAGGAGCAATTGTCACGATGGCTGAATTGGCAAAGCATCTGGACCGTATCCAGGAGATGCAGGTTCAAATCCTACTCGTGACTGTTATTTTCGATTTCACATTTTTCACTTTGTGTTTAATGCATACATAATATTTTTATCTTACGAGTGCTTATTATCTTCTCTCTGTCACCGTCAATAAATTAATTGTATTTATGAGCTGCCCCCAAATGTCTTTAAAATAATATAACATTCCCCTGTTAAGAATAAGTCAGAGGACTGTAAGAACTAGATATTAAAATCAAATTTGTTATACTTGGTCCTTGGTTTTATATTAAAAATGTATATCAACAGAAAGTAGGCGATAAATAATAGTCAATGTAATTGCCATTAAGAATACTAAATTGTATCCCATAAATAATAAAATAGTCGACCTCTGGTACATAATTAATGGTTACTTATATAATTCAAAGCATTTGGTTAATTAAAGTGCTATCAATTGATGTAACATTGTTCCTTATTGCCTTATAAAATATACTTACATAATAAATAACGATCGAAATACGTTAAAGGGTTTTAGAGCTGTGTTTTAATTTTATGTAATTATTTGTGGGTTATCTGTATTATTTAAGTTACTAAAATATTTTCCAATAGTAATCCAAAAGTGGGGTGTATTTACTTTGTCGCTTATAAGCATAATGTTCACGGAGAATTTTAATATTATTTATAACGTACCAGTTTTAGATGCTTTAAGATTGAAAAAGTTGTAATTGACGACATTTTATATCAACAGAAGTAAAAAAATGATAAATATTGATAGTTGGATGACATGATGATTATATAGTGTCAATCTGACTCCTGACTTTAAATTACCAACTTCTGGGTCGAACTAACAAAATGTTATTGAGATTTTCTTGTATAAAATTCTCAATAGCAGCCCGGAGTAGGCGATGTTACACTCCCGTGCCTCGGAAAGCACGTAAAGCTGTTGGTCCTGGGCCTAATCTCTCTCCGGTCGTAGCGGAATACCGTTCCATCGGATTATCAGAGTAAAGGAACATAGAGTGCACAGACCTATGTTTGCGCACACACTTGTGCACTATAATATCTCTTGCATAATTGGTTAGTGTCTTATGACATTGGCGATTGTGACCGAAGTCTTTTTTTTGTATCTTTTTTTTTTGGGTCTTAAAACATTAAATCCCAAATTAAGCCAGCCCCATCATAACTTAAACTAAAAAAACACACAACAATAATATTATAAATTACAGAAAAAATTATATATAAAAGCCCATATATAGATCAGAAAGTTTTTTTGGGTGTCGGAGTAGCCAAAAATAATAATGTGTTATGTTTAATTGTATCCATTATGGCTTCCTTGTATATTACCGGTGTGTTTCGTAAATTAATGAGGGAATAACAACTACTACCAATATCATTTTAAGGCAAAATTTAATAGGTTTCCACCACCGCTAACTACATCTAAGCAAATCATAATATTTAGATATTTTTACATATATTTTTAGCATTTGGCATGCTTAGCACTATAATATTTCACTTTGTGTTTAAATCATAATATATATATATATATAGGTTGTGCTGCATTTGATTGAATGTTTCAAGTTAATGTGATGACGAATGGGAATTCGTGGATATGCCCTCAGAATATTTAGAGACTACCTCTCCGAAAGGACACAATGCACCAGCATTGATCAAACGATTAGTGACTGCGCCGCTGTTGATTTTGGTGTGCCCCAAGGATCAATCCTAGGCCCAACCCTTTTTCTTCTTTATATAAATTCACTATGCAAAATTCCTCTTCCCAACTGCAGCATTGTCACTTATGCAGACGATACCGCCATGCTTATTCATGGGAAAAATTGGACTAATGTTTTCACTCTGGCTGAGAGGGCCCTTAATCAAGTTATGCTATGGTTAGCTGCGAATATGTTAAGTCTAAATATAGGTAAAACTAATTACATAACATTCTCTCACACTATACAAACGCAGCCTTCGCCAGATGCTTACATTCTGAAAGCACATAATTGTTCGGC
Source organism: Leucoma salicis (assembly GCA_948253155.1). Taxonomy (NCBI): domain Eukaryota; kingdom Metazoa; phylum Arthropoda; class Insecta; order Lepidoptera; family Erebidae; genus Leucoma; species Leucoma salicis. The sequence goes on along the minus strand of OX411812.1, from coordinate 11,480,263 downwards.
CATATCTTCATCTATACAATGTAACTGTCCAATTATATCCCGGTCGACTCACACTAAATATCTGGGTATATTCATTGATAATCTCTTGAATTGGAAACATCACCTATGTTGTCTGACGGCCAGAGTTCGTAAAATAGTTTATATTTTTAGAAGGTTACGTCACTCAGCTGATGTTAATACTTTGAAAATGGTTTATTATGCCCTAGGTCAGTCTATAATATCTTATTGTATATCGGTTTGGGGTGGCGCCTCAAAATCGCATATTCTTCCCTTAGAACGGGCACAGAGAGCTGTACTGAAGGTTATGATGTTCAAATCGTTTAGATATCCTACTTTCCGACTGTATAAGGACTGCCAGGTCTTAACTGTCAGGCAGCTCTTTGTGCTCGAATCGATCATCAAAAAGCATGCCTCGTTAAAGTACAATCCCAATATTGTTAAGAAACGACGTGCACATAATGTATGTCCACTCACAACTTTCAAAACCTCATTGGCTTCCCGCCACTATAAAGTGATTGCGGGTCACCTCTATAATATAGCTAATAAATACTGCAATATCTATCCGCTTCTCAAACATCAATGTAAGAGGACTGTTTACAAATGGCTCTTAACGAAGAATTATGATGACACAGAAAGTTTGCTGAAGTTGAGTATACTTTAAGCATAAAAACTATACAAATACGCGATACATACACACTTACACACACATACACATTTACACACACACACACACACAAACGCGCGCGCGCACACATGCGCACAAACACACCACACGGAAACACCATATAAGCACATAAACGACATTATATTAACTTTATCTTTCTAAATAATTATGATTTTATATTTTATGTTAAAAAATGTAAACTTAAGCATACATGCAAACACGTCCAAATGTGAGGGCCCTGGTACCCAAACCACAAGTTTAATCTTACTTTGGGTACCAGTGTTCAATGTTGCAGTATTTGTATAAATTTGAGACAAAATAAAATATTTTGATTTGATTTGATTTGATTTGATCTTAGCACACAAATAGTTGTGTTTTCTAGTTTTCGTTATGTACTAAAAGTAATTTTAATCTATAATGCACTTTCAGTTGCAAATACAAGCAATCTTATTATAAAAGCCTATGTTATTCAAACACAAAACCATCTTGTTCATTCCTTTGCTTTATTTCGTACGATATACGTAGCGTTAAAAATTTCTAAAACCATTACAATTCTCCTTGCACTATAGAAAAAGAAGGTAATTTAAAAGCTATCTCTAAATGGAATGGAACGAATCCTAAGTAATCAAAGTAGTATTTTGTCTATAGCAAAAGATTGGTCTATACATTTTCTTTATTCAATGAATGAGACTCAGACTAAGAACTTAAGAATGAGACGTCCATATTTTCATTCCAACTGTCGTCAGTCGTCAGTATGTGATTGATACGCACTCACACATGACAGACACGTGAACAAATAATGGTCATATATCTCTGACAAGATAACGCGTTCCCCAGGTACGATCATCGCGAGTTTTTGTTTGGTGTGTGACAAAGAGAAAATTGATAATTCATCAGAGCCTTCATTGTTGTCGAGTGATATTTGATGGGGTCATTCAATAGGAACAAATTGTTATATTTCTCTTTGTATTGTCAAACAGTTTCAGACTTTTTACGTAAAAATGATTAGTGCTTAGCAACATCACACCACATGAGAAGTGGTATAGTAGTGTGGGTGGTTGTAATTTACCGAAATTTTAACTAATAGATACCGTAAAAACATGACAAAAATGAGTCGCCACGGACGTCTCGCAGATATGCGCTCTCATTATCCATAGAGGAATTAAAACTGTTATTGGTTTATTGATTGACATTATACTTCCTATTTAGATGCTTTTGTCAACAGATGGCGTTAAAAACAATTAAATAAACAACAGCTTTTAGCCTCCCTCCGCATAAGATATTTTCACATCAATGTTTTGATATATTTATGTATAATTTAAACACATTTTTTTTTGTTCGGCCATTTACTACGAGTAGAACATAAAGTGTGAAAATGTGAAATCGAAAATAATAGTCATGAATAGCAACGCCAGTTCAAAATTTCAAATCCTTCTCGTTACTATAATTTTTATATTTTTTTCTATACACGCATTGATGACGAAACGCACTGTTTCGTAAAAAGCACATTCACTATGAAAAAAGAGCATAAGTTAAACTCATAAAACGTTTGTTTCTTTTCAAAAATTTTAATATAATAAAATTGTGTTCATACTAGCACTATTTGAATCATTATTTTTCATAAAGTATTATTTATCACATAAATAACTAACAGTAGTACCTAGGTAGGTATCTTGTGTTACTAACGGAAAATTCGCAACTTGACAAATGTAAAGTTGAACGCGCAAACGGGACGTTCATGTACATTTAGTTGAACATAAACTTTTCGCTTTGTGAGAAAAGTGTTCAGTTTAAACCATACGCTCGTCTACCCAATATCCGTAGCAGAGCGAACATCGCGTCGCGTGTGTATTCAGGCGAGCGAGTCGTGTGCGATTGTCCCAAGCTTCTGCGTGGCAAACTCGCTTCAGATAACAAACTGTGCTTTGCCGAGCTTATTGTCATCGCCCACTTTATTCTCTCCGCCATTGTATCACTCCACAAAATTATTTAAACTAATATTAGTTCTTCAAGAAATTAATACGCCTTTATTATACGCATTTTTTAGTCATTAAAAGTTGTAACATAGAAATAGATCATAAAATTAATTGTAACAGAATAGGCATTATAAATTGTAATGAGAAAATTTAAACCTACTGTCATATATGAAAATCCGTACAAAATGCTTTTCCATTTGAGCTATAGTGAGAGTTTCACAGTGAACAATTTCTTCATGCCTATCGTATAGTAACATTTTGCGCCATCTATCAAAAACATTTTGCACATTATTACGATCCAGGTTATATTCTTCTATTTCACAAGTAAAAGAAAACAATAGTTTAAAGTAAATATTATTGCTCTTAATCAAACAGAAAACATCGAATGTTCAGCGTAAGCGTTACACATGAGACATGAGCTTTCATTGGCTTAAACTTCCTGCGTTTTATTTTTGTTAAACGCTGGTACAGCCGTTAGTTCCCACGATACAAGATCTCTTGATGAGCCTTAGTTGTCTCTTTAAGTAGTTATGTGTAAGCGGGATGCATTGTTTGCACATCTCCCTCGATAACAGCAAACAGTCTCAAGTTACACCCTCACAATCTCTGAAATAAACATGCGACGGGGCCACTATACATTGTTAACAACCTTACTAGCTCAGACCGAGAGAGCTTTACTTACTCCATCTAGAGGATTAGGCTAAACTCCACTCATGTGTATAACTAACTTAAACCACTATCATAAAGTTATATACGTGAAGAAGTGTTCTATTGAACAATACAACTACCGATTTGTGCATCAATAATTCTAAGGAATACTATCCGTGTGTTAACGGACTTAGAATACAAGTGTCATATCATCCAATTATTTCCCGCGTTTATTTTGCGAGGCGTCTAAGCAATTATCAACATGCATTAGGTGTTAGTAAGGTTGCTGTGGGTAGGCTAAATCGGGACATGCGGTTAGAGGCGGCCATCGTATCTTCGGGGCTGTCCTCAGCCCCCCTGACTGAGGACGTGGGCGCTGAGGCTAGCCGCTGATAGGAGGCAGTGTTGCAAAATTGCGACGCGGCCATGCCCTACCGCGATCGAGAGCGGGAGGGTCGGCTTTACGAGACGTACCGCAACGCGCAAAGAGCGAAGCGGCAGGAGATGCTGGAGGGGTTTAATCATGACCCCGGGGGCGCACGTACTGTGCGGCGCTGAACAAGCTCCGCACTCACTTCCCTCTCCCTCTTTTTACGGAGACGCTCCAGCCGTGTTTCCTCACTTAGGTGATCGAGGTTATTTTCCCACAGTAGGTGGCGCACACGGCCCCGGTCATGGCTCCGCCAGAGGACGACCGGGAGGCCGACGAGGAGAGTGTGCCACCCGTCTCCGTGATGGAAATGGTGGTGGCGGCGTGTCGCGCATGCGGAAGAATAACGCCCCCGGGCCAGACTGGGTTCCCGTCCGAGTTCTGGCCCTGGTCCTCGACCCAACACCACTTTAAGATTGGATGGACCAAATCGACTGCCATAGCACGCATTAAAACAAAATTGCTTCTCCGTCATGGTACATACTTATAAACGTATAGTATTTTTTACAAGTGAAGATGGTAAACAATATATTCCTTAAATTAAAATTATTCAACTTGTGATGAAAGTTAACGCAGACTTTTCAGGGCACTTTATGAAAACAATGAAATTACTCATGTTTCCACAATTCAAATTTTAGTGAGTGAAAACGGTGAGGCGAGATAAAGAATTTGTTACAAGTTAGAGGACGGGAAACTCCAAGGGGCTAATTACATTGTAACATGACAAAACTTTTGGGTCGGCCAAAGTTTCTTTACGTTCCTTGCTCCAGCTTAAGCTCTGTTGAGACTAATAAAATCACCTCTGCATCAGAGAACTTACAGCGTTATTGAACAGCTGATTAACTTTGATTACATTATTTCCGAGAAGGAAGCCGTCGGCGTTATCGAAAGTGATTTCTGTTCTGTACTTATTCGTTGTTTATTGGTTCACAAATGGCCTTTATTCTCCATTACATGTCGGCACAACGTAAATATTTTGTTCGGTTAGAGCTCATAAATTATTAGTGATCAGGTTTTGCTTCGACTCCATTTAAGTTTCGATATAGTAGACGTAGATTGGTCGGCCTTGGATACTTAAGCTAATAAATAATTCATTGGAAGGATGCTCGATAAGTCTTGAATATGTAGATTATACAAAATATGTCCTATAGCTCTACATATATAAGACAGTGGCTGAGAGTGCTTTTCCAGACAGTATATAAATATTAATAAATATTCACGGAAATTTTTCACACAACGTCCTCAGGTCCCAAACTAAGCTTAACGTTAATCCTGCTCGTGACTGTTATTTTCGATTTCACATTTTTCACTTTGTGTTTAATGTATAGTTAAGCATGTCAAACACAAACGCAGTACACCCAGACGCAGTACAACTATCTGTGTTCATCACACAAATAATTGTCCTGAGTGGGAATTGAACCCACGACCTCATGCATGGAAGTCGGTTACACTACCCCGTCACGAGGCCCGTCAATATTTCTGTTTTATGTATTTCTGTTTTTATTGGGCAAAGTTAACAATAAATTATTATTTACCAAGGTTTTTATACGAAAACTCCTTTATAGATAAAAATAATACCTACGTCACGTCACTAATCTTAATCATACTCAACGTAATGATTCCAGTTCGTGCAATAGTAATAAGTAGAAGCACAAAACAAATTATTGTATGACATAAACATTCACAATTCAGCCTTTCTCTAACAAGCTAATTATCTTTGTTATAGTCCGTGACTATTACATAAATAAATAGATTATGAAAAGTAAAACGGCAATTATCCAGATGCTACTGTCAAAGTTTAGCGTAGTCAATAAAAAAAATCAATCGGCACAACAGCTTTATTACGTAAGAATAAACCTAATTAACTACTTCTAGCATCTAGGAAATTCCTTGATATATTTGTTTTTATATTTTGTCTCTGACGTTTTTTTTGTCTGACGTGGGTATTAGACTACATCAACAATTATATTATTACACAAAAAGGTCACCAAGGAGATATAGCAAATTACAGGCCCATTAGCTTAATGTCGAATGTTTATAAAGTATTTTCAAAAATTATATTATCTAGAATGACTAATACTCTGGAAGAAAATCTGCCTAAAGAACAAGCTGGATTCCGTCGACATTTTTCAACAATAGACCATAACCACAGCCTTAGACAAATATTACAAAACTATAAAGAATATAACAAGACTTCCTACCTAGGGTTTGTTGATTTTAACAAAGCATTTGACACACTAGAACACGGATTTATCTATATTATATATATATATATATTTTTATATACTCCGAAATGTATACACAAAGAAGCTGTAGGTCAAGAATTTTCTATTGAGAGAGGTGTACGCCAAGGAGACCCTATGTTACCGAAATTATTCTCAGCTGTATTAGAAATTATAATCAGGAATTTAAATTGGATGAATACCTAAGGGATTAAATAAAACGGGGCGAACCTAAGTCACTTACGTTTTTCAGACGACCTAATCTTATTTTCTGACGACCCAAGAATACTAGAACTAATGCTACAACAACTAGCAGATTAAAGTGTCAAGACATGACTAACAATAAACTTAAACAAAACAAAAATTATGTCAAACTCCTCGCAAAAAGATAGTATAAAAGTCAATAATGAACAAATAGAGTTCGTAAATGAATACATATACTTAGGACAATTAATATCAAATGAGTACTGCATGAAAAAAGAAGTAGCGAGAAGAATATCTATTACTTGGAAACGATACTGGTCACTTAGCGAAATAACGAAGAACAGAGAAATGCCTATGAAAGAAAAAAGGAAAGTTTTTAATATGTGTATTTTACCATGTAAAACAAACAACTAAAGTGGAGATGGACAGGACATATGATAAGAGAGAAGATGTAAAAATGGACAAGACTAATGTTCGGTTTGTGCAAACCCAACAAATTACATGTTCCTGCGGGTCAGCGTTCTTACGTCATGGCGTGATTTCTAACCAATCAAACGAATGGCAGTCAGGCGCGAAAACATTATTTAACAGACTACTCGTCCCGCTTAGGGCAGTCGACACAACAACCCGAAGGACGTTGATCCGGCGGTGGAGGGAAGAGCTAGAGTCTCCCGGAGCAGAACGGGAGACTTTAGAGGCAGTTGGGCCGCACCTCCACCGCTGGTTAAATCGAAGGCACGGCAACCTCAGTTTTCGGTTTACGCAGGCACTTACCGGACACGGGTGTTTCGGTAGGTACCTGCATCGTATTGGTAGGGAAGAAGCCCCCGGATACCATGAGTGTGGCGCACAAGCTGATGACGTGCGCCACACTTTGGAGGAATGCCCCGCCTGGGGGCCCCAGCGCCTCGCCCTGACGGTGGCAATTGGAGGAGACCTGTCGCTGCCGACCGTAGTAAGCCAAATGCTCGGCGGCGACGGGTTCTGGTCGGCCGTTGCCTCCTTTTGTGAGGCAGTGATTTGAAGGAGGTCGCGGAGCGGGAACGCGAGGCGTCAGCCCACGCTGAATTGTTCCGCCAGCGGCGGCCAGGGGGATGGAGGCGTCGCTACGCTCACCTCCTCCCACCGCCTTGATAACGACAGGGCGTGGCCAGTAGGCCATCCGCCTGGGGCGTCAGAGTAGAATGTCGAAAGACAACCCTCTGGTGCCCCGCTAATAGGCGTGGAAGGGGCCGCTGTGGTTTTAATGGGTATTCCGGGTACAATTAAGATCCAAGTGCCCGGCGAGTCCTACATACCCCCTGTTTCTCACCGGGGGGATGCGTAAAGGCATTACCACAGCGACAAAAAAAAAAAAGAAAATTCGACACAACAAGCTTCATCTAATAACTTTTCCACGCCACGACGTACACTCACGACCTCTAACATTGACTTCGACTCATTTAGTGTTGTACCAATAAACCGGGAATTCATTAATTTGAGTTGTCATTTCAACCGTAAGATAGTAGGAGCTCTCAATAGTCCCTACATCTTAGTTTTCTTTTTTTTTGGTCGTTATCGCGCTCTAGTTTGGTGATATAACCTGTTAATGCGGTGCGGTCTACGACTCTACAACATATCAAAACTTCATCAACTACAAGAACAACTTTCAGTGGTGAGTGGTGCGTGTTTGCTTTTCAGTAGTGAATCGGTTCTCTGGCCTCCCACCAGCGGGTCTCACCAGTCGAATTGAGAAGTCGCATATGCTGTAGAGTGAAGCACGGTTCCACACACTACACAACTAAATATCTAACAACAATCCTAGACCATGAGCAACATAAAAGATATTCTAACTAATCAAGATCAACTAACGGAGGAAATAAGGAAGATCCTTCGCAACTTTTAAAAAGATGGAGCCAAAAGAAAAACTCCACTTAACATCAAGAAACGCCTAGAAGTTCTGGATTCCTACTGGGACGAATTTTAGGCGAACCACACATTGTTGTATCAAGAACAAGATCGAAACTACGAATATTTCTTCAACAATCAGTATCAACAAACGAAAGATTTATACTATGAAGCTCGGTCATCGATCGCAAACTACGAAATCCCTAAGGCCCTTCAGAGGAAGTCAGTGTCTCCGGCAAGAGCTCCGACTATTCAGCTCACGTATCAAAATGTATTTAACGAACCTGCTAAAATCTGGAGGTTTTAATCTGCGAAAGTGGTTCTCGAACAGAGTGGAGCTATTATATAACCAGGTGCCTAGCTATAACAAAAAAGAAATTCGGTTACAAATAAACAAGATTACTCCAAACTGATTTAAATTCCGCCTCAGAAGTTGACAAGGCAACACAAGACTGTTTTTCACAAACCCAAGATGTGGGACCCTTTTTTTTTTTTTTTGTTGACGCTGTGGAAATGCATTTTACGCATCCCCCCCGCCAGTGACAGACGGAAGGGTATGTAGGACTCGCCGGGCGCCCAGATCTTAGTTGCGCCCGGAATACCCACTAAAACCACAGCGGCCCCTTCCACACCTATTAGTGGGGCGCCGGAGGGTCGTCTTTGACATTCTACTCCGACGCCCCAGGTGAATGGCACACTGGCCATGCCCTGTCGTCATCAAGGTGGTGGGAGGAGGTGGGCGTAACGACGCCTTCTTCCCCCCGGCCGCCGCCTGCGGAGCGAGTCTGCGTGGGCTAACGCCTCGCGTTCCCGCTCCGCGGCCTCCTTCCGCGAAATTACAGCCTCACAGAAGGAGGCCATGGACGACCAGCACCTGTCACCGCCAAGCATCTGAGAGATTACTCTTGGCAGCGACAGGTCTCTTCCAATTATCGCCGACAGAGCATGGCGCTGGGCCCCCCAAGCGGGGCATTCCTCCAGAGTGTGACGCGCGTCATCGACTAGCGCGCCACACTCATGGCATCCGGGGACCCCTTCCTTTCCAATACGGTGCAGGTACTTACCGAAGCACCCATGTCCGGTAAGTACCTGCGTCAGCCTGAAATTCAGGTTGCCATGCCTTCGACTTAGCCAGCGATGGAGGTGCGGCGCAACCGCCTCTACAGTCCCCCGTCCTGCTCCGGGGGACTCCAGCTCTTCCCTCCACCGCCGGATCATCGCTCTTCGGGCCGCTTCATGAGCTCTGCCCAGGTTCCTTGCGGAGACTTCCTCGCCCCTGGCCCTTACCGCGGCACGAAACCAGTAGGCCTCTGCCAGCGCCTCGGCTTGGAGATGCCAAGGCGGGTCGCCTGCCAGCAGCGTCGCCGCGGCCCACGACACCGTACGGTACCCCCTTATGACCCTCACCGCTATGGCCCTCTGCGGACGTCGCAACAGGGCCTTATTGGAGGCGGTGAGGGCGTCCGCCCAAATTGGGGCACCATATAGTGCCATAGACCGCAATATACCGCTATAGAGGCGGCGGCAGGACGATCCCGGACCTCCAATATTTGGCAGAAGCCTACCCAAGGCCGCTGCAGAATTGATGAGCCTAGGGACGAGCTGGGCAAAGTGCGGCCCGAATCCCCATTTACTATCAATGTGCAGGCCCAGATATTTCATATGGGCCTGCACAGGCACGGCAACCCCCTGTACAACCAGGCGTGCTCCTCGGGGGGGACCTCGGCGAGGGCCGTGAAAAAGGAGGGCCTCGGTTTTGGATAACGAAACCCTCAGGCCCAACATACCGATCCGGTCGACGACGAGCGCAACTCCGACCTCCGCCGATCGGGCGGCCTCCTGGAAGCCGGCTCTCCTCACGGTGACGAGGGTGTCATCTGCATAACAAATCACCCCCATCCCGGGAAGAAGCCCGCCCCGCAGAACCCAATCGAATCCGACGTTCCACAGGATCGGGCCAAGGACGGATCCCTGTGGAACGCCGCACTCTACCCGATGGCGGTATAGGCGCCCGTCGCCCCCCTCCCAGAGCACGTGCCTCCCCTCGAGGTACGCCCCCAACAACCTCCGGAGATACGGAGGCACTCCATGAAACCAGAGCGCCTCCTTCAACGTCTCGTGAGGGAGACTGTTGAAGGCGTTCTCTATGTCGAGCGAGACTGCCAAAACCACCTCCTTCCCGGCAACCGCTTCGGTGGCCAGGGTTTTCAGGGCGGCCAGCGCATCAATAGTGGAGCGGCCCGCCCTGAACCCGAACTGCGACTCTGACAGTCCCGGCCCGACATCCTCGAGGTGCCGGACGAGACGGTTCGCGAGCACCTTCTCGAATAATTTGGCCGTCTCGTCCAGCAGCACCAACGGCCTATATGCGGAAGGAGAGTCAAAGATGTGGGACCCTCATTTAACATAAAAATGTAACCAGAAGTTGATTTCCTTGTGTCTACATCTCCGGCAAAATCTGAATCTGAATATCCAATTAAATTTTCATGACCTTGTTACTTTATACAAATATCCTTAGTCTTAATTAGATATCTAATTATTCGCTTAAGTTGAGCAATATGTATAGAACCAGGCTTGTTTACATATCTACTTAACAAATTAACACCATATGAAATATCTGGCCTGGTTGCTGTAGATAAGAACAATAAAGATCCTATGGCTTCCCTGTAGGGAAAAATTATTTGTTTATCATCAGAATTATTACATAATTGAACATTTACATCAATAGGTGTGTTACAAGAATGTGCAGTATTCATATTGAATTTATTTATAATTTGTTCAATGTATTGCTTTTGACTAATACGTATCGAATTATCACTTCTTAAAATTTCTAAACCAACAAACTTATATAAATTCAATTCTTTGTTGTTAAAACCCTGTTTCAGGTAATTCACTATATGGTCTAACACAGTATTTGATTTTGAAATAATTAAGGCATCGTCTACATATAATACAAGATAGGCTTTAATATCGTTAAAATTACCAGCAAATACACAATTGACTGCCTGTGACTGCACAAAATCAAATTTTATCAGAAAATTTGTAAACTTCTTATTCCAGCAACGGGAGGCTTGTTTTATGCCATAAAGTGACTTATTCAATTTGCATATTTTGTCTTTAGGTGCTACCACACCTTGTGGAACTTCCATAAATAAATCCTCTTCCAGATCCCCATACAAGAATGCAGTTTTAAACATAAAATTGTTTTATATTCCAATTATGTTCTGCAGCAACAGATAATAATATCCTTATAGACTCATATCTAGTAGTAGCTGAAAAATATCACTGCAGTCTATTCCTTGAATCTGTGGGAAACCACGGGCATACAGTCTAGCTTTATATTTTTCTACTTCACCATTTCGATTTCTTTTAATATTAAAAACCCATTTTGATGTGATAGTTCTTAGATTATGTTTATCAACAAAACTCCGTGTATTGTTATTATGGTGAGCCTCTAATTCCTCATTTATGGCCTCTAACCATAACTCACACTCCTGACTGTTAATGGCATCATGATAACTCAAAGGAATCTCCAATTCCATTATGTTTGCTTCAGAGAATTGATTTATTCGTAGTCGTAGTGTGATGTTTTATCTTTCTATGTCATGAAAGTCAATTTCTTGTGAAGGTTCATAAGTCTCATCATTATCATCAATGGCACTATGAACACTGTCATCACTCTGATCGTTTTCATCGTAGATATTCATCTCTAAGCTGTCCATCACACCTGAACATTCTTTCAACTCCATAGTAGTATCATCAGCATCATCGCTTTCTTCATTTATAAGTATATGAGCTTGATTCCTTCTAATTTCAGGACTTTTTTGCTCATTAAAAATTACATTTCGTGACAATATTACTTGTTTAGACACTGGATCATACATTCTATAATTATTATTATCATAACCAATCAACATCATCTTACGACTCTTACTGTCTAACTTCTTTCTTAGCTGATCAGGCACGTGGACATACCCCTCACAGCCAAATACTCTGATATGATTCAAGCTAGGTTTTACACCTGTCGACAATTCTAATGGTGTGATATTTGGTGTTTGACTGGAAGATGTGCGATTTAATATTTATACAGCACAACTAAGGGCTACGGACCATAAATTAAGTGGCACATTACGGGCATATAGCATAGAACGAGCACTTTCCACAATGGTTCTGATTTCACGTTCTGCACGACCATTTTGTTCTGGTGTGTATGGGGCAGTTAGTTCATGAGAAATACCTTCACTATCTAGGTATTCCTTGAAAGTGTTACTGGTGTATTCTCCTCCATTATCTGTATGTAAGTTATGCACACTATGTGAAAATATATTTTTGATCCTTGCATTTTATTTTACAAAACAATCTAGTGCATCACTTTTGTGTTCCATGAAGTACACATATCTGTAGCTAGTTGCAGCATCTTTAAAAATAATAAAGTATTTCATACCTTGGACAGATGGCTCACTGAAAGGTCCACATACATCACTGTATATGACATCACCTGGGTGCTGTGGTCCCCTGTTAGACTTCTGGAAAGGTTGACGAGCATGCTTCCCATATGCACACCCTTCACAAACAAACCGGTCACAATCTGATAAGTCCACTCCAGAAATAACATTGTTTTTGCACATTTTCTGTATTTCTTTAATATTCAGATGTCCTAACCGTTCATGCCATGTTTTAAGGTCCAATTTTTGTACTACATTACACACTGGGTTTTGGATTGATTTTACATTAAGTTCATACAAATTGTTGTTTTTCAAAGATGCACACATTACTATTTTATTATCCTTGTATATTAATGCATTACTATCCTTTTTGACAATTTTGTATCCTTGTCTTGTTACAACTCCCTCAGAGAAGAGAGTTTCTTCGCAGCTTAGGTACATAGAGTACATTCTTCAAAATACTTGTCTCCCACTGTCCATTAATATGATTTTTAATTAAGATGTTGCCTTGGCCAGCCATTTCTATGGCTTCTTGGTTACCCGACTTCAATGGATATCCTGTAGATTCATATAAGTCAGCAAAGTTTTCACGTTCATAAGACATATGAGCAGAGACACCGCTATCCAATATCTAACAACTAGGTTTATCATGAGCCCTCCAATCACTATTGGTTACTTTGAAAGCCAACATGTTCTTCTCTCCTTTAAATTTCTGTTTTGGTGCATGATATTCTTTGGCAAAATGACCTCTCTTCCCACAATTATAGCAGACAAATCGATGTTGTTGTACTTTGTTGCTCGGTTCTTTGTTTGTTTTCAAAGATATTTTCTTCTTGTTAATTTGCTTTGTTCTGAATTTAGTGGGTAGTGTACTTAATATTTTCGTCATGATTGCAGTATCACTAATATTTTCTCCATTTTCTTTCAGTTGTTTAGCCAGGCTCTCAATTCTAGATATATTTTGAGCAATACTCTCTCCCGGTGCCATTTTGTACTGGTAGAAACGTTCATGTACCATCATTTTTGTAAGTTCCGACTTTTGCTCGTATACGGACTCAAGTTTATTCATCACTTCAAGCGCAGTATCACAATTTTCAACAAGTTCTATTTGTTTTAAGTCCATGGCGGACGTCATGATGTACATAGCCAGTCCATCATCTTTGTTCCACTGTATTTTATTTGTTGCGGTCTTTGGCGCATTAATGTTTAACCCTTTAGCACGGAGGGCACATTTTATATGGAATTTCCATAGTCTGAAATTTGATCCATCAAACTTTTCAAGAGCCATTGTCTTCGCAAACTCCATTTTCGAGATACACGGCCACGTGGTTATCGGCTTAATACTTTTACTGTTTTCACTGCTCTTTGTTTATATTTTCCACTCTCGTGGGCCTGGGCCCATAACCAATTCGGTCACAAATAAACAAGATTTCTCCAAACTGATTTATTTGATAAAGATATAATATTGCGTAGGTACAATGCACATGCACAGTAAAAAGTATATCTCCATAGACAGTAGCGAGCAAAGGGTACAGACAAAACTAACTTTTTCTTTATAAGGCTCTGACATGTATACATAGACAGCCTATATGTATATTAAATTTCATCCCAATAAAAGAGACGTACAACTTTTACCACCAAGAATCTACAAAGAAATTGGGACTATGATGGAACCCGATTGAAGATAATTTCACCTTTCAACTAACTATTGACACTACTTCTACCAAGCCTGTCACTAAACGAATACTATGATCAGAAATTTCTAAAATTTTTGATCCTCTTGGTTGGCTAAGTCCAGTGACAACTAAGTCGAAATAAATTTTCCAAAAGGTATGGCAAGAAAACATTCGATGGAATGACTGTATACCCGATTCCGCGAACAATCCACGACTTAAAAATACCCCGATGGCTTCTATTAAAACAAGGGGATGACATCGAATTACATGGCTATTGTGACTCGAGTATCAATTGCTATGCCTGCGTTATTTACATTCTGACAAAAACATGGTCAGTTGTTCTAGTAGCTGGAAAGTCACGACTAGTGCCAGCTAAGAATACCACCTCCTTACCTAGGCTAAAGTTGTGTGCAGCCACTCTACTATCTACTCTTATGAAGAAGGTTCAAGAATGCCTTACTCCCCACCATATTACTACATATGGTTGGTCAGATTCCACTGCTGTCCTTGGATGGATCCATGGGGATCACAATCACTGGAACACTTTTGTATCGAAGAGAGTACAAAAGATAAAAGAAATCATACCTGCGAGCTATTGGCGTTATGTTAAATCAACAGAAAACCCAGCTGATTGCGCGAGCCGTGGTATTCTACCTAATCAATTGAAGACGCACAGTCTATGGTGGAACGGACCTCATTGGCTACCTACATTCAACCCTACAATGGGTCAAACAATCTACGAAACTAACGAAGAAACTAAAAGGCTCAAACAAACGTCACAGTAAAACATCATGGGTATGACGTCATTTCAGAACTTCTAACAAGAAACAGCAATATGATTCGAGTAATCCGAGTCGTTGCAAGGGTACTACGCGCGCTGTCACGTATTTACGCGCGGCCCCCGTATCTAACTTCACCTGAGATAAGAAAAGCCAGAAACATAATCATAAAATGCGTTCAAAAATCTTCATTTGAAGTCGAAATCTCTAATTTGGAGCAGAAAGAAGGACTAAATCGAAAAAGCCAGCTCTTACCCTTAAATCCATATCTTGATGCGGAGGGATTATTACGAGTAGGGGGGAGAATCAACAACGTAAACATAAATGCTGAACTGAAGCCCCTTTATCATACCACATAACAGTCTATTTACCGAAATGTTAATCGACTATGGCCACAAGTTTACATTTCACGGGGGAGGTCCCCCGTGAAATGTAACGTGTTACGTCAGCCAGGCTGAGAAGACAATAATGGATAATAGGCGGCAATAAATCCTGAAAAGAAAATCCTGAAGATATAGACTATTTGACGCCTTCTCACTTCTTATCGAGCGGTCCAACCTTGACTATTGTCGAAACTGAAAGAGACGAACGAACGCGGTGGCAACTAGTCCAGAAAATATTCAAAGATGTCTAAAAACGATGGCAGTCTGAATATCTAACCCAACTATCGCCTCGAAGTAAGTGGCTCCAGAAAAGGCCAAACATGAACATTAACGACCTCGTAATCATCCATGAGTCTAAACTTTTTTTTTTTGTTCAGGCAGGAAAAAATATTCCTAACCGCACACCCCGTCGTTTGGGGCAACGAACAGGGTAGTGTGGGGCCTGCATCCACTAAAGAAACCCGCCGTGTGCCATCTCTCCGCCTTTGTTGGCGGGCCACTGGAACTATGTTACATTCCTTCTGTAGTCCGCCGGCGGCTTAGCCTTTCGAGTACCCTCTACTAAGCGACGCATCCGCGCACGGAGCGTCGCTCCTTCTTGGGAGGCCTTGCGAGTGGCGGACGTTCCCCGGTACATCCACCCGCAGCCTCAGCTAGGGCGGCATGAGGCGCAAGTACCTGCGCCTGCGCCGCCCCGATCGCTGGTGGCGGTTCGGGTCAGCGGAAGAGTCTTCCTCCCTGGCTCTCTCCGCTGCTTCCTTCCGCGAGATAACCTCCTCGCAGAAGGCAGCGACCGTGGCCCAGTTCCTCTAGCTACCAATTATCGCTCTAACGACGCTCGGCAGCGAGAGGTCCCCCCCTATTTCCGCGACGAGTTCACGGCGCTGCTCGGCCCAAGCCGGACACGACTCGAGCGTGTGCCGCGCCGTGTCCTCGTCACAGCCGCAGTGGTGGCAGCCTGGAGTCGCTTCCCTCCTTGCGACTATGTGCAGGTATCTGCCGAAGCAACCGTGCCCCGACAGCACCTGCACCAGTCGGAAGGTAAGGACTCCATGCCGTCGCCCCGCCCACTCCTACTCTCCTCCTACTCCTCCAGCACCGGCTAGAGCGCCCCTACGGTCCAAAGACCGGCCCGGGGCGCCTCCAACCGTGCCCTGGAGGGCACGGTGGACCTGGCCATGGCAGCTCTGCGGGCGTTGCCCTGCCACCTGGCCACCTCCCTGAGTAGGGGGCGACCGACCCCTCCCGCTCTTGCGACGCCCGCTGATACACCTCGGCGAGCACCTCCGCCTCCAAGTCCCACGGGGGGATTCCGGCCAATGCGCAGGCCGCCTCCGTCGACACCGTGCGGTATCCACGTATGACACTGGACGCAACGACTCTCTGTGGTCTCCACAGAAGAGCCCTGTTCAGTGCGTCCAGGGACCCCGCCCACACGGGTGCGCCGTATAGCGCCATCGACCGGACCACCCCCGCGTAAAGTCATCGGCAAGCATTGTTGGGTCCGCCCATATTCGGCATGAGCCGTGCAAGGGCGGCCGCTGTGCCAACTAGCCTCGGGCATAGTTGGCGGAAGTGCTCGCGAAAGCGCCACCGCCCGTCCAGCACCAGGCCCAGATTTAATCTGGGCCTGCCGTCCAATCTGGACCCCGTCCACTGTGATCGAGGCGCCAGCAGGTGGCCAACGTCGGGGCCCATGGAAAAGTAGGGCCTCCGACTTGTCCAGGGCCACCCTAAGCCCCAGCGCCCCGATCCTCCTGACCACCTCCGAGGTCCCTAAGGTGGCCAGGAACGCCGCTTCCTCGAAGTTTCCACCCCGGGCCACGTCCAGCGTGTCATCCACTTAGCAGATGACCGCCATCCCCTGTGACAGCGCAACACCCAGTCGTAACCGATGTCCCACAGGAGCAGCCCCAGGACCGAACCCTGTGGGACACCGCACGACATGGGTCTCCTCACAACGTCCCCTATGCGGCTCTCATAGACGACGCTGCGGCCCTCTAGATAGTCCGCCACCAGCCGCCTCAGGTATACAGGCACCCCGTGATACCGGAGCGCCTCCCTGATGCAGCTGAATGGCAGACTGTTAATTGCCTTGGCGATGTCAAGTGACACCGCCAACAGCATTTCCCCGCCACCATGAGTCTACCCTACCAGCCGGAAAATGGGCGCTTGGAAGAGTAGTCGCCTTACACCAAGGAAAGGATGGATGCGTGCGTGTGGTTACTGTTCGAACGAAAAACGGGAATATAAAACGTCCCATAATAAAACTATCGAGATTACCTGTTCCTACGAACCAGGAAAAAGGCGAACCAGCTGGTACCGAAGACGAGAAACCCGAAAAATCGGAAGAACCGTCACCAAACAATAACACTGGATCCAAAAGAAGATTTAAGATGGCGTGTAATGTCATATGGGCTCTTTTATCATTACTGATGTTAGTCTCGCCTGCTCGACGTGACTACAGCCTAACCGCTATAAATAGTAGTCAACACATCTACTTCGATAAAGTCGTGGATATGCATTTAATTCGCGATGAATGGAAATTAATTGTATACTACGACCTCGACCCTTACTGGCGTGGAATGCACGCTTTCAAAACTTGCATTTCTGCTCTACAGAAAACGTGCTCCAACATTGAGAAAAATACACTATGTAACGTAATTGTATTGCAATTACGTCACGGCTATTCCGGATTGATGCACTATGGGGAAATATTACTGGATCAAAACCAACGACAAGACAGCGAAGAGGGCTCGTCAACGGCGTTAGATACATCGCGAATAGCTTATTTGGAATACTTGATGAGCACTTTGCACAGCAATATGAAAAGGACATTGAGATCATAAAAGACAACGAAAAACACTTGGCTCAACTATGGAGGAATCAAACATCTGTTCTAGAAGCAGAGAACAACGTTCTAAAGAGAGTCGAGGAATCTATGGAAGAACAATACAAAATGTTTACACAACATTTAAATACACTATCTAAGACTACGAACACACTTGCGAAAGAAATTAACGAAATGACGATGAACTACGACTTTATTCAGACATCTGTTATAGCTAACGGCATTTTTATGAATTTAAAGGACCTTCAAGAGACACTGTTGGAAACAATTACTGAAATACACTACGGAAAATTCAACATTCACTTGTTAAGTCCTCAGCAACTGCCGGAAGAGCTAAATGTAATATCTGGTCAGCTTTCAAAGGACCTGACTCTTCCTATAGACAATATTCACACGGATTTGCGGAAACTTTATCCACTGCTCGAGGTGAAAGCAAGAATGACTAAAAAGTATTTTACACTAGAGACTCCTACGAAATCTACAACCTTATCTCCGTACCTCAACAAACTTTAAATTTAAAAACTATGGTTAGGGTTGTACCTATATCAGATTATGTCTGCGTAAATCTACATAAGGATGCCTACATACCGATGTCGGAAAACGATATACGGACATGTACATCCTACAATCAGAAAACACTTATATGTCCATTACAGAGGCCCATATTCCATCTACAGCCCAAAGATCAACTTTGTAAAAGGAATGAAGAAAAGGAACAATGTACAACTGAAGAAACAATTTGTAGTGATATGTGGACACAGCTTAACAATATAAACACTTACCTCTACTTTTGTTGTGAATTAAGAATGATAAGAATAATATGTGGATATCAAGTTTCTGCCGCACGAGTCATTAAGGCCGGTATTATCCGTCTCGGCAACGGCTGTGTTATCAAAAGCGATACCTTCACTATATTCTCACATACACCGCTAACAAATTCACTAACGATTCAACCAGAAGAACTCGGGGTTGACATACCACCGATCAACACAATATTCAACATTACTCTACCAAGTGTCGTGGTGTCAAATACCCCCGATCTGCGATTAGCTGTGGAAACAATTAACAACGACATTAAACAAACAAAGAGTAATGACTACAAGCTTACACACAGCGTCATATCTACTCACGATGGGCATCAGTATATCGTGTCGTATCTCCTCGCTGGCATAACACTCATCATAACGGGAGTATACTTGTGGCGGCGCGGGCGAGCTCGTGCATCTGTAATGCTCCCAGCAACGACGGCGACGAGAATCGAACCTGGTATCCCGCTAAGAATAATTGTACCCACTACGCAGCCGGACGTCAGCGCGTGAGTCAGCCGGGTCAACCCATTCGCGTGGATAAAGCTACCTCACCTGTCGGGCGAAAGCAACTTAGCACCTAAGAAATTTATTATTTAAATTTAAAAGCTAGATTAAGTTTATTTGTGTATCATTATCATTTCCTCATCATCTCAACTCGCCCTCGGGAGCATGTTCGGTTTATGCAAACCCAACAAATTACATGTTCCTGCGGGTCAGCGTTTTTACGTCATGGCGTGATTTCTAACCAATCAAAAGAATAGCAGTCAGTCGCGAAAACATTATTTAACAGACTACTCGTCCAGCTTAGGGCAGTCGACACAACAAGCTTCACCTAATAACTTTTCCACGCCACGACGTACACTCGCGACCTCTAACATTGACTCCGACTCATTTAGTGTTGTACCAATAAACCGGGAATCCATTAATTTGAGTTGTCATTTCAACCGTAAGATAGTAGGAGCTCTTAATAGCCCCTACAACTAATAACAGAATGGTACTCACTAGACATCAAAAGAAACAGATAAAGAAGACAAACTAAGAGATGGGAGGATGAATTAAGGAAAATAGCGGGTCCAAAATGGACTCGTATAGCATGGAACAGGACAGAATGGAGATCTCTAGAGGAGGCCTTTGTCGGAAGACAAGTTGTACCAAAATAACTGACCATTAGCCGCTATTAAGCTTTATAAAAAAGTTATACCTATATAAGTAAATTAAGTTAAAAAAACATCCAATTTTAGTAAGTTTCAGGCATACACCTAAAAAACTATGTAGGTACATCAATAAATCCCCATCCCGCCATGGGGGGAGAAGGGGTGGGACAATTCTAAAGCCGGACCCACTCGGCCAGTACTACAAGATTTGTCCTCATGCAAATAAAATTAACGTTTACAATTTATATATAAAGTTTATTCGGGAACAATAAAATTATTTAAAAATTACAAATATTCACTTATTCTACCGAAAATACTATTTTAATTTATAATATAATGCTAAAAACTAAAGAATAACACTAAAATGGTTAAAAATCTGCACCGCGCGGATTCATGTTTCCGCGTCAACGGCTACGCAAGCCCTGTAAGTCTTACTATGACATTTTTATGTAACATATTTTATACTCGTACTTCTGGATAATATGGCTTTGTAATAGTGAAATAACTGTTAATATTGTTTTAGTAGCTTGAGAGTTAATTCATTACAAACAAATATTTCTTCTCTTTAACATAAGTTGGCTAATGAGTAAATTGTTAATTCATAAAAATGAACTACAAATCGAAATGTATGCGACTCTAGATAGAAGAGTATATAGGACGGATATGGCAATATTCTTTGGCTGTAATATTTTCCTGGCACGCGATTTTTCCATTATCCAATATCAATATTGTTTTGTCTTCATCGTTCAGAAATGAAGTTCCAAAACCACGTTAATGATAGCATTGCATGATGTATGTGAGAACATTTCAAGCTGAGTTCGCTCCTGTATATCTTCCTATATGAAAAGGTTTTTACAAAATACGATAACATTCCACCCGCATATTTATGCTAGTATCATGAGAACTATTTTGTTATTAGTATATTAAGTTTTTCGTTGGTTGTATCATACAGAAACGTTTTATTTTATTTCAGTAGCGTACTACATCCAATGCTTCGTTTCTATGTGTAGGTATAATACAAACTGAATACTGCTAATAACTCGAATGCCTATATAACTTGAACGACCCAAATTACGAATGTGAAAATATTAATATTTGCTGCTAAAGCTTCGTTTCAGAGAGAGGCATATATTTACTTAATTTTTATTTTTTTTCCCAAATTTAGTTTAATGCTTATGATTATGGATATATAGTACATATATTACCTTTTTTTTGTAAATTCTTATATATAATATATAGAAAACACCCAGACGCAGTACAAATATCTGTGTTCATCACACAAATAATCGTCCTGGCTGGGAATCGAACCCACGACCTTGTGCACGGAAGTTGTTTACACTACCGACTACGCCACGAGGCCCGTATAATTTGTAATGCCTTAGCTGCCAACGACCCGATAACTGCAACTGAATGAAAAATTATGCTTACATTTATAGGTAAATATTTGCAGAATAACTCCTCCACCTCTAATAATACTTCTACATAAGTAATCTTGTAAGATTAATTATAATGTAAACTTTCTAAAGCAACATAGCTGCGTGATTTATGTGACCCTTAGGATAAAGTTATAATTGACATTTTGACAGCGACACCGATGTAGCTAGTAGTTTTCACTGGTTGTGGCCAGTATATTAACGAAACAGTATTCCATTGTTAGCATTTTCTTTTTATACTACGTGGGTGATAAACACACATACGGTTAAGCGGTTACCGTAGCCTATGGACGCTAGCAACACCAGAGGCATCACTCGCGCGTTGCCATCTCCAAAGAAAGGGATAAGAGGTGGATACACAGAGGATAATAATGATAAGATAGATACTAAGGAGAGGATAGAAAGGGTAATAAAGAGAGGAAAGAAAGGGGTTTTGGGCGTTTGGCGCTCTCACTCGCCATACGCAACACAACAGTAGCAGTTACTACCGTTGTTTCACGCTGATCTTTTGTGAGAGCGTGGTACTTCCCCGATCGTGCCGGTCCATTCATGGTGGGATCACCAAGGCTCTATCCACAAAATAAGTTTAATGTAGATGCTCATGCGTTAGCTTAAGTACTATTTACGCTCATTGAAATTTATTTTGTTAGAAACAGTCTGCATTTTTATTGATAAGATTCATTGTTGCGATTTAACAGATCTGATACAGTGTGTTTACACAACGTTATTTGTTGGCAGGTCTCATTTTTGGATGTGTTTTGTCCGTGTGGTGACGGACTAAGAATAAGTGTCACCACCCCATTCTTTCCCACGGGTGTCGTATGAAGCGACTAAGGGAAGTAAGCAAATATCATCCATTGCATGACTGGTGGTATAGGGCAGGGTACCAAGTGGGAGTACTCACTTGGTATCGGGCCCGAGCGGGTTGGTACCACCATCTCCCGTGTGACCGGCCATGATGCACATCGTTGCGTTTTGGCTGTAGCAAGAGATAGGCATTTGTATAGGCATTGGTGACCAGCGGCTTGACAATACTTTCGGTATACTCGAGTCCATGGGCGACGGTTACCATTTACCATCAGATGGATCGTGGCTCGTCTGCCACTACATGCAATAAAAAAAAACAATGTAATGACAGATAGATATATATTCCATACTAGTATTTGCACGCGGCTCTGCCGCAGCCAAATGCTAGTTTTTAGGTTATATCTCAGGTTCCCGATATAGTAGCGGCAGGCCTACATCACTCGCTCAAGGCCCCGAGTTATATGCCTACCGCTTCGCGTACCGACCACGGTACAACCGACAGAAGACTGTCACACACGCGCCTAAGCGCTCGCACTTGTAGTATTGATTAAAATAAAATTATTTACGCGATTTAGGGTATTTCGACAATAAAATTGAATAACCGAAAATTCAGAGCTAGAACTCTTAACGTATATGATCAACAAAAAAAACACAATTTATAAAAAAAAATCTGACTTGAAAATAATATTTAAAATAATATAAAAAGTGATCAAATAGAATCTACAGCACTACAGACTCCACCGACAGCTTTGTTGCTGTCGGTGGAGTCAGTAGTCTCCGAAACCGGCGAGCGGAAACCGGAGAGTGTACGAAGAGAATTATGAATGTTGAGGAAGCGAGAGATGTATACAAGAATAGAGCATTTTGTCACTCTGTTCTCTCTGCCTAAAAAGGGAGATAGCGTGATGATAAGTAAGTAAGTAAAATCATCATAGGTGCAACCCTAGCGCATTCGTTGAATGACGTGTTTGCCCGAGGATCATGCGGCGGGCAAAACATTCACAACTGTATTTTTGTGTTCATAAGGTACATTTCTTCTCGCGATTGATTTTGTAGGCTATTATAGAGAGATTTTGGACAAGTGTTAATGGAAGTGAGGTTTCTGTCCGTAGGACTAGCATTTATTCTGTGGTAGCGGGATAAAATTTATACCAGTTTGTAAGGCTAATCAAGACCTATCAGATAAAAAACGTTGTAGCAAAATGCGTTCATTAGTTTTGGCGTGATGCGCAAACGAATAAATGCAGTATTTTTTCTCGAATATCTTAAATGTACAGACACAGCTCTGATGCAGCTTTATAATAGTGTAGATAGATATAGGTTACCTAATAATTGTTGTAGATATTCCTGTGACAAATGAGTCACAGTTCCCAATTCTAATATAAACAATAGAAGCGTGTAAGACAAGTTACATCCATAGCAAAGACATTTCGCATCATGTTTGTATATTATAGATAATTTCAATAGATATCATAGTAGGTGTCATTGTATTGAGAATCTTCGTGTATCGCCAAATAAGAGGTGTATTCATAGTACCTTATTCTCGTAGGGATTGATTAATACGACATGCGTGTTAGATGAAAGGTACTCCATAAGTACTTACTATACTGTATTTTGCCGTGTGGGGCCGGATTTAGATTTGTCTCACCCCTCTCCACCCATGGAAGTCGTAAGAGCCGACTGAGGGAATAACGGGGCAGTGGACAGCAGCATTCCTTCGAGTATTAACAACATC
This sequence comes from Leucoma salicis, assembly GCA_948253155.1. NCBI lineage: Eukaryota > Metazoa > Arthropoda > Insecta > Lepidoptera > Erebidae > Leucoma > Leucoma salicis. The sequence goes on along the minus strand of OX411812.1, from coordinate 11,456,160 downwards.
CACACGCATGTAGTGGCAGACGAGCCACGATCCATCTGATGGTAAATGGTAACCGTCGCCCATGGACTTGACTATACCGAGAGTATTGTCAAGCCGCTGCTCACCAAACGCCTATCTTTTGCTACAGCCAAAACGCAACGATGTGCTTCATGGCCGGTCACACGGGAGATGGTGGTACCAACCCGCTCGGGTCTGATACCAAGTGAGTACTCCCACTACCCAGCCCTACCACCAGTCATGCAATGGATGATATTTGCTTACTTCCCTTAGTCGCTTCATACGACACCCGTGGGAAAGAATGGGGTGGTGACACTTGTATTCTTAGTCTGTCACCACACGGACAAAACACATCCAAAAATGAGACCTGCCAACAAATAACGTTGTGTAAACACACTGTATCAGATCTGTTTAATCGCAACAATGTATCTTATCAATAAAAAATGCAGACTGTTTCTAACAAAATAAATTTCAATGAGCGTAAATAGTACTTAAGCTAACGCATGAGCTTCTACATTAAATTTTAATAAAGAGATGAATGCACATAGTTAAAGAGGGTACAAATTTTACTTGTCGTCTACAAAAAGTTTGTTTTCAACCGTAGAAAGTTCGTAGTAGTTAAACAAAAGATTTACAGATGCTTTCACACTCTCATTACAATAGCCGCTAACGAGTAGTACTACTACTAGGTACTGAATCAATAATTACTATTTGAACGATAACAAGGCGTAGTATATGTTCTTGTTACTAGAAACTCTCTGTGTCTCTTTTTATATCTATTTATTTATCCCTGATTTGTAGCTCGTTGTCTCTTGTAAATTATCTTTATTTTTATTTAAAAATGATTTGTACTCATGTAGGCATTTTATATTTTTATTATAACAAAACAGAGAAAAATTATAAAATAATTACAAAATATTAACGTCATAGGTTTTTTTTTGTTGGCTGTCAAACGGGCAGACTGTAAACGGCCACGCTATAAAACCATAAATATCTTGCTATCACGTAGCCCGAAGAAAGGAGATAATATGGAGAGGAAGAATAGGTGATGAGTAATTGGTTTACGTATCAGCCATTCTCACTCACCGAACGAAATGAAAAGCAACAATAGAAATATCTACCGTTATGATACACCGATATTCTGCGAGAGGATGGTACTTCTCCAAGCTTGCTGGAAACAGCAGGCACTGCCACCATATAATTACTAACAATTAGAATAAAGTTAGTTTATAATTAATTTAAATACTAAATTCTGCCTACGACTTTTTCTGCATACACTTTCATTTAAAAAAAAAATATCAAATATAACATATCTTAATATATTAATTAGTCATAAACTTTTTTATCTGTATCTATTTTAGCACTTGACATGCTCTTCTACTTTAAAAAACAAATTATTTTTGAAATGTGGAAAAAGAGAACTATACGCTTAGCGATTAGAGCACTTCCCCGGATTAAAAGAGACGCAGGTTCGATTCCCGCTCGCACTAAAATTTCTCTTTATCCACAGTTTACAAATACCAAATTTATTATTTAATAGTAGTTATTAATCATCTCTGTGTAAAAATAGCTATCCCATAGGAACTTTTCGTTTTTCCAGTATAAATCGCGTATGTTTTTTGTGTGTTTCGGTTTATATTACCTAATATGTATGCAATGTTTAGGGATGATTGATTTAGTGGATACGACATAAGTAAGGATTTCTGACATTCATTAGAACATACCACTTTAATAAAGGCTGTAAGGAATATTTCAAAATATAAATTATATTTTAACATTTCGTGTCCATACAACTATGGGCTTATACAAACTCCGTGACGTCCTGTAAATAACAAAGAATATGTTAATATGTAACCTTCACTGTTCACATAATTTTAAGCAGTTGAAAGGGCATACAAGATTATGTTTGACCTTAGTAAAATCAGCATTAAGCGTCCTTGAACCAACCTTGCTATGGTACATTTTTAAAAATATCCAGTGGCGTGTTTTGTAGTAACTAATGTATGTTATTACGTTTTACGTTTATAGCCAGATGTTGATTGTAATGCTCGTAAAGTATACAAACAGTGATTAACTTAATAATATAAAATATTAACACTCAATACTGCTACGCGGGTGGTCTCCTATTTGCAAGTCCACATCAAAATTTACTGCTTCAGCATTTTGGAATGATGTTACATTTATCTTCTGAACAAAATATTTCATTAGTCTAATGAGTCTGGAAGAGATTTCATGACGACTTAGCTAATTTTATTTCTTATTTACAGCCTACATCCTCGATAAACTATACCTGTAGTAGTACCAGTGGGTCTAGCCAAGTTGCATTTTATGATCACTAACGCTACAGAAAACTATTAAAATGTATGAAAACTCCACATCTCTAATTCACGTAACTTAGCGTTATAGATATCGTTAAAGATATCAAAGGGATATGTCCAAAAAATGCCTGAAATGGACAGTAACTATTTATAATTCTTAATTCTATTTAGAATAAAATATATATAATTAAATAATTCTCAAGCTGGTTTGACTAGGGCAAAAATATAACGATTATATATTTAAATATTAAACTTGATATCTGCCTAATTCATTCTTATTGATTTTTGAAGTAGGATAGAATTAGTCCACAGTTATCATTATTTAATTTGTGTTATCAGTGATGACATACGGAACAGAGACGTGGTCTCTGAATGTTGGCCTCGTATCAAGGCTCAAAGTCGCTCAGCGGGCCATGGAGCGGGCTATGCTTGGTATTTCCCTACGTAATCAAATCCGTAATATGGAGATCCGTAGGAGAACGAGAGTGACCGACTTAGCCCGCCGGGTTGCCATGCTGAAGTGGCAATGGGCAGGCCACATCGCTCAACGAACCGACAACCGTTGGGGAAGAAAGGTTCTCGAGTGGCGATCACGTATCAGACGGCGCAACGTTGGACGGCCCCCCGCTAGATGGACCGACGATCTGGTCAAAGGCGCGGGGAGCCGTTGGATGCGGTCGGCACAGGACCGCTCGTTGTAGCGTTCTCTTGGGGAGGCCTATGTCCAACAGTGGACGTTGAAAGGCTGATGGATGGATGGATATTATTATTTTAATATAATTCAACCTATATGTACCGTAAATCTAACTAAAATAATATATGCGTGGCAATATCAATTAAAATCAAAGTATTTTCAAAATAGAAAATGTATCGTGGCTGTATGAAACACATCCCCTTTGCCTTAATGGCAGACTGTATTACTGTAATGCAGAATGTTTATTCTGCATTACTTTTATACTTTTTAGCATGAGCGCGATGCCCACAGTGCGCCCTCACCCGCCCTTGCTATGAGCCCGATACCAATCCAATATCTATCCTCCTGCACAGTGTCTTGATGATGATGACATTAGTTCTTTTTAAGAATAATAAAACAACAAAAATGATAACCTATTGTTGTTTTATTATGGCATATTAATCCTTGAGCATAACCTAACCTATAATTTAAAAAATGTCTGGAACTGGCTACGGCCTGGTTTTTTATAATTATTGATATTATAATGGTTTTCCTATGATTTGTAGTACGTTTTAGCGTATATTTTATTATTGTACATTTCAGACATTGTTTTGTATGGGTGATGGGCATTCTCCTTTCCATACATTTTAATAATTTTCTACAGCGTTAGCGATCGTAGAATGCAACTTGGCTAGGCCCACTGTGTAGTTGATCAAAGGCCTATGTTAACTTTTAGGTGGGTAGGTAGCTAACTATTACACCACTCTGCCCGTCATGAAATTGGTTGCATTTGTCTCCTACGGTGATATTGTGTATCTGTTTAGGTTCAAATTCCTTGATTCATTGCTACGGCAATCTCGAAATGACATAGACTGATGTTTTCTCAAATAACGTATGGGTTGTATGGTAGACTATATGTCTCATTCAAAGAGAAAAAGACCTCGGAGAGGCTTCTATTATAGTTAATAATGGTGAACATAACAACTGTTACATTCACAACCGCAGGTTTGAATATAAATTACCATCGTTTTTACATCCGTCTACTTAAAGTAAGCCTTCTTTAAAAATATAATCACAGATAGAAATATATCCCATTTTAAAAACTTAATCTTAAACCAACTGGTGTTTTTTTATTACGAATAGTGGCAAACGAAATAGTAATGGTCGCCTTATAGACTCAACTATACCGAGATAGATCAAGCCGCTACTCACCATTTCATTTCACAGATATGAAATGAGAGAATAAACGGCTATCTCCTGCTACAACCAAAACTCACCGATGCGTTTCTTGGTCGGTCACACCAGAGATGGTGGTACCAACCCGCTCGGGTCCTATAGCAAGTGAGTACTCCCATTTGGTACCCAGCCCTACCACCAGTCATGCAATGGGTGATAATTGCTTATTTCCCTTAGTCGCCTCGTAAGACACCCGTCGGAAAGAATAGGGGTGGTGAAACTTGTATTCTTAGTTCGTCACCATACGGACTATATTATGCTGCTACTTGTAGTGAGAATGTCATACAGCCACCGCTGCGTCGTCGTACAATGACAACGCAATGTGACATCTACCTTTTTTCTTTTTTGGTAAGGCGGAAAACATGTTCCTAACCGTTGGGGCAATGAACAAGGTAATGTGGGGCTCTCACCCACCGTGTGCCGTCTCTCCGCCTTTATTGGCGGGCCACCGGAACTATATTACATTTCTTCAGTGGTCCGCCGGCGGCTTACCCTTTCGGGTACCCTTAACTGAGCGACGCACCCGCACACGGAGCGTCGCACCTTCGCGGAAGGCCTTGCGGGTGGCGGACGTTCCCCGGTCCATCCACCCGCAGCCTCATCTAGGGCGGCTCATTAGGTGCAAATACTCGCGCCTGCGCCGCCCCAGTAGCTGGCGGTGGTTCGGGTCTGCAGAAGGATCAGCCTCTCTGGCCCTCTCCGCCGCTTCCTTCCGCGAGACCTCCTCGCAGAAGGCAGCCACCGCGGCCCAATTCTGCCAAGCATCGCTCTGATGACGCTCGGCAGCGAGAGGTCCCCCTCTATTGCCGTGACGAGTTCACGGTGCTTCTCGGCCTAAGCCGGGCACGACTCGAGCGTGTGCTGCGCCGTGTCTTTGTCGCAGCCACAATGGTGACAGCTCGGAGTCGCTTCCCTCCTTGCGACTTTGTGCAGATATCTACCGGAGCAACCGTGTCCCAACAGCACCTGTACCACTCGGAAAGTAAGGAATCTCGTTACCGTTGCCCCACCCACTCTTCCAGCACCAGCTGGAGCGCCTCTACGGTCCAAAAACCGGCCCGGGGCGCCTCCAGCCGCGCTTCCAGCTGGACATGGCAGCTCGGCGGGCGTCGCCCTGCCATCTGGCCACCACGCTGGGTGGGGGACGACCACTCCCTCCCGCTCTTGCGACGCCCGCCGATACACCTCGGCGAGCACCTCTGCCTCCAAGTCCCACGGAGGGGTTCTGGCCATCGCACAGGCAAAAACAACATATAAGTAGTACTTAATGATAATAAACAGTTCGAACATAGCATACCTAAAATTAAAAGTAAAATATTTATAAGTTGTAGTAAGTTTCGATGAATTCCGTAAAAGTTCGTACCAAAGTAAATATTAGCGAACGTGGGGTACTAAGCACGTGTTCCTCCTGCACCTCCCTTAGATTAATCATCACCCGTCCAAACGAGTGGACGTGTCATAACAGCGCAGTATAATAAGAAAATATATTGTTTTCTTTTTACAAAGGATCTTATTTTTGGTAACTTCATTACCAGTAAAACGTTAAAGATAAAAACGATTAGTAACTATAATATTGGTAAGTAACAATAGTCATTAAAAAAGTACTTTGAACTGAAAATTGATTCCTTTTTATTTTTCCTATGGTTCCAAACAAAAAAAAAACACTTGATAGCATGGTAAAATGACAATAAATGCTTTAAAGTTTATTTTATTTACCCAGGAGCATTTATGTTGCTACCTCAGTTAGTTAATTATCATAGCGAGGAATACAAGCAAGAAATAAACTATGCGACTTAATTGTGATGAGGTTTGCAGCGTGAATAGCCTGTGGGAAAAATGTCTTAGACATGCAATCTTTTCTTTCACCGAGCCTTTTATTTTGCAACACATCATTTCGAAAAGATAAGGTATGGCTAATTTTTTAATTGCAAATTATTTGTGAATAAGGAAAAAGAGATTTTTAGTACGAGCGGGAATCAAACCCGCGTCTTTTCCAATCCGGGGAAGTGCTCTAAGCCACCGAGCTATCCTACCGATCTTCCGATCATCCCAATCTCCTCATCACTTTTGTCTTTACGTTCAACGCCATCTATCGGAATGCATTTACATACATTCATCCAATACAGTAAGTTTAATTTTGCAATTAAATACTATACTATTTGATGGCGCGATTTTTTAAACATTTTTGATCTATAGATACTATTGCCGTTGCAGTCCTTGATATTACCACCAGGCTATCACTGCTTCTCTTAGTATCCTTAAGTCGCAAATAGGGATGAATGGTGGGTGGTAACATAACATATTCTTAATAATAAAGTTTTGCAAGATCGGAATTTCGGCCACGGTGGCCAGTGTCAACAGACACTAGCCATGTTCGCAGAAAATGTATAGTGCAAGAGTGTGTGCGCAAACGAAAATGCACTCTCTGTACCTTCACTCTCATAGTCCGACGGGGCAACATTCCGAAACGACCTAGAGAGATCAAGGGCAGAACTAACATCTTTACGTGCCTTCCAAGGCACTGGGATAAAATACCCCCACCGTCCTAACTCAGACTCCGTACTGCTGTTGGAAATTTACTGACGAAAAAAGCAATAACTTTTGTTGGCTCGATCTGGGAATTGAACCTGGGACCTCGTCAGCTGTAGTCACTCACTACTGCCAGACCGAGGAAAACTAACTTATCATCACGCCATTTCCCTTGCAGGGTAGGCAGAAAGAACAGAGTGCCAAGAGGCTCTATTCTTGCGTACATCTCTCGTTTCTTCCACATTCATAATTCTCTTCATACACGCTCACCGGTTTCGGAGACTCCTGACTCCACCTTCCTTCAATACATGACCGATTTGGTCTAGGTAGGTGAGTCTCGGTCTCCCCCTGTACCTACATCCTTCCACTTTCGCATTGTATATCTTCTTACCCAGTCGCTCGTCAGGCAGTTTCTAGATTATCACCACACAAGAAAACTGTCACGAAATATATTTTACTTTACATGAGAGTCATGTGGAATTCAAAAAGAAGCAGAAGCTACAAAAGATACCCGTAAGTATTATTAATATCTCACGTAAAAAATAGTTGTACTTTAATAAGCTATATCAATCAAACGGGTATTTTTACTTTGGTTAATTACCGTCCCACGAGAAATCCAAGTCGAAGCCGTTCATAAGATGTCTGCGTCATGTGACCATTGAGAAAGTAATGGTCTAATATTTCACGTTAATATTGTATGACTTGCTCCAGGTCTTGCATTATCAGAAGATTAATGTGCCTCTAATGAATTACCGTGACAAATCAGACTCCAGGCTAATAGATTGTATTTCTTTACCTTTTTGTAAGGTAAGACGAGTAACCGCTCATAATAAATCCTTTTTGATAATAAGACAAGAATTTCAAAGCACTTGTGCTATAATTATTTAATTTGATTATATTTAATTACTAACTTAAAGAAAAACCAAACATAACATTTACTAACTTAATGAAAAACATTGACATAATATGTAACTACATTTATAACAAGTGATTTCTTATGGTGGACGTCCATTAATCAGTACGCACGCGCCGTACGCATCGCATTGAACGCATTTGTCGAAAGGGTTCGTCCATTGCAACAGCATTTTGCTGATGTCAAAGTTTTGCGGATGAGGGTGCCATTAACTAATAATTGGTTGCCGTGTTTTGTGGTAAAACCTGAATGCCGTGTCTCATACAAATTCAATCCAAATGTAGACAGACTTAAACACACAATTAGATATTGTTCTTATAGTTATAGTGAGGGGTTATAGCATATTAAATACAAATATATAAGAAGGATATAAAATACAAATACGTAATGTCCATACAAAATTCATAAAAATGTTTCAGATTAACAGACAAATTTTAGGGGTATAGGCTGTTAGGTGTCACTGTTTTTCCTCTGCATATTATATTATAATCTTCTTTCGCTATTTTCGTTCATGCTTGTAAGTCTCGTAACAGTAGAATGAATATCGTAAGTACGTATGAAAGAACGAAAACGATCGATTGAAGAACATCTAATCTTCTGGGGAATTCTCTACTAGTGCCATGTCCATTATTAACTTATCATACTAGCGATGTGAATTCAATAATCAACTAAAGTGTGAAGTCCAATGGTGCTATCGGTTGTATTAAATTACGTTATTGAGTAGCTTTATCCCGCGACTTAATGCGTTTTGTGAGGGTCCCCTGATTGACGATTATAATGCCTTGTAACGTGTTTTTTTTCAAATGGCACCAAATACCGTATAATACGGCAATTGTCATGTCAATGGCAACACTGGATGGCATACGTCTAGTTTGTATGGTTTAGGGTTGGCGATTCTTCTGGCGAAAGATTGATTTTTGTATAAATTATTAAATAAGGTTGGATACCCAAAAAATAGAGTTCAAGTTCAATCCTTCTTTTGACTTGTTTTATTTTATAGCTATTTAAAAAAATTATAATATGCACAACAAGAATTAATCTGTCGATACTTACTCGGTATCGAAACGTAAGTGCTTGGTATCAAATCAGACTACGTGACTATTACTTTTTAATTTCTCTCTCGCTCGGTTCCTGTACTTAAGTTATAGAAACGCGCCAGCTGAACCCGCTCTAGGTCATTTATCTCCATAAATTTAAATTCAAATAAAAAAATACCTTTATTTCATAGGCTTATTATATAGGTAGCACTTAAAATCGTCAAAGTTACTAAAACCTAACACGAGAGCTTGCGGCATCCGCAATATCACTATTACAAACGCCACAAGCGGACGGATTCCGTAGTAAGGCTTTTCTTGAGAAGAGCCCGGCAAGAAACTTAAGAGCCAATGCCTCATGAAAATGAAATTTCAATGGAGATGGAAACGCTTCCATACATTTTTTGGGCCCAGGTGGTAACAAGATGAAAGCTGCACCATTTAGAAGTTTACATCGAAACATTTCATAATATAAAATGTTGTTAGATTTGGCAATCTAGGAACCAAGATATAGAAGATTATATAAAAGTGAGGTTAAGTATCAAACTACACCCACTAAGTGTCATCATAACATTTAAAAACCATACATTTAAAGTAGTTATACATATCGTTCGTTTTGCTAGGTGAGTGACAGCGCCGGAGCCACAAACCCCCTCCCTATCCTCTCCTTGTTACTCCTTATTATCCTTTCTAACCTCTTTTCAGTATCCTTTAAGAGAATACTCTTCCTATTATCCTTCCTCTGCACCTCCTAACCCTTTTCTTGGAAATGGCAACGCGCGAGAATTGATACTGGTGTTGCTAGTGTTTGTAGGCCACGGTAACCGCTTACCAGATGGGTCGCTTATCAGCTGCACCATATGCTTGTTTGCCACCCATGTAGTATAAAAAAGGTAGTACCTTTCTTAGGTACATTTACCAAATAATTAAGTAAGTATTTAAGGTAAGTAGTGTTATCTACTCAAATAACACTAAGAGTCTTATTTAATAAACTATCCCACTACTAGGCACAAGCTTCTTTGAATTTCAAGTAAAGGAACCGTCGTCAAGCAGATAGATTATTCGAAAATAACAAGGCCAGGACCATTGTGTAGGCAAGTTCTCAGACTGCAGTAACGAAGCAAGGGTCAATAAAATAAGCAAAACAGTATAATAAATAATGTTAGTAACTCTGGAAACGAAAAAGTTAAACTGCCAAATGTAGTGTTGCCGTGGTTGCGTTCAAAAAAGAGGATTTCACTTGTGTATCAATTTAGTATATCAATTGATATACTGATATAAAAATGTTCTATATTATTTTTCCTCAAATATATTTTTTTTATTAATTCATTATTTTTGAATAAATGATTCATAATGAAACTAATCATCATTTCTCTTTTAATGTTTTTACGATTTCTAGATTGTAAAATGAGCTAGTTTTTTGAATTTTATATTAGAAAAATATTGCCAGTTTTTAAAGAGTATTTCAACTTGTTAACTGCAGGCCCAAAAATCCTACCACTGAAGGAATGTAACATAGTTCCAGTGTCTGCCAATAAGGCGTAGAGACGGCACACGGCGGGTTTATTTAGTGGGTGAAGGCCCCACACACCCTGCTGCCCCGAACGACGGGGTGTACGGTTAGGAACATTTTTTCCCGCCTTAACAAAAAAAGAAAGGCTCAAAAATCCCATTCTCGTTTCTTGTAATGTTTAAATTGTAATGGTACTTAATTGTAATGGGAAACCAGCTTAATATGCCAATAAACCCTTGCTATACAAAAAGAGTACTTATAAAGTAAAAAACCATTATGATACCAAGCATAAAATTAAATTTGCATTTTTTTTTATTTGTTTGTTTCTTGTTATTTTTCGTCATTTCTCATAATAAAATTACAATAAAATGTCTTTAAATTTAAAATAATATGACAATTGCGGCCCGCTTTCCTTTATATAGTCCCCCTGTGTCCCCTGAAGGCCAAAAGTTATCCGACCCATGGCCTAGATTATAAACGAATTATGAAGTTTATGGGCGCGTCTCGCCAATATACGTTAAAGTTTGGCGAGTACATTGAAGCGTACAATATGTACTATGTCATTGAGATAAATCAATTAAAAAAAAACATCTGGAAATCAGAACAACGACAACCCTTTTTTTATTTTTTTATTTTAGGTGAGCAAAAATGTCCTACCGCACACCCCGCTGCCCGGGGAGACAACGGGGTGAATGGGGCTCTCACCCACTAAAAACCCACCGTGCGCCTCCACCCGCCCTTGCTACGGCGGATCACGGGTACCGCGTCAGTTACGACCGCGATCCGCAGGCGGCAGCCCCTACAGGCACCCTCTCTTGAGCGACGCCTCGCGCACTTGGGCGTCGCACCTTCGCGGTAGGCTTCCGCGGACGGCAGGGTACTCCCCGACCCCACCGTCCACAGCCTCGGCTAGGGCGGCATCAGGCGCAGATAAGCGCGCGCACGCCGCCCCTCGCGCCGACGGCGAATCGGTTCCGCGAAGGAGGATTCCTCACGGGCCCTCTCCGCCACCTCCTTCCGCGAGATGACAGCCTCGCAGAAGGTGGCGACCGCGGTCCAGGCCCTGTCACTGCCAACCATCGCTCGCGCAACGGCCGGCAGCGACAGGTCCACGCCTATGGCTGCAACGAGTTCCCGGCGCTGCACATCCCAGGCCGGGCACGACTCGAGCGTGTGCTGCGCCGAGTCCTCGTCGCAGTCGCAGTGGTGACAGCCTGGGGTCGTCTCCCTCCTTGCGATCGTATGCAGGTATTTGCCGAAGCAACCATGCCCCGACAAAACCTGCACCAACCGGAAGGTGAGGACCCCGTGCTGCCGCCCTGCCCATTCTTCCAAGATCGGCCGGAGCGCCCCCACGGTCCAGAGACCGGCCCGGGGCGTCTCCAGCCGAGACTTCCAATTTAGGACGGTGGCGCGGCGGGCATCTTCCCGCCACGATGACATTGCGCTCAGCGAGGGGCGGCTGCCCCCCGCCCGCGCCGTCGACGCCCGCCGATAGACGTCGGCGTGCACCTCCGCCTCCAGATCCCACGGGGGGGTTCCGGCCAACGCGCAGGCTGCATCGGTCGAGACCGTGCGGTACCCGCGTATTGCCCTGACCGCTCGACCCTCTATGGACGCCACAGAAGGGCCCTATTGCGAGCGGCCAGGGACTCCGCCCACACGGGCGCGCCGTACAGCGCCATCGACCGTACTACCCCCGCGTAGAGTCGTCGACACGCAAGACTCGGTCCGCCCAAATTCGGCATAAGTCGCCCGAGGGCGGACGCTGTGTTGACGAGCCTTGGCGCAAGACGGCGGAAGTGCTCGTCAAAGTGCCACCGTCCATCCAATACCAGGCCCAGATATTTGATGTGGGCCTGGATTGGGAAGCCCACACCGTTGACCGTTATCGAGGCGCTGGCGGGCGGGCCCCGTTGGCGCCCATGGAAGAGTAGGGCCTCCGACTTTTCAAGGGCCACCCTAAGCCCCAGCGCCTCGATCCGCCTGACCACCTCCGCGGTACCTGAGGTGGCCAGCGTTGCCGCCTCCTTGAGGGTCCTGCCCCGGGCTGTGACGAGCGTATCGTCTGCGTAGCAAATTACGCCCAGCCCGGGGGGGAGCCGGCCACGGAGGACCCAGTCGTAGCCGATGTCCCACAGGAGCGGCCCAAGAACCGAACCCTGCGGGACGCCGCACGACATAGCCCTCCTTACAACGTCCCCTTCCCGGTCCACGAAGAGGACGCTGCGGCCGTCCAGGTAGTCTGCCACCAGCCGCCTTAGGTAGAGGGGCACTCCATGGTACCGGAGTGCCTCCTTGATGCAGCCGAATGGCAGACTATTGAAGGCGTTGGCGACGTCGAGCGACACCGCCAACAGCACTTCCCTCGAGGTGACGGCCTCCGCAGCCGCGGCCTTCAGGCGCAGAATGGCGTCGACCGTAGACCGACCCGCCCGATATCCAAACTGGGCGTCGGACAGGTCGGGGCCAACCGCTCCTAGGTGCCGGACGATGCGGGCAGCGACTACCCGCTCGAGGAGTTTGCCCGCCTCGTCCAGCAACACGATGGGCCTGAAGGCCGAGACCGTATTCGGAGGCCGTCCCGGCTTCGGCAGGAGCACGAGCTTCCCCTCCTTCCAGCAGTCAGGGAACCGTCCGGACACCAGGCAAGCGCCGAACAGCTCCCCGAGGCGGAGCTCAAGGTGGTCGAGGACCAGGGCCAGCACTCGGGCGGGAACCCCGTCCGGCCCGGGGGCGGCGCCTCTCCGCATACGCGCAGCCGCCGCCCCCATTTCCGTCGTCATCACGGGCGGTACCTCCCCGTCGTCGGCCTCCCGGTCACCATCTGGCGGAGCCATGACCGGGGGCGTGTGCACCGCCCGTGAGGGGAAAAGTCCCTCGACCACCTCAGAGAGGAAGCCCGGCTGGAGGGTCTCCGTAAGGGGGGGGCCCTGGGCGCGGAGCTTGTTAAGCGCCGCGCGGTACGGGCGTCCCCAGGGGTCACGCTCGAGACCCTCCAGCATCTCCTGCCTTTTCGCGTCTTTGGCGCGACAGATGGCCAGCTTTAACGCGGCGCGCGCACTGCTGTACGCCGCATACAGCTGGCCCTCCTGCTCTTCGTCGCGGATTCGGCGACGTCGGCTGCGGGTGTAGCACCTCCGGGCACGAATGCAGGCCGCACGGAGGTCCGCCAGCTCCGGGGACCACCAGTAGACCCCCTTCCGTGCAGGCGGGCGCCGCACGCGGGGCATGGCCGCATCGCAGATCTGCGTAAGCATGCCGCGAATGCGGCCAGCCTCGGCGCCCACGTCTTCCGTCAGGGGGGGAGGCAGCCAAGATTGAAAAATGGCCGCCTCCACTAGCAGGTCCCGGTCGAGTCTACCCACAGCCCATCGCAGAAAAGCGGGAGTTCTGTCCGCCGCGTGACCCCTGCTGGCGCTCTGAAGGGTCCGGGAGACCTCTATCTGAATATATCTGTGGTCAGATAGGGTCTCGACCTCCTCCAGGACTCGCCAGCTCCTTACGCGTGCGGCGACACCGGGGCTAGCGAACGAAAGGTCCACTATCGACCCGCCCCCGCGCCGCACGCACGTTAGGGCGGACCCTCGGTTTAGCAACACGAGGTCCGCCGCTGCCGCCCACTCTTCGACCGCCGCACCTCGGGCGTCCGTCCCGGGGGACCCCCACGCCGTTGATTTGGCGTTGAAGTCCCCCAGCACGAGCACAGGGCTCGGTGCTATACGCCGTATCGAGGTCTCCAGATTGTGCAGGAGGACCTTGAAAGCCGCCAGACTACGACTAGGGGAGAAGTACACGCCATACAGCGTGACCCCTCCCCATTCAGCCGCCACATATCCCGTGCCCTGGTCTTTGAGTGACAAGGGCGGGGAATGCGGCGCCGCCGAACCGACGACCGCCACGGAGCCATCCCCGCTACCCGCCCAATTGGGGCGATCCGGGACTATGTAGGGCTCCGCGGCTACGGCAACACCGATCGACCGCTCCGCCATGGATTGCAGGAAGAGGTCCTGCGCCCTGGCGGAACGGCCGAGATTCCCCTGGAGGAGGATAGCGTCGTGATCCGTTATGCGCTGCGGCGGTCCAGCCGCGCCGGGTTGGGCAGCCGGGGCCGATTGGCTGCCCACCCCCCTCTTAGGGCCTGACTTGGCCGGAGGCCTGCACCCCACCCGCCCCATACAGTGGTTGGCGGGGCGATTGCCCGCCGCGCACGCGGGGCAGTGTGGGGTGGCAGAACAGGCAGCCGCCGGGTGCCCTGCCTGACCGCAGCGGAAACAGAGCCCGCTGCAGTCGAAGCAGTTAGTGCACAGCGGCCGGGTGTGACCGACCGCCATGCACTTATAGCACCTGGCAGGCCGGGGCTCCAGCGCGATTACCCGCGCGGCGCTCCAGCCCACCAGAAGTCTACCAGCGGCGACCAAATCCTTGGCCGCCGCGACAGGGCACGAGACCCAGACGGCACCCACACCACCTGGACCTGGGCGAATGGTGCCCACCCGGACGGCGCTGCTGGGAGACCCGATTTTCGAGACGATCGCCTCCCGGATCTCTTCCGCCGTCACGGAATCGTCCAGCCCGGAAATGCGCAGTTCGGCGCACTTCACGGGTCTGGCGACCCGGACACCACTCTCCTCTGGGAACAGGCCCAGCAGCCTCGCGGCCATTGCGTCGGCCGTCTTGGTGCCCTCTGGCCCCAGGTACTCGAAAATTCGAGCACCTGTCCGGGCTTGGCGGGAGCGAGCGGAAACGTCCCCGAGGTCGGAGACGTTTATTTCCCGCCGGGCACGTTTTAAGACGGCCTCATAAGTCAGGCCCTTTTCCTTGGCCTCGGGCAGCAGGGTGATGACCACCGCTGCTGCCTTCGGCACTTTTAGCTTGCGCGATCTCTTCCGCTTGTTTTGCGGCGCCTTCGGGGCCTCTCCCCTTTGAGATACAGGCGCCGCCTCACGCTCCAAGGCAGCGCCGCGACCCTTGGCCCGGGATCGCCGGGGCCCAACCACCTGCCAGTCCCCGTCTGAGGACGTAGCAGTGGCAGGGGTGGGGGCAGAAGCTCGGGGTGCGACCGCCGCAGCCCGTGAGGGTGCGACCGTTTGTCTCGGCGCAGCAGGACGCGGAGGCGCAGCGGCGCTTGGCAGAGGCGGGAACTCCTCTCGGGGCTGACACCTCGGGGCTTGTCCCGCCTTGTCCTTTTTCCTCGACTTTATTTTTTGGCCCTTTCCTTGGTCTAAAGGAGCCGGCGAAGGTTTTGCCGCCGGTGGTTTGGCCGCCGTCGCGGCAAAAGAAACATGCCCTCCCTGGCACGGCAGAGGTGTCGGTGCCGAGGACGATGCGGCACTTCTTTTATCAGCCGCAAGCGGCGGCCGAAGTCGGGGCTCCGGCGGCAATCTTGCGGCTAGGGCCTCAAACCGCGGGCCAAAGACCGCATCCATGCGGTCGATAACCGCGCGCAGCATTCCGTCGTCGAGCCCAGTGACAGGGCTCGACTGAGCGGCAGACGGAGCCGAGGTGGGGCGGAGGCGCGGCTGCTGCGGCGAGGCGGTCGCGGGGAGAGCAGGCTCGACCCGCACCACGGAAGCCGATGCACTTGGGGTGGCCTCAGGGAGCCCAAGCTCGACCCTCATATTGGCCATGTCCCGGTGCAGCTCCTCGACCGTTGCCTCCAGGCGCTGGTTTCTTGCTCCGAGGTCAGCCACCTCCGACACAAGCCGCTCCACCACGTCGAACAGTTCCGTGGCGGCGATTATGAGGCCCCGGACGAAGCTACCTTTTAGGTTCTTCGAGCCCATGGCCACCGTCGTGATTATGGCCACGCTGTCCGCGGCTCTTTCTGCGAATTTTGCCGCAGTGGGCGGCCCGCCACTGTCGATAGGGAGACGGATCTTCTCAGACAGGAGCGCCAAGCGCTCCTCTGAGTGTTGCACCGTCTCAACCCTCTTCAAGCATCGCGTCTCAGCCGCTGAGGCGGCACGCGGGATTGGTGTCAAGGGTCGGCCGATGCCTCGACCCCTAACCGCTGCGGGTATTTTTGGGGGAGGCATCTCAGCCGAGCTCAGGTCGGAGTCCGAGGCAGCGCCCCCCTGAGATAGGGTGCGCTTGCGCCAGAACCGCGACTCCGACACCACCTCTGCCGACCGCGATGGCTGACTCTTGGCAGCCTCAGTCAGGCCACCCTCTTCAGCAGCGGACATCTCGGCGGCTGAAGTGCCGGCCGTGCTGCTCGTTATCGAGCCGTCCCTTGACGACTGGGACGCTCCCTTGGTCGTCTTCTTGCCCTTGCGGGACTTCTTGCCGCCGCGCGTTTTACGCGCAGTTGCACTAGTAGGGGCCGCATTTACAGCCGGACCCCTTACGGCTGAGGCGTCAGGTGCATTAACCGACTCCGTCGAATTGGTTTTTAAATTTTGCAATTTATTCCCACGAGTGTGGGAGAAAAGAGGTCCACCCGGGCAGAGCTCCCATTACCCGGGTAAGCGTACATTTGTAACCCAACACAGGGGGTCCGCAGGTACCCTGGCTGGGGCCGCGCTCGAGACTGAACTACCCATCAGCCATGCATCTCCTCGCCGCGCGCCAGAGCTTGAGATTCGGGGTAATTTTTTATAGAGGTTGTCTTCCTCGCGGTCCGGGCGATTAAGCCAAGACCCTCGTTCCTGTATGCCCGCGAGACGTAACCACAGACACGCGCTCAGGTTTACGATTTGGGACGGGGGGGGGGCCGCTGTGGCCCCACTGTCCCCCCTCTCCAGAGCCCGGTGAGCCAGTCTGGCCCCACCAACTCCGACGCCTAGTCTATCCGCTGTGCCCTCTGCTGAGTCAGAGGGACACGCGGAGACCCGTCCTGTCCGGAATTTTAGCCGCCGGCGACTGCCGACGTTGCCCGGGGTGCACCACTAGGAGGTAAACCGGACAAATTAGCACCCCACAACGACAACCCTAGGTGAACTATACTGTTATAAAGACCCTTCATACTAATATATCTTATAAGTAGAAGTATCGGCCTTTCACGTTTTCTTAAGCAAAGATATGGCCCACATTGTGTTGAAAAAACAATAGAGATTTTTAAAACCTGTAGTCTAACCATAGACTTATAATTCTTACGATCACAAATGAATTGCCGTAACTATTTTCTTTACGATACCTACCATCTAAAGGCCTATCATACCGTAATAAATTAATAATTAAAATACTTCCAACGCGATATAGAGTACTAGTTGCTGCTCGTGACTTCTTCTGGGTGGAACGGGTTCACTATAAGCACTTGGTACATTATCTCGAAGCAAACATAGGTATTCCATATGAACCTAATTTTTTTCCAGGATAAATCCTATGTTAATCCAGATAAAAAAATATCTGGGTACCAAACATCCAAACCTGTCCAGTTTTTGCTCGGCTAAGTAACAAACATTCAAACTTCCAAACATACAATCTTTCACATTTATATAAGGGTAGGACTAACTTGTCCAAATCTCAAACGTGAGCAACGTTCTGGAACCATAAACTTTATCATAATAAAAACTGTTATTTTAAGCAACGAACGTTCCATACCATTTAGTGAGGGTTACCAACGGATTTGACAATATTGTCTTTAAATTTTGAAACCATTTGCGGTCTATTTACTAGGTATATGGACCCTTAAAACAACATCTATATATAGGTATATATATGTATATAATATACGACGTGGTATCACCCAGCGTCGGACTAGCCATAGAGTCGAAGTGGCATTTGCCAGCCGGGCCCCAGCTTGCGCGGGCCCCCCACGACCATAGTTTGGGGGGCTTGCCGTAAGCCAGGCAGTACGTAGGATAGGGGGTCCGCGCAGACTAGAATCGGATCTACACAAGGATGATGAGAACAGCAGCTTTTACAATTGAGTTATTAACAGCTTAGCTGAAACTGTACTTTAGGTACCCATCTGATAATACATATCATTGATAATTAATAAGTTGTATATTTCATTATTTACCGATAGTATCCCATCTACCATTATCCAGTCTTGGGCCCTAACGGGAGCAACCCGGGTGCTTCCAGCCCAGTCCGACCCTGGTATCACCCACGTTATAATACCACATTTAAAACAAAAAACCTAGGTTCCTAAAACCTAGAATTGTATCGCTAACCTACAGTTTTTTGTTATAAAAAGGTTTCATGGTCTAGTGGTAGAACCTTTCTTAAGGGCTAACAGAGAAGTCCTCTCTCAGAAGATCAGAGTAAAAGAACGATAGGTATTTCTTTGATTGTATTTCGTATGGTGAGAGAGAATGTTGAAGGGCCAAACCCCCTACCCAACCCTTTCAATATTATCCCTGCTACATTATATTTATTATACTTCCTATCCTCTCGTCAGCATCCTTTATATCTTCTTCTTATAATACTTTCACTACACTCCTATTTTTTTCCTAGTAGATGACGACGAGCGAGTGATGCCTCTGGTGTTGCTAGCTTCTATAAATTATGGTAACCACTTACCATCACGTGGGCCGAATCCATGATTGCAAACCACGAAGTTTAAAAAAAGTTTTAGCTTTTTGTTCAAATATGTATATATTTTTATATCATAACATGTATAAATCTATATTCTCTTACACAGTATAAATTAATTTAGGATGCGCATACTTATTACAAGTCACAATATGCTAACAGAAAATTTGAATGTTTTTTTTACATTACGTATTAAGTGCTAACACAATTTTTTTTAACACAATCATAATACATAATGTTGTGTTGTGTGTGTGTTTTAATAACATTTGATCGCGGCTCCCCCGCACCTTGGTTTATGTGATAGTAGCAGAATAAAACCTATATCAGTTTTTAAGTCTAATCAAGAGCTATCAAATAAAAAGGTTTCATAAAAAAATGTATTGTGTTCAGAAAAGCCTAAATATATCCTCATTCACAAATAATAATTTGTACTTTAAAAGTAGCTGAGCATGTCAAGTGCTAAAAATATAGATAAAAATGTTTAAAAAAAATCACGTCATCAAATAGTATGAATTTTAATTGCAAAATTAAACTTACTATATTGGATTAATGCATGTAAATGCGTTCCGATAGATGGCGATGGTCGTTAAGACAAATGTGATGAGGAAATTGGGTACGACCGCAAGGGAGTACTAGCTCAGTGGATTAGAGCACTTCACCGGAAAGGAAGGGACGCAGGTTCGATTCCCCCTTGTACTAAAGTTGAGGTAAAAAAAAAAGAATGAGGTGGTGACACTTGTATTCTTAGTCCGTTGCCACACGGATTTATGTACTACAAGATTCTACCCGCGACTTCATCCGCGTGAACTTCAGAATATAAATACCTACATCACTCTACGACACATTATATATCACTATGTTAAAATAACTATACCATGGGCACCATTCATTTTTCCGGAATGAAAAGCTACCTATGTTATTTTTTGTGTTCCAGATTATATGTGTGCAAAATTTCATAATGATTGGTTCAGTAGTTATACATTTTTTTTCTCAAACATCTTAAATGTATATCTTTTACAGATTTATAATAGTGATAGTAGAAATTTTAGCATTGTAATTATAAACTAAGGACGAAGCAAAATTAATATACGTATAGGGACTACCCATGTTATTACGGAATCTCGTACATAATTAATGCATATGGACCCTACTATGTTTGAAAACTATTCATATTGATTCATTGAATATTAATAAAGGTCACCGCAAGGGAACCCTACCGTAGATAACATTCGTAGATAGATAAGTGATGAACACATTTATTATTCAACTCACTGTGCTCAATTTGCGTTGATTGGAAATTAAATAACTAAGATTCGTCAACTATAGTACGTGACCCTAAAATCATAATAATAAAAGAATAAAATAATCTTTACATAAAAATGCGAGGTCTCTAACGAAATCTGAGGCGAAAGTGAGATTGTTTGTTAGGCTTTCACATCATTTCGTTAGGAACATTTTTCCCGCCTAAACAAAAAAAATAAAATAAAAGGCTTTCACATCATTACTATTGAACCGATTATCATGAAATCCTTACTACCATATAAGTTGTGAAGGTTCAAGTACCAATCTCTTTTTGCCTCAAAGAAGAGGTGTACAGGAAATCTGTACGTTCTTTGGAAGTCTTACGAAGCCGTGTCAGAGCAGCCGCATCAAAAATAAGTGATCGACGGTACACAAGATTGCTCAGAAGAACATTCATCCGCAGATGTAGGGCCTGCATAAGAATGGGGGGCAAACAATTTGAACATTTAAAATATTGTTTTTTATTTTAATGCTTATCTTATATTATAGATTATATTTCGTATTTTTTTCTGAATGGCCATAAGTTCTACTATAAGTCATTTCAAGGTTATCCATTAATTACCGGACACACACCGGATATAACAACTAGCCTTAGTCCGCGGCTTCGCCGCCGCCAAAAGCTAGTTTTTCGGCTATATCTCAGGTCCCCTATATAGTAGCAGTATAAAATGTATACCAGTTTTTAAGTCTAATCAAAAGCTCACAAATGAAAAAATTGCATCAAAATCCGTTCGGCAGTTTTTGCGTGATAAGCGAACAAACAAACAGACAAAAAATCTAAAAAAAAATGTTTTGTGTTTAGACACGCCTATATAGCTTATTACAGTTTTTTTTTTCTCAAATGTCTTAAATGTACAGACACAGCTCTGTTACAGTTGTATATTAGTATAGATATTATAATAGTATAGATAATTGAATTATATTATTGATTTCTGCGGAGATAATCAAGCTTGGGGGCTCCTGTGTCCGGGAATCTTTCCTGATGCTTCTTTTTTTTTATAAACTCATTTATGTTGGAGCTCAGGAATGGTTCCCAAGAACTGGAGAAAAGCAGTCATCGTGCCCTTGTAAATACAAGGGTCACGTTATGACTGTGCAAACTACAGAGCCCAGTTTGACCAGTTTGGCAGCCAAAGTATCTATATGCTAAGATTATTGAAAGAAGAATGACGATGAGGTCTGATGGATTACTGTGTGAGACACAAGGGTGTTTCATGTGTAGAAGGGGATGCATGGATCAATGAGAGATGAGAGCGCATTTCGTTTAATATTATATAACTTAGTTCCTCGTTATAAAAATCGATTTGATTGTCTTCCACGGTGTATATTTTTAGACCTTGTTTTGCTAAGACTTTCAGCACGATCCAGACTTCGAATTTGGAACATCGCGGTCAGAATTTTGTTTTATACCATCCATCCATCCATCCATCAGCCTTTTAAAGTCCACTGCTGGACATAGGCCTCCCCAAGAATGGAGGATAGTGCTGTAATCGCCACGCTTGGCAAGCGGGTTGGCGATCGCAGTGGATGTAGTTAATACTCGAAGGAGTGCTGCTGCCCAATCCCCCGCTATTCCCTCAGTCGGCTCTTACGACTCCCATGGGTGGAGAGGGGTGGAACAATTCTAAAGCCGGCCCCACACGGCATTCTTCTTTTATACCACCTAACTAAAATAGCTAAATATAATATAGCAACGAACTATAAACATACTTTACTTCATAAATAATTCCCGATAGTCCTTCGACTTACAGAGTGACATACTGCGTACTGATTAATATAAAATTGATGGAGAAATAATGGACTAACAATAGCTCATACTATTCTATACATAAAAAAGTACAGTGTGGTGTTGCAAGCATCAAGAATTAACAACAAGTATTTTTTTTATTTACAACCTAATGTCACAAGTATCTACAATTACTTTAAAAAATAATATACGAAGTCGTGACGGACTTAGATTACAAGTGTCGACAGGTTCCTGCCGGTATCGTATGAGTCGACTGAGGAAAAGCAATATTCATCCACTTGTTCTAGCACACCATTGCCTATTGCTACTCTTTTTTTTAATTTTTGTATTGCTAAGGATGGCAGACGAGCCACGGCCCATCTGATGGTAAGTGGTAACAGTCGCCCATGGACTCAACTATATCGAGAGTATTGTCAAGCCGGTGTGCACCATTTCATTCCACAGATATGAAATTAAAAAATAAAAGGCTATCTTCTGCTACAGCCAAAACAAACTGACGTGCTTCATGACCGGTCACACAGGAGACGGTGGTACCGACCCGTTCGGGCCCGATAGCAAGTGAGTACTTTCGCTTGGTATCCAGCCCTACCACGAGTAATGCAATGGGTGATAATTGCTTACTTCCCTTAGTCACCTAAAGGGACCGTATTACTTGTATTATTATATCGTATACACTTGTATTATTAGTCCGTCACCACACGGATACACCTGTTCTGGCTTTTTCTCTTTCAAAGACCATTATTTTGGTTTTGTTTACATTCACACGTAGCCCTCTTTTTTACAATCTTTTGTCGTAGACATAATGTCTAGGGTTTGCAGGTCGCGGAGGTGCTCGCTGAAGTGTATCGGCGGGCGTCACAAGAGCGGGAGGGGGGCGGACGCCCCCTACCCAGAGAGGTGGCCAGGTGGCAGGGCGACGCCCGCCGAGCTGCCATGGCCAGATGGAGGGCACGGTTGGAGGTGCCCCGGGCCGGTCTTTGGACTGTAGGGGCGCTCCAGCCAGTGCTGGAGGAGTGGGCGGGGCGACGGCATGGAGTCCTTACCTTCCGACTCGTGCAGATGCTGTCGGGGCATGGTTGCTTCGGCAGATATCTGCACATAGTCGCAAGGAGGGAAGCGACTCCGGGCTGTCACCACTGCGGCTGTGACGAGGACACGGCGCGGCACACGCTCGAGTCGTGCCCGGCTTGGGCCGAGTAGCGCCGTGAACTCGTCGCGGAAATAGGGGGGGACCTCTCGCTGCCGAGCGTCGTCAGAGCGATGCTTGGCAGTGACAGGAATTGGGCCGCGGTCGCTGCCTTCTGCGAGGAGGTTATCTCGCGGAAGGAAGCGGCGGAGAGGGCTAGGGAGGAGGATTCTTCCGCTGTCCCAAACCGCCGCCAGCGACTGGGGCGGCGCAGGCGCAGATACTTGCGCCTCATGCCGCCCTAGCTGAGGCTGCGGGTGGATGGACCGGGGAACGTCCGCCACCCGCAAGGCCTCCCGCGAAGGTGCGACGCTCCATGTGCGGATGCGTCGCTCAGTAGAGGGTACCCGAAAGGGTAAGCCGCCGGCGGACCACCGAAGGAATGTAACATAGTTCCAGTGGCCCGCCAACAAAGGCGGAGAGACGGCACACGGCGGGTTTCTTTAGTGGGTGAAGGCCCCACACTACCCTGTTCGTTGCCCCGAACGACGGGGTGTGCGGTTAGGAACATTTTTTCCCGCCTTAACAAAAAAAAAAAAAGCGTTTGCAGGTCAATCGCTAATTGCGCTATTAGGACCGCATCATCTGCATATAGCAGAGAGTTAATCAGTAAGTCGCCTATCTGTACTCCCACATGTATTTAATGCAACCTTTGGAACCATTTAACATAGCATCACGGCTGTATTCCCCGAAGGGGTAGGCAGAGGTGTATTATCCATATATATATATTTATGATAAACAGTCTAGCTGATAGAACGCAGGCTTGTTTTACGCCAATATTTATATTAAACCACACATTCCGTGATCCAGCCGCACACAAGCTCTGCAGCCAATTGGACTGCACCGCTTGCAGCAGTCCACCGTTAATACCATACTCTGGCTAAATGTCCCAAAGTCCTTTCAAACAAACGTGTTAAATGCAAGCATAGACCAAGGTCTAAATCCACAAAACTGCAGAAAATCCTCTAGTCTAGAGCCAGATGCTTCTCCGCAATGTAGCGCAGAGAAAACACTTGATCCATTCCACACCTAAAACCTCCTTGTGCCTCATACAGAAATTCATCAGATACCATCCTCATTCCTCTTTCAATAATTTTACCATACACTTTGGCTGCCAAATTAGTAAAATTATGGTTATATAGTTTGCTCAGTCATAATGTGAACCCTTGTTTTTAAACATGGGCGCGATGACTGCGCTGCTCCAGTCCTTGGGAACAATTCCTGAACTCCAACATAAATTGAAAAGCATCATGAAAGATGGCCAGACACATGAGCCCCCAAGCTTGATTATCTCAGCAGACATCCATCATCCATCCATCAGCCTTTCAACGTCCACTGCTGGGCATAGACCTCCCCAAGAGAACGCCACAACGAGCGGTCCCGTCATGGGGGATAATGCCGTAATCGCCACGCTTGGCAGGCGGGTTCGCGATCGCAGTGGATGTTTTTAATACTTGAGGGAGTGCTGCTGCCCACTCCCCGGTATTCCCTCAGTCGGCTCTTACAACTCCCGTGGGTAGAGAGGGGTGGGACAATTCTAAAGCCGGACCCACACAGCAGACACCACATCAAAACCCGCTGCCTTACCATTTTCAAACTTTTAATCGCCCATCCAACTTCATCTATACTTGCCAACAGAGGAACAATAAATACAAAAAATAATTAATACTCGTGAAAGTAAATACTTACTCGTGGATCAGCTGTAACCGAACAGATTGGAGGCCGACATTAAATGAGTTATTAGGATATTCATGGTATAAAAACATGAACCACTGAGCTTGGATGATGGGTATCACCACGATATTTCTAAACTACCATGAAGCCGGTATATTTATAAAATATTTCAGTGGATATTTTGATATTTTTATATATATTTTTAGCATTTGACATGCTTAGCACTATACATTAAACACAAAGTGAAAAATGTGAAATCGAAAATAACACTCCTGTTCGTGACTGTTATTTTCGATTTCACATTTTTCACTTTGTGTTTAATATATTTCAGTGAATTTTGGAACGAATACAAATAGAATTTTACAGGAATCGGACCATTCGTATAAATTAATTTCGTTTTGACCTGTGTATTAATATTCAAAGCACCACCGAAGTTCGCCTCGATGTGAGCAGAATTAGTAGTGCAATTAATTTTATTGATGTTTATTTTTATAAGATTTCAACTATTTACAAATATGTAAATGATCTGCGTGATTTTTTATTTTATAAATCACAAACAACGAAGCACTAAATCAAGATTTTAGTACTAAATAGCCTTTGCCCGCGGCTCCGCCGCAGCCAGAAGCTAGTTTTTAGATTATATCTCAGGTTCCCATTCTAGTAGCGGGATAAAATGTTAACCAGTTTTTAAGTCTAATCTACCAAATAAAAAAAGTTTCATCAAAACTCGTTCAGTAGTTTTTGCGTGATGTGCAAATAAACAGAAAATCTAAAAAAATCGTTTTGTGTTTAGACACGCCTATATAGCTTAATAAAGTCATTTTTTCTCAAATATATAAATGTACAGACACAGCTCTGTTACAGCTTTATATACACAACGCAGAATCTATATTTGTGATAAAATATCATGATGATCAGGCATCTCAAAGTTTTTTAGACTAGTATTTCGTATTTTAGTCAACTACAAAACTAGTTTTATTACTTGTAAATACTTTTGAAGTTGTTTTTTTTTTTTCAGATGCAGCGTCACATATTAATTGATTGGCTGACTGGCATATTAAAACAAAAAATAAGAGAATCGTTTCTTTTTTCTTTTTAACATCACCCTACTAATATTAAAAGGGTATGAGTTTATAAGGATGTTATAATGTTTTTGTGTTTGTCCCTCATTACGCCTTAACCCTAGAAGATGGCACACGGTGGGATCATTTAGTGTTAGTTTAGTCCCACACTACCCTTTTCGTTGCCCCAAAGACAGCTATGTACATTTTTGCAATAGAATATCTGCTGCCTGAGAGATATCTCCGACAGAATGAAATGTCTGCTAATGAGCATTGCGATAGATGAGACAATCACAGGTTTAAGGCCTGAATCCTGATTTTATTCTAAGAGGACACTCAGATTCAACAATGAGATAGTTGGGCTTTAAAAAATAAGGAACTTTCTTTTTGACTCACGGTGAGGCAAAAGACCACAAGCGATGTATTTGGATTATACCACTACAGTTAAATGGAAGGTCTGAATCACATCGTACTTTTAGAAGGTCGCAGTCATCACCATTTTAACCAATCATGAAGTATTTTAGTATGCTTCGGTCTGTAGGGCAAAATTACTGATCATTCTCATGCGTCAGTAATTAATAATAACTTAATTTATATTAATTAAGTATGAATACCGTTACAATACTGACGGCTTACGTACCAATAAGTGCCGAAATAATTAGGTACTGTAGTACAATAAATATTAAAGTTACTTGCAAAATTAGGCGAGACCATAACCAATATGTCAGTATCCTTATCGAGTTTCCTTATTAAAGTTTGTTATCTATTACTTCAAAACTTCGACTCTTGCGGTTAATATAAACTAACTTATCATCACGCCATTTCCCTTGCGGGGTAGGCAGAGAGTACAGAGTGCCAAGAGGCTCTATTATTGCATACATCTCTCGCTTCCTCAACTCTCTTCATACACGCTCGCCGGTTTCGGAGACTCCTGACTCCACCTCCCTTCAATACATGACCGATTTGGTCTAGGTAGGTGAGTCTCAGTCTCCCCCTGTGCCTACATCCTTCCACTTTCGCATTGTATATCTAACCACAAATATATAATCATTTAATGCACCATTTAGTATCAAAGTGTAATTGTATATAACTTATAATTTAAATATAGATTTACAATGCTATCCAATACAAACCACTCCCAGATAGAACAATCGTCTGCAAATCACAAAAGACTCGTGGGAATTGACCCTACATCACTCGCGTGGACAAGGCCATCATTTACCACTCGAAAGTGTTTGCAGTCGATATATTTTCGATTCTCATATTCCTTATCATATAGAATAAAAGGCTGTACACGTCAAAGACATGGTTCACTAATTATACCATTAAGCTTGCGGCAGCCGTCAAGCCGAACCGTCAATCTATGATGAAGGTATAATAATATATTAGCGCATCTTCATAGTTGTTGATATTAAAGGGTATCATATCATCATAGGATATTAATATATAAATATTTCTATATAATATATTTATTTTATATTAGATTAATTCTAGAACTCATGTTTAGTATGTATTATAGCCGTGTGGGGCCGGCTTTAGAATTGTCCCACCCTTCTCCACGCATGGGAGTCGTAAGAGCCGACTGAGGGAATATCGAGGGAGCGGGCAGCAGCACTCCTTCGAGTATTAACAACATTCACTGCGATCGCCAACCCGCCTGCCAAGTGTGGCGATTACGGCGCTATCCCCCATTCTTGGGGAGGCCTATGTCCAGCAGTGGACTTAAAAAGGCTGATGGATGGATGGATGTATTATAGTTTTCACAACATCTTTAACAACCACTAATCAAAATACAGAAGAGCGTAAAATAACCGTAGTTCTCTTACTCACGTCAGCTATTACTATTATCATAAGTAAACTAAAGAAGTTATTCCTAAAAAGTTTTCAAAAAGAGATGTGCTCAAGGAATACAACTAATCTACCACAGTGCCATTCAATGTTCTAATTGTTTGTCTTTGATATTCCTAAAATCAATGAGACTACACGTCCTAATTACCATCAGGTGGCGCGTTAGCTCACACTCATGAATATTAAATAATATATGGTTTAATTTACCGTTTCGCTAGAAAGGTATACTTTTAGAATATATTACCAAACACTAGCCATTAAAACAACATTTAGGTATACACTAATTCTTATTAATTATCCTTGTTTAGATACGTCATTTTTCATCCAACCTAGCCTTTCCAGTTATGTAGTAACTAAGCGTCGCTCCATATGAATAATCCCCTCAGTCACTGTGAAATATTTATAAAGATTCAGTTGTACTTATATTCCATAAAAATACTGAAATAAAACGATGTAGTTTTATGGATTATATTCACATCCCAAACGAAGGACTCAAATTTAAATTCATAACAGTGTATATTATAATACAAAACTGATTGTGGAAAAAGGCATATTTTTGATTTAATACTTATCTAGTATTAATATGTAGTATATATGCAATCATAGAGGGTATACTCATATACAGGTGGTAGGGCTGGGTACCAATTGGGAGTACTTGTTATTGGCCCGAACGGGTTGGTACTATCGTCTCTCGTGTGAACGGCAATGTTGAACCTTGATGTGCTTTTGCGGTAAAGAAAAATTGTAAGGAGCGCCTTGACAGTATTCTTAGCTGAGTCCACAGGCGACAGTTATGGTGGAACTTCTAATTAACAGTGTAAGTTCTTAACCCCTAGAATCCCGGGAGTCTTGTACCTACAGATATATATATAAAAAAATTTGTTCAAGTCCTTTTTTTTTAAATCCAGGGGCCCGGAAAAGCGGGCCGGATTTTTTTTATTTCTAGGTAAACTGGTATAAAATAATAACTAGACCACTTATCTTAGTTCTGTATAAGGTATCGGCTTTATGAATTGTTCCTTTATGTATAGACGTAAAGTGTCTGCACTTTACGTCTATATAAAATAAACAATAAGAAGTACGTACGTACGACGTAAATACTCGTGCAATGACCTTGACCACAAGAATTGTCAAAGCAATATTCTATAAATGTTATATAGATATTATATCAAAAATTGGTTCATATGCATAAGCAGAGTCTAGTGGTGTCTAGTCTAGTTATATATTCTATGTATAAAAATATAGATAACTTCGCGAATAAAGCTTTGAATTTGAATTTTGAAAACCAAAAAAGTAAAAAATAAAACTGACTTATGACAAATTAAATCTCTTATAATTTGGAGTCAGTTGTAGTGATAGAGCCTTCATTCTGGCCCTTGAAGGGGATCGAATTGATCAAGAAAGTACCACCCTCTTAGTTAAGATCAATGGAAACAACGATACTCGTAGGTATTCCTAATACGGCGACACGCGATTGATACCTATAGTGTTGCTAGTTCTGTAAGGTCGCAGGTATCGATTCTGTCAATATACATTTTCCGAATCACATATTAATTTGCAATAAGCTAACTCTCAATTTTTAAATTAAAGATAATAATTAACTATGTTAAATTGTGCCAAGGGCTATTATTTTCCACATATTCATATTTTGTGAAGCACAACTAGCTTGTGGAGGATTGTTAACGACGAGTAAAACGTGCAACATAACCACGTTAATGGGAATATAATAGATGTTCGGAATAAACGGTGCGATCTGGCACACTGCTCATTTCGACCGCTTCTATTAGCACGCGTTTAGTTTAATGATAGATACACAATCAATGCTTGATTATATTCATGTAATTGTAAAGTGGCTTATTCTACTTTTTATTAATACTTCTATCCATCCATCCATCAGCCTTTCATCGTCCACTGCTGGACATAGGCCTCCCCAAGAGAACTCCACAGCGAACGGTCCTGTGCCGCCTGCATCCAACGACTGCCTGCGACTTTGACCAGGTCATCGGTACACCTGGTGGGAGGCCGTCCTACACTGCGCCGTCCATTACGCAGTCGCCACTCGAGAACCTTTCTTCCCCAACGGTTGTCGGTTCGTCGAACGAAGTGGCCTGCCCATTGCCACTTCAGCATGCTGACCCGGCGGGCTATGTCGGTCACTCCCGTTCTCCCACAGATTTCCGTATTACGGATCTTATTACGTAGAGAGATCCCAAGCATAGCCCGCTCCATAGCACGCTGAGCGACTTTAAGCCTTGATATAAGGCCAACATTCAGAGACCACGCCTCTGCGCCGTAAGTCATCACTGGTAACACACACTGGTCGTAGACCTTCGTCTTCAGACACTGTGGAATATTGGACAAGAAGATCTCCCTCAGCTTCCCGAACGCTGCCCAGCTGAGCTGGATTCGTCGATCGACCTATCATCTGCAAATCGAAGGTGAGTGATGTATTCGCCATTTATGTTGATGCCGAATCCCGTCTAGCCCAAGAGCTTAAAAACATCTTCCAATGCAGTGGTTAAGAGAAGAATGTGAGAATCCAACTGCAGAAAGGTGTTAGAAGTCCCTGTGTAACACTTTTCTGCAGTTGGATCGGTTTCGTGCTCTTGTCCTGAACTCGGACAGACATAGTGGCGTTTCTATACAAACACTTCTACACTTCGATGTATCGATAGTCAATTTGGCACCGCTAAAGGGACTGCAGCACCGCCCAAGTTTCGATCGAATCGAAGGCTTTCTCATACACAAACGCTAGACACAGAGGCCGATTATACTCCTCGGTCTTCTGTATAATCTGGCGCAGCGTATGTATGTGGTCTATGGTACTATAGCCTTTTCGGAAACCGGCTTGTTCAGGAGGCTGGAAGTCGTCGAGCCTCCGCGTGAGTAAATTTGTAATGACCCTCGAGAACAACTTATAGGCATGGCTCAAAAGCGAGATGGATCTGTAATTCTTCAAGAGGGTTCTGTCCCCTTTCTTGAAGAACAGCACCACCACGCTTCTGGTCCACGACTCTGGAACGTCTCCCCCGAGAACGACGGAATTGAAAAGCCTCTGGAGGGCTTTGAGGACCAGCTTTCCGCCTGCCCTCAGAAGCTCTATAGTAATTCCGTCGTCTCCCGGTGCTTTTCCGTCCTTTAGTTGTTTGAGAGCCATTCTGATCTTGTACAAGCTGACGTCCGGGATATATTCGGTATAGTGCCGAGTTACCTTGCATCTGGGCTCATGGACCAAGCTGACAACAGGGTTTTGGGATCTGTATAACTGTCCATAGAACTCGTGGACCTCTCTTAATATCTAATCTTTGGAAGAAACAACAGTGCCATCATTGGTCTTCAGCTTGGTCAGCTAGCTTTTCCCAAGAGACAGATCTCTTGCAAACACTTTGGAACCTTGGTTCCGCTCTATCGCCTCTTTAATACGCAAGGTATCAAATTGGCAAATGTCTCGTTACATAGACTTGGAGTCCTGCCTGTTTAGTCGCCTCTGATTGGACCAATCAGCCGGAGACTGTACCGTCATTTCTGTCCATCTCGCATGAGCTTAAGAGATTGTTCCGAAAGCTTTTGAGTCCTATTGACGCGACTGGTCTTAAAAAAGGTCGACCCGACCGCTTGGACAGTTTCCACGAACCTGTTGTTCATATCGTTCACTGAATCGCACTCGTCTAGGCGTTGAAAGCGATTTTGTAGTTCGAGCTGAAACTTTTCGGGGTATTGAGCAGATGTTGGTCGGAGCGTAGACTTCATCAAGCGTGACCTCTCGACTTTCATATTTAGATTCAATATGCCTCTAACTAAGCGGTGATCACTCCCAGCTTTAATCCTGCTGATCACTGAGACATCATTGAATATGTGTCGTTTGTCCATTAAGATGAAGTCGATCTCATTTTTCACTAAGCCATCAGGGCTAATCCAGGTCCATTTTCGGTGGGGCTGTTTCCTGAAGAAGGAATTCATTATAAAGAGGCCTTCCTTCTCCAGAAAATCTTTAGTTCCCCTGCCCAAATCCATATTGCCCCACCTTCAGCTCGTCGTCTCTCTTTATGCCTAGTTTTGCGTTGAAATCTCCCATAACCACCGTGAAGTGACTTTTAGACGCGTGAATGGCTTTCGAGATGTCCTCCTAAAGAGCCTCCACTTCGTCGTCGGAATGTGTCGAGGTCGGTGCGTAAACCTGTATGACCTTCAGCGAATACCTTTTGGTTATTCTGAGTATAAGGTTCGCTACCCTACTCGACACACTCTCAATCTTCTCCACGTTACCTATGAGAGACTTGCGAACGATAAACCCGACACCACCCTGGGACTGTTGGTCGCCCTCCCGGTGGAAGAGCAAGTTTCCAGACCGGAGGATTATCGTGCCCTCACCCTGTCTTCGCACTTCTGATAATCCCACAACGTCCCATCGGATCTTGCTCAGTTCCTCTTCCAGCGCGGTGATCATCTCGTCAGTCCTCAGTGTCCTGACGTTGTGTGTTACCAGGGCCAGAAGTCATTTCTGGTAGGTGGATCGCGACCGGAGATTCTTAGCCCCCCCCTGCTCCGCTGTTACCGGGCCCACTACCGTTAGGCCACAGAATAGCGGAGCTGCCGTGACTGGAGGCCGATGTGTGTGTGTATACACTCATATGGGGGGTGTTACCATAATCACCACGCTTGGCAGGCGGGTTGGCGATCGCAGTGAATGTTTTTAGTATACAGGGGAACGCTGCTGCCCGGTCCCTCGGTAATCCTTTAGTGGGCTTTTACGACTACCATAGGAAGAGATGGGGTGGAGCTATTCTTGGTGCCAGTCCCACAAGGCTATTAATACTTATTAGTGTACAATAATAATTATGAGTTATTACACTATTATGAAATAAAATAACTTTTATGGAATCAATCGCATTTTGGTCACAGGAACCAGGCCTAGCCAAGTTGCATTCTATGATCGCTAACACTATAGAAAACTAACACAAAGCATGAAAATGTACTACAATTCAGCCATCGTGACAATTGCTTGGAACTGCTGCGTCACCCAAGACGTTAAGAATGAATATGTTATCGAACCTGCATCCCTTTCAATCCGGAGAAGTGTTCTAACCGCTAAGCCATCGTACTGCCCAACGGTCATTCCCAATCTCCACATCACATTTGTCTTTATGACCCACGCCACCTATCGGATTGTAAATTAATCCAATATGATAAGTTTATTTTGAATACCAGGTCGTAAAATGTGCCACATTTACAATATAATTTCTTCTTCAAAAATAATTCCTTTGGAATCGTCAAGAAAACTTTACCGCCTAATATATATCGCTGTAAAGTTACTATGAATAAAACATCTCAATTAACAGAACACAATTAGGCGCATCTGGTGTAAGGTCTTAATTACCGTGTTAATTTACGCATAACAAGGCAGAAGGAGCAAAAGCCTTTTGCTCTTGGATACGTGAAGAATTTAAAATATGAAGTAACCGTGTTATCGATATTAAACTTTATAGCGAGTTTGTAAATATAGAATTCCGTTAAACAGAGATTGGCTCTATAGATAAATTAATTTGATCCTGACCCA
This sequence comes from Leucoma salicis, assembly GCA_948253155.1. NCBI lineage: Eukaryota > Metazoa > Arthropoda > Insecta > Lepidoptera > Erebidae > Leucoma > Leucoma salicis. The sequence continues at coordinate 11,423,091 of OX411812.1, read as the reverse complement.
TGTATTAATATTCAGAGCACTCTCGAAGTTCCCTTTGCCTGCGAATGGTAATACTCCAATTTATTAATTCTACTCAAATTCGTTCCCACAAGTGTTCAACAGGCTACTAACGCATCATTAGTTACGTTTACGTACTTTAGGATTTCCGTTTCGTTAGCATTTTTAATTTCGCATTTAATAATGTTTAAAATCATTCTTCTGAACTTAGATCAAAAGTAAAACCGGCCATAAAAATGTTTAATAGCGCTTATTCATTTTCTTACATATTTTTAGGGAATTGATTATAAGTTATAAGTAAATTATTAAATTAATACGTTCACAAAACGTACATAATATTATAAACTGTTTCAATTGCAGATGAATTTGCTACGAAACCAAAATTCACTTTACACAAAAATTTCTTATAACACTAAACATAAGTTGTATAAAAAAGTAATAGAACACTTTATAGTCATAAGGCCTTAGCCGATAAAGGATTGATGTACGACACATTACATAACAGAAAATATTGTCTTTGGTTGCTAATTTTGAGTTATTCGCCGTGTAACCTTACATGGCGAAGTCCATTTGGACTTAAATATCTTGTCTTAATCTGCCATTTTGACTAGTTTTATATAGCGTATTACTTACTCAATACAAAAATTAAAAGGTTAAACCCAACTACTATCTTACTTTTAATAAAGGTGTTAAAGTAAACGGCAAACGTACACCATATCAAATAAATTAATTCTGAAACAAAATTAACTGGTTAGGCATTGTTAACGAGCGCGTTAAGCGCGGACTATGGCCACATTAATGAGAACTTAATATGTGTTCCGTTCAATGATAATTCTGGCATAGTCTTCTCTTACCGACCTCTATTAACAAGCTTTTAATGTTAACAACAGCACATTTTTTATTTAACATAGTTGTTGCTAGAACCATTGATGGCGAACTGCATATGATAATGAACTGCATTGCAATTTATTATGGGTTGGAGCCCACATAATATATGTCTTCTGATAAGCAGAATCTTCTTCCACAAGGATTAAGAATACAAGTGTCACCACCTCATTCTTTCCCGCAGGTGCCATACGAGGTGATTAAAGGATGTAAGCAATTATTACCCATTGCATTACTGCTGGTAGGGCTGGGTACCAAGTGGGAGTACTCACTTGTTATCGAACCAAAGCGTGTTGGTGCCAAAAGTCCCCTATGTGACCGCCCATGAAACACATTGGTGTGTTTTGTCTGTAGCGGGAGAATGCCGTTCATTCTTTAATTTCATATCCACGAAACAAAACGTTGAGCAGCAGTTTGACTTACTTCAGTACTTACTCTGATTACGTTAATTTCTTAAATAGGCTCTAACGAATGGTAATATCCATCCATCCATCCAACAGCCTTTCAACATCAACTGCTGAACATAGGCCTCCCCAAGAGAACGCCACAACGAGCGGTCCCGTCATGGGGGATAATGCCATAATCGCCACGCTTGGCAGGCGGGTTGGCGATCGCAGTGTATGTTGTTAATACTCGAGGGAGTGCTGCTGCCCACTCCCGCGGTATACCCTCAGTCGGCTCTTACGACTCCCGCGGATAGAGAGGGGTGGGACAATTCTAAAGCCGGCCCGGTAATGGTAATAGCACTATAATAATTACTTACAGAGGAGTAAGCTCTAGTGTACTCATTGTAGGGTAGTGCCTATGCTACCAATGAAGTAATGTAACATAGGTCCAGTGATCCGCCAATAAGGTTGAAGAGACGGCACGTAGCGGGTTTATTTAATAGGTGAGGGCCCCACACTACCCTGTTCATTGCCCCGAACGACGGGGTGTGCGGTTAGGTACATTTTCTTCCGCCTTACCAAAAAAAATTGAAAGTGTCTATGCTGATTTCTAATCAAAACCTATTGTAATCGGTATTTTAAATGCATTGAAGTCATTCTTCAACGCATTTAAACATTAATATATCTGTCGTGAATATACTATTACCATTGTCCATTGCCAGGGTAAGGGAACGATTAAATAAAGCCTATTTGCTCTATGTAAATTGACCAGAGAATATATAAACGTTGAGATATTTTAAAATAAAACTACGTTTACGGAATCTATCGCGTTTACTTGATTTTTATACTGTCCCGACGTTTCGAATACTTTACAGCATTCATGATCACGGGTCGACTAAACGTAGTTTTATTTCAAAATGTGTAATTCGCGTAGACGTTGAGATATTGATTAATCCCTAGCTTAAGATTCTCAAAATTGTTCTTGACAACATTAAAATCACCAATTAACCTTTCGACACGCCTCAGACAGGTAACATTGGCAATCAAAAATTATGCCTTTAAATATGAAATGGAGCTTAACACTCTACTTCAAATTCGTTCTGGGTTAAAGTAGGCGTGAGTTATTTACGTAACAAACGTCTCGATATTTCTATTGATTATATGGAAAAGAAAAGTTTATGTAGATTCTGTCCGCGAATCTGTCCGCATGGAGTTCATAATATTGCACATAAAAACAGCTATCTCACGGTAATCATGAACTTTTCCGAGCTAAAAAAGTAGCCTATGTCCTTTTTGAGCTCCAGACTATATGCAAAATTTCATGATGATCGGTTTAGTAGTTACAGCGTGAAAGCCAGCAGACAAAGGCAATTTTTTAGGTTATATCTCAGGTTCTGATATAGTAGCGGGTAAAATGTATACATACCAGTTTTTAAATCTAATCAAGACTTATTAAAAAAAGTTTCATCAAAATTCGTTCAGTATATAGTTTTTGCGTGATGCCCGAACAAACAGACAAAATTCTTAAAAATATTGTTGGTGAACCTACAAAATTGTTCTAAAGAACTTTTAAGAACCATACCGTATGTAAACCACGGCAGCAAAGAGTCACTTTTTCCTCATTCACAAATAATTTGTGCTTTAAAGTAGCTGAGCATGTCAAGTGCTAAAAATAAAGATCAAATCGCAAATCATCGCAATCATAAAGAATCGCGCCATCAAATAGTATGAATTTTATTTGCAAAATTAAACTTACTATATTGGACTAATGCATGTAAATGCATCCGATAGGTGGCGTAGGTCGTAAAGACAAATGTGATGTGGAGATTGGGTATGGCCGAAGGTCAGTGCGATAGCTCAGCGGATGAGAACACTTCCCCGGATTGGAAGGGACGCAGATTCGATTCCCGCTCGCACTAAAGTTCTCTTTTTCCTCATTCACAAATAATTTGTACCACCATTTTAGCCGGAGAAACCAACAATATGGCTTCCACAAACCGAAGGTCAGTTCAGCATGGTGCGAATTACTGATGATCAAAACTAAATTTTATTATGTCCTGTCTCACCAGCGGGCTTAGCGGGTTTTAATAGTTTTCTATAGCGTTAGCGATCATAGAATGCAACTTGGTTAGGCCCACTCGACCGGCAGCACTCAGTGGAGGTAAAGGACATTATTATTGCTCCCCCATCTACCGGCACGAAAAGCTCAAAACAGAGCTCATCAAGCGCTCTCCGTATCTAAAGAGAAAAAGGTGAAGCAGCTTCTACAGTCGGAGGAGCTTGGGATTTCAAGCATTCTCAGCTTCTAAGGCACCTGCAGCACCTGGCTGGCCACTAACTTGGAGGATTTCCTGAGTCAATATGGACGAGCCGCCTCCCAAGCAACCTTCACACGGTTATTGCATTTCAGCTGAGCTTAGCCAATACTGGTCGCCTCGACCACAGATCGGCAGTTCAATTCCTGGTGGATTCTGGAAGTGACTTATGCGTCGTCCCCTGATCTACGTTTCGACAAGCTTAATCTTAACTTAGAGTTACGTAGGGATTTTTATGTAGGCACTAACTTAAATCTGCAGACATGCTTTGTTAGAACTTTATAATAGTATAGATACACTTAAAAAACAGCAAGAATAAATTAATGGATTAGCATGCGGTTTCATTTAGTGTAATAACCATTACTTACAATAATATGTAGTAATAGTTTCTTATAATTCCTACATTATAAGTAAAACACTTATAAATAACCCTTAATCCTGAACAACAAATTTATCTACCGAACTTCCAAATCCGTACAGTCATTAAGGCGTGATTGAGTATCTGACATTCATCCTTCTAAATTAGCACTTTCAAAGTAGATAAATTCTTTTAATTCCATTATTGTCTATCGCTATTTTATTCTGTCTATAGTTTGTCTACGCGTAGATAAATAAAGTTAATTTATTATTTCATATAAACAACTAAAAGTTTATCAGAAATATGCGATAAGTCTCAGATGTCTTCGAAGATCACGAAGTCACGCAGACATCTCAAATTCAAGCATAAGTAAAGTAAAGTTTTATCACGTAGGAGCACCGCAGTCGCCTTCAAGATTAATGTTAGTTTAATGAATGATCTTACAAATTTTTGGCACGAGACAGTTTTATAGGCATACCATGGTTACAAAAATTTTAGATTGAGATATGGCTTAATTTTATTTACCTCAACGAATGCACAGATGGTGGAGTGGTTTAGATATCGGCCACCCGCCCGAGTGTTGTGGATTCGATTTCCGAACAGGACAACTCTTTGTGTGATCTACAAATGGTTGTTCTGAGTCTGGGTGTACTTTGTGTCTGTGAAATTGTATGTTTGTAAAGTCCTCCCCGATACAAGGAGTATTCCTTAGTATACATACACAGTATTCGTTTTATTTGAGTTACAAATAAATAAATATAAAACAATACCTAACATACACGCAAAATAAGTTTTATTTCACCCTGAATATCATCTAAGAAAGGAAAAAAATTCGAGACAAATCAAACGAGCATCAAGTCTAAGGGTTGTGACGACAAAGTTTATTTACGGAGTTCCTATGGCTTCCTTCCAGCTCCATCATCAGATTCTGGTTATCATCTAAAACAAGTCAAAAAAAATCGTCAAGTCAAATCAAACTAGCCTCAACTCTAAGGGTTGCTACACTTACCTAATCACAAAGTTCCCATGGTCAACTACCAGCTCCATCATTAGAGTCTGGCTATCATCAGAACTTGTCAAAAACAACGAAGTGAACTTGCACCGTTTAATTCCAAAGTTCGATCAATAATCAGAACCTAGATATAATTTAAGGCCAGCGTTCTTTTAAAGATTTCTTTACAAACAGACAGGCACCAGAACCTGTGAAACTAAATAAAACCTTTTAAATAATATATCTCGAAACAATACCGTACTAATGGTAAATTTTAGATTTATTTCCTGTCCTGAATGTAGGGCGTACTTTATTTTAAGCAGCCCTGGAATATCTGTAGCAGCGTAGAATAGGCTCGGATTAGATGTACCGAATATCAGGTCAAAGTCGCAGATAGTTGTCGTATGTAGGCGACATAAGACCGCTCATTATGGCACTCTCTTGGGGAAAGCTATGACCAGCGGTGAACGAAAAAAGATTGATAGATAGCTGTTGGATAACGGATTAAGCATCTCTTTATGTTTCAATTACAGGAAAAGACAGCTGATTATGTATTTCGTTGACGTAATGAAGGGACTTTAGTAATAGTTACCACATTCTATTGAGATGGCTGTAGCTTGTTTGTCACTCTTATAAAGGAATAATAAATAAAAAAGAAGTTATTTATTTAATAAAAAATTAAAAAATATCAATTACCTAATAATAAATAGACAATGAGGACTCGTAGCACGTGTCTCATAACAACAAAAAGGAGAAACCGACTTCAAACACATCAGTAGGTGACTAGCACGGAGTCCGGTCGATGGCGCTGTACGGCGCTCCTGTGTGGGAGTCCCTGAACGTGCCGAACAGGGCTCTTCAGTGGAGACCAAGCGGTGTCGACCGAGGCGGCTTGCACGTTGACCGTAAACGCCTCATGCCGCCCTAGCTGAGGCTGCGGGTGGATCGACCGGGGAACGTCCGCCACACGCAAGGCCGCCCACGAAGGTGCGACGCTCCGTGTGTGGATGCGTCGCTCAGTAGAGGGTACCCGAAAGGGTAAACCACTGAAGTAATCCAATACTATACCAGTGGTCTGTCAACACAGGCGAAAAAATGGCACACGGCGGGTTTCTTTAGTGGGTGAAGACCCACACTGCCCTGTTCGTTGCCCCGAACGACGGGGTGTGTGTTTAGGAACATTTTTTCTCTCCTAAACAAAAAACGTTACTAGCACGGAAATCGTATGCAAATACCAGTGTTTATTGCTTTTTTAATGTCACGGTTATTTATGTTATAAAATGCACACATCTTTCTTGCATATATAGTTATTCATTCATTTCGTAACCATGTAATAAAAAATGTCATAAACAAATAAATGCGGTAAACAAATTGTTCTTCTGGATATGGCTCATCATTTATCATGTGACCCAACCGTATATGTAGTTCTACAATAAATTACTAAGCTATCGAAAATCTTACAGGATATAAAGATAACAATGAAAAATGAAAATTATTTAGGTATTTGTTTGGCCTAAGTATGTAGTTTATCAAATTATTTTCGTAGTTAACTATTTCTTTCCCGTAGTTTCACTCCCGTTGAATTTGGAATAACATCTATTAGTAAATATAACGGGCCTCGACCGCAGTCTGAGATTATCTCCTATTTTCCCCCTCCAAGGGACAAATTTGGAACAACTTTGAATGAGTTATAGCTCAGCTTATACTCCTGTAGGGATAGAATTTTAATAAATCCCTTCTTAGTGGATATATATTAGGTACCTATAAAGAATCTATTTGCCAAATTGCAGGTAGTAGGAGTTTAAACTTTCTGAGATATCATTACAAATAGTGAGTCGGTATTTTATTTATATATATAGATTGAGTCAATATCACACGATGGCACATGACGGAACAACATTATTTGTAATTTTCTGATTTCCCTGGAAACCCGCGTTGAATACGCGGAGCTCTAGGAATCGGTATTGCTGTGGGTGATTTAAATTTCACCTACGCACTACGTATTCTGCATGGGTACCGATTACAATTTTTTTTTGATCTATCCATCATACAATTTTGAAAATTTTGATCTGTATTTTTTACCACTTGATATGATCAGCTACTTTAAAGTAAGAAAATTTTGCAGTTTAAAGAATCAAAACACAATTTGATTTTTAATATTCATATTTCATTTAAATAGTCACAAAGTAGGTATAACATTGGTATTTGAGCACATCGTCGAAATTTGTATAATGATTTACACTTAGCCGTGCAGTGTTAATTTATGAGAGTACAAAAAGCAAGCAAAGTTTAAAATACTAGTGTGCTACGAGTATATAGAGTCAGCTAAACATGCGCAACGTCTAGTTGCATGTGGATCATAGCACAGTTCACGAAATTAATTTGAGATGAACTGCCAGGATAACAGTATCACAAAATTAATTAAACTGTTTCAAAGAAACATTTGTATAGAATCCTAAAATTAGGTAGGTTATGTAAAATACGTTTTTGCATATGTAACCCATAATTACAAGTAAATAAGATGAGTGTCTTTTACACGGACTTGCCGCTGCCAAAACCTTCATTCATTCTACTCGTCATTTATTCGCGCACTGTCAAACGAACTACATTTATTTTGTTTAATGTGTGCTTAAAGGTCACCTTATATATGTTTGCACCTCTGTCAGGGGACGTACTACTTATTGCACGCCTCATAAGCGAAGCGTTGAGGTGGGTATTACTCTCGTTTCACACAGAACAACTGATTTTTCAAACTTAAAATGTCTATTTATTATATATTGCGCTTGCACACACAAAACAACTGATTTTTCCAACTTAAAATGTCTATTTATTATATATTGCACTTGCACACAACACTATTTTTAACACTCATGATATTTTTGATGCCATTTTTGTTATTTAAAATACTTAAAAACTGTTTAAAAAAGTTCTGTCTTGGCCGTCCGTGTGTTGTTGGTATTTTCGGATAATGTATGTTAACACAATAACGACCGAAATACTTTACTAATCGAGTATATATTTTTTTCTTTTATGATTCTGTATAACTACGAATAGAGCCCTATCACTTTTCACGGTCTGATTCGATGTGGTTTAATTGTTATTATATAAACAAAAAAATAGTGAATATTTACGCTCGACTTGACACTAAAACTAGCGCTATCCTTATTATCCTTATTTCGTGAGAACTATTTCTATAGACCAATATAGAAGTACTTCTTAAAATTAGCGCTAGATGGCGTATAAGACATGAAAACCACAGTACTTTTTGGAATTAGCGCTATCTCAGTATGTGATTTATTGAAAACTACTTATTAAGACCAATACATTATTAGTTACTTATCAAATAAACAACTTTATTGTGAAAAATTAAGATTATGAGGCGTGCACTTTTGGATTTTCCAAAGTATTTTTTTATTTTAAACAACAAATAGGTAAATATAAGTAAGATTACTTCACGCCCAACAAGTAATTAACGAAGATAAAGGCCACTGAATAATATTAATAATTAAACAGCCAGATTGAAAGCAACTAAATTTGCATTCCTGAATCATAATATATATTGTTATAATTTAGGCTCGGATAATATTGTTCTATTTGAATGGCTTCGTGATAAATGACTATTGTCAATCGATTCATTCATGCTGTTGAGCATTATTTCCTACTTTGGGATGATGTATATTTATTTACTTTTCTTATTTCAAATATAAATATGTCTATACTATAAGGATACTACTGCTGCACATACACATATAATATCAGCAGTCAGCAAATTTGTGATTATCCTTTAGCTTTATATGCAATATTCTGCATTCAATTACTGCAAATAATTCCGATTTAATGACAGATAGAACATCGTGTTTGGCGACTGTCTGCGTTCCCTTGTCTATACTATATTTATCATCACGCCATCTCCCTTGCGAGATAGGCAGAGAGAACATTTATCTTGTCATATGATTAGGACGGGCCTCGTAGCGTAGTCGGTAGTGTAACCGACTTCCGTGCACGAGGTCGTGGGTTCGATTCCCACTCAGGACAATTATTTGTGTAATGAACACAGATATTTGTGCTGCGTCTGGGTGTTTTCTATCTATTATATGTATGTATTTACAAAAAAAAAAGTAATATATGTATTATAGTCTGGTTCTCATAGCACAAGCGTTAAACTTAACTTTTGGGACCAGAGGACGTTGGGTGAAAAATGACCGTGAATATTTATTTATTATACTACCTACTATTAATGTATTGGATATTTTGGGCCAAAATTACGGACATGCTTCCTAATTGATATATTTTAGCTTTCCTGGTCAAATTACCACCACTACAGGGTGTCACCTACTAGACGCTAAAAAAGAAAACTGTAGATTTTGTGCGGTTTTCTAGAAACTCTTGGTCCTACCCGTATTTATACTTTACTATTTTTTTCATAATTTATTGCAAAAAATGTCTTGTTGAACGTATCATACTTATAATAATAAATAAGTACTTCAATGTCAAATAGATGCTGCAAATATTGACGTATGCGCTTATAGAGATAGAGTGAAGAACGAAGAAGTTAATACAAAACCTCATTGAACAAAAATTATTACCAAACCGTTGTTTCATAAGAATGATTTTTATATATAACTTCAAAATAACTTCAGAGACAATCCGAAGATTATTTCGGAAACAACAAAAGAAGTATTAAAATTACAATTACATTTTTAAATTTGAAGCTTTATATGATATTTCCTTTTTCTAAGTTTGACGCTTCGGCAAAAGCCCACTGAATAAAATTAATAATGGAACATCCACCTCCTGGGTTTGTGAAACTTAATTTACATTCCTGAATAGAAATGTTATTGTAATCTTGCAAAATGAAATAATATCGATATTTGAATGACTTGGAGATAAATCTCTGTGTGCTCTATCGACTCTTCAACGGGGAGTGCTCTGAGGAACTGTTTGAGGTGGTACCAACATCGCCGTTTTACCACCGGACCACGAGACGCCGTACTAGGGTTCATCCATACCACCTGGAAACGATCTCGTCCAAGACGGTTCGTTTTCAGCGTTCTTTTCTACCACGTACGTGTAAGATCTGGAATGAACTTCCTGCTGCGGTGTTTCCCCAGCGTTACGACTTGTCCCTCTTTAAACGAAGTTTGAGAAAAGTACTTTACTCACGGTAGGCGGCGACTTGGCTGTGCCCCTGGTGTTGCCATAGTCCATGGGCGGCGGTTACTACTTACCATCAGTAAGGCCGTTTGCTCATCTGCCACCGTTGGCAATAAAAAAAAATGTTATGAATCGGAAACATTGATCAATGTCACAGTTTACGCATACGCTTCATAGATGTTGTGAAAATAACTTATACTAAATATTAAACACAAAGTGAAAAATTTGTGTTTAATGTATAGTGCTAAGCATGTCAAATGCAAAAATATACATAAAAATATCTAAATATTATACTAAATACCTTGAATGAAAATTTAGACGCTTTTTGGAATTAATAAAACTTTTCTGGTCATAGATACTGTAAATAAAGATATTTTAATGATACACAACACTCACAAAAAATAATAACTCACAAATGAGCCGATTAGCAAAATTATACTTAATTTTTTTATATGGTACGACAAATAATCATGAGTCGGTAGTTTAAGCTGAAAACTATTAAACTCCTTTAATGTATTTCTCAATCAATCAATCAATCAGCCTATTGCAGTTCACTGCTGGATACCTATATCGCCTACCTCTCCTAACACGCGCCATTACACACGGTCCTCCGCCTTCCACATCCAGTCTGTCCCAGCGACCTTTTTGAGGTCGTCGGTCCACCTAGCTGGAGGCCGTCCTACCTTAAGCTTACCAAGTCGCGGTCTCCACTCTAGGACGCGCTTGCTCCATCGGCCGTTGGTCCTTCTGCAGATGTGACCAGCCCATTGCCACTTCAGCTTACTGAGCCTGCGAGCTATGTCGTTCTTTGTCGGATTAACTCATTACGAATTTTATCTTTCAAAGAGACGCCGAGCATAGCCCGCTCCATAGCCCACTGCGCGACTTTCAATTTGTGGACTAGTCCCACTGTGAGTGTCCACGACTCGGCCCCGTAAGTCACGACAGGTAGGACGCATTGGTTGTAGACTTTAGTCTTCAGGCATTGCGGTAAAGGCGAAGAGAAGACGTGGCGTTTTTTGCCAAATGCTGCCCAACCCAATTGGATCCTGCAGTTAATTTCTTTCTCGAAGTTGTTTCTACCAAATTGGACAACTTGTCCAAGGTAGACATACTGCTGAACAACTTCGAGCATCGAACCATCGACGTAGATCGGTCCCGGCGCGACATGTTCATTAAACATGATCTTGGTTTTATCCAAGTTCATGCCGAAGCCGACGTCTTTAGAGGCTCCATTTAGGCTGCAGCATTCCGCTTAACTGTTCCAGTGACTCTGCAACGATGACGATATCATCGGCAAATCGAAGGTGTGATATGTATTCGCCGTTGATGTTAATGCCCCGCCCAGTCCAGTCCAGTGTCTTGAAGACGTCTTCGATTGCATTGGTGAAGAGCTTGGGGGATATTACATCCCCCTGTCTCATCCAGCTCGGACTCGGCGCAGCTCAATCGGGTTGGTCTTTTGGTCTTGGAGCTGAACGGTAAATGTATTTCTATTAGAAAAAAATATTGATACTTATTTAAGTTAAGTTTTTTAATTTTAAATTGTTTGGCCGTGTGGGGCCGGCTTTAGAAATGTCCTACCCCTCTCTACCCACGGGAGTCGTAAGAGCCGACTGAGGGAATACCGGTGGAGTGGGCAGCAGCACTCCCTCGAGTATTAACAACATCCACTGCGATCGCCAACCCGCCTGCCAAGCGTGGCGATTACAGCATTATCCCCCATGACGGGACCGCTCGTTGTGGCGTTCTCTTGGGGAGGCCTATGTTCAGCAGTGGACGTTAAAAGGCTGATGGATAGATGGAAGGATGTTCATTTAATTAGTTAAGGTTTTATTTCAGTGCACTATCTCGTCACGGCAATACGGGTCGCTGCTAAACGGTCAGCTGCCAGCTTCCTGTTGTCTTATAACTTGTAAAATTAGCTAACCAAATGAAAATGTTTGACTTTGAACTTTTTGTGATATATCTTTTTCTTTCTTCTTCTCTTGAATCTTTAAAAAAAACAAAATTAAATTTATTTATTTAGGAACAACCATCTAAACTAAATTGAAAAAAAAACATAATTGGGAAAATAAGACTAGATCCACAATTTTTAAGGTGCCATAATATATGCCCAAGTATGGTTATTTATCTACGATATATGCGTAATAAAAATTGGAGTGACATAAAATGACTGATGAAAGAACATGAATAAAAGAAAAAACAAAATTATATCAGTGAAGAAAAAGAGAATCTAAGACAAAACATGATGCGGCGTGATCTATCTAAAAAAATAACATAAATAAATTAAATTAAAAGGTGAATTATATAAACTATTAATCCTAATATTAGAATTTGAGGAGCTAGTATATTATATTATAAATATCCCTTAACAATCTCAATATATTAGATTTAAACTTGAACAATGTATCATTGAAAATATCAACCTTTTTGATTGTGGAATTATAGTGTTTGGTCAATCTAGAAATGCCAGAGAATTGTTTTAAATTAGTTCTAGCGAAGGGTTGTTGTAATAATGTACGTGTGACTACACGCCGGGGTGTACGTTGAGGAACACATAGATTAAAAGATTTATTTGTTTATTATCCAAACTTACAGCTACTTTTACAGGATCACATCCCAATGCAAAAGTGTAAAAGAAAAAAAAATCTAGCAAGATAAAGATAGTGCCATTCACGAAGACGCGCCTCACTCTTGTTTCTAATTACTTACAATGCAAGTGTTTATCGTTTCACCGAATTGCATATTACGCACGCACACATCGATGAATAAACAAAGTCACGACAGAGCGATACGGTCACGGAGTACAGAAAAAGAGCGGAGGTGTTTCAAGGCAAAATCTCTTTAGATCGAAGCGTCGCTAAATGCGGGTGTTCGGGGGACGAGGTACAATAATAGCCCTAGATCAAAATCCATCTAGCGGTGAAATGTATTTTACAGCGTAATAGAGAAAATTTTTCATTAATTTAGTTTGTCTATTCACCACTACGGCGTTACAAGCACAATAGTTTGTTCCAGAACATTCCATATGCGTTAGTATGGCTGGACCACATTGTTTATACTAAGTTACTCATCACCACGCCATCTTACTTGCGGAGTAGGCAGAGAGAATAGAGTGCCAAAAGGCTATATTCTTGTATCCATCTCTCGCTTCCTCAACATTCATAAGACTTCTGACTCAATCTTTTTTCAATAGATCACCGATTTGGTCTAGGTAGGTGAGTCTCAGTCTCCCCCTGTACCTAAATCCTTCCACTTTCGCATTGTATATCTTCTTAACAGTCACTCGTCCGGCATTCTTTCCACATGTCCGAACCGCCGGAGCATTCCCTTTCGCATCTTTACACTAATACTCTCTTTTATACCTACTCGCTTTCTTACATCGTCGTTACGAATGCGGTCAGTCAGCTTCACTCCACAGATTCTCCGCAGAGATCGCATTTCGACCGCATTGATTTTATTCTCATGCTCCTTTTTGCATACCCAACTCTCGCTTCCATACAATAACGTTGGGACAAGCACTGCGTTGTGTATTGCGACACGTGCCTCCTGGCTGAGGTGATGACTGCCGAGAAGTTGTGCCAATGCTCCATTCACTCTATTTTACTCTACTCTATCTCACATTGTTTATAATGTATATAGATACTCAGTATTGGGCATAGACGCAATGATACAATATTGTAGGATTTTTTTCGCTACGCTCAAAACACGAATGAAGCGTTGGGGTGAAAGATCTTAATCAAGTATAAACCGCTGCGAGAGTAACTGAGATTGCGAAACAAAATACCGTATGTCAATGTATATCAGGATCAGGTGGATTCGTATGCCCTTTAATATAGGCGATAACTTTTCTATTAGATCTATAAGCGGCGTTATACTTTCACTTATCTTCTTTTGCGTTCAGGTCCTGACACCTCCTGACCTTATTCCAGCCCAAATAGGCGAATTGCTTCTGACGTGCAGCCTCCCTGCAGGTACTGTTAAACCAGGGATGGGTACGACCGCTGACGGGTAACTTGGTGCTTGGGATAAATGAACCAACCCTATTAGCACAATTTCCGTCACGCAGTCCTAACGTATACATGCGGTTATAATTTCTGTATAAATAGGGAATTTAAAATAATAACAAGTAAATCAATAACACGATGAAAAAAAACAATTTAATAAATAACATGACGTTAATACTTATATTCGATAATGGGTTTGCTGGTATGACGCAAACTTTTTATTATCAATTATTTCCGAATACTCACCGACAGATGACATGTAATTCTTTAATATTTTTTCTCACATATCATGTAACTAAGTAATAAATCTTTTAAATAATTTATATTTTTATAAAGGATTTTCCTTTATAAAAGCTAAATTTACTCATTTGTGACGAAAATTCTTATAATTATGCTTTTATAATATTAGAGTGACGAGATTGTGGAGTTGTAGGTATAATGCACTTTTCGACGACAGATGTCTCTTTGTAATGAAACAAAGAAAATGTATTTTAAAATATAAATATATATAAATTTAAACAACTTACACATGAAATGATATGCCATCTTGTTTTAATTTTGCTCCTGAGCAATTTTTACACCCATCAACAACGCACTTCATTGTTAAAAGAATTTAATACCTACATAAACGTGAGAAAAGAGCGAACCGATCACAGCGACGGTTCATTTGATACTACGGTTTTAGGCCCCGCCCACTGTGACGTCGTTGACCTAGTTGAAGGCGACATGACCTAGTTGCCTTGCGGCATCTCCGCTATTTTTCTGTACTCCGTGGATACGGTCAACTAGGAAGATGCTCTACTTTATCGTCAGCACGCGGCAAATCCATCAGTTGTGGTCGGCGGTGTCTCTAAACATACCTGTCCGGGACAGACAACCTCATTTGCTCTAATAGATCTCCGTTCTCTAATATGCCTCCCAAAATCTTACAGAAATAAGAGACTATAGCGAGCTATTCCCTCCTCACCCTTAACTCATTGTACCCGATCATACCCAAAACGAATAAAGTGAGATACCTCAGTGGATAAAATGGGTATACCCCGTACTGCCTCTGGTACAAAAACCTTTTAAATTTATTTTGTACTTTCTACAACATATTTAGTTTCATGTGGAGACCATATGACTGCGTTATACTCGAGTACACTTCGTACAAGCGCGTTGTATAAGGCCACGATGGCTTTAATATTTGTAAAAGCGCGAACTGTGCGAATTACAAATCCTAATTGTCTAAAATCTTTTATAAATATTTTAACGATATGATCCCTAAATGTTAGCTCAGCGTTAAGAGACACCTAAATCTCTAACCTCAGTGACTCTCACCATCGGCGTCCCTTCAATTGTGTAATTCCACTGGAGTGGAGCTCTGAAACATGAGAAAGATATGGTAAAACACTTTGAGAGGTTGAACTCTAAGCGGTTGACCTTACACCATCTTGTCACTCTATCTTTATGCTGTTGCAACTTAATGCAATCTTACGCACTATTGATAGTTAGTGAGAGTTTCACGTCATCCACAAACAGTAAACATTTAGCGTTTTTCACGACTTTAGGCAGATCATTTACCATTATTATGAATTCCAAAGGCCCTGGATTGCTAGACGGAAGGCAAGACTCCAGATCGAGTGAAATAAGGCTCAGACAGGAGTTCTGAATATTTTACGTATTGTTGTCTATCTTTCATGTAAGATGAGAAGAAGTGCAGTAAGTGTGGAGTGAAACCGACTGCAGCTAACTTTGTAAGCAATATGTCATTATCAACTACGTCAAATGTTTTTTTGATATCAAAGTACACAGCATCGATTTGTCCCCCACTATCTACTGTTGGAACCAAATTCGTTATTAAACTTATCAGGTTACTTGTAGTACTCCTTCCTGGTCGGAACACATGCTGAGCGTCTGAGAGTTGTCCACTAATCTATGTGAATATGCTGTTATGATCTACTGCAGTACTTTCGCCGGAGTAGAAAGCACTGCTACTGGTCTGTACCCTCCTATTTTATCACCTGTACTTCCTTTCGGAACTGGAGCGACCCTAGTTAGTTTCCACCTCTCAGGGAAGACCGCTGTTTCCAAACATCTATTATTATATATGAAGCAAGGGCTCAGCCAAAAATGATCTACAGTCCTTAAATACAAACGATGGGATGCCATCGGGGCCCGAAGATTTCTTCGGTTTTAGTTTTTTAAGTGCCTTTTTTACATCTTCTAGCAGTAACTTATCTAGGTGAACGCGCGCTCCACTGTTCTTGCTACCTGCTTCTACAACTGCTGTACATACACATAACCATGCCTATGTATACCTATAAATTGACTTAAAATACTCAGCAAACTCATTAGCACACTGACTGTTAGACAGTACTATCCCATTCTTCGAAATCTTTTGTGTGCCTCTGTTACCCTTTTTTGATTTAAGGTAGTTCCAAAACGACCCAGGATTTTTCAGAAGTTGGTTTTCAATTCGTAATTGGTATTGTTTTCCCGCGAGTTCTATTATATTCTTAACCTTTTTTCTACACTGAGCAAATGCTTCGTAATCTACCATCGACCTCGTCGATTTATACCGTTTATGTAAAAAAGCTTTTAATTTAATGTCGCGAATTATTTCACCAGTGTAAATACACATCAAGGTAGCACTACTTCGCTTTTTCTTTGGAATGCAGTCATTTAAAATAGAATAAATAATTTCATAAAAATAATTCAAACTCGATTCTAATTCCAAATCGTAAATTGGTATCCAGTCTACAGACGCATATAACGACATAAAGTCTGCTTTATGAAAGTTCCAACCCCGACACATTCATCAATATTCGAATTTGACTTACTATTGTTATCTGACTCAGGCGGGCAGAGGTGTGGTAGGCATAGGCTGACTGAGATCTCGAGTGGAGGATAATAGGCATCCACCGGCACTAGTGAATCCACTGTCGCTCGCACCTGTACACATCCACCCCTACTCCCATCGATCGTACTCATCCATCAGCCTTTCAACGTCCACTGCTGGACATAGGCCTCCCCAAGAAATGGGGGATAGTGCCGTAATCGCCACGCTTGGCGGGCGGGTTGGCGATCGCAGTGGATGTCTTTAATACTCGAGGGAGTGCTGCTGCTCACTCCCCCGGTATTCCCTCAGTCGGCTTATACGACTCCCGTGGGTAGAGAGGGGTGGGACAATTCTAAAGCCGGCCCCACACGGCACAATCGATCGTACTCAACACTAAGTTTACCTGCCGATTATTACAATTACCTACTTTATTCCTCTGAGTGAATCCACAACATTTATGTTAAAAAATATTCATAATAATTAGAAACATAATGGGAACAGGAATATAGATTAAATTCCCCGACTACTATTACATTTGTGTACCTGTTACAAAATTGTTCTATGATTCTAAAGAATAACGAGTACTCATCTTCACTACTGGTAGCCGGAATATATACAACACAAACTACACATAACATATTATTTTGTAGATAAACGCTAGCACAAACCAGTTCAAATATAAAATATGATCGTCGATGTTCACGTCGCTGCATACACGTCGTAGCTTGTATCGTGGTGTGGCCACGAGACGCGCGCCACCTTATTTAGGCCCATTCGCCCGATCACATCTTATTATACTAAATCCGGGTGGGATCATCTCAGCGTCTTGAACATTCATTCATTACACCCAGTTTCCGTGATAGCCAATAAATCCTGATGCGCAGAAGATATTCCTAAATTAAATTCTTTTAATTTGGTACGAAGACCTCTCACATTCTAATAATAAATTTCAATATTTTTATTCTGGCGTACTTGCTTTTTTGGTTTGTCGATGAAACCAAATCCATTCACAGTATTCAATATTGACAGCCCAATTTTGTGGGTCCAACAATCTTTCGTATTTGCTTTCTGGAACTCCTATTATCAAGGAGGCATAATCTCTTTCAGTCCTGTGTTTTATTTTTCCCACTGTAACTGGTACTTCTTGACCTCATATTCTCTCAACATGTTTTTCCTAATTTTCTTCAGTTATTTCCTGTTGTAGACGCCAGACATGTAAATGTTTTTTTCCGCTCAGCTCCTTGTATTTGAAATGCTACCTCCCCGCGCTACCTCCCCTTTTGACTTCAGTTGGGATACCTATTTGTTTTCTTAATAACCGTTATCCATTTACCATCATTGGTTTGTTCTTTTAAATTCTTCACTTGTCCTGAATTATTATCAACTAATTTTATTCAACATACGTTCAGAAATTAAGGTTGTGTTATTCGATCCTATTGATTTCGTGGCTATACACTCCATTGCTAGAATATTAGTTGATCCGCTGCTAACTACTTCATTTTTATTTTGTTTGGCGATGTCAAGAAATGATACTGATGGTTGGTTGTGTTCTTTCTGCTTCTGAATTTCTTCCATCTTAGGCATGTCCTTTCTTATATGTTTTTCCAGTTAATTGCTTTTTTCATGTAATAATTTGTTTTGCTTCTCTATAATATCCGTCTTACTCGCAATTTCTTGAACTACTTTCAAATCTTTTCTAAGTTCATGTATCTCAATTTCTGTCGTAATGAATCTTCTTTCTAGCTCTTTATAAGCCGCTTTATGCTCATCCAATAGCAACCTCATTTCCAGTTGGAATGATTGCATTCAATATTTCACTGTTTTTTTCGTTAGCAGACAGTTCCTTTGCCTTGTAACGACTACCACGTTCCATATTTACGTAATTGCTATGTGTAAAAGTTTTATTCATTACAATACTGTGGATTGGTGTATCCGTATTACCTTTCTTGGGCATATTGCTTACGCAATCTGGACACTAACCAGTTATCTTTATATTCCTGAGATAGCTTCGAATTTATCTGTCGTAAGTGCCACACATTTCAAGTGATATAGTTTCATACATGAGTCTTGAGAGCACTCCAGATTGTAATAGAGCCTCGTTAATCGTAATGATTCCTTAATATTTTATAAAGGAACGACATATTAAGTAACTACGACTGCCTACGGACTACTGCCTACGGACTAAAAGACTATCCATTTGAAAATGATTAAGTTTATCCACATAAGTAGGTAGTTGTTTATCTAAATTACTGGAAAATGACAAGTGTCTCAAAAATCTTTTTTGAATTCTTTCTAATCTTAGTTTGATGTACACTATAGCTTGGCGACCATACAACGCCACAATATTCAAGATTAGTGCGAAGATAAGCGTTATATATAGTTATTTTAGTTGAATGATTACGAAATACTTTACAGTTTCTGATAATAAACCCAAGTGTTTTAATTGATTTATAATGCGGAATAAATGTTAGTTTAGTGTCAAAAATAACGCTTAGGTCTCTCAAAACTGTAACTTCGTTAAGAGCAGTGCCATTAATGTGATAATTGGATTGTATAATTTGGAGATTACGGGGAAAATTTAATGTAATTATATTTAACTTATTAATAATTACTTTATATTGTGCATTTCAATCCAATTCATACACCGTAAAAGGAATGGGTGAAATAAAATAAGAATAATATACTTACACTAATTAAATACTCTTCAATGTACATAGAATATTACATCAATTTTAACTGGCTTTAAAGGCAAATACCAGTATGCTCGTTATGTCCACGTGAGAATATTAGCAGACATTCACGAAAATGAAAATAGACTCGTAGCAATCAAAATCTATTTATTTTGCCAGATTAGAAACTTTTTTAGTTTAGGAGGCAGCTCAACAATTTTCGTCGTTGTCGTTTGGAACTTATCGGTTTCTCAGCTTTGACTTCTTCTAACAAAATCAATTTGTTAGTATCGGTGTATTTGAAGAGTTAAGAAACTTCTGATGAAGTATTTGGTCCTGAAAATCATAGCGAAGGTCCTTTATGTAAACTATTTCAGACTTCAGTATTACCTATACTTTGATTATTAATTAAAGTATTACAAGATTATGAAATAAGAATTTGGCCACCGCAATTTAATCATATTATTTAAAAAAGGATATTATAAAAAACAAAAATGCGTGTACTTATGTACGCGCGTGAGAAGTTATACTTCTTTGACATCATTCATAAATAAAATAATTATTAAATTCGTAACTGCAAAACTTTTCAAAGTTTTGTTTTTAAATACTTTGTTCAATAAGGTAATTATGTCTAATGGCACGAGATAGCGTTAGTAAAATTTTGAAATTTCTTAAGTCTTTCTTTAAGTCGATGTTAAGAGTTTAGGTGTCTGATTAAAACCCCTCCATGGTAGCGTTAAACGTTTAACGGAACCTTGTTGGAATTAGCACTAGGAGTATGACTTCAATATAACTTCAAAAAGGAAGAATCATAAAAAAGTGTATGAGGAAGTGGATATCAAGGATATGGAATAGTGGTAGTACAAATGAAGTATCTCAAGTAACTATACTAGATTGGGAATAACAGGGTGGACAGGACTGACTAGAGATATTTCTTTTATTTCAGACTATTCAATTACTCAATTATGATAAGTGTCCATAGCAAACATTGCATGAATATTATGTATCAAGAGAGACAAGAACTAAATAGATAGTCCTAACTACTGTCGCATATTTTCAAGTCCACATAAAAACATCAAGAATTACACTTATAATAGTGTTTCTCAGCAGATTACCTTCTGTAGCTATGGCAATCGAGAAATTCTCCTTGGTAGTATGTGCATACATCAGAATATTATAATATTCAGCGAGGCTTTTCTGAATATATAATGCTAACCGATAGCCCGGGATTACCTTTGAAAATACATTTTCCCTCTGTAAACCGAGTGGTAGTCGCGTTTTAAAATTTATTTTTAAGAAATTTTACATAATATTTTACATCAGATGGGCCGTTTGCTAGACCATGCAAATCCTGGCAGCAATAAAAAAGAAAATAATCCGGATAGGATTGCCGATGCTGGTGATGATCTGATGACTAAGGACAGCTGGTGGGTTCTTACGTTAATAGTCATAGTAATTTAATGGTAGTAGTAACTTTGAGTATTTGGGTATTGATTCGCTATCGGGCCCGAGCTGGTCGGTACCACCGTCTTCCGAGTAACTGTATATTACTGAGTCCATGTACAGCGATTGCCACTTACTATCGGGTATGCCTGAGCAATAAAAAAAGGAAAGTAAATTGCATAAGTAAATAAAATCCAATTAAACGTGAATATTGGTTTAGTTAAATAAAATTTCTTACAATTAGGTACAAACTATAATAAAAAATATGCATGCTTTTAATAAGCAATCTGCTCGAATAACCGACGTTGTTAAAACTTTATACGAGAACTGAGCTGACTGGAGTTCGCGACGTAAATGAGCCATTATAACACATTAAAGTGTCATGTGAATTATGAATCTTTCTAATTTACCTCTTTTTATTTAAAGACTTTATTTAAACACAGCTGTTGAGAAAAAGCGCCCTATTTTTTAATAGAATTAAACGCTGTCTAAAATCATTTCCAAATATCATCTTTACAAATACTGTACAAGCTAATAATTCTACATTAATCTGTGCCTAATGTTGTCACCTTGTGCTGTGAATGATCCCTCACATCTAATTGTTTAATGCCTGAATTCAGCTCCTTCACTTTAACTCTTGGAGTATATTATATCTTAAACACAAAGTCTGAGAATCTGAAATCGGAAATAACAGCCACGAGCAGGTTTTGAACCTGCATCTCCTGGATACCGTCCAGATGTTTTGCCAGTTCAGCCATCGTGACTGCTAATTTCGATCTTCTAAGAATAAAATTCATAGATGTAAATATCTCAAAAATAAAACACACTGAAAGCTTTTCACGCGATATTCAGTCCGAATGTTGAACAAAGCTAAACCGGTTAGTTGGCTACTTCACACTCGTGCTATTAAAGTCTTTGTCATGCCATCCCTAAGGCGACAAGCTGCCTTCTGAGGTGACTACAGTTCTGCAGCGCTTTTCTATATAACTTGAATAAAAACGTTCAACATACTCGCTGTTGATAGATTATTGACAGAGAAATATATGCTGTTATAAATACTATCAGAAAATTATTTTGCGATGTACAAACTATTATGATGTAATAATATTAAGTAATCCTCCGTTTTTAAAATAGGTTTCATAAAATGACAAGCCTCAAAGAAAAGAAATATTTATTTTAAAATTTGAAATCTCGTACGCCAATTTCCGAGAGCTGGGTATAAATACCCCTTGGAACGGCGTGGATGATCATTTTTCTTCGTGCTGGTGTTTACGGTTATCATTCTTGACCCTATTGTTGTCTGAGTGAGTCTGAGCCTTTAACCGAGACTTGGCATAGTAGTCACTAGTTACAGAGCATCACCTATAAGTAAAGACTCTGATTCTCATCCTACTATCTGATACCACTATATGAAACCATTAAGGCTGAAGATCCTGATAATAAAACGATCATCCTATATACTATTGGTGAATTGCAGCCGTGAGTAGTGCAACCATAAACTACATAGAGGTATGAGACACAATATAATACTTTTAGATCTATATTTTAAGGAAACTTTTTCCTTATTAACACATTATAATTTGTACTTTAAGAGTAGCTGAGCATGTAAAGTGCTAAAATATAGATCTAAATACCAAGCTTAAGAATACACGCCAAACATTTTGGTGTCAGAAACCAGATTAAAAATCTGAACCCGATCTTTTTGTGACATCACCAGTTATCCCCCTATTTGGTCGTAGAGGTCAGATAGATTGCACAAAGTGGATTGTCCTGTCTGGTAATCAATCAATTCGATCAGAAGCCAATCCCAACAAAGTTTGGGATAAGTATACATGGTGATCCGAAAATTATTATCAGTTTATTCTTTAATCTTCAAGGTTAGCCAACAAACTTAAGGCCATATTACAGTTCGGATACAAGTGTAGAACGTCCCTTGGCACGAATAATGTAACATTAAATAAGGGTCTAAACCAATTATATATGGTATCAATACTACCTAAATATTATTTATTATTCATATTGGAAACCTCATACCGGAACAAAATCTGATATCGTTCGTCATGCTACATGCTGGTTGGTTATATAGTATCCTTTATAAGCAACATACGACTACTTTATATAATAATATAATGACTGATCCCACAAAGATCATTGTTCTCCTGATACTCATTCATTAGAGCCCATTCATTAAATATGTCGAAGAACCGTATTGTAAAGATGCCTGCGGCGCGCGAGGCTCATATGCCTTAAAAACATCAAAGAAAATATTTCACCTTACGGTGATAATGCCTCAAAGAACATAGTAAAAGGTTGAAGTGTTTATTTATTTTATATTACTGGTACTCAACTGATTTATTCTTGGAAATACTTATGATAATATATGTTTAATCACAACTAACACTTGAAAAATATATCTAATTAATGGAAAAACGTCGATATTCCACTATTTTTTTGTATTATTTATGATGCACAACCCACCTGATGGTAATTGACAGCGGACCGATATTCAGACTCCTGCTACAACGAAAATAAACTGAAGTGCTTTATGGCTAGTCGCGGCCGGTGGTACCGATCACTCCCATCGGATAAGAAACAAGCACTCTTCATTTGGTATCTATCTACTTTTTTCTTACTAGAGGAAATCGTTTATGAACACCCCTCGCTGAGCAGGCAAAGAGTTTGTGCTGGATCCCCACGCTCTACACGGTGTACCTGTTAAAACCCCGTGAGTGTTATCCCTATAATCCAGCCAGTCAGTTGTCACCGGTTGCTGAACGGATATTGACTGGCTGTTATCCATTTTGGCGCGGAGTTTGAGTTGCATCTGTTATTCATATTAAATACAATAATATGTCGGATATTTACGTTCTACGGATCTCCGTAATAAGGATTTGATCACGTAGGGAAATAGCAAGACTTTGAACCTTGATGCAATGTAAGTATTGTTGCTCCATAAATTGCCGTTCTGTTCGTTATATTATCTGGTAAATAATAATAAGTTATATTTAACAAAATAATAGTACACAAGAATACCCTTAAATTATCTTTTTGTTTCTTTTCTGGGTCAAATAAGTAAAGAATTATCATCCTTCCAGCGCTGATTTAATTAATTGAATAAGAACTCAGAGCAAATCAGTATCTCTCAATTCTAGATTATGACTACCGCTGTAGTCGAAGCTGTAGTAGAATAACTTAGAAAGTTGAAGTTACAAAGACTTCTAAGGCTATACTTACATGAATATATTCACTGGCAATGATTTTGCTTCCAACGTTATTATTTTCATAATATGTATAATGAAACGTCAACAAAATATCGTGATACACTTTTTGGGTATTTCGTGGGTTGGCTCATTTTCCCGTAGCATCCACCCATTTCAATCTCGCATCTGGATTAGAGGAAAACTTAAAATGGTAACTTTTTATCATTATCTCATAAATTACATAAATATAAATTTATTAGTAAAGTGAAAACTGGGCATTTTAAATTCGCAATAAGGCAACACCGATACAATTCTCAGTAATAGAAATTTCGCTAGAAAACGTTTTTTGCGAGTGTATCTAATTAACAATTATTAATTTCGAGTAAAAAAACCCATTTTATATCACCATAAAGCCTTCAAAAACAATCAATCATTTAAATTATATAATTTTACATACTAATGAAATGTTACACCGGTATTTTTTCGATCGCTGTAACTTTTGTAGCCTAGCACACTATTTTGCAAGCACTATTATCACGTAGTCTTTGTCTCAAAACACTGAATAACACGTAAATATCTGTAAATCCCGAATTTTTATACAAATGTTCGATCATGTCAGTTGAATCATGATAGACAAAGCATTTTGACATAATGACAAATACCAAAAACTGGCCACAGCGATAAAGTCAAAAATCTATCACTTTGTCTGTTTTTAGCACCAGTAAATTGTGTCTTATGTTCTCGCTCATACATGTCAAAGAATTTACTTCACTCTATCTAGATGTATTAAGTCTGAAAAATACAGTGCTGTTTATAGTCATATCACATTTAGTGTGTATTGCGAATTTCATAATGGACAAAAACATCGAGCAAAGAGATTGTCTTAAATTTTGCATCGCCAATTTCGTGTTCGGAGTCACTGTAAGTGTTACAGAAGGCTTATGGTGAATCTACTTTATCAAAAACACGTGCTTATGAGTGGTACAAAGCGTTTAAAAGCGGTCGAGATGTGATGGAAGATTTGCCTCGCTCTGGTAGGCCATCAACATCTGCAACTGAAGTTAACATTGCAAAAGTGAAGGAAATAGTGACTAAAAATCCTCATTCAACTTTGAGAGAGATAGCCGCCGAAATGTCTGTGTCTCACGAGTAATCCGTACCATTTTAAATAATCACTTGGGTATCAAAGATGTTTCCGCAATTTTCTACAAAAACTCAATCGCATGAGAGTCGCTGAGGACATGCTAGAACGAGTCAATTCCAACCCAACATTCATGAAACGCATTATTACTGGTGACGTGACGTGGGTTTACGAGTTTGACATGCAAACTAGTCAATAAGCTTCGGAGTGGCGACTTCCAACTGAACCGAAACCGAAAAATCCAAGCCAAAGTCGATCAAAACTCAAAGTCATGTTGACTGTTTTCTCTGATTATTGCGGTGATGTGCACTCGGAATTCTTGCCAGAAGGTCAAACGGTAAATAAATAATATTATTTGAGCGTTATGCGGCGTTTAAAAGAGCAAATCCGACGCAAAAGGCCAGATTTGTGGAAAAAAAATTCTTGGATTTTGCACCACGATAATGCGCCTTCGCACAAGGCCATCATTGTGAATGAATTTTTGTCCAAACACTCAACAAATACCATCGAGCAACCATCATATTCACCAGATATGGCTCCAACCGACTTTTTCTTTTTCCTAAACTCAAATTACCACTTCGTGGCACCCGTTTCCAATCGGTAGAAGACATAAAGGAGAATTCGCGGTGAGAACTGAACTCAATTCCGGAAACAGCGTTTAAAAAATGTTTTGATGATTGGATTAATCGTTGGCGTAAGTCTATCGTTTCTGAAGGAACATACTTTGAAGGTGATAAAATAAATTTGGATGAATAACACAAAATTTTTTGTATATTTGATCTTTTCCCAGTCACTCGGACGCTCTGCACATGAGTTACTCTACCCCGTGTAAGTCCCGCCATCTCGAGGCCTGCTTCTGCTAGGATGACAGCCTGTCACCCTCAGAGCAGCGCTTATGGCTTCTACTTGATAGGTACATAATCCTTTTTTTTCCTCCTCCCTAGCCCTCTCCGCCGCTTCCTTCTGCGAGATAATCTTCTCGCAGAAGGCAGCGACTGCGGCCCAATTCCTGTCTGCCAAGCATCGCTCTGACGACGCTCGGCAGCGAGAGGTCCCCCCTATTCCCGCGATGAGTTCACAGCGCAGCTCGGCCCAAGCCGGGCACGACTCGAGCGTGTGCCGCGCCGTGTCCTCGTCACAGCTGCAGTGGTGACAGCCTGGATTCGCTTCCCTCCTTGCAACTATGTGCAGATATCTGCCGAAGCAACCGTGCCCCGACAGCACCTGCACCAGTCGGAAGGTAAGGACTCCGTGCCCTCGCCCCGCCCACTCCTCCAGCACCGGCTGTAGCGCCCCTACGGTCCAAAGACCGGCCCAGGGCGCCTCCAACCGTGCCCTCCATCTGACCATGGCAGTTCGGCGTGCGTCGCCCTGCCACCTGGCCACCTCGGCGAGCACCTCCGCCTCCAAGTCCCACGGGGGGATTCCGCCCAACGCGCAGGTTGCCTCCGTCACTGATAACTATCTACTACTACGCTTAGATGCCTCGTATGAAACCTGCGGTATAAATAGGATTGTGACCCTAGTATTTTTAGACCATCACGAATAAAAGCGATTTCTGTTTACATTTATGATGATATATATCTTAAACATAAAGTGAAAAATGTGAAATCGAAAATAACAGTCAGGAGCAGGATTTGAACCTGCATCTTCTGGCTACCGTCCAGATGCTTTACCAATTCAGCCATCCTGACAATTGCTCCTGACTGCTAATTTCGATAACACATCATACTTAACGTCTTTTTGGGTGACGCCTGCGCCATCTGTCGGAAGTATTTTCATACATTATACCGACCAGGTAAACTTAATTTTACAATTAAGATTTTACCTAATAATGACGCAAACCCTTTAAATATTTAGATATTTTTATATATATTTTTAGCATTTGACATGCTTAGCACTATACATTAAACACAAAGTGAAAAATGTGAAATCGAAAATAACAGTCAGGAGCAGGATTTGAATCTGCATCTTCTGGATACCGTCCAGATGCTTTACCAATTCAGCCATCCTGACAATTGCTCCTGACTGCTAATTTCGATAACACATCATACTTAACGTCTTTTTGGGTGACGCCTGCGCCATCTGTCGGAAGTATTTTCATACATTATACCGACCAGGTAAACTTAATTTTACAATTAAGATTTTACCTAATAATGA
Organism: Leucoma salicis; assembly: GCA_948253155.1. Taxonomy (NCBI): domain Eukaryota; kingdom Metazoa; phylum Arthropoda; class Insecta; order Lepidoptera; family Erebidae; genus Leucoma; species Leucoma salicis. Next base: position 11,395,561 of record OX411812.1, on the reverse strand, counting down.
CGCAAACCCTTTAAATATTTAGATATTTTTATATATATTTTTAGCATTTGACATGCTTAGCACTATACATTAAACACAAAGTGAAAAATGTGAAATCGAAAATAACAGTCAGGAGCAGGATTTGAACCTGCATCTTCTGGATACCGTCCAGATGCTGATGATGTTTATGCATGGTGTATATAATGTTATGTAATGTATTGGAATGTTTGTGTGAGTGTATGGTGTGTATGTGGATATGAAATCGGTATTGTGAATTCATAAGTGCATGCGTTTATTAATAAGGTCTCTGTCTTTAAATATGTGAGGGCATTTAATTTAACTATTTGTCTAATAATACACATACACTAAACGCACGCGTAACGTACGTGAGCATATTTATTTCTCCATTTATCTTTACCCCCATTGTATTATATGTTATTATTGTATTTTTAAATTACATACGAGTATTTCTAAAGATTTTCAATAACGTTACTTTCATTCGAAGATCTTTAATATCGAGGTTCATTTCGATTTACACTGGTACCTATATGTTATATTTTGATGTGTATTTTATCACTTGACATGCTCAGCTACATTAAAGAACAAATTATTTGTGAGTGTTTTTTTTTCACTTTCATAAATAATCTGGTATATATTACGCCTAGGTGATTATTAAAAGTTCCAAAACTTATATATAATATATTTATGTATACTGTGGAATGATCTTTACATTTTTTTTATATAATAGGTAATCGTATTTAATACTATCAGGTAAAAGTTTTCAGCATAATCTGACTTGAATAAACGATTTATCATTCAAAGAAAAACTCCGTTGAACTTGTAAAACGATAAATTATCGTACTTGTCAGTTGATAACTTGTGTTTGACAGGTAATCTAATCACAAGCGCGGGCCTAGTCATATAATATTCATTTTATTTACATAAACTTCAGTGTGTTTACAAGTTGAATATGTAAGAGAAAATGAAATTAATGCTGTGGGGGTACTTTTCGTTTTATTTCATTATTATAGCTGATTACATACACCAAAATGTATGGTATTTTTACTTAAAAAACATATATAAAAACAGCACAGAAGTTTATTTCAATTCAAAAGCATTAACTATGGCGAAAGTTTCTAACACGTCGTTTAAAACCTTGAGATTTTTTAATTTTGTTAATTGGTGGATGGATTCTGTCAACTTGTACAACGGTAATGTCATTCAATTATACATAGCGTTAATTTCTTCGGTTTTTTAAATTCAGATACATTAGACAATTAATTGTAGTTGTTATTATATTGTTCTAGCTCATGGTGGCATTAAAGCCACGGGCCACCTGATGGTGGGATGGGATGTAACCACCGCTGATGGACTCATGAGTAACAAGAACAATTCCAAGCCACTGCTCACCATTTTATTAGGAAATTAATGAAATGAGTGCACAGATACATAAATAAATAAATACCTATATTCACGGACATTTTTCACACAACGTCCTTTGGTCTCAAACTAAGCTTGACGCTTGTGCTATGAGTACCAGATTACGGATATAATACATATACTACATTTTTTTTTGTAAATACATTCATATAATAGATAGAAAACACCCAGACGCAGTACAAATATCTGTGTTCATCACACAAATAATTGTCCTGAGTGGGAATCGAACCCACGACCTCGTGCACGGAAGTCGGTTACACTACCGACTACGCCACGAGGTCCGTCAACTCCTAACAAAGATGGCGGAGTGGTTTAGATACCGGCCTCCCGCCCGAGTGCTGTAAGTTAGATTCCCATACAGGACAACTCCTTGTATGAACTGAGCAAATGGTTGTTCTGAATCTGTATGTACTTTGTGTCCGTGAAATTGTATGTTTGTAAAATCTCCCGCAATACAAGGATTATTTCTGATTCCTTATTGCAGGGTGTTGTCTTTATTACAAAATACACCGAGGATTACCGACCCACCCGGGCAGGATGATAAGTAAGTTAATACTTACTTATCATCCTGCCCACTACATAATTGTAGGTACTCACTTTGAACTACATCCTACTACCAAAACATAATAGTTAGTAATATAAAACACTGTACATCTGAATTAGTGCTTAGTAATATGTTTCTGTACTTTGTAATAGCTTAATCTGCTTAAGCAATTCATTAGTTACCTATAGAACAGGCGGAGACAGCACACGTCGGGTTTATTTAGTGGGTGAGCGCCCCACACTACCCTGTTCGCTGCCCCGAACGACAGAGTGTGCGGGTTGTTAGGTACATTATTTCTCGCGTTAATAAAAAAATAGTTGTGCTAGTGCTAGTTTTTAACTTAGATCTCAGGTTCCTGTTATAAATATAATAGTCTAATTAAACGTATTTTAAACGTAAACAACTAAAGTCGCCAGTTGTACCCTAATTTGGGTCGTGGAGGTCTGTCGTATAAACAAACATAGCATCACGCCTATATTCGTAGGCAGAGGTGTATTACACACCCACGATTTGCCAGCTATGTTAAGTCCCACGTAATAGGGGGCGAGCCTATTGCTGTCTACCGGGCACAATTCCAAACTCCGGGCTGCTACTGAGAATTTTTCTTTTTACGAAAAAGCTCAATAACACTGCCCGACCCGGGGATCGCACCTGAGACCTCATGATCAGCAGTCGCTTACACTACAGCTGCACCACCAAGGCAGTTAATATACTATTACTTATAATAACATCTATTAAATTTTGATTGACTGAATTCTTAAGTCATACAGCATAGAAGATTAGCTAAATATTTATTGTTACTGCTGTAAAATAATGATAAAAATCATAATTTGTGTTTCAGAGAATTTAATTTATTTCAACAATCATTAAGTATTTCAGATAATTTTGATAAATTTTTTCATCACGTGAAATTCACTTGTCTTTTGTTTTTCAATTATAATTAGTACCTATTATTCAATAGTCAAACACAATTATAGATCAATAGACTTAGGATTTTTTCGATTCTAAGTCTACGGATTAAACATATAACATTGAGTCTTGATAGTAATGGCCATCGTTAAGAGTTTACACATCGCAATACGAGTACATTAAACACATTGCAAGTTTAATTAACAACGACTTTGCCTAATAATAGCCACATATTGTTATGTAGTATTTTATTGTAAAATAATAAAATCTTAAATCTTCAAACGCGAATTCTTTTCCTAAATATACAATATACATAACGTACTCGAGTACGTTCCTTTACTCCTTTAAATTTTACCTCCATTCATGTATTTTTGAATTACATACATCTTTCTAAAGATTTTCAATAACGTTACTTTCATTCGAAGACCTTCTATATCGAGTTTCATATATGATCGATTTCTACTGGTATATGGGTATTATGTCTAGTTCTGTGATTAACAAATAGCTGTTCTCAGTGTGGTTGGTTGTACTTTAGTTCACATAAATATTTCCTGATTCAAGGTGATTACTAAAAGTTTTAAAAGTAATATATATTGCGGGACTATCTTTATAAAAGTTTAAGGAACTTGAAAAAAGTTCTTCAATAACTTAAACAAGGTAGCCATAAAAATGTGCCTATCCCTAGGTATATTTTTATAGGCTTCCTCGAGAAAATCAAGCTAAAACAAGTTAAAAATACTAATGTTCTTTATAAAAAAAGAAAACAAATAAAACATGAAAGCGCAATAGAGCTAAATTCTTAACCTTTTTACGACTTTGTAGATTGGGATTTAGACGTTTAAAAAAGTGGCAATATCAGAAAGAAATGATCGCTAACAATTCCTTCCGGGCACTCGAGTTACGCACTCCGAATATAATGCAATAACGTGAAATGGATAGCTATACTTCGAACCACGAGTCGGTCGCATAACTACCTTATCTTCCCTGCGTATCTATCCAGTTTTATAATAATATGGTTTATGTAAGAGACAATGACAAGTAAATTTGAATTCGATAATTTAAATTTAAACAGAATTAGAATTCAATAATTAAAATTGGAACAGAATTTGATTTCGATAATTTAAACGTTAGTGTAAAATATTAAACATTTGGCTTGACTTTTGTTTATGTTAACTTTTCATACTAACTAACGCACCAGGATCCTAGATCCATAGGCTAATGTTAATTTGCAATACTTCATCATCATCACAGAGATAATATACTGACACAAGACAATAGTCAGACACAAGACAATATATATTATACTGGTTAGGTAAGAGCAAGGCTCTTGTCCGTGTAGTAACAACCAGTAATTATATTTCTGGCTTTCCTTTTCAGTTTTGCGTAAGTAAGCGCATTGGCCTTTTCCTTGTTTCATTGATCTATATAAGTTCTTTTGGGTCTTCTTGTTCATTGTTTGCTTTTATAGCAATTCTTAGCAATATTATTATAAAAGTCGTCACTGTGATATACCCAACAACACGTTTTTTTTTTTTTATTGCGTTTTGTGGTAGATGAGCGACGTCCCATCTAATAGTACATGGTAACCATCGCTCATGGACTTATCTATACCGGGAGTATTGTCAAGCCGCTGCTCATGGTAAGCACTCATTTCACAGATACGAAATGAAAGAATTACGTCAACGTTTAATTCAAATAAAATAACTAACACATTTGTGGTAATTATATTCCTTATATATATACTAATCCGTTGTTGTTCGTTAGTCTCACTAAAACTAAAAACTGGTTGACCGATTTCAATAATTGTTTTTGTTTCGTTTGCTCTAATACCCCTGTATTAAAAAATAGGGAAGGCCCATATAACAAAATTCAAAATTGGTTACTTTATATGGGAATTGCCTCTTTGGATTATCAATGGACCTACAGTATTTGCATAGATATAGTACATACTCTAGGTTCTTTATCTAAGATATACTCCCAGTCTTTTAGCAAGCGGATGACAAAATGACAGCTACTGTCATTTTTTCTTACTCATTTGAATTACAAGCAAATTCCTTATTACCTTTCTAAATTCAAATCTTCGACGATGCAGATTGATTAGGATTGATAATCGCTCATAAAAAAAACTCTAGGTGATACGAAGTTCACCTGGTGGTCAAGTTAATGAATATATGTTAGTTATAAAATTAGACAAACCACTAAGAAGTACCTGCATTAGAATATTTATACATCCCTTTAACAAAATGTTACCTGAGTACTTACATTATACCTAGTTCTGACATAAATAATATTAAAGTGACGGTGCCATGAAATGGGTCCCAATTGGAATCCCGAAGACATTACCTGATATACGTCAGGCATGTCCACCGAGCAAAAAACCGTTGACTGTTTTAATGGACCTATATTTCTAATGATTGGCAGTCCATCAGGTCGGCCGCTTGCTCGTCTGTCACACTAAAATAAACAAAATAGCTAAAACAACGGTTGGCGAAATGTTCTTTCATGTATGTTCAACAATACATCTTAACTATTTCAACTAAATTCAATTATTCTTTATTTATTATAGGCGCTGTTAGTTATAGGCGCTGTTATTATAGGCGCTGTTAGTTATAGGCACTGTTATTATAGGCGCTTTTCGATATAGTTGTCCTTTAAAGTTCTTGTGTTTGTTATACTAAACCGTCTAGTTAATAACATTTGTTGCATTTTTATGGTAAATAAAGAACTGAAAAATCATTCTTTATTTGTTAAAGGGTTTACCTCAGCGTGTTGTCATATTATACTATAAGGGACAAAAACTCTTGAACAAAATGAGTCAGCATTTTTATTTCGTTTTTAGTCTTTTCCTGCGGCTCTAAAGCAAATAATCGCTAGATTTTAGGTTATAGGTAGGTATGTCAGGTTCCCGATATAATAGCGCATAAAACGGAATATGCCAGTTTTTAAGTCTAATCATAAGTTATTAAGAAATTGGTGCAGTAGTTTTAGCCAGACGTGCGAACAAACAAACAGAAATAATGTTTTGTGTTCAGAGCCCCCTTAAATAATAATACAGTCATTTTGTATTGAATATCTTTTAACAGTTGTACAGACACAGCTCACACAGTGTTGTTACAGCTTTATAAACATGTAGTACAGAAGTAATAAACGTTCTACACTAAAATAATTGATATTGATTGATGATAGGGTTGTTTTGTATACATATACCTACTCAGTTACACTACGTTACGTTCTCATAAAAATATCTACTATATATTTTAATTACACTCACAGATGGAGAAGCAGTGGCTTAAAATCCTGAAAGCTTTATCCTTATACTTTATATCGAAAAAGTTTTTATATTAGACCATAACTAGGTTATCCTCAAGGGAAATGCTAGCTCGTTTGCGTACGTTAGTAATATCATCACCCATCAAAAACATAAATGTGAAATGAGAGCCAAGTTCAATATTATCTATACTATTATAAAGCTGTAACAGAACTATGTCTGTACATTCAAGACATTTGAGAAAAAAATGACTGTAATCGGCCGTGTGGGGCTGGCTTTAGAATGATCCCACCCCTCTCTACCCACGGGAGTCGTAAGAGCCGACTGAGGGAATACCACGGGGATGGGCAGCAGCACTCCCTCGAGTATTAACAACATCAACTGCGATCGCCAACCCGCCTGCCAAGCGTGGCGATTACGGCATTACCCCCCATGACAGGACCGCTCGTTGTGGCGTTCTCTTGGGGAGGCCTATGTCAAGCAGTGGACTTTTTTAGAATTTTTGTCCGTTTATCTGTTTTTTTTCTTTGCGCATCACGCAAAAAATAACTAAACGGATTTTGATGCAACTTTTTTTATTTACAAGACCTTGATTAGACTTAAAAAGTGGTATAAATTTTATCCCGCTATATCGGAAACCTGAGATATAACCGAACAACTAGCTTTTGGCTGCGGCGAAGCTAGTAATAAATATATGCCTTGGTTGTGCCTGTGTATAAATATATGCCGAAGGAATGCCCCACACTACCCTGTTCGTTGTCCCTAACGACGGGGTGTGCGGTGAGGAACATTTTTTCTCGCCTTAAAAAAAAATAAAGAAAACGTCTGACTTGGCTAGTTCTAATATACGTTCGTGTATGAAAACTAGCCAAGTCAGACCATAGGCTTCAATATATTATCCTAAGTTATAAGAAGAAATTATATTTTAAGTTATTATAAAATATTTTATGTTGCTTTGTTTATAAGTTTCAGGACTGACCATTGAACTTGGAACCCATTTAGATCTCACTTCTTTTGTCACTGAAGTCAACAACCAAGGCATCCAATTATATTGAACTTGGTTCTCATTTTACATTTATGTTTTGATGGATATCATTACTTTTTGTATTCATAATAAAATTAATACCAAATGGTTTTTGTTAATCTAGGTACTGTATTTTGTTACGTTTACGGGGTATAATTGTCTTTTTGTGTCATTTTCTATATTTTTTTGTACCTTTGAAAACGTGAAGACCTTAAAATCCATAATTATAAAAACCGGTTGTCATCAATTTTGATTGCTGATTCTTACATTACAGGCACAATAAGTTCTTGCTGATTCTTATATACATTATTACAGGCACTATAAGTAAGCGTTCCTAATAGAATCAATTAATTAACAAAGTATCATTAAATGATAACAATTTACTAGTTTCTGATTTTTTCCTTTGTATTCACCCAACTACCTATCTGGATGCCAAATTTGAACTTTCTAGGTCATCTGGAACTGGGTTAGAGTTTTGATCTATAGGTAAGTCAGTGATAAAAATGACGATTTTTGGACGTTTATATCTAAATAACCGTTTAGATATGTTTACAAAATTTGGAGCATATATTATGTATCTCATAATTCTCAATACATGAGCCAATGTCATAGTTTTCGAGTTATGAGAGGGTCAATACCTTAGGTCAATATTGTGGCTCCAAATGGTTCGTGCCTACCGCGTGTCTAGATCAAGACAAACATATTAAACAAACACCATCAAAATCGATACAATATTTTTATTAATCAGTTAAATGCATGCGGGATGAAATTTCGTCGAAATTAATAAAATAGAGTATTCCTGGTCACATTTAAAGCGAACTCTGAGAGTGCTCTGAATATTAATTTACGCGTCAGGGTGAAATGAATTTATACAAACCGACCGACCTCTGTTCTAGAATGTTGTATTTATAAATTCCATTTGCGTTCCATTTCCAAATCACGATCAGTCAAATATCTTTAATTCAGGACTTATAGCGATTTCAGTATTGATAGGTTTACACAGAAAATATTCTCTATGTTTTAGTCCTCATAGTCGTTATCGCGATGGTCGCGCGTACGTCCACGATGAATTAAACGGGACACGAACGTGTCCCGCGCTTTCTACACAGCTTACTCTAAGATTTATGGACTGAATAAAGATGATTGGATTAACCCAAAGGTTTGTAAAACGTCAGTTAGCAAGCCCTTCTAACAAACTGACAGTGACAGCTGCGCGTGTTTGCGTGAAAACCGCGCGTGTGACACAATTTAAATGTGACAAGTAGCAATGTCTATGTAAATGTTTTGTTATTTGCGATGAAAATCTGCTCAAAATTGATATTGAATAACAAAAGTAAATTTGATAAATCATTATTCTTCATCTATCCATCCATCAGCCTTTCAACTTCCACTGCTGGACATAGGCCTCTCCAAGAAAACGCCACAATGAGCCGTCCTGCACCGACTGCATGCAGCAGCTCCCCGCAGCTTTGACCGGATCGTCGGTCCATCTGGCATCTGGCCGTCTTACGCTGCGCCGTCCGATACGTGGTTGCCACTTGAGAACCTTTTTTCCCCAACGGTTGTCGGTTCATCGAGCGATGTGGCCTCTCCATTGCCACTTCAGCATACCAACCCAGCGGGCTATGTCGGTCACTCCGATTCTCCTACGGATCTCCGTATTACGGATTCGATCCCGTAGGGAAATACCGAGTATAACCCGTTCCATGGCACGTTGAGTGGCTTTGAGTCTTGAAACAAGCCAAGATTTAGAGACCACATCTCTGTTCCATATGTCACACTGATTTCTTCATTTTCAGACACTGTGGAATATCGTACAGGGGATCTTCCTTAGCTACCCGAACGCTGCCCAGCTGAGTTGGATACGTCGATTGAGCTCTGTCTCGAAGTTGTGCCTACCTGACTCGACTGATTGTACCAGGTAGACATAGTGGTCGACAACTTCAAGATGCACACTCCCTACTAGGACCGATGCTGAAATGACATGGACATTAGACATGACTTTCGTCTTGTCCATGTTCATTTTGAGACCCAAGTCGGAAAACCCTGCTGAGATCATTGAGCATGGTGCTGAGGTTCTTCAACGGTTCTACCAAGATTACGACGTTGTTGGCATATCGAAGGTGAGTGATGTATTCGACATTGATGTTGATGCCTAATCCGGTCCAGTCCAAGAGCTTGAAGACATATTCCAATGCAGTGGTGGAGAGTTTCGGAGACATAATACAATCATCATTATTTTTACATTGCTATAAATATAATAATTGTAGTACCAGCACGAGCAGGATTTGAACCTGCATCTTCTGGATACCGTCCAGATGCTTTGCCAATTCAGCCATCGTGACAATTACTCCTGACTGCTAATTTAGATAACACATTCATACTTAACGTCTTTGGGTGACGCCTGCGCCATCTGTCGGAAGTATTTTCATACATCTGGACGGTATCCAGAAGATGCAGGTTCAAATCCTGCTCGTGACTGTTATTTTCGATTTCACATTTTTCACTTTGTGTTTAATGTATAGTGTTAAGCATGACAAATGCTAAAAATATATATAAAAATATCTAAATAATGTCCTAAACATATGTTCTTGCAGAGTACAGAAGAATAAGATACGAACTGAATCATGGCAACAGCGGATAAGTAAAACGAAAAGTGAGCGCGTGAATTGAGTTTGCCAACATAACGACTAAAAGCCTTTAGTTACACAATGTCTAGGTTTTTTGTCTGTTTCGTCTTGTCTATTTGTATAATAGGATAGATTCTTCCCACGTAACCGTTCCTTTTTCCGAAAAATAACCACTTATTTTTTTCAGGGTTTTGGATTATAATTTTACAACATTTCATGGTGATCGATTCAGTAGCTACGACGTAAAATCATAACAACCAACTATTTTTCATATCTTCTATTTACTATTATAAAGGTTTAACAAAGCGAATCTTATGTAAGATATTCGAAAAGTGTGACTGAATAGAAAACTATTTGTCTGTTATTCTGTTTGTTTGTTCGCGCATCATGCAAATACTATAAAACGGATTTGATGATACTTTTTATGTTTAATAACTCTTGAATAGATTCAACATCTGGTCTACATTTTATCGCACTACTATTTCGAAAACCTGAAATTAGGTCTATTTTATTATAATAAGCGCTCCGAAATTCATACGCAGACAAAGTCGCGAGCAAAGTCTAGCAGTCAATGTTATAATTTCAAATGCGTGGATACAATATAAGTGTTAAATTTATTTATGATATTCATAACTCCAAAAGTTAAATCATAACTTTTAGAGCACCATTGTGCGTGAGAAAAACAAAGAATGGAAACAATTTTAAGTACAGTAGGTATCTCCAGAAAGGCACAATTTTATATTTCATAAAATATACGCAATGTTACCCAGCTTTTGTAAATTTTAACTGGTATTTGATGTCAGCAGCAAGAGCAGTGTATTTTGTATGGTGTGGGATTCAATATTAAATTGTATTTTTCATTTACTGCAGGAACCAGGCATATGGAGACTGTCCTACTTTTCACACCGTATGTTAATAACTACTGCTGGTATATTAACTGAACATAAAATTTAGAAGAAAACTCTTTTGTTTGTTTAAATTTTATGTACTTACTACTAGCAAAAGCTTCTCACATGCTATTTAACTCTTCTATTACCTACATTCTTTTTATGTATCTGTTACGATTTAGAAGCTATAAAAATAGTATTTTTGTGAATCTATAACAAAAGATAAAATATTACTACTAAAAATACAAGTATCACCATTCTTTATTTTGTACGAGCTGACTATGAGAAATAAGCAATTGTCACCCATTGCATTACGTATGTAAGGTTTGGTACCTAGGGAGAATACTCATTTTTAATATTTCGAGTGACCGATCGTGATGTGTTTTGACTGTAGCTGGTGATGCCATACCTACATTTCCCGGCCGGGAAATGAAATCATAAGCAGTGGCTTAGCGGTATTCTTAGTACTCCATGAGCAGAGGTTACCACGTACCATCAAGTGGGCCGTGGCTCGTCTGCCACCATAAGCAATAAAAAATAGCCATATAAAAACTGTAATCTTGATAATTGTGCATTTAAACTTTCCTTACAAAAATATTTGAATAACAGCGAAAATGGTATTAAAATTTGTTGCGTGTTTAGTAAGAAATAGCCGAAGAAAACAAACAAACACATATATCAACATTGTTCTTTATCATGTGTATATACGAAATAGGCATTATGCAACTTAAGTCTTCCACATATTTCCTAATATTTATATTTATATATTTTCCGTGCTTGACAAGGCTAGCTAAGCGATAGGGCCCTGCTGTCAAATAACATACTAACAATCGTTAAGGTTGTTAGAGGCCTGGATAAAAAATCTGACACCGGTCATATTCTAAAGTCGCCAGTTGTCCCCTCTGTTGGATCGTGGAGGTCACATAGGCAGTCGCTCCGTGTAAATACTGGTGAATCAGCTAAAATCGAACAGATTGGAAGCCGGCCCCAACAAAATTTGGTATAAGGCTATGAAGTTCATAAAGGTACCTAATCTTTACATAATATATATATATAAAGCTGAAGAGTTTGTTTATTTGCTTGAACGCGCTAATCTCAGAAACTACTGGTCCGATTTGAAATATTCTTTCAGTGTTAGATAGCCCATTTATCGAGGAAGGCTATATATCATCACGCTAAGACTAATAGGAGCGGAGCACCAATGAAGAATATTTCAAAATCGGGTTTTTTTTTTCTTTTGAGAGCTTCCGCTACGCGCACAGCGTAAACGTAAACGGTTAAAGTTTCGCAAAAAATTATGTATGACAGAATTGTTCCCCTTTAAAAGTTCTAAAAAAAGTCCGCGACAGCATATGTCTATCTTTTAAGATTGGCTTACTATAACCATTTTTATGCTAACCAAATTTGTTCTAAAATAATGCATTATTTGCAAAGGTGTTTTTATAAACATGATATTAATCCTTATCTAAATAAATACGTTATTCATCACAAGTATTTAATTTAAAACAAAATTGGTCTGTTTAATTAACATTGTTTAACATCATTCGATTTCAATGAATATTGCAGTTTTAAAATAACATCGCAGCAAAATAATGATCAAGCACTGCGCGTCTATTTATGATGTGTTAGTCCACGAATGTAACCCGTGGGAAGCCGAGGCGGGCATAAATAGTATACCACGTCTTTCAGTATTTTAGAAAATATTCACGAAAAAACATATATATGGTGGTACGAAGTTCACTGGGTCAGCTAGTGTTGTTATAAACACCATCATCATTACAACACATTTTTAAGTATAACAAGGGCTTTTATGTAGTATTAATACTAATAATTTACCAATAATACCTGCTCACATAACATTACAACATCAAAGTCCTACACACTAAAGTATTTGATTTATTTGACGTAAAGGGCAAAAATAAGCAATGTCGGCAAGCACGCACGAAGGGAATTGTTTTCGTCTATTATTGTAGGAGACAGGTACAATAGTTACTATTCAGCTGGCTCTAAAAAGATGAAGTAAGCATTGCCATTCTTTGTCCAGAAGAGATTTATACTCGTACAATGAAGTAATCCGCTGACGATGGGATTGCGAAAGACACCTGCTGCTCAACAAATGGATTCTGTTTGTAAGTATATCTGTAACTTGAACTGAGCCCGTTATACACGTATGAGCAGTAATTTACTGTTCAATACGCGATTCGAAATTTGAAGGCCATAATTTTAGATACGAAGTAGAAGTAATATTGAAACACCCATCGGCGAAATACACCAACAACACGTTATAGATGAAGTACATAAAGATAAGATTGTGTATTGCTGTGCTGGTGAAAATGTTGAGGATATACCTAGTTAATAGGATACACGATACTGAATTTTATAACCGAATACTTAATAGGAGACTATATAAACATAATAAGGTCTTTACGCGTGTGCCGCGCGTAATGTAAATCTAATGAAAAAGAATTACGCGTACTACGAGTATGTTACAGCGCGCCTGCCGCGCTTCTCTTCAATCATCAACAGACTACTGAAAAGAAATTAATAGGTAAGGGTTAATGTTCATACTTCTCACTCCATCAACATATATTCCATACGCTTTCGACATCTCGCGACAAGAAATTAAACTAAACCTAACGCCATATCTTTTTCTATCGGTCGCGATTGGTTAAGTTTAAATAATTGTACCCGCACCCCCTCTCCTTGAGCTATGTACATTTTACTTAACGGACATTACATGCAATTTTGATTGTGAACTTTACGCATCTTTTATTTCTCAAACAACAATATCTTCGAAACTCATCATCACCTTTCATCCATCATCTTGGGTTCATCAACCCCTCACCGCTGGCGCAACATTTTGGGCCTTCTTTGCCAAATAATTGAACAAAGTCGACGAGCGACCTGTGGATCGTGGATCTTTGCACGCGGCGGTTTGAGAAGAAAACGCAAATATCGCATATATTCGGACGAGTTTCGAAGAAATAAGCTGCCAGACGAACCAACGCAGGCCAAGCGCACTGGAACTGAAGTTTGTTGGCGTTTCATCGAAAATTACACGCAAATCGGTGGGGCCAATCCTTCTCTTTTCCATCACCTCCTGTTCTATTGGTGCTATATTGTGCCTGTGCTTTCAATTTCAGTGAATTGCTGCATCGTATTCTCGGAATATCGCAATTTCCAGTCTTACAAATCTGGTGACGTTGCTAGCATCAGTGTGGTCTGATTGGATTATAAAACCGTGAGTACTACTCTTTTCACTGACCACCAAAATGCCTATTGAATCCGCTAAATCACGGGATAAATCTCCCAATTTGCTAGGTGTAGAAAGTAGTGAGGTAGTTCGTGATTTGGTTAGGAAACGTGGTATAATTAAGGGCAGGCTTACCAAATTTAATAATTATTTAGAGTCTATAAAGGATGATCAACATTTTCTCAATCAAAAACGCATTGATTTAAAGTTAAGAATTCAAGGATGTTCTAGTTTATTTTCTGAATTTAACGACATTCAAACGAAAATAGAGGAAAGGGTTTCCGATAGTGAGTTAGGTGAACAATTAAATCAGCGAGAACTATTTGAAGATAATTATTATAGTTTAATATCTCGTGCCGAATTTATGCTCAATGCTGATGAGGTTACCGACTGCTCCAAGTCATGTCATAGTCATACTAATATTAAACTACCTACCATATCTATGCCTACGTTTGATGGATCGTATGAGCAATGGCTGGAGTTCAGAGACTCATTTACCTCACTCGTTCATAATTCTAAAGACATTTCTAACATTCAAAAGTTCCACTATCTCAAATCGTCCCTAAAAGGTAATGCCGAACTAGTCATACATTCCGTATAATTTTCGTCTAATAACTATCAGGTTGCATGGGAGTTGTTGCTCAACCGATATAATAATTGCAGACTTTTAGTCCACAATCACGTAAAAGCTTTGTTTACTGTACCCGCATTAACTAAAGAGTCACCTTCTTTGATCAGAACATTAATTGACACATTTCTAAAAAATGTACGTGCACTTAAGATCCTAGGTGAGCCTACGGATACCTGGGATACTCTGATTATTTTTATTATAGTGTCGAAGCTAGATAAAGTTACTGAAAGGGAATGGGAGACTCACAAATGCACATTGTTCCCTAACCCGATTGATAACAATCCCACGCGATTAACAGTGGATGATTTAATTAATTTTCTTCGTAACCGAGCGGACATGCTGGAGGCATTGCAGCGTTCATGTTGTAAAGACGCACAAAACACTAATAATCAAAAACAACACACAAAATCTCGCAACATGTCACACTGCAATGTATCCAGCGGGCCGAGTAAAACGAACGATAAACAACAACGCGGTAAGTTATCATGTGTAAAATACAATGCAAATCATCCACTGTATACGTGCAAAAAGTTTATCGATAGTGATTTAGATTTAAAGCTTAAACTTGTACGCGAGCAAAACTTATGTGAGAATTGTTTACAATCGGGACACTCGGTAAGTAACTGTAGGTATGGGCCGTGTAGACGTTGTAGTCAAAAACATAACTCATTACTACATAATGATAACGCAAATAGTTCAGTCGCATGCCATTCTACAACAAACACTGAGGTGTTGAGTGCGAATGCGAGTGATGCGCTTGCACCTCTCCCCGCGGCCGTACCAACCTCCTCGGGATCCGCCCTTCCTATCCAGGTAAACAAGGCACACATGCAAACACAGTCTACTAGATCTATAGGTGTGCAATCCGTGTTATTGTCAACAGCTATAATTGAGGTAGCCGATGTAAACGGTACATATCATAAAGCGCGTGCGCTCCTTGATAATGGAAGCCAGCGCTGTTTCATCTCTAAATCGCTATGTCAATTATTAAAAGTACCATTATTACAGTCCACAAACGAAGTTCGAGGCGTAGGTGATTCGGTAGTACATTGTTGGCAAGCTTGTAACATCGATATCAAATACCTCTATCCTATCTACCTCTATATATATATAATTTAATTTTATCATCTAAACCCGTAATGTAGTCGTCAACGTAAAAGTCCTCGTTTATGGCTCGAGAGACATCAGGATTAGGAGATTCATACGCTAATTGTTTTAGGCACCTAACACTAAGAAAAGGCGCGGAAGCCGTTCCGTGCGTCACAGTATTCAATTTATAAATACCTAACGGCTTTGACGGATGATTACGCCACAGAATCATCTGCAAGCTACGCTGACCCTCATCTACTAAGCATTGCATTGGTACATCTTCTCCACGTCGGCGCATGCTACGTACTGCGTCATGCGTCACAGCGGTCCTAGCTAAAGATTCTAGTGAATTGTCTTTGTTCCCGTTCCATCGGTTTTCCCAATTTAAGCGTATAAGGCGTGTAGCTGCCTTTATGTTGCGTTTCATTCATAATAGTCGATACAAAACAAATAAGCGTACAGGCGGCCTTAGTGTGGATGAG
The DNA here is from genome assembly GCA_948253155.1 of Leucoma salicis. Taxonomy (NCBI): domain Eukaryota; kingdom Metazoa; phylum Arthropoda; class Insecta; order Lepidoptera; family Erebidae; genus Leucoma; species Leucoma salicis. The sequence goes on along the minus strand of OX411812.1, from coordinate 11,379,425 downwards.
TTAGACTACGCTAATAAAACATTAACCCGATTATGCCAAATCCAATCTTATCCGACTGAATATAAGGCGTTGTCTGATAATAGGACTATTAAAAATAAAAGTTGTTTATCTAAATTAAATTTATTCCTAGATGACTACAAATTAATGCGCGTGGGTGGCCGTTTAGTTAATTCCAATGAATTCATTTACGGTAAAAAACATCCTATTTTAATTTCAAGTAAACATTATTTTGCTACTTTATTATTTCGCCATGAGCACACTCAGCTTCTCCACGCTGCTCCACAGGCATTACTTTTTCATTTACGCGAATCATGGTGGCCTGTGGGAGGCAGGAACTTAGCTCGCCAGGTAGTACACAGTTGTGTTACCTATACACGCATTAGAGGTAAGACGCTTACTCCTATGATGGGTAACTTACCTAGAGAAAGAGTTACACCTAGTCTTCCATTTATTAGGTGTGGGGTGGACTATGCTGGGCCAGTGCTCATTCTGAACCGCAAGGGTAGGGGAGCTAGACTTATTAAAGGCTACATCTGCTTATTTGTTTGCTTAGTAAAGTCGAGTAAATACCATATCCGTCGTGTGATAGGGAACGCGCACCTTACGTTTGAAGAGTACAGCACAGTACTGGCTCAAATAGAAGCCGTATTAAATTCCCGACCTCTGTCCCCTCTTTCTTCCGATCCACAGGACTTTTCCCCGCTCACTCCAGGTCATTTCTTAATTGGCCGATCACTAACTGCCCCAGCCTGCGATGACCTGCGTGATGTTCCAGCGAGTCGTCTCCAGCGGTACCAGAGGGTGGAACAACTTCGCCAACATTTTTGGAACCGATGGGCGAAGGAATACATCTCAGAGCTGCAGGTACGGACAAAGTGGACGACGAATAAGGACGAGCTCAAGCCAAACTCCTTAGTGGTTATTAAGGATAATAACCTCCCACCGTTGAAGTGGCATTTGGGTCGTGTCCTTCGCACGATCCCAGGAAAGGATGGCATATCCCGGGTGGCCGATATACAGACGTCATCGGGCGTAGTGAGGCGCGCATTCGCCAAGATTTGTCCTCTTCTCCAAGATGTGGTCGACACTGATACACCGGCGGAAGACCATTGTAAGCCACTGCTTCCAAGGCCGGGGGCATGTTCATACTTCTCACTCCATCAACATATATTCCATACGCTTTCGACATCTCGCGACAAGAAATTAAACTAAACCTAACGCCATATCTTTTTCTATCGGTCGCGATTGGTTAAGTTTAAATAATTGTACCCGCACCCCCTCTCCTTGAGCTATGTACATTTTACTTAACGGACATTACATGCAATTTTGATTGTGAACTTTACGCATCTTTTATTTCTCAAACAACAATATCTTCGAAACTCATCATCACCTTTCATCCATCATCTTGGGTTCATCAACCCCTCACCGCTGGCGCAACAGTTAATTAATTTATATTCAAATTCATTGGTAATTTTAAAAAGATGTCTAAATTATTTCACAATCAGTAAAATGTCAGTAATTGCATTCAGCAAACTGACGTTGGCAGTTTTGTACGTGTAAATATTGTTCTAAATGCAAAACTTGCCAGTTATTTTCGTTTATTGTGCTATCTTTTTTAGGTGGGGGGAGTGTAGAGCAATGGAGTTTTTTTAGTAACAATCATCCAAAAAGCAGGGATATTATGGTTCCACTCGTCACGTCGGTTCCCTATATGTATATTAGGGTAAGATGTTGGGATTAGATGAAGCTTTATTACTAGCTTAGTCCAACAGTGACCATGAATGCGATAAAGTATTTGAAATATCGGGATTCTAATTAATCAAACGCTTGAGTCACTGACAAGAACTGACTTTTATTAGAAGAAACTTACAGTATTACATACTTTACAGTAGATGGCGCTACTAGTTAGTAATATGTAATATTGTCGATACAAAATAGACTTAAAATAACACCCCCTCTTATCGCAATATTCACTAAACAATTATATACAAAATTATTCTATACGAACTATGCCAAGAAGAAACTTAAATTTATAATGTTTTGCAGAACATAAACTTTTAGTTAAAATGTCAGCCGGCATATCAGCTGTTGGCAAATACAGTACTTTAATAGTTTTATCTTTTACTAGATCACGACAAAAATTATATTTGATATCAATATGCTTTGTACGTTTGTGAAGGACTGGATTTGCACACAGCTTCTGTGCGCCCTGGTTATCATTAAATATGCTGATTGTGTACATCTCATTGGTTATTTCATATTGTAATCCCTTCAGATATAATGCTCCTCTACATGCCTCAGATAGACCAACATACTCTGATTCAGTACTAGAGAGGGCTACACATTTCTGTTTTCTACATTCCCATGATATCACACCATCAGATAACATAAAACACATTCCAGTGTATGATCGCCTATCTACAGAGTTAGAGGGCCAATCAGCATCTACATAGCCTGTTATTTCTGAATTACCTTCTTTACAATATTTTATTCCATAACATTTAGTTCGTTTTAGATATTTAAATACTCTCTTTGCATATTCCCAACGCTCCTTTGTATGGCAATTATTAAATTGTCATACAAAGGAGCATTCTGTTTCAGGTTCTTAGTTTCAGTAATATCATTGGAAAATATAAAGAAATCATCGACATAGACGGTTACAATGGTCTTAAATTTGTTTATATCCCTTATATACATACATGGCTCTATTTTTGACCTTTTGTAACCATTACTGATCAAACAATTATCAACCTTTTTATTACAAGCTCTAGAGGCCTGCTTAAGTCCGTAAATGGCCTTTTTAAGTTTCAATACTTTACAAATTGAACTACTACTATTATAACAATCTGGCATTTTCACATAAATGGTTTCCTTTAAATCAAGAACGCAGTCTTTTCATCTAAATGGTTAACATCTAAACCTAACTTTACAGACATTGCAAATAATAGTCTAAGAGTTGTGTGTCTCACTACAGGCGAAACTGTTTCTGTATAGTCTACACCATGTTTTTGGGTGAAGCCCTTTGCGACTAGACGAGCACGGTAACGCACATTGTTTTCACTATCGTATTTTTTTCGTAAAACCCACTTGCACTGCACTATAGTACCATCTATTGGTACATCTACGAGTTCCCACGCACTATTTTTCTCGAACGACTGTAACTCATCCTGCACTGCCCTAACCACTATGCTTTCTCAGGACCTTCCAAGGCTACTTGCAACGATATCTCACCCGTGAACATGTTGTCATCTTCTATATAAGCACTTGCTAATCCATATCTGTCTGGCTGCTGCCTACGCCTAGGACCACTTGTTATGTTGACATTGTTGTGTATAATGGAGTCTTCACTATCTGTTGTACCAGACTCAGAGCTATCTAATGTATCATCTTCACAAGGTACATACAGTTCACCGATGTCATCTGCGTTCGAGCTCTCTGATTGTTCAAGTGAATCTTCCTGAAGTGTCAAATCTTTTTCCCCCACTGGAACCATATTCACCTCATCTGAACAATTTTCCTGTACCTCCAGAATATTCTCTGTCTCTATCTTCTCCAATACTATAACATCTCGACTGGTAGTGATGACATTAGACGGGTTGTAAATCCTGTACCCTTTGACATCGTTGGAATAGCCGACTAGGATACATTTTTCAGACTTTCTGTCCCACTTTAATCTCTTTTGTTTCGGCACATGTACCATGATTGTACTTCCAAAAATTCGAAAATGACTTACATCAGGCTTTCTGCCCGTCCACATCTCGAAAGGGGTTTTATAATTTAATGATGTGGTCACAGTCCTGTTCTGTAAGTACACTGCAGTGTGTGCCGCCTCTGCCCAAAACCTTTTCTTGAGACCTGCATCGAACAGTAAACACTTGGCTTTCTCAACGATAGTCCGGTTGTATCGATCTAAGAGACCATTCTGCTCAGGTGTGTATGGGTTCGTTTTGTGATGTACTATCCCATGCAACGTCAAAAAATCGTCAAACTTGCTGTTGCAGAATTCTGTCCCATTGTCACTTCTCAAGATCTTTATGCTGCGATTAAGTTGATTCTCAACCTCTGCTTTATACTGTTGAAAGCATTTCAGTGCATCATCTTTTGTTTTCAAAAAATAAATATATGTCATACGACTAAAATCATCTATGAGCAGCATAAAGTATCTAGAACCACCTATAGATCTATTTAGATATTTTTATATATATTTTTAGCATTTGACATGCTTAGCACTATACATTAAACACAAAGTGAAAAATGTGAAATCGAAAATAACAGTCAGGCATCCTGCATCTTTTGGAACCGTCCAGATGCTTTACCAATTCAGCCAACCTGACAATTGCTCCTGACTGCTAATTTCGATAACACATCATACTTAACGTCTTTGGGTGACGCCTGCGCCATCTGTCGGAAGTATTTTCATACATTATACCGACCAGGTAAACTTAATTTTACAATTAAGATTTTTACCTAATAATGACGCAAACCCTATAAATATTTAGATATTTTTATATATATTTTTAGCATATATAAAAATATTTGGGTGAAAATACTTCCGACAGATGGCGCAGGCGTCACCCAAAGACGTTAAGTATGATGTGTTATCGAAACTAGCAGTCAGGAGCAATTGTCAGGTTGGCTGAATTGGTAAAGCATCTGGACGGTTCCAAAAGATGCAGGTTCAAATCCTGCTCCTGACTGTTATTTTCGATTTCACATTTTTCACTTTGTGTTTAATGTATAGTGCTAAGCATGTCAAATGCTAAAAATATATATAAAAATATCTAAATATTTATAGGGTTTGCGTCATTATTAGGTAAAAATCTTAATTGTAAAATTAAGTTTACCTGGTCGGTATAATGTATGAAAATACTTCCGACAGATGGCGCAGGCGTCACCCAAAGACGTTAAGTATGATGTGTTATCGAAATTAGCAGTCAGGAGCAATTGTCAGGTTGGCTGAATTGGTAAAGCATCTGGACGGTTCCAAAAGATGCAGGTTCAAATCCTGCTCCTGACTGTTATTTTCGATTTCACATTTTTCACTTTGTGTTTAATGTTTAGTGCTAAGCATGTCAAATGCTAAAAATATATATAAAAATATCTAAATATTTATAGGGTTTGCGTCATTATTAGGTAAAAATCTTAATTGTAAAATTAAGTTTACCTGGTCGGTATAATGTATGAAAATACTTCCGACAGATGGCGCAGGCGTCACCCAAAGACGTTAAGTATGATGTGTTATCGAAATTAGCAGTCAGGAGCAATTGTCAGGTTGGCTGAATTGGTAAAGCATCTGGACGGTTCCAAAAGATGCAGGTTCAAATCCTGCTCCTGACTGTTATTTTTGATTTCACATTTTTCACTTTGTGTTTAACACCTATAGATCTGTTTTCCATCGGTCCACAGAGATCGGTATGTACAATATGTAGCAACTCAGTACTTCGCTACCTTCACTGGGAAAAGGTAAGCGGCTCTGCTTGCCCTCACAGCATGCGACACACGATGACTTTGATATATCAGTCTTATTATCAAGGGTCAATCCCTCTACAGCATCTTGCATCTTGTTCAAATACTGACTGTTGACATGACCTAGACGTCGATGCCAAACTTCACTGGACACCACCACTGCAGCTGATGAACAATATTCAGGCATGTTTAGTTTATACACCCCATTCAACAGACTCGCTGTAGCCACCAGTACTCCTGCTTGGTTGAAAATCTGACAACCATCATTGTTAAATGAAACTTTGTTTTCTTTTGATATAAGTTGACTAACAGACAACAGATTTGTAGTCAACTTTGGCACGCATAATACACCTTCTACTGTAATATCGTATTCACAGGCACGCATCTTTGTCGTAATCTGCACATCTCCACTACATAATACAAGTACTTTATCTTTGTTTGCCACGATGATTTCCTTGATCTTATGATCCCGCGACACGTTTGACAACCATTCTTCGTTCCCAGTAAGATGAACACTCGCCTCGGAGTCAATATACCAATCGCTTTTGCAAAATTCACCATTCAGGAACACGGCGCTAAACGCATTACTGCTTGCAGGAACATTTTTATTTGTATTCGAAAATGTACATTGATTGCGATAATGCCCTGTTTGTTTACATTTGTAACATGGCATTGCTTTTGGTTTTGACTTTGACGTCTGGGCGCTGTCTTTGGTCGCAGTGCTACCAACATACCGGTTCTTCATGTGACTCGCAAACGCGCCACTGGAATTGAAGGCGATATTGTCGCCGCCGTTTCTGCTTTCTTCCATGTCCAACAACTTAGTTTTAATAGCGTCTTCTGTCAATGGTATGCTGCAATGCTCGATCGCCATTATCATAGGGGAATATTTTTCTGTTAATCCCGCTAACAAAAGCGATGCGACTCATCATTAATGTTAAAACCCGTACCACTCAATTTTTGGCTTGTTTCGATGATTTGTGTCACGTACAAAGTCATTGAAACGCTATTTTCGAGTCGTATGGAAATTAAACTCCTCAGTAAACTGATTCTCCTTGTAAAACCTGAGTCATCAAATAGGTCCTTCAATTTCTTCCATAGCTCATAAGTCGTTTTTACACTTTTTATGTGTGCGTACAGCGACGAATCTATTGTCAGAACCAGCTTGGCTCTGGTTTTCGCTGGTCCTATTTCTGCTGGTACAGTCTCCGACTTGATGCAAACATTCCCTCCAGAACTAAAAAAATCTCAGCCGCGAAAGCCCACTCACTGTAGTTCTCTCGCCCTTTCAATTTAGGCACACTGACAAGGTAGTTCGTCGTCATCTTCACAGTCACAGCGTTAATTACAGTTTATCTCAATCTGCAAATTCTATTTCCACTAGGAATGTCCAAGAAAATTGCAAGAAAAATCTAAAAAAACTGAGCACATAACCTCTAATTAATCAAACGCTTGAGTCAGTGACAAGAACTGACTTTTATTAGAAGAAACATACAGTATTACATACTTTACAGTAGATGGCGCTACTAGTTAGTAATGTGTAATATTGTCGATACAAAATAGACTTAAAATAACAGGGATAGTAAGAAATCTAGAAAACGTGATAGATTTAGTAAAAGTATTTTCATCTCATCATATATTATGTAAATATCACAAAATTAAAATGTGTGTACTTATGTACACGCGTTAGAAGTTATACTTCTTTGGCGTATGGAAAAAAAATAACTAAAATGCAGTAGTGATTAACGATAAATATTAAAATTAATCAAAAAGATTTTATTTAAATAAAAAAGGTTTTATTAACGTAAAAATATGACAACACAGTAAAAACAACACAGTAAAAATATACAATCATTTATCATTAAGGCAATGAATCAAATATATTAATAAATATTTCAAATAAACTATTTTACATTCGTAGATTCTTCTCGTAGTGACTGAATAGGCACGTGAGTAACAAGAGGTTTGTGGTAGCTAAAATATGATATAAATGGTCTCGTTGAAACTGTAGATAAGTATCTTGTGAATACACCATCAATAGTAGTGCCATGCCGTGTTGTTGAAACTGAAGAGTCATTATTAATTAATAGATTTAAATCGTCATTAAAAAAATAATTGAAATATCAATAAATCAAATTTTAACAAATAGTTAAGATCAAAGATAAAATAAACATTCAGCATTTAAGGCATAAACAAGTATAGAAAATTTATTTTTTTGTTTTATTTATGCATAAAATTTGTTAATATACCAGAAATAAAAAAAAACGAAAAAAAAAAATATTTTTTAGATAATAATGTAATAATTTTTAATTAACGATGTAAATAAATTATACATACAGACAATTAACCTCAAATCTATAAATGCACTCAAAACAGTTTATTCAAATCAGTTTTATCACTAATATTCAATATATGTAGATATACTAATAAATAATAAATTATTAGTAAGAGTAAAATTAAACAGTGTGAATATTTATTTATTCACACTGTTTAATTGTACTCTTACAAAACACGTGTTCTAAATATAAAAATACTAGAATATACATCTTGAACATAGTTATCAATTTTCATGCATGCCACCTAGAACTAACTTCACGATGTAGAATTTAGGTGTAAAAATTCACTCTCATCATTTTTCTCTATCGCGCCAAAAAAAGTATAACTTCAAAAAAATTGTTGTTCATGTCACGAGCAGGTTCAAATCCTGCTCGTGACTGTTATTTTCGATTTTACAGTTTCACACTTCTTTGTGGATATTAATATGGCTAGGCATGTCAAATTTAAAAAAAAATTATAGAAATATCAAAACATTTTTTTATTATCATTATTGGTTAACAAACTTCGCACTTTCGCGTTTATAATATTAAGTAAGAATTTTCAATTATTTAATCAAGTGTGTGTGGAATTAATAAATAATTCATTTAGAATATAATAATTAATAATTCTGACAAAACAAGCTTTACTCTTTAAATAGCACACTTATTTAAAATGATAATCCACGATGAAACTACGACAAAAAAGACTATACTTTGTCAAGTAGGTAATAGTATAATATCTACTATGTTCCACCATAGTCTTCACTGGTTTCCATACGTATAATGATACCGGTTATTCTGAATATGGCAACACTTCCCTCGGGTAGACTTTGGGAAATTGGAACACACTTTATAGCCTTTTTTATTATAAGGGTTTCGGGTGTATTAAGGCTTTGGTACGTCGGTAAGAGTTGAAGCGGAAAAGATAGTTAAATATGATTATTTATGGCTACATATATTATGTCTTCAGTTCCGTAATTGAAATGTACGTGTTAGAAATTCAACTCTTACAGCACAAATGACTTAGAGTCTTAGATACGGCCTCTGTGCTAAAGGTTATGAATTCGAGATTGGATAATATTATAGTTGTTCTGTGTCAAGGTGTTCTTTGTTTTGTTAGTGTTTATCGTAAATTAAGTCAAAAGTAATCCTTTAAATTATTCGCCAACATAGAATTCCATTTAAATTAAACTAAAACTTACAAGCAACCTCACATAAGTATGTTCTCAAAAAAAAATTCAGACTAATAGCCCAAATTCAGAATAGTTAGTGTAACATCCATTGACCTAATAAAAATGGACGTCGGGTCTAGTACAAAATACAGGGCAAAAAGTGTCTCTAGTCAATCTATATAAACGTAGGTGCATTATAAATATAATACATAAAAACTATAACATTCTAATTTGAATCAACACAAAGCGTGAAAATGTGAAATCTAAAATAACAGGATCCTGCTCGTTAGCATGTCAAATGCTAAAAATATATATAAAACTATCTAAATATTCTAATTTGAAACCTTGTACCATTATATTAGTGTTGAGTTTTCTTTGCAATAATTTATTAGCTTACGTAACTTCTACAATAGGCCGCGCCATGATTCACCTTAACCCATTCCCTGTCCGTTTGTAGACACAATAGAAATTTAATTGTTATGTATCATATATGATTCATGGGACAGGGAACCTGTAAGGAGGTTCTAGTCAATAATAATTATGTGTAGAAGATTTAATTTTGCAAATATTCAAAATATTAAAAAAAAAATAGTTTTTAAGCAACATAATAGATACTTTGTAAATGATAAAACAGTAGTCTACTCTCACCTACTGAAAATATTTTTTGCCACTTTATTTGAGTAGTTTTTCACGTACTCACAATACAGTACGGCATATTGAACGTACAGTCAAGTCAGTCGACCAAACGAATAGTGGCGAGCGATTAAATCTCTTTTGGCGTTTTGTATCTCTTTTGGTTCGGACACTTTTGAGCGTGGGCATGAGGTCCATTTGTTGGTAGGCCAATGGTAACTACATGGTAAATGGTAACACCCCTTAACTTTGCAAGCACATAATACAATCACTCTAACGCAGATCTTTCTCCTTGAGGAACTGTTTGAGGTGGTACCTACCAACATACCCTTTTTACCACCGGACCACGAGACGTCGTAGTAGGGTTCATCCACACCACCTGGAAACAATCTCATCCAAGACTGTTTGTTTCCAGCGCTATTTACTACGACACGCGTGTAGGCTCTGGAATGAACTTCCTGCTGCGGTGTTACCCCCGCGCTACGACATATCCTTCTTTAAACGAGGTTTGAGAAGAGCACTTTACTCACGATAGGCAGCGGCTTAGTTGTACCCCTGGTATTGCCAAAGTCCATGAGCGACGGTTACCACTTATCATCAACAATAGAGGGGACTACACCTATGGGGGCCACGCACTAAAATGTAAAAAGAGCTAATTCTATTTCGTCGCACTCCCTCACACGTAAATTATTGGAGATTTGCATCACAAGAAAAACCAGAAAAGGTTATGTCACGGATAAAGAAGTACCTAATATAGGTCATAGAGATACTGTTAGCGTACGCATTTATGAGCTATAATATATCTCATGCATATCACCAGCTACCTACCAGGAAATTTGTCATATGAACAATTTTACGAGCAATATTATATTTTATAACTGGCTGTTGCACGCGGCTCCACCGCAGACACAAGCTTTTTAGAATCTCAGATTCAATTTACTCGTACCTACTAAAATTTATACCAGTTTTTAATATAATTAAGTGCTATTAAAAAAAGGAATAATTAAAAAATAATAATTTAATAGCTCGACGATACAATTCACAAGTTAGGTAGTTTTCACTTCTATCGGAACGTTCGGTTATGATGACGAGAGTTCCATGATTTTTGTACACCCAAAAAGTACTCAACGCGCCTAAAATAGATCGGAGCGTTCGCTGACGATAACGTGAGTTCCATGATTTTTTTTGACCAAAAAGTGCTCAAAGCGCCTAAAGAAGTTTTCACTTCAAAAATATCAAAATCAGTTCAGTAGTATTTGTGTGATGCATAAATAAACAAGCAGACAAAAATTCTAAAAATTGTTTTGGATTCAGAAACGCCTAAACAGCTAATACATTTCTCCTTTTTTTTGAAATACCAAACTATTGTAAAGACTAATATTCATTGTGAATAGGTACTAATCTTGATTATGAGATCTTACACAAACAAAATCAAATATTATGCTTCCTTAATCAATAATACAAAAACGTTAGTAGAGGGTATTTTTCATTACCGAAGCCTGATTTGTCATGGTAGCTGATTCATTAGAGGGGCATTAATCTTCGACAGACTCGAGACGTGGCGTGCGTCACACAATTAGCGCAGTGATAAGGCTTTACTTTGTTCAACAAGCCGTCACGAATCCCTGACACTGGGTTGGAAACCCAGCATTGGAATTTAATTAACTAAGTTTATCCTTTCGGTTAACTGTATCACAGTGTGGGACAATTTGCCAATTGTACTTTAATGTACAACATTATAAGATATTGCTTATATACTAATAATCCATTTATATTACTTTTTGGTGAATAGGCGATAGTTGCCCCGGTCTATCGTAAGCTGAACTATATACCATTATAATAAGTAAATAAATATTCACAGACATTTCACACAACGTCCTCTGGTCCCAAACTAAGCTTCACGCTTGTGCTATGGGTACCAGGCTACGGACATAATACATATATTACTTTTTTTTGTAAATACACATATATATAATAGATAAAAACACCCAGACTCAGTACAAATATCTGTATTCATCACACAAATAATTGTCCTGAGTGGGAATCGAACCCACGACCTCATGCACGGAAGTCGGTTACACTACCGACTACACTACAAGACCCGTCAAATTATGAACATTTCAAAGTTTTGCTTGTAAGAATTTTTAATTGTACTAATATTTTTGGCTTAGTTAAGTTTGTACAATTGGTGGTCTTAGTACTAAGAACAATTTCTGCCCGACAACCATTACATTCCCAAAGCTTTATTGAACAATTTCCGTTTTATTTCAAGTGTATCTTCTCTCGCAGTGATATCAAGGCCTTTAATCCTCAGACTTATGACATCTGTAAGAGAGGTTGAAAACGTATTATAAATTAAAATAGCCACGACTTTTGTATAATTAAAATTATGTTGTGTATAATAATAAAATCAAAAAATACCAATTCTGGAGGCAAAATGCCAGTCATGGACACGCAATGATGGGCATAAACTTACTCATGTAATCGATAAGTATTGTATTGAATTTGGAAAAACTTATATAGGTAGGCGGAGTAGCCATGGCCATCTCATAATAATTATAATATAAACACTTTTTAACTCCGAATTTTACTACAATGTATTGCTCTCAAAAGGTAAGAAAGGCAAACTATCAAATTTATTTTGAATACTGAAATCAATACATGAATACTTGTTTTCATCTGTATGCTCAGCTAGCTCAGCAGTCCCCGACGGCGATTCCCAATCTACACTTCACAATTGCTTTTAAATATCTTTACAACTCACGCTACCTATCGGATGCATTTACATACATTATTCCAATAAAGTAAGTTCAATTTTACAATAAAAATTCATACTATTTGATGGCGCGATTTTGTTGTGAAACATCTAATGCGGAGGGAGGGAAAAATCGGCTGTTAGCGTGGCGACGTTTTTATTTTAGTTGTTCCGTTCAAATGTTGCAAGTTAAATTTGACACACTTCCCGGTTTCCGATTGAGCTGAAATTTTACACGCATATGTACTACTCTGCCAAAAAGGTACCGGGAAAAGATCAATAATACACAAAAATTTTGTTATTCATCCAAATTTATTTTATCACCTTCAAAGTATGCTCCTTCAGAAACGATAGACTTACGCCAACGAATAATCCAATCATCAAAACATTTTTTAAACGCTGTTTCCGGAATTGAATTCAGTTCTCGCCGCGAATTCTCCTTTATGTCTTCTACTGATTGAAAACGGGTGCCACGAAGTGGTAATTTGAGTTTAGGAAAAAGAAAGAAGTTGACTGGAGCCATATCTGGTGAATATGGCTCGACCGCTTTTAAACGCTTTGTACCACTAATAAGCACGTGTTTTTGATAAAGTCGATTCACCGTAAGCCTTCTGTAACATTTACAGTGACTCCGAACACGAAATTCCATTGGCGATGCAAAATTTAAGACAAACTCTTTGTTCGATGTTTTTGTCCATTATGAAATTCGCAATACACACTAAATATGATATAACAAAAAACAGCACTGTATTTAATATAAATAACAGATGCAACTCAAACTCCGCGCCAAAACGGATAACATTTGTGCCAATCTAACAACAACAAAAAAAACAAAAATTTGGATTTGGGACCGTAAGCAAATCATCCATGCCCAATACTTTCTTGACTGAATGTTTATCACGTGAAAATGCAATATTATGATGACATGGAGCTGATATGATGATGGAGCTGGAAGGTGGACATAGGAACTCTATAATGGCGCAACCCTACCGAGTTTGGGCTCGTATGATTCGTCTTGACGAGTATTTTATCTCTAGGTGGTATCCAGGGTCTGATGATGAAGCTGGAAGGTGGCAATAGGAACTCCGTTATAAAACGACATAACTCCATCGAGTTTGGGCTAGTATGATTCGTCTTGACGAGTACTTTGTTTCTAGATGGTATCCAGGGACCGATGATGGAGCTGGAAGGTGGGCAGTAACTCTGTATTGAAATGACCCAAACCCATCGAGTTTATAATCGTTTGATTCGTCTTAAGGAATACTTTGTCAAGTTAGGATCATTTTATTTCTACAAAATAATTTCAATGGTTTCACATCTGGTAGACGTCCCGCGACGTCTAGTTTTTTTTTAAATATTTTGATCTGCATTTTTAGGACTTGACATACTCAGCTAATTTAAAAAACAAATTATTTGTGGAAGTGGAAAAAGAAAGGTGACTATGCAATGGTTTAGCGGTCTAGAGCACTTCCCCGGATCGGAAGGGATGCAGGTTCGAATCCCGATCGCAGTAAAGCTCTCTTTTACCACTTTTACAAATAATCCGTTCCTTATACTATGAATACTTTTCTAATAAAGTAAAAATAATAAAACATATGGTGTCACTCCTAATTAGATTAAGACATCGAAATACAATAACCTTTAATCTATTTATCCTTGTATGTAAGCAAACAAAACGATACTGAAAGAAATCCAGATATAACGTAAGTGGCTATAAAAGGAAACTTTTAAAATGCTCCCCTAAACGGGAAATAAGCATAAAATGTATTTTGAAAGGTAATCCCAGAGGCGCTCCACTACTATTATATATTATACTAGCCTTTTCCTGCGGCTTTGCCGCTAGTTTTTATAGTATATCTTAAGATCCCGATATAGTAGCGGGATAAAATCTATGACAGTTTTTAAATCTAATCAAGAGCTGTAAAACAAAAATAAATTCATCAAAATATGTTTTTGTGTGATGTCCGAATAAACAAACTGATAAACAAACTGATAAACAGACAAAAATTCTCCCAAATATTATTTTGTGTTTAGAGGAGGTACTAATGTACATTCGGTTTTCCTAAAATATCTTAAATATACAGACATAGCTCTGTTATATAGCATAGATTATATTGCACCCCAAAACATAGCATCACGCCTGTATTCCCCGAAGGGGTAGGCAGAGGTGTATTACACACTCACGACTCGCCAGCTATGTTTAAGTCCCACGTAATAGGGGGCGAGCCTATTGACGTCTACCGGGCACATTTCCAAACTCCGGGCTGCTACTGAGAATTTTTCTTATTTTTTTTTTCCAATACGAGTATATAGTTGTAATAATAAAACAGATGTTTGCTAAGATAAATAATATGGAAATACCTTCCTCTAAAACGTTGAGTATTTGAAACTCAATGAGTGCACTCCCGTTTATTTTATATTTTAACATAGATTCAGTTACAGTAGCGTGCAAATCCCGCAAGTGGTAGAACCTTGCATATCCCAGCATGCACAGGCCGACTTGATCGAGGAAGTACCACCCTCTCACAGAAGATCAGCGTAAAACAACGAGTAGGTGGGTAAGTACCTCCGCCGGCTAACCACTGAAGGAATGTAATATGGTTCCGGTGGCCCGCCAATAAAGGCGGAGAGAGTGCACACGGCGGGTTTCTTTAGTGGGTGAGAGCCCCACACTACCCTGTTTGTTGCCCCGAACGAGTGGGTGTACGGTTAGAAACATTTTTTCCCGCCTAAACAAAAAAAAAGGTGGGTAAGTACCTCTACGGTTGTGTTTCCTTTGGTGAGTGAGGCCCAAACTCTCTCATTATCCACTCCTTATTAACCTTCTTCGAAAAATATCGTTTATTAGTAAGGTTCTGTTTATATCGTGTCCGTGTTTTTTAACTCAATAAAAATACTGTAAGTAGTGAAAATACGTAGCAATAGTGTTAAATTAAAGTGTAGTGCCAAAAACGACTCGAAGTAGTATTTTTTGCTTAATATTGTTACAAATTAGGAGAAGATTTTATTAAACCAACGGAATAGCATCTAACGCGGACCCCTATCAATCTCATTCTCCCAAGACGGCTGGTCACCGCGGGAGAATTAGAACAAAACCCTCCAGGAATAAATAAACTTCTAACAAAAAAATTATATTACATAGCCACGTATAATGTAAGAACTCTATCAACTCATACACGTTTCCTTGAACTGCTGAATGCGCTCAAAAATATAAAATTCGATAATATATATAATTGGCCTTTCTGAAATTAGACGCCTTGGTAATACAATACAAGAGCACCAAAATATAATATTCCACTACATAGGAGAAGCACCAGGACTATATGGAGTAGGATTTCTAGTGAAAAAACACCTCAAAGGTTATATCGAAAGTTTTATCGGATTATCAGAGCGAGTAGCGCTATTGAATCTGAATATACACAATTTCAAAATAAGTTTTATACAAGTTTATGCACCCACAGAAGCGGCCCACGAAGATGAAATCGAGGCCTTTTATCAAACCGTAAATAAAGCTCTAGAATTATCTGGAGAAAAAGTTGTAGTTATGGGTGGTTATTAACGCTAAAATAGGCCAACCGACACCTGAAGAGAGTCTTATTATGAAAAAATTCGGATATGGCGAACGAAACACTAGAGGTGAAAGATTAATACAGTTTGCACTTGAAAATAACCTATCTATAATGAACACTTTTTTCAAAAAAAATAGTAAACTACGGTGGACTTGGAGATCTCCTGATGGCAATACCAGAAATGAAATAGATTACATTCTAACCAACATATATAAAAACGTAGAAGATGTAAAAACCATAAATGTACTATTTCCATCAGATCATAGATGCTTAAGGGCAACTTTTAAGTTAAAATCAATTAAAAAATGCAGAACCAGCTATGTCAAAATCCCAAGAACCACATTAAAAAACGACGAAGATATTTCAAGGTACCTAGTATAATGAGTTGCCAAAAGGATCTACTTCACCGATGTGAGTATGACACAATTCAGGATAAAATAACCACAGCTATAGAAAATAGCTTAAAAATAGCTCTAACACCTAACGGACGCTCAGGTGCAAAATGCAGTATTATATCAGAAAAAACAAGAAGCTTAATACATCGAAGAAGAGACCTACAAAACCTGAATCCTAAATCACGAGAAATTAAGAGCGAATTAAGAGCTCTATATAAACTAATAAGTAAATATATATGCCAGTATTACAACACCCACCGGAAAAATACTATACTAAAATACCTAGAGTCTTCAGGAAGCCTAAAGAGAGCCTATAAGGAACTCAGATTCCACAAAATTTGGATTCAAAGCCTTCACAAATCTGACAGACAGTCACACAACAGAAAAGATATAGTTCAAGTAGCAACTGCGTTCTATACAAGATTATATGACGCACCAGGAATCTATGGAACCTCCCATTGTATTCGCGAAGAAACGTCTAGCGTCGCAGAAATAAAGCCCATAAATGAAATCGAGATTATTAGAGAAATAAAACGGCTCAAATTTGAAAAAGCCCGGGCCCGGACAATATTACAAATGAGACAATAAAAATTGCTTGCACTCTCCTTGCTACACCATTAGTAAAACTATTTAATAAGATATTAGATAATTCTACAACGCCTAGGCAGTGGTCAGAATCAAATATCATCTTGCTGTATAAAAAGGGTGATCACAGAGATATAAGTAACTACCGACCTATTAGCCTTCTACCTTCACTATACAAGTTATTCGCGTCGATTATAAAGAAAAGAATTAGCTCGACACTGGAATCTCATCAACCCATAGAACAAGCTGGATTTAGAAGAGGTTACTTAACAATTGACTATATTCATTCAGTGGAGCTACTTATAGAGAAGTATCAAGAGTTCCAAAAACCACTCTATATAGCTTTCATTGACTACCAGAAAGCTTTAGACTCTATACTGCACACATCAATATGGGAAGCACTGATATCACAAAATGTAAAGACAAGATATATTAGAGTACTGAAGTACCTCTACCAGAACAACACCAGTAGAGTAAAACTAGAGACAATAGGACCCCGCATTTCAATTAAGAGAGGAGTGAGGCAGGGCGACCCTTTATCATCTAGGATCTTTATAGCAGTGCTAGAGTTTATAATAAAAAGATTAAACTGGAATAATATTGGTATATGCGTTGATGGAAAACATATCAATCACCTGAGGTTCGCTGACGACCTGGTCTTGCTATCTGAAAACAGTACGAAACTAGAATACATGATAAGTACACTACTAAAATCCAGTAGAGAGGCAGGCCTCGAAATAAATTACAAAAAGACTAAAGTGATGACTAACTCTTCCAAATAGAATATGTTGATTCACATATTTACCTTGGCAAACGAGTCTCCTTCGACAAACAAAGCAATGAACAAGAAATCGATAGAATGATAAAAGGAACATGGACTAAGTTTTGGAGCCTTAAGGAAATTTTAAAAAGCCAGATGCCAATAAAAATTAAGAAAAAGCTCATGGATAGCTGTCTACTCCCAGTACTCACTTATGCTAGCCAGACATGGAAGTTTACGCGTCGAGTAAAAAATAAAATAATTTCTTATCAACGAAGCATGGAAAGAAGTATCATGAAAATTAGGAAAGCGCAAAAGATACGCCACTCTTCCATAAGATAAGTAACAGGGGTAATAGACGCCTTGAGCTACTCAAGAAAATTGAAGTGGCAGTGGGCTGGACATGTAGCCAGGATGAATGACGATCGATGGACAGCCAGGCTGACATCATGGTCGAGTCCAACGGGTATCAGGAAGAGAGGTAAACCTAGAGCAAGGTGGGCAGATGACATTGCAAGAATAGCTGGCAAGCAGTGGATGAATAAAGCCAAAGACAGGGTCTATTAGGCATCCCTGGAGGAGGCCTTCACTCTTAAATAAAAGGGGTTCACGCTCCATACTTATTAAATTTTATGACCAATATTCATATTTATTACTTTATTTTTTCTAATTTTAACTTATAGAAATCAATGTAATTTATATTGTTGATTATACCTAACTATTTATAATTGCATGAATTTATAATATGAAATTAATTATCTACCATTGTATTCTTTAGACAAATGTTGAAAAATTTACAATCTAAGATAATTTTAAAATTTTAAGTCTATATAATTGTTTTGGAAGAATATGATTACTTGATAGTTTTTTATTTTTGTTTTAGCAAATAGCGTGAAATAAAAGGCTTATTATTATTATTATTACTATTATTTACCTTCTTATCCTTCCTATCATTACCAAATTATCCTTCCTGTGCTCTCCTTAATGTCCCACTTCCTATCTCTTTCCTTGGAGTAGCGACACTGATGCCTCTGGTGTTGCTAGCGTCTATAGGCTACAGTAACCATTTACCATCAGATGGGCCGTAAGCTGGCTTGCGAACGTGATGAACTAAATACACGTAACTTAAATCTTTCTCGACCTAACATACATCAATAATTTACAAGGACAGTAGGTACCAACTGAAATATGAATTTAATAATAGTTCTAATTAAGGTCATAATATCAGTATAATATTGGGGCCCTAAATAAATTTTGATATGATTCTCTCGCTTACGCTTTAAATAACTTGCTACCTTTATTCATACAGACAACAATTTTCGTATCGGACGAAAGATTCAAATTATAATATTTTTTATTCTAATACTTCCAGAATGGTATATTCTGGTATTTATATCTGGAGTGAAATATCTGAGCCGCTGAGCTCAGGTATTCTTGTTCAGAAGCGTATTGGCTGCAATACGCTTCCTACTTATTCACAACTATGCTCATACGGGGAATGCAGATAGGATTCGCATATATGTACACAAATATCATTACAAAATTTACACATACTGCTTTCACTATCACGTTATTTTATTTTAAGCAACAAATTTTCTGTAATTATATGACTAGAAACAGGGCCGCCAAACGTTTAATTTAGGCATGCAATTCACTAAGAAAGCGTTGTTAAAAACGTGGAAATTGAGTAGGACGTGGACCATGTTAATGAGTGCTTAATAGGTGTTCCACGGAACGACGTGATCTGGGGCACTACTCTCGGTCTCTGTTAGAATAAGAAAAAGCAGAAATCGAAACACATTTCTGCTGCAATTTAAAGACAATAGTGGGCCATAATGTTATTAACAACTTGTACTTGTGTCTAGGAGTGGTATTTAATCATCATTAGTATTAAATTATAATAAATTTTGAAACTCCGGTCTGCTACTGAGAATTTTCCTTTTTACGAAAAACCTCAATAACACCACAGAGGCAGTTGCATTAAAACCCTAAAACTGAAACCCGTTATTTCTGAGACATCATATGAACACATTGATGCTCTGTTGTAAGCTACAAGTACTGGAACATGGATAAACCTATGTGAGTCGCGCCTCAAACGGAATTATAACTTTAATAATAAATGGCGCCGCTAATGGATCATTAACTAAACAGTCATCACTAAGCGTCTATGTGCATTATATACTGGACTATACTCGATAAAACAATATCAAACTGTGTTAGTTTTGTTTTTAAACACAACACGCACGCAAAGCTGGTTACCGTTAAAACAATCTATAACACGCTTAAAAATTGTTTACCCAAAATGATGAACCAATGTTCACTATTGTGAGAATACGTTACAAGCCATGGTTGTCATGGTTCCGTTTAAGGGCTTGTACACAAAACTGCGAATCGGCGCAATGCGAATTCGCAACACAGAAAACTGCGACAATTGCTGCGATGCGATTTCGTGCGGCAAGGCGGCTCCGTTCCACGATTCGGGTGACTATTCCTTCGATGACCGTGTGAAGTAACATTGCAGGAATGTGCGATGCGAATCAATTCGCAAGTTCTTGCGATGCGTCGTGGGAGCTCGTAGATTTTTACGATGCGACGTCACATTGCAGTTTTGTGTACAAGCCTTAAGCAAAGCAATGAATACATATTATTTTATTGGATATATTTTGCTAAATTTTAAGCAACAAATAACACAGTGATGTAGTATCTTAATTAGTTGAAGGTCAGCTTAAATGTCATCAATGCAATCTCATTTTAAAGCAAATAATTGTGTTTTGCTTGATGTTCCTTTTGCCAACATTCCCGTATGGGAATATTGGCAAACAAAAATAAACTGCTGTTTCACTAATGTCAATATTTCACATGAATTATCGTTATTATCGAAGCGAGAGATGGTTCATTTCATACCGGTGACCGTATGTAATATCTACAATTATATCGTCACATAAAATTTTATATTATACATCTAATTTTATACATATATTTTATCCTTATTAGATACTATTTGTGTCAATAAAAATATATTAACTTAGCATTAGCATACATATGCTTATTACTCACACCTAAAATTAATTAACCGAATTCTTTACACATTGGGAATTAAAATTCTTTCGTTATTAGCGTCAATCTTCTAAATGTGTAAAATAAGTATATCAGTCATATAAAACAGTAAATATCTGTGCGATATAAGTTAAGGCCTTAGAGTGATATAGTGGGTATCTTTTCCTTTCTAGAGATATATACAATGATCGCAAATGAGCCACGGCCGCATTAAGTAGGAACTGCTCCTCGTGTTTTGTGTCTGTTAACAGATAAAATGTTATTTCACGTTTTTAATACATTTGCTTCCGTCGGCATCAATTTTTTTTTCATATTGGCAGAATTGTTAGTGTAATTAAAAATTTAATCTGCGAATTCGTCCGCGTGACTGGTAGAGAAGACTCATGATCAAAAGTAGAATATTTAATGAACATTTAAGAATAACAGTACCTACATTTAATTAATTATATGGGTTCATATATGAAGGAATAAATCAATGTAATATAGGAAGAATTGCTAACTCACAAAACTTAGTTATAGCACTGCTAAATCTGCCAAAACAATGCTAATCAATCACTTACACATATGATATATTAGTATTAAATACATTAAGAGGTGGTAATTATTATTACGCTACTAACACACACTGAGGCTTGTTTACTTAAATTATTGAGCATGAAATTGCGTAATGTTTAATTTGAATACCTGATTGCTGTGTAATGTGTGCGACTAGACATTTAGTCTACCACCGCTGAATTATTATTGTGGATTTGGGTTTAACACAAGGAGTATATAGTTTGAGGCTTTTATGAACATTTTGGAAATAACTTAAGGAAATACTATTTTGACAACGCGAATATTAATCAAATTCAACGCTGCTGAAGATGAGCCTTTTTCATAATAAGGTTACAGATAGTATTCCGCTGTTGCTATAGATAAGGGCCCTAAACTACTCAACGTACACTTAGTAAAGTTCAGTCAACGATGATATACCCAAGGTGACGTTATACAACCAGTCGATAGTAACACTTAGAAGACATGTTCCACCAACCCTATAATAAATTGGAATAAGGGGATCATACTTTTTAAGTCTATCTATGTACATATCTGTAAGTAAGTAATCGTATTAACTGCTGGGGATCAGTCAATGGACTTATTTTTCGACAGCAGTTGATTTTTCATTTGACTACAAATTAAACCTCCCTCTTATAATATTTTTAACCAACTTCAAAAAAGGAGGAGGTTCTCAATTCGTCGGCATATTATTTTTTTTATGTATGTTCATCGATTACTCAAAGACACCTCGACCGATTTGCAAAATTATTTTTTTTATTTGATAGGGTATACTTCCTAGGTGGTCCCATAGTCATCAGGTAAGGATCTCATGATGGTATACTTGAGAAGTAGGTATCAAAAACAATTTATAACAAATACCTACTTAGATAACATTAAAAACATTTTTGGCACCGGCTTCAAACACATCAGTAGGTGTCTAGCACGGAAATCGTATCTATCCATCCATCCATCCATCCATCAGCCTTTTAACGTCCACTGCTGGACATAGGCCTCCCCGAGAATGGGGGATAGTGCCGTAATCGCCACGCTTGCCAAGCGGGTTGGCGATCGCAGTGGATGTTGTTAATACTCGAAGGAATGCTGCTGCCCACTCCTCCGGTATTCCCTCAGTCGGCTCTTACGACTCCCATGGGTGGAGAGGGGTGGGACAATTCTAAAGCCGGCCCCACACGGCAAAATAATCGTATCTAAATACCAATTATTTATTGCTTTTTAGTTCCTGGGTGCATTTAAAGGCGGTTTTCTTTTTAAAAAAAATGCTTATTTCCAAATATAATTAAAATAGTTTATCCTAAATTAAATGAATTAAGTTATCACAACTAGCTTATTGTTATTGTAAATAAAATAAAAAACATATAACAAACGTAACTGTGTGTGCACCTTCACCATCCCTTACATTGTTTTTAGCAAATCTCTAACTATGTTTGTAACATAGCACATGCATAGCTGGCGATCCGTGGGTGTGTAATACACCTCTGCCTACCCCTCTATTAAATGTTTGGGATGCAAAAATTATATTCTGGTCTAATCTTTTAGGCTAAAGACAATATTATTAATATATTTCTATCACTTAGCTTAATTTTGTAGAAGGATCCTGTTACAAAATGTAATGGGCAATCGACTACCAAAGTGAATAACAGCGCATTTTTTATAATAGGTACTGAGGTAGAGACGGCACACGGTGGGGACTGCAATGGATTGTAATGAACAGTTAGAGAGACATTAACTTTGTGCTGTATAATTGAATTTATTTTGTGCATCATTACGCATTATTGTTCAATACCAATTCACAGACACACGAAGTCATTTAGCGTTTCTGTACTTACGTCAGCTAACTACAATTTTTCCACAACATTATTCCGAAATTATTTTTTATTATTATATTGTTGTTTTAATTCGAACAATGACTGAACCGTAATAATAGGGATGGCTCACGTCAAAATAAACATATTAATCTTTTTTCTATTTTCTCCGCAGTGAATATCTATATTTTATTTATAAATATAAAAGAAAAACTGACTGACTGACATATCAACACATAGCCCAAACTCCTGGGGCTATACTTTACATATGGGTTTATTTGATACTCTAGGTAAGCAATAAGAAATTATTCCTATCCAGATTGGATTTTCCGCCTACTCTGACATATATATAAAACACATAATAGGGCATTACTATGATGCGAAGCCGCGGGTTAAGGCGCTAGACATAAGAAAGTAACGCATATTCCCATACAATATAAATTGCGAAAAGTTTCTACTAAAATACGTTGAAACTCAATACTTATTTGTTTAGAACGCATATGATATTTCAGTGCCCTATAAAAATCGCAGATATTTAAAAGAGAAAGTGCCTCCAAATTTTATAACGACGAATAGTTGTTGGTAATTTACAAAAACAATAGGATGTTGAATAATTATGGGGAAATGAGAAGGGAAATTCTTTGTTCTTTGTAGTCAGAAACATGTAAATTTGAAATACAATTACTGAGTATAAATAAATAACCACGCGCTTCAGTTTTTTTGCATATTCCCGTATTATGTGGAGGAAAGGCGGGGTAAAATTTAGTATTGGAATATCGGCTTTATTATCGGTAGGAATTTAGAAATTGTAATTGTAAATTTGTATCATAAATAAATATTGCATATGTACCCAACTGGTGCTGATCTTTTTTAAATCTTCCCAGGAACAGGGCTAATTCGCACAAGTTATTGTTTAGACCATTGATTCCCAAAGTGGTTTAAAAAAGTCTGGAAGCCTCTGGTTTAGACGGATCCGCTATGACAACTTTTCTAAGTGTCAAGTCACGTGAAACTGCTATTATTTTAATTTTATAGTTTAGCGATTGAAACTTTATGGAAACTATCTTTTATTTTCTGTGAAAAAGGGGAAAGGTTCTTTTTGTGTCTTATAGATAAAACATCAACATCCCTTTAGTAATGAAATATTAAATATTGTTTTATATATTCTTTTTTTCGCGTCCAACCTACAAAGGAAGAGCTATACATTCCTATAATCAGCAATGCAACTTGTTTCCGATTTAGTAGAAATATGAAAATATGGTGTGGAATGATAGATGATGACTGATATTCTAGTCTGTAGCTTTTATAATGATACCGTATCCCAGTATGAATAGGCCGGCTTGAGCAAGTACCACCCTCTCACATAAGATCAGCGTGAAACAACAGTAGGGGTACTGCTGTGTTTCGCATTGTGAGTGAGAGCGCCGGAGAGCCCAGTCCCTATCCTCCCCTTATTATCATCTGCCTATCCGCCTCCAATCCCTTTTCCTTGGAGAGGGCGACGAGCGAGTGGTGGTGTTGCTAGCGTCTATAGGCTACGGTAACCGCTTACCATCGGGTGCACTACCGTATGCTTGTTTGCCACCCAGGTAATATAAAAAAATCCGTGTCTGTTCCATGACTAAAATAATACACTCTGTCATGGTTCACTTGACTCAGAGGTTTTATAGGGGTAAAGGCGGGTCGATTAATCACGTTCGATTGATCTGATCAGGTAATCTCGGATCCACACAAGATGGATAGTATGTCTGAAAGCAATAGATATAGTAGTTATTAGCTGACAACAAAATGTTCCTATCTAACTTCTCTAAATTATTGAGGTCAAATATCTTTATTTCATGATAATCTCATCTATTGATGAAAAAAAACTTCGCGAAATATTCCTGCCGATATTATTATAGTTATCGATTCTGGAGTCCATTAAATAAAATTAATGACCCCTTTGAAAGCTAACTTAATCGTTTTCTACAAATTTTCATATTTTATAATTTCACGATACAGTAGGTAATTAACAAAAACCTAAGTATTTGAAAAAAAAATAACTTTAGTCTATTATCCCAGTGTGGTAAAATGTATCATTAAAACAAAGTGCCTGAAAATGTGAAATCGAAAACAACTCTTGGAATACCGTACCAGACGCTTTGCCAGTTTAGCCATCGTGACAATTGCTCAGGACTGCGAATTTCTTTCTTATTATCTTTGGTCACACCTGCGCCATCTATCAGGTGTATTTGCATACATTATTCCAACCAGAACCAGGTTATTATTGCAATAAGATTCATACCACATAATGAAGCAGACCTATTAATATTTTGATATATCTTTATACAGGGTCTATCGTAAATAATGGATAACCCGTTAATCGGAGATAGCCCTGATGTCAAGCTATAAGAAAATCAACTTTTTATTTTGGGATTGCCATCGGTGTGAAAACGGTAGACAAATCTGTATTTTTTTTTAATTTTCCTTATTTGCTCTTTCATTCGGTCACCATTTCAACAAAGTCACTTATTTTAATGTACTTTTTTGTGTCTGACTCCTGGATACTTGTACCTATTATTATATAAAATTACTACATTAGACATTATTAATGTAAAATACTGTCTAATTTTACATTTTAAGCACTTTGTAAGTAATTTTTTTTCTTTATGTCAAAATTTTAACATTGACCGTGAAAAAAAAATGTACTATGCTATAGTTGCCCATTATTTTAAAAATATGCCTAGTTTATGTAGATTCTAAAAAGGTATTATACATGCGTACTTTATAAGCAATATTAGTTACACAAGTGAAATAGCAAGGTCAACATTTTGGTATGTGTCAAATCACGATGATTTTTGCTCCTAATATGATTGTATTCAATAATAATTCGCTATTTTATCACTAAATTGTCAATTTAACGTTTAAGTGTGTAAAAATACGAAAGGTGCCACCGTCTTTCTTACATTAGGGGAGTGTGAAAGAGACAGTGCACTTCTTCCAAGTAACAACGAACATAAATGGTCCTTTATTTGTCATCGATTGGAACAGTTAGTATGTTGGGGAATGTGAAATGGACAGTGCGCTTCTTCTAAGTAACAACGGACATCAATGGTCCTTTTCACTCACAGAGAGGGCCTTTTGCTGTCGTGTTTGTTAATTTTTATGTTGTTTTCCTTGAGGGCTCTTTGTTGTCGTGTTTGTCCGTTTTTATATTACTATGTTGTATCTTTTTGAATTTGGAATACCTAGTGTATTGATTGAAAATTTTGAAATAAATTTCTGATACTTACTAGTCGCATGCAATTTCTAACTATGAAAATAAAACAGTTTTGTGACAGATTTAAACGTTAAATTGACAATTTTGATAAAATAGCGAATTATTATTCAATAAAACAATATTAGGAGCCTAAAGATTTGACACATTTCTTGAAATCAAAATGTTGACCTTGCTAAGTTATTTCACTTGTGTGACTAATATTGCTTATAAAGTACGCATGTGTAATACTCTTTTAAAATCTACATAAAGTAGGCATGTTTTTAAAATAAAGGGCAGCTAAAGCATAGTACATTTTTTTTCACAGTCAATGTTAAAATTTTGACATAGAGAAAAAAAATAACTTACAAAGTGCTTAAAATGGAAAATTTGACAGTATTTTACATTAATAATGTCTAATGTAGTAATCTAATTTAGTAATACAAGTATCCAGGAGTCAGATACAAAAAAAGTACAATAAAATAAGTGACTGTTGAAATGGTGACCAAATGAATGAGCAAAGAAGGAAAATTAAAAAAAAATACACAATTGTCTTACCGCTTTCACATCGATGGCAATCCTAAAATAAAAAGTTTATTTTCTTGTAGCCTCACATCAGGGCTATCTCCGATTAACGAGTTATCCATTATTTACGACAGACCCTGTATATATAATTCTACTGTACGTGTGTGACATACACATCTCCTAAAGGGCTGGACCGATCTTGACAAATATTTTTGTGTATGTTTGTGTAAGTACCCGGATGGTTTAGATTCACATTTGGACCCGGTAGGTGGCGCCACGATAGGATTTCAGGATTTTTTCTTCAATTTATTTGTGTATGTTTGAGTAAGTACCGGAATGGCTTAGATTCACATTTGGACCCGGTAGGTGGCGCCAGGATAAGTTTCGGAAAAATAAATATGGCGGTACGAAGTTCGCCTGATAATGACTCCATCCAAACGAAACGCTTGTCATGCCCGCTAGTTTTTATATATATTTTTAGGCATTTGGCATGCTTTATAAATTAACATAAAGTGCGAAAATGTGAAATCCAAAATAACAGTCACAAAAATAAAAATAAAACGTAGCATCACGCCTGTATCCCCGAAGAGGTAGGTAGAGGCGTATTACACACCCACGATTCGCCAGCTATGTTTAAGTCCCACGTAATAGGGGGCGAGCCTATTGCCGTCTACCGGGCACATTTCCAAACTCCTAGCTGCTACTGAGAATTTTTCTTTTTATGAAAAGTAACAGTCACTAGCAAGATTTTAACCTGAATCCCTGCATCTGATCCCCATGTAGAAAAATAACTGTCAAGAAGCGGGCAAAATAACCACTAACCCTTTCAAAATAAATATACCAAACATACAACAAGATATTTACTAACGAGCCATTCCTTTATATTTTACTACGGACTCGGAGCCAGTATAATATACTGTTATTCAAGCATGTTTGTACGGAGTTTATTACCCCAGTCGTGCTCTGAAATTAACTGGTTGTATATCAGCCAATCCAGAACGCTCCGATTAGCCAAGCAACCGAAGGTCCAAATTTGACTGCTACAAAGAAGGCAGAGTGGTTTAGATACCGAACGCTCAAGTGTTGTGGGTTCGATTCCCACACAGGACAACTCTCTCTGTGATCCACAAATGGTTATTCTGAGTCTGGGTGTAATTTGAGTCCATTAAATTGTATTTGTAAAGTCTCCCGCGATTTTATTCCTTAGCGCAGGGTGTTGTTTTAAAAAAAATGTAATTGTGGATTGTGGTCAAAACGTATGAAAAAAAAAACATTAGTCGATTCATTCAAAGTCATATGTTATACTATGAAATAGTATCCAGTAGGCGATTGCAACATATAACATGATATCAATATTGCAAGTCAGAATTGACCGAATTGCGACATACTTTGACTTTGGACACACGTGGAGAAGAAACTGCCGGCGTCAGCTAGCAACACCCGCCACCTCAAGCCTCGATGACGCAAAACCTACTTTTCATTATTAACTTAGATTTACTCAAATTCAATTCAGACCTAGCATCGGTTTATATAGGACTTTAGCTATACTTAGTCTGTAATACATTTAAGTAATTTCTTTTTTACTTTAATAAACTAAGTTAAAATCATTTTGGTTTTTTTTGGGTCTTCCGTCGAGGACGTACATAATTCATATATAAATACTATAAGTCTCTACTACTAAATAAACACTAGATATATTTTTGTAGCGCCGGATTTTCGCGATTCCTATCGGATGGTATGAACTAGGCTGTTGATTCATAATGCACAATAACTGTACAATTAAATGTTTAAGAAAAAAAAATGAATGTTTTGTAGGGGTCTCTGAACACAAAACATTTTTTTAGAATTTTTGGCTGTTTGTTCGGGCATAACGCAAAAACTACTAAACGATTTTTATGAAACTTCTATTGTTTGATAGCTCTCGAATAGATTTTTGAAAAGTATATAGTTTATCCCGCTGCTATATCAGAAAGTTGAGATATAACCTAAAAACTAGTTAATAGATAATATAATAAAATTATACAATGAGGTTAATAGTTATGACAATCCATTTGAGAATAGCTTATAGAATCAATACAACGAACGTTACCAGTCCAATTGCGACATGTCCCAGTTGCCACCTACATGAGTTCTCAAGGGAAGTAGTTCATGGCGTGGCCTCGGTAATGAGCCTATATGATTAACTACAATTTGACAATCATTGTTACCATTCCCCAGAAACGTTACAGACTATAGAAACGAATGAATTTGTAACTATAAAATACACCAATATTGAGTTTATAATATTAGTAAACTGTAGTAGGATATATCTTAAGTAATTAATCTGTCATTTAAATTAGACCAAGAACATAAGAATTTTTTTTTAAAGAAAGAAAGAAAAAAAATCTTTATTGTACACTAAAATAAGGCTTAGGATTACCTAATACAATATATTAAGTACAATTGGCGGTCCTATCGCACAAGGCAATCTCTTCCGGACAACCATTTGATGGAAAGACTATAGTAAATGAAAGGGTAGCTTGTAGTGTACTCATTGGATTGGGTGATTAATTATTAAAAGTACCAAGATAAGCAATACCAAATCATATCATATCATACCGCGTAGACAGTTGGAAGTAAACAGACGTGTTGCTTATCGCGCAGTTAATATTCTAAGTTCATAAATCGTTGTTTTGTGATTGGTGAAAGTTACAATAATCAATTTCTTGTCACACTTACGGTGTCTTTATCTGTGGTTTACGCCCAGTGGGCGGAGTTAAAGCGGGATAGCACAAATTGAGGAGCTTACGCTTTTAACAAATAACTACTCAACAGGATTAATCTTACTAGCGGATCGATCTCGATGTATGTCATCTGCGCTGTCGGGTGTCTTCGTGCTCACAGTTTAGACAGAGATATTACGAGTGCTTTCGTCGTGTCCGTTTGAGCGCCGCGTTGTTATTATCGACTACTTGTGGCACATAATAGCCTAGTGTGTGTTGTATTATTAAGTACTAAGTATCAAACATCTGCAAAGTCATGCCGCGTGTGACTCGATCACCGCCCCAATGTTCTCCAAACAGGCAACTGTTACCTGAAACGCAGTCCGAGCCTGACCTTTCTACTACCTCAAGGGTATCGGAAGCTGTGGCCAGTGAGTCACCTAACGTTATAGTTAGACCGGGTAAGCGGCTTCGTGGTGACGAATGTTACTCCGAGTCTGATAAATTTGTGGAGCTGAAGAATATGCTTCAATCTTGGAAACTCGATCAAGACATCATTTTGAATAAATTGGTAACAGAAGTGACTGAATTAAAACTACAAACTACGGCCATCCAGAAGTCTAATTTAGAGCTTGAGAAGTCCCTGAGCTTCATGAACAACTGCTATGAAGAAATGAAGACTAGACTCACGGTTGTGGAAGAAAAATATAAATTACATGAGGAGCGATTGAACTCTGTAGATATTCATAGCGGTGACCAGGTGGTAGCGAAATTAGAGGCCAAAATTGATAAAATGGAACAGCAGGCCCGTCAATGCAATATGGAAATATGCAACTTACCTGATAAACGTAACGAGAACCTGCTCGCTATCATGCATGCAATAGGTAGCGTGATAAATTATACTGTGTCACCTAATGATATTTTGTCCATACACCACATGCCCAACCAAATGACCGTAAGCCCAAAAACGTCATCGTTAAATTTAAATCACAGATTATACGCGACAACGTACTGAGCGCCTACCGAAAGATAAAGAGTGTTAAATCTGATCAGTTAGATATATCAGGCGCTTCGGTACCTATATTTTTAAATGAACATCTGACGCTTAAAAATAAGACTTTATTTCGTAAAACTAGGGAAAATGCTAAAAAATGTGGGTATAAATTCGTTTGGATTAGAAATGCTTCCATCCTGGTGCGGGAGAATGATGGAATGCCATCTTTTACAATACGTTCGGAAGGCGATCTTTCTAAAATTAATAAAAAACCAAGTACTGCATGCTCTCAATAATATCAGTATTATGATTATGCTTTTATATACAAATAAGAACTATTTTGGTGTTTTACATACATTTTTGGAATTATTATTAATAATATGCTTTTTTTATTGTTTTATACAACCTTGTCTATCTAATTTCTACAGCGGCAAGTGTACAGGTATATCGTTCGTTGAGGGGAGACGTCGCACTAACTCGATGTTGCGGTTTCTGCGTAGTATTATTGGACAAGTATTAAAATTTATATTCGAACGTACCTTTCAAATTTCATTTAAAGTATTATTTTCTGATCGGCTTTTGAATAAATCATATATTTTACCACATTATTTATTAAACAACGTATCTTGTTATATCTTAGTCGCGTATTATTTTATATTAATATTTGTTGTTTAACATTTTTCATAAGTGGATACTAACAAGCTAATTATGTATTACCAGAACTGTAGAGGAATACGTACAAAGTTAAACACTCTCTACATGAACATTTTATCAAACTCATACGACGTGATTATATTAACCGAAACATGGCTTGTCTCTGAGATTAGCGACAGCGAGTATATTGACGACCGTTACCTCGTATTCCGTTGTGACCGGGACCGTTTGGCTACTAAAAAATCTGACGGCGGAGGCATCCTTATAGCAGTACGTAGAGGACTGCGACCATCTCAATTACAGACTGCATTCACGTTACATGGGATTGAGCAAGTTGTTGTTCAGTTACCTGCATTACAGTCTAACCGGCGACACTTTATATGTGCTGTGTATATTCCACCTCGTACTCGTGATGACATCTACACTACATATTTGGATATGTTGTACGAAATAGCTAACGACCCAAATACAGGCTCATTCTGTGTAGTGGGAGACTTCAATTTGCCTGCTTTTGATTGGCTGAACCAAGATAACCATTCTACGGCACACACACGTACACCCATAGACCAAGAGTTGCTAAACTTTATGTCTCTGACTAATAGCTTTCAATACAATACTTTTAAAAATAGCTTAGACAGAATACTTGATTTAATCATATCCAACACCGATTGTGAAGTGTTATCTTGCTGCCCATTGCTGGAGCCTGATATTTATCATCCTCAGTTCTTAATAGTGATTAGATTAGCTATACAATTTGCACCCATTGGGCGTTTTTCGACACTTAGATACAACTACTATAAAGCTAACTATGATGGTATAAATGATGAGTTGATCAGGGTGAATTGGGTCGAGACCTTAACCAATCTTTCCTCAGAACAGTCGGTTAATGTCCTTTACGAGATACTTCACAAGGTAATACGACAACACGTTCCATTGACGAGAAAAATCAGTTCTAAATTTCCGATCTGGTTTTCTCCGTCTTTGATTCGTGTCTTAAAGAAAAAACAACGTGCCTGGGTTAAATGGAAAAAATATAATAACCTTTTTGATTACGAAAGTTTTGCTAACTATCGCAAATCTTTTCACAGAGAGTTAACTGTTTGTTTTCGTAATTATATTAATTCGGTTGAAGATAGTATACCTAAAAATATAAAGTACTTCTGGTCTTATGTTTCCAATAGAAAAAATATTTCTAAATACCCAGCAAATATGTATTTTAAGGTCAAATTTTCACAAAATTCATCCGATGTATGTAACTTATTCTCAACATTTTTTGGCTCGGTTTACGGACCATCAACACTTGACCCTAATGTGCGGATGCCTAGTGACTTATCATACAATTCTATTTCTCTGTCTGATATTTACATCACGGAGGAAGCTATAATTGTAGGACTAAGGTCTTTAGACACATCCAAAGGTAGTGGTCCCGACGGATTACCACCTTATTTCTTGGCTAAAATTCATGAAAATATTTACACTGCCTTGCATATTATTTTTAACAAATGCTTACGTGACGGATTTTTTCCATCCATATGGAAACACGCACTCATTACGCCCATATTCAAAAAAGGTGACAAAAGCAACGTAGAGAATTATCGGCCAATATCCATACTATCTACACTGTCAAAACTTTTTGAAACTTTAGTACGCAACGTAATATATCCCCATATACATCAACTTATTATACCTGAGCAACACGGTTTTGTACAGAAGAGGTCTACCACAACAAATCTAATGGTTTTTACTAATTATTTATTTGAGAACATGGATCGTAGAATTCAAGTAGACGCCATCTACACTGATTTTCAGAAGGCTTTCGATAGGGTAGATCACGCACTGCTTCTTGAAAAGATTGCATTTAATGGAATTCGTGGTAATTTACTTAGGTGGTTTGTCTCATATATTTCTAACAGAACGCAAAAGGTTGTTATAAATGGATTTGAATCTGATTGTGTAACGGTTGCATCCGGAGTTCCTCAGGGTTCAATTTTGGGTCCTCTTCTGTTTATTCTGTTTGTTAACGATATTAAAAACTGTTTCATTCACTCCAGTTTTCTCATGTATGCAGATGATATAAAAATTTATAAATCTTGCAATAGCACTGATGATTGCATACTACTTCAGGAAGACCTAGATAGACTTTACTTATATTGTAATAATAATAAGCTAACACTCAACCTACCTAAATGTAACACTATATCATTTACGAAAAATAAAAACAAAATACATTATAATTATTTTATAAATAACGAAATTTTAGATAATGTAACAGTAGTTCGTGATTTAGGAGTATTAATTGACTCTTCTCTGCACTTCGATGTTCATATTGAGGCTATTATCAACAGAGCTCTACAGATGTATGGTTTCGTGATGAGATCTTCGGTTGACTTTGTACGTTCCTCAACATATCTGTTATTATATAAAACATTAATTCGCCCTCAATTGGAATACGCGACTTCGATCTGGAATCCTATATATCAAAAATACATAGATAGACTCGAAAAGGTACAAAAGAAATTCTTACGTTCTATGAATTACAAATGCTGCCATAGTAAAATTCCTTATAATGATTTATTACTACGTTATAATGTTTTAAGTTTAGAATCCAGACGTCTCCTTCTCGGTACTATAGTGTTATACAACATATGTAACAATAGATATGACTGTGTAAATATTACAAACAAATTATGTTACACGGTTCCTAGAACTGTAATAAGACGAAAAGCACGCATTTCTCGCTTGTTTCATGTAAATATGTGCAGATCTAACGCCGGGGTAAGAGCACCTCTTCGTCGCCTCACAGACATTTATAATAATCATTTCACCAACATAGACATCTTTCATTTGTCCAGTTATAAATTTAAACAAATGTTAACTCATAAATTAAATAAATAGAATTATGCATTTATATTGTGATATAGGTGGAATCATATAGCAAATGCGATGTATTGTAGTCTGTTTTTTCTTCCTATTATTATGTTTAATATGTGGGCATTGTTGTGGGTTACATATTAATATATATTTACTTTAAGTACTTTGTTGTAATCACACTATGTAACTGTTTTTTGTCCCTGAATAAATAAATAAATAAATACTAATATTATAAATGTGAATGTAAGTTTGTTTGTTACGCTTTCACGTGAAAACTACTTAACCGATCATCATGAAACTTTGTACACATATTCTCGGAGGTATTAGAAGTAACATAGGATACATTTTATTAAAAAAAATATGAAAAATAAAAAAAATTGTTTGTCACAAAATCTCAAAATCTAGCAACTTCAACGCTATCTAGCATTTCAGTAATGAAGTTCCAACCCTGAGTACTGTAATACCGTTGCACTGTATTACCGACAATTTCAAGGGTTGCTTTATTTATTTTTATGAAATTACTCACGGACGAAGTCGCGGGTAACAGCTAGTATTAAATAAATATGAATGGTGAAATTACTATAACCTTAGTAACATCAGGTAGCATGCGAGTCGCTTAAATAGAATTCCTTTACCAGTGTTTTAAAGGCATTTAATGATGTAGCTCGCCGGATGTGTAAAGGCAGTGCATGCCACAACCGAACAGCTTGTATGGAAAACGACTTATCCATATATTTTGTGGAATGAAGTGGCATCCTCATGATCAAATTCTCGGAAGACCTCAAGACTCTCGAATGTGTGTCATTTAAGAAATCGAACCGTTCTTTGAGATAAGAAGGAGTAAGTGGATTGAATAAAATATTGTAAAGAAGAAATTAAATGTGAGCATTCCGGCGAAGGCGAATAGGGAGCCAGTTAAGCTTAGCACGGAAGGTAGAGACATGATCATACTTACGTAATCCAAATATGAATCGTATATTAAGATTTTGGAGTAATTCAAGCTTATTTAACTGGTCCTCAGTGAAATCGAGATAGCTGACATCAGCATAATCAAGAATGGGGAAGAGAAGAGACTAAGCAAGGACAATCTTCGTGGAAATCGGAAGAAGGTTACGAAGTCTACGTAGGGCTCCCGTCGATGCATACATCTTGCGGCTCAGTTCTTGCATTTGCGGTCCCCATGTCCAGTTTTTATCAATATAAATCCCCAGATTTCTTACTTTATCGCAGAATGGAATGATAGTACCATTACAAGTTACTTGTGGTAAGCGTGACCATTCTATTTTGGAGATCGTCCTGGGCCGCCAACAATAATAACTTGGGTTTTGGCTGGGTTGACCGTTAATCCATGTGATTGGCTCCAGTCACATATTAGTTCCATGTCCCTATTTTTTATAAAATTGGCAGCCTCCGTTATTTGTGCCAGAGGAGCTTGTGCATAAATCTGAAGGTCATCAGCGTAAAGGTGATAGGAAGAAGTAAGATTATTAGTGATAGTGTTAATATACACTGCGATAAGAAATGGAGAGAGAACGCCGCCCTGAGGTACACCGGCAGATATTGAACACCAAGAAGAAACAGCTTCTTCAACAGAAATGCGCTGCCGGCGACCATACAGGTAACTACGAAACCAATCAATAGTTGTCGGAGATAAGTTGAGAGAGCGCAAAATGCCGAGCAAGACGTCGAAGTCAACAGTGTTGAAAGCATTGCTGAAGTCAAGAAGCGCCAAGACTGTGAGCTTACCTTTTTCCATACCTGACTTGAGGTCTTCCGTAACATGAACAAGGGTGGTAGTAGTACTGTGGCCAGGTCGGAAGCCGAATTGGAGTGGATCAAGAAATTTGCTTTTAAATAAAAAGTCACTTAGTTGTATCTGGACAAGGCGTTCGAGAACTTTAGAAAGGAATGGTAGAATGGAAATGGGTCTGTATTCGGAAAAGGATGAGGGATTTCGTTTTTAGGTATTGGGGTTATGTGAGCATCTTTCCATATTGCAGGAAATGCGCTACAGGAAGCGGAATAGTTAAGAATATGGGTTATAATAGGAAGAATTTCAGGAAGGATGGGAAGGATCATGTTACGGCTGACACAGTCGCTACCAGTTGCATTGGAGCCGATCGACGTTATAGCTCTCTCAACTTCACAGCAACTGAATTGATTAAGAAGGAATGGAGAACAGTCGGGGGTTGAAATGGATGAAAGAAGTTTCAGTGTGTTATCTTTTTTAATCCTATCAAAATTGGATGAAACGGAGAAATGCTGATTTAACGAGTCAAGGTCTAAGTTGTTGAGTTTAGAGTTAGGATGAGACTTACCAACCCCCAATGACTAAAAATTTCCAGGTTTTAGTAGGATCTCCGTTCTTCCTCGGCGGAGGGGAGTCTACTGGTGGTCCCGCAAGCTGGCGGACCTCCGTGCGGCTTGCATCTGTGCCCGGAGGTCCTACACCCGCAGTCGTCGGCTTAGCCGCGACACAGAGCGGGAGGGCCGGCTTTACGAGGCGTATCGCAACGCGCGCGCCGAGTTTAAGCTGGCCATCTGTCGCGCCAAAGAGGCAAAGCGGCAGGAGATGCTGGAGGGTCTCGATCGTGACCTCCCCCCTTACGGATACGCTCCAGACGGGCTTCGTCACCGAGGTGGTTGAGGGACTTTTCCCACAACGGGCGGCGCACATGCCTCCAGTCATGGCTCCGCCAGAGGATGACCAGGAGGCTGACGAAAAGAGTGTGCCACCCGTCTCAGAGACGGAAATGGGGGTGAAGGTGTCGCGCATGCGGAAGAACACCGCCCCCGGGCCGGACGGGGTACCTGCCCGAGTTCTGGCCCTGGTCCTTGATCACCTAGAGCCCCGCCTCAGGAGACTGTTCGACGCGAGCCTGGCGTCCGGACGGTTTCCTGACTGTTGGAAGGAGGGGAAGCTCGTGCTCCTGCCGAAACCAGGACGGTATCCGGATACTGTCGCAGCCTTCAGGCCCATTGTGCTGCTGGACGATACGGGTAAGCTGCTGGAGAGGATACTCGCCGCCCGTATCGTCCGACACCTTGCGGAGGTGGGCCCTGACCTGTTGGACGCTCAGTTCAGTTTTCGTTCGGGGCGTTCGACGGTGGACACGGAGGCCGTCACTCAGCGAGGGGTGCTGTTGGCGGTGTCTTTGGACATCGCCAACGCATTTAACAGTCTGCCATTCAGCTGCATCAGGGAGGCACTCCGATTCCACGGGGTGCCCGCTTACCTGAGGCGGCTAGTGGCAGACTACCTCGAAGGCCGCAGCGCCCTCTTCGTAAGCCGGGGAGGGGACGCTGTGAGAAGGCCCATGTCGTGCGGTGTCCCGCAGGGATCTGTTCTGGGGCCGCTCCTGTGGGACATCGGGTACGACTGGGTCCTGCGCGGCCGGCTTCCCCCCGGGCTGGGCGTAATCTATTACGCTGACGATACCCTCGTCACGGCCCGGGGAAGGACCTTCGATGAGGCGGCGTTACTGGCCACCGCGGGTACCGCGGAGGTGGTCAGACGCTGGGGCTTAGGGTGGCCCTCAACATGTCGGAAGCCCTGCTCTTCCATGGGCTCCGACGTGGTCCACCCGCCGGCGCCTCAATAATGGTGAATGGGGTAGGGGTGGAAATCCAGGCCCACATCAAGTATCTGGGTCTGGTCCTCGACGGGCGGTGGCACTTTGACGAGCACTTCCGCCAGCTCACGCCAAGACTTGTTGGCACGGCGTTGGCTCTCGGGCGTCTTATGCCGAACTTGGGCGGACCCAGCATCGCGTGCCGACGACTGTACGCGGGGGTGGTCCGGTCGATGGCGCTTTACGGCACACCCGTGTGGGCGGAGTCTCTGAACACCCGTAATAGGGCCCTTCTGTGGAGACCACAGAGAGTCGTGGTGGTCAGGGCTGTCCGCGGCTACCGCACGATATCGTGCGAGGCCGCGTGCGCATTGGCCGGTACTCCTCCGTGGGAGCTGGAGGCGGAGGTGCTCGCCGAAGTTTACCGGCGGGCGTCAGTAGCGCGTGCGGGAGGCGTTCGCCTCCCGCCCAGTCAAATTAACGCATGGCGGAGCGACGCTCGCCGTGCCATCATCGCCCGTTGGAGGGTTCGGCTGGAGATGCCTCGAGCTGGTCTTCGGACTCCAGCCGATTTTAGAGGAATGGGTGGGGCGGCAGCATGGGGTCCTCACCTTCCAACTGGTGCAGGTGCTGTCGGGGCACGGCTGCTTCGGCAAGTACCTGCACACAGTTGCTAGGAGGGAGGAGACTCCTTGCTGTCATCACTGCGACTGCAGCGAGAACTCGGCGCAGCACACGCTCGAGTCCTGCCCGGCGTGGGCTGAGCAGCGCCGGGACCTCGCTGCAGTCATCGGAGAGGATCTTTCGCTACCGGCTGTTGTCCGAGCCATGGTCGGTGGTGACAGGAACTGGATTGCGGTCGCCACCTTCTGCGAGGATGTCATCTCGCGGAAGGAGGCGGCGGAAAGGGCCACGGAGGCTGATCTCGCCTCCGGCCCGACCCGCCGCCGGCGCCTGGGGCGGCGTAGGCGCAACTATCTGCGCCTAATGCCACCCTAGCTGAGGCCGCGGGCGGTTGGATCGGGGATTGTCTGCCGCCCGCATTGAGCCTACCGCGAAGCTGTGGTGTCCCAGGTGCGCGGGGACGTCACTCAGCGAGGGAGCCCTATAGGGCTAGCCGCCGCGCGGACCACTGAGGAGAATATACGCGGTACCAGTAGTCCGCCGACTACGGGCGGGTGAGAGTGCACGGCGGGTTTTAGTGGGTGAGAGCCCCATACTACCTCGTTGATTCCCCGGACAGCGGGGTGTGCGGTAGGTACATTTTACCCCGCCTAAAAAAAAATAAAAGGATCTCCGTTCTCTATGGAGCTACGAATGTGTCGGCGTTGTGCATTCCTACACACTTTACTGCAATGATTACGGATAGCGACGTATTTTAATCTATTTGTGTCAGTAGGATGTTTTTTAAACCTCGATTTGGCTTTGGCTTTTTTAGAGAGTAGCTTTTTTATTTCTGTAGTTAACCATGGTGATGGAAGGTGCTTAATTTTGATTTTACGGAGAGGGGCATGGACGTCATACAATTTAATAATATTAGCTGTAAATGTATTAACTTTTTCGTCAATGGACTCTGACTCTAAAAGGGGAGTCCAATCAATATCTTTGGTACCTTCAGAAAGAGCCGCGTGATCCATGTTGCGAAAGGAGCGTAGTAACAGAATTTTGGGTTTGAGTTTAGGGGGACGAATTCGGTAGGAGAGGTAAAGTAAGTCGTGATATGAAAATGCATCGGCCGAACACTGTCCGTACTTCTCCACACGATCCATAGAAGAGGCAAAAATAAGGTCAAGCAAGGAAGGAGTACAGTTTGGGAAGTGATGAGCATTGAGGGAAGGGATAACAAGATTGTTAGAGTGGACTATAGCTTGAAGAGAAGCGGATCTGTGATCATTCTTAAGAAGACATGTATTAAAATCACCCATGATTATGGTTTGACTGTACAAGGGACTAAGGGTTTCTAAGATGCTTTCAAAAGAAGAAAGGTAATCAATGTGTGCGGAAGAACAGTAATATACTCCCAGGAGAACTTTGGAGTGAAGGAGTTCAACCTCTAAAAAGAGGTGCTCGCCTGCATTCGGTGGAGGAGGTTGTGCAGACAAACTAACAATAGAAAATGGAATTTGGTTATGTAGATAGATTGCTACACCACCCCCACCAGAGCGATCATTTCTTATGAGGTTCAATCCAGGTAATAAGTAACAAGAGGTAGGTAGGCACGGTTTTAACCACGATTCTGATACTAAGACTGCGTGGAGATTGGTACAGTCAAACGTAGCCAACATATCAGGAAAATGGGCAGGAATGCTCTGGGCGTTAATATGGACTACATTGAAACATCTGGGAACATCCGAGAATTCAAACGAGAACGTATCAGTCAGCGAGGATACACTAAGAAAACTTGCGTTACTATCTGCAGAATAAAACTCGTCACTATCGCTGCCATTATGGTTGCTAAGATCTGATATTGACATTACATCTATGGCACTAATAACAAATAATAATTTATAAGTTAAGTTACAATAAAAGAATAACTTTTTTAAATAAATATGTAAAGTTTTCATCTGCCGGTTGCGAAACGAATCATTGTAAAATAAAAATAATAAATAAATATAAAAATCAAAAATAAACAGGTAGGTATGTAAAAAGAAAATAAAAAAATAAAGAATTGGCAAAAAAAAAATGGAACCGAAAAATAAATGACCTACTCAGTTCACTAGAATAATGTTACAATTTTCAGTTTAAGTAAGAAAAAAAAACAAACAAAAAATTATACATTTGAACACTACCGTAACCAGACAAGATTTTAAGTAAATAAAATAAAATAAAAATAATTAACAGTACCTATTAGAAAAATATCATGAAGGCCTTTATGCACTACATAGTAACTATAGCATAGCAACCCTTCTTATATCTATTCATCGTAAAAGAGTCTATGGTTTTAAAAGGTACTGGAGCTAAGAGAAGTATAATTATCTATGAAAGGTACAAAACACATTTTTTTTTTTAATTTGTTTAAGGCATTGGAAGAACCATCAGCCTAACAGTAACTTATAAACATCGTTATTCTCTCATCACACGTAGGTTTAGTTCATAAAACAAGTCATAGTCGAAGTCAGTCATATAAAATTTGTCTGTCAAGTCAAATTCCTACTCCAGTAAGACGATGGCAACCTTACTGAAGCTTCTATGGAGTTTTGGAGACAACAGGAAAAAACACGTTATGTCGCACTACATCACTTGCCAACACTTATGCACATACACAAATAGTTAATAAGTAAAAGGCCACCACTTTTACACATTAATACTTGAAATAACACTAGTTTAGGAAAATAATGCAGAGATACGACATGATCTTCTTCGTGTTCCCGCCAAAACTCTTTTTCCGTACAAACCACAGACATAGCACAAAGATTAACAGAAGCTTGACTTGGTACCAACACAAGGAAGTTAAAAAATATTGACATTGACATTTGACAAATGGACTGACATTAGTTGACATTACTCTTTGTTTACAGTTTAGACAGACTGTATACTTATAATTTGGGTTCATTAAACAAGAAGATACTTATAATTTGAATTTGTTGAAATTAAGAGTATTTTAAAAATATTGAAGTACAGTTAACTTGAAGGCCTAATAAACAATTAACAAAGTGCAATTTAGATACACAAGTACTAGTAAATATTAGTATACTTAATTCTATACCCTACACCAATAAATGTAAATTATGAACTCTGATTATGACTGTGAAATATGAAGAAAACATATTTGTTGTTTTAATGTAGGTAATATTCTATTCGTACAGCAAATGTGTTTTTAATTATAAAATCGTCATAAGCGTTTCAAGCCACATTAAGTTTCATCATCATCACCTGGTATCACTTAGACACGATCCCATTTACTATTCCTAGTTTTATAATATTACTAGCCTTTGCCCGCGGCTTCGCCGCATTCAAAAGCTAGTTTTTAGGCTATATCTCAGGTTTCCGATATAGTAGCGAGATAAAATATATACCAGTTGTTAAGTCTAATCAAGAGCTATCAAACAAAAAAAGTTGCGTAAAAACCCGTTCAGTAGTTTTTGCGTGATGCGTGAACAAACAACAGATAAACATACAAAAAAACTAATAATCATCGTTTGGTGTTCAGACACGCCTATATAGCCTACATCAGTCATTTTTTCTCAAATATCTTAAATGTGCAGACATAGCTCTGTTACACCTTTATAAAAGTTAGGTATAAGCGACTGTCACTGTTAAATAATGTTGAAATACAAAAAATGTCATATAATTGTAAAGTACGAACTAAATAATAAAAATACCGTATAAATAGGCCGACTAATTTCCAACACGTGTCCCTGTGGGATCGGACTAAAAATACAAGTGTCACTGCCCCATTTTTTCGCGCGGGTGTACAACACCCGTGATGACTAAGAGAAGTGAGCAGTTATCGCTCATTACATTACAACTAATATTGGTGTTAGAATTTGGTACCAAGTGGGAGTATATCGGGCCCGAGCGGGTCAGTACCACCGGCTCCCGTTTGACCGACTGTGCAACACCAAGGTGTGTTTTAATTGTAGCGGGAGATTCAATTAAAAGACATCGAGAGCATCATTAATTTCCCATATGAGAAATGAAATTACGAGCAGCGGCTTGGTAGTATTCTTACTATTGCTGAGTCCATGAGTGGCGTTTACCACTTACCATCAGACGGGCTGTGGTTCGTCTGTCACCATAAGCAAAAAAAAAGCTCTTGTTAAGCATACGGGCGTCGTGGCGTAGTCGGTAGTGTAACCAACTTCCATGCACGGGGTCGTGGGTTCGATTCCCACTCAGGACAATTATTTGTGTGATGAACATAGATATTTGTACTGCGTCTGGGTGTTTTCTATCTATTATATGTAAGTATTTACAAAAAAAAAGTAATATATGTATTATAACCGTAATCTGGTACCCATAAGCACAAGCATTAAGCTTAGTTTGGGACCAGAGAACGTTGTGTGAAATGTCCGTGAATATTTATTTATACTTATAAAAATAATCGTTTGAACTAATTTTACTACCAAAGAGCATCCAAAATGTTAGT
Organism: Leucoma salicis; assembly: GCA_948253155.1. Taxonomy (NCBI): domain Eukaryota; kingdom Metazoa; phylum Arthropoda; class Insecta; order Lepidoptera; family Erebidae; genus Leucoma; species Leucoma salicis. The sequence goes on along the minus strand of OX411812.1, from coordinate 11,336,719 downwards.
CGCATTCTTCTTAGAATTTTTTTTAGACTGATCTTAGGGGCGATTCATAATTTATCTTTAAAGTCCATAGAAAAAATGCTCTGTTTTTATGCCTCACAGTATAAAATTACGCCTTTTATTGCAACAATAACTTTATAGTTATTATTACTGTTGATAAAGATACTACATTAGTATATTTATCAATAGTAAGTGTGTAGAGCATGGATTGTTTACTCAGTGTGATAGGTCTGAGGTAGTTGTCACGGCTGTGTTCAATCTGTTCGTAATTATTGACTTACAAGCAATGTAGCTCAACTTCGGTAGCATAGCAATTAAGTTTACTAATAGCCGGCTAATATTGGCTTACTGACCTCTGACCTTGTGTTATATCTATATTTATGACTTAATACTTTTATGTGATCATCAGAAAATATCAACATCAATGATGCATAAAATATGCGGGAGCTCCATGGGTAATAATAAAATACATAACCCATTGATTTTTCTTTGATTAATTGATCCTTTGGCTTCTCTCTGTCATTTCTACTAACTTAAATAATATGCCTTTGTTACATAACATTATGCCTGTATTCCCCGAAGCCTATTGACGTGGGCACATTTCCAAACTCCGGGCTGCTACTGAGAATTTTTTCTTTTTTTTTTACGAAAAATCTCAATAACTCTGCCCGACCCGGGATCGAACCTGAGACCTCATGATCAGCAGTCACTTACACTACCACTGCACCACAGAGGCAGCCAATATATTTTTATTTTTTATATTTCAGTATTTTAGTCTATGCTATATTTTAGATACTCCATTCGGATCATTTGAATTAATGTTAAGGACACAAAATATGCTTACAATTTACCCAGCATGACATTTTCAGTTGACGATTCTCCAAGTTCACAATATCTACAGCTGGGTCCTGTCGGCTAAACATGATTTACTGACGGTGTCTCTAACTTAATAATATTACAAATTAAACCTATGTCTATTAACTTATTAATGTAAATTTATGAGGTATAAACTATACCTGACTGTAATTATTATTATTATAGATGATTATTATAATATTGTACCTAAGGTAAGGTTGTGATTATACATAGTACCTACTCTCCTGTAAAACAAAATTCCTTTGTGATTTTAGCTCAATACCTCTAAACCTGATTCTCGAGTTAATATTTATTTTTAGGCATCTATGTGCATCCCATCATTATCATCTGGGAAGTTTGCACATCATCTGACTAATTTGAAGAGAAGACGTTACACAAAATAATATAGGTTTGATGTGAAATGTTACTAAATAAATCCGCCGTGTGCCGTCTCTCCGCTTGTACTGGGTGGGCTACTGGACCTGGTAGACATTACTTCAGTGATCTTTGATTAGTCTCACTAAAAAACTTACAAGAAATATGAAAATCGCTAAGTCTATATGTGCAAATCATAACCAATACCCACTGTGCCTCTCTGCTCTGTTAAAAAGAAAATAAATATGTATAACCGTAAAATTATTATCGAGGTAAAATGTGCAACGTATTCTACCTCAACCAGATATTGCATATCCGAGCTGCTCCTGACATGTATTGTGCTGTGGTGGCGTCTGTAAATTGCTTTTCGTGACGATAAATATTTTAACCCATTTACCAATTAATTGTGATTTGCATAATATGTATTGATTGCAACCATTTTTTTAATGACCAAAGCTCTGCTATCATGTAAATATAAAAAATCTGAATATTATGATTCACATTGCTCAGATAATTCAATTTTGAGAATGCACCTAACGTTTTAAGGTCGGCTTTAGAAAATAATCATATAATCCATAAAGTTACATAAAACATTATATGTACCTACAGACTGTCTCTTTAAAGACATGTGGATGACTTGTAAAATCAAATTAATGGAGTAGTAGCGGCCCACTAATGTGATGCTTTGCTACTTGACATGCAACACAATTCAATAACCGTACTTATATAGCTGAAGTTGCATATGAAATTATTTATACCAATTTAAATAGGCAAAACTTAAATGAAAGAGTTCGTACTATCAAATGTTCTTAGCCAAAAAGCAGCCATACCTCAATTAGAATCAGAGATATAGACAAAGAAAGCTCGCTCGAAAATCGCTTATGAGTGTAACTTGAAAAGGAGGAAAGTTTGGTGATTTCAAATTATTGTCAATAAATCTATGCATCATCATCGGTTAAAAAAAACAGATCTGTTAGATACTGGACCATTCATGCGGGGACAAGGCTTTGCCTCTAGAAACAGTTCACCTTCTCTCAACATTATTGTACTTTTCATTAAAAGAGGTTCGACATTATCCATCCAAATTGTTGTGAAGTACAGAGTTTTTTTTTTATATTGAAATTAACTAAACTAAATTAAACACAAGAAATTGAAATCTAAGTAATTTTATTCTGATATCTTGTTTCGTCAAACCATGCGGTAAGCCAAAACGACTTGTTTATAAATTTCATTTTAATTTACCGAAAGTAATTATTGTTTGTAGGTGTTTTTACGCGGCAAAAATGGTAAAGAAAATAAACAAAGCTTTTATTTTTCCTTGTAAACCGTGTTGACGAGGGTTGCTCGGTGTTATTCGGGATCGAAATGTAATGAAGGATAAAAACTGAATTACATGCTAATTGGGAGATTCTGTAAAGGCATAGAAAACAGATACGATCTTATTTTGGGTTCCTTTTCGCATCTATATTGGCAATAATGGTGTAATGATGCGCAAGACTAATTCAATTATTAGTTAATATACACTAATAATATGTAGCAATGTTCTTAAAGGCCACCATTGAAATACGTCACTATAGGTTGGAAAATAAACTAATTGTACATCCAGATTTCGGCATCCATTCCGTGTGGTAACGGACTAAGAATACAAGTGTCATCACCCTATCCTTTCCCACGGGTGTCATACAAGGCGACTAAGGGAAGTAAGCAATTATCACCTGGCTGGGGCTAGGTACCAAGTCAGAGTACTTGCTTTCGGGCCCGAATGGGTCGATACCACCGTCTCCTGTGTAACCGGTCTTGAAGCACGTCAGTGTGTTTTGGCTGTAGCAGAAGATAGCCGTTCATTTTTTCATTTCATGTCTGAGAAATGAAATGGTGCGCAGCGGCTTGACATTAACCTCAGTATAATTGAGTCCATGAGCGACAGTTACCACTTACCATCAGGTGGGCAGTGGCTCGTCTCCCATCATAAGCAATAAAAATAAAGATTTAATTATATGAAGAGTATTTAAACTAATTCATATCTATCTCTATCATAGAAATTGACGCTGTATGTTTCCTTTCGTGTTAACGTTTATCGAGTCGTTAGCAGATAATTTCATTTGTGGTTATTACCCCATAACAAGTTGGTACCGTTGGCATAACCATTGACGATTATGGGGCACGACTCCTCGCGCCATCAAAAATTTATTTTTCAAATAACATTCATCACTCCACCCTCCTTATAAACATTATTGCAGTTACGACATATTTTATGCTAGATTGTGTGTAAACATGTGTATTATAATATTTTTTTGTTTAGAAGGAGCTTATCAGCTCTTTGCTAGTTAATAAATGGATGTGATTACATTATGTGGAGCTGATTGATGCTGCAGCACCATCTGGAATTTGCAAGATATCAAACTACCTCACCAACTTACATTAGAGGTGCTATTGCGTTTGGGCTCATTGCACCGGTCTAAATATATTAAAGATATACCAGACTAAGACTATAACCAGAGTCTCATAATAAACTAGCGAAGATAGCGACGTCACAGGGTCAGAGGGTTATACTATCTAAAAAGAATGTAAGCAAACATAATTAAGTAATGTTAAAAAATTACATAAGTTAAAATCATAAATTATTTGTGAATAAGGAAAAAGAGATTTTTAGTAGGAACGGGAATCGAGCCCGCGTCTTTTCCAATCCGGGGAAGTGCTCTAAGCCACTGAGTTATCCTACTGATATTTAGATCATCCCAATCTCCTCACCACATTTGTCTTACGACCAATGCCATCTATCGGCAAGCATTTACATGCATCCAATATATTACTATATTTTGCAATTAAAATTCATACTGTTTGAGGGCGCGATTTTTTAAACATTTTAGATCTATACTTTTTAGCAATTGACATGCTTCGCTACTTTTTAAAGTATAAATTATTTATGAATAAGGAAAAAGAGATTTTTAGTAGGAGCCGAATCGAGAATCGAACCCGCGTCTTTTCCAATCCGGGGAGGTGCTCTAAGCCACTAAGCTATCCTACCGATCTTTGATCATCCCAATTTCCTCACCACATTTATCTTACGACCGGGGTACACAATAATTATACAACAAGAATACAATAATTGTGTAACTTGAACTTGACATAAGTAAATCTAAACGAAAAAAGTATGAATTTTATAAAATAGGAAAATACATCTACAGAATCTATCATTATAGATCATAATTATCATCTAAAGAAGTTTAGTGCGAGCGGGATTCGAGCGGTCGTAAAGACAAATGTGATGTGGAGATTGGGAATGGCCGTCGGTCAGTGCGATGGCTTAACGGTCTAGAGCACTTTCCCGGATTGCAAGGGACACAGGTTCGGATCCCGCTCGCACTAAACTTCTCTTTTTCCACATTCACAAATAATTTGTTCTTTAAAGTAGCTGAGCATGTCAAGTGCTAAAATACAGATCAAAATGTTTAAAAAATCTCGCCATCAAAAAGTATGAATTTTAATTGCAAAATTAAACTTACTATATGGAACGAATACATGTAATTTCATCCGATAGGTTGCGTGGGTCGTAAAGAAAAATGTGATGCGAAGATCGGGAATGGCCATCGGTCAGTGCGATGGCTTAGTGGTCTAGAGTACTTCCCCAGATTGGAAGGGATGCAGGTTCAAATCCCGCTCGCACTAAACTTCACTTCTCTCTTTACACATTCACAAATAATTTGTTGTTTAAAGATAGACATATAGCATCACGCCTATACAGGCGTGAAAAAAACGTGGGATACCCCCGAAGGGGTAGGCAGAGTTGTTTCACCAATTATGTTTAAGTCCCACGTAATATGGGACGAGCCTATTACCGTCTACCGGGCACATTTCAAAACTCCGGGCTACTACTGAGAATTTTCTTTTTCGAAAAAGCTCAATAGCCGGTGCTACTGCGCTTTTTCGTAAAAAAAAAATTCCCAACCCGAGGATCGAACTCGAAACCTCATGATCAGCGGTTGTTCACACTATCACTGCACCACCGAGACAGTTAAAGATAGAACCTAATACAAATCCATATAAATCCAGAATGTCATCATTCAACCCATGTTCCTGAGACCTAAAACCTTTTCACGACCCAAAATTCGTTTCCAAGATCAGAGGACGCTCGTGACTAATATTGGAACGTACATGAACTGTAAAATAAAATTTTGCCGCATGCTGACTCTGAAATAACGGTTACTCCGTATTTTTAATTATCGTCATGCAATTTAAATGGACGTATACTAAAATATTTCGGTACCAATACTGAAAAATGGTATCAGAATATTCAATTGTCCATTTATGAATGAATATGCAGTATACATGAAATTCTGTAAGGTACGTCATGACATTTTGCAGTTCAATGGTAACTTTTAGAGTCGTTAAGACAAATGTGATGAGAAAATTCGGTATTTCTAGAAATAGTACGTAGCTCAGTGGATTAGAGCACTTTCCCGGAAAGGAAGGGATGCAGGTTCGATTGCCGCTCGTACGAAAATACTCTTTTTCCTTATTCACAAATTATAATTTCTACTTTAAGAGTGGCTGAGGATGTCAAGTGCTAAAATGTAGATCAAATGATTAAATTGCAATTCTCCAAATTTGTGCTTTTTTTTTTATTCCATGTAGTGGCAGATTAGCCACGGCCCATCTGATGGTAAATGGTAGCCGTCGCTCAGGGACTCAACTATACCGAGATTATTGTCAAGCCGCTGCTCACCATTTCATTTCACAGATACGAAATGAAAGAATAAACGGCTATCTCCTGCTACAGCCAAAACGCAACAATGTGCTTCATGGCCGGACACACGGGAGATGGTGGTACCAACCCGCTCGGGCCCGATATCAAGTGAGTACTCCCGCTTGGTACCCAGACTTAACGCCATTAATTCAATGGGTGATAATTGCTTACTTCCCTTAGTCGCCTCATACGACACCCGTGAGAAAGAATGGGGTAGTGACACTTATATTCTTAGTCCGTCACCACACGGACAAAACATTCGGTTTAATGAGTCCCGCGTTTTAAATAACATGCTGGCAGTTGTTACAGGTTGTCAGGGGTCTGATTAAAAAAAGTCTAAAAAGACTCCGATTTTGTTCCAAGATTACCAGTTGCCCCTTAGTAGGGTCGTGGAGGTAACGTAAGCAGTCATTCCGTGTAAATACTGTGGGATCAGCCAAATCTGAATAAATCGGAAGCGGAATCCAACAACCCTTGGACTCCAATAAAGCTAAGAGGATGACAATGATTCATTAAGCATATATATGATAGGCATACATATCCATCCATCCATCCATCCATCTATCAGCCTTTCAACATCCACCGCTGGACATAGGCCTCCATAAGAGAACGCCACAACGAGCGGTCCCGTCATGAGGGATAATGCCGTAATCGCCACGCTTGGCAGGCGGGTTGGCGATCGCAGTGGATGTTGTTAACACACGAGGGATTGCTGCTGCCCACTCCGCCGGTATTGCCTCAGTCGGCTCTTACGACTCCCGTAGGTAGAGAGGGGCATATATATATACAGAAATTTATTTTGATTATTTCCATTCACAAAATTGTTTAACTATAAAATTATGTTACGCAGGAAAATCATTAATTACATATTCGATCAACGTTTCTTGTTGTTTGGGTAAACATATCATTGTGTAGACGGAACAATACAATGTTTAGAGTAAATAATATAATTGCGATGCCATATTTTAATTAAATGAAATTAATTTACATCTTGTAACACATTTCACAGTACACAGTGGTAAAATAAATACGTATTAAACTTGCTATATGTACGCTTACTGTGTAGAATCATGCTACGAACCTAATTTGTGGAGGAAATAAAATATGCAAGATACACAATCCATCAAAGAGTCACTTTAACATACATAATGTAACCATTTTTTTCCATTGCCGCTAGATTATTTTTTTGTTGGCATAGCATCTGTAACGGTTATCCAGGAACGGACGGTTGAAATCCTGCACGTGACTATAGTTTTTAGTTTCATATTTTTGTACTTTGTGTTCATTTACAAATTCTCCTTCATCATTTTCACACGTGTTCTTTCAACTGGCTAAACATGGCAAGTGCTTAAAAATACATCAAACCAATAGAGTAGTACAATTTCATATCTCTAAAAAGTAGTATGTGCCGTGTGGGGCCAGCTTTTGAATTGTCCCACCCCTCTCCACCCATGGAAGTCGTAAGAGCCGACTGAGGGGGCACTCCCTTGAGTATTAACAACATCCACTGCGATCGCCAACCCGCCTGCCAAGCGTAGCGATTACGGCACTATCCCCCATATTAGCGAAACACATGTTGTGGCGTTCTCTTGGGGAGGTACTCATGGTACAATTTTTCCCCTACCATGTCAATCGTCCTAGCTTCCGTTTTGTAAATCTAATAAGAAAGAAATACTATATGAAACAAAGTAATATACAATAATGAATTTAATAAAATGTGACCGTTTCGAGACCTCTTGATGCTCTTAACAGAAATTCTTTTTGACATTTGTATAAAAAATAATGAGCGTTATATATTTACAAAACGTTTTTGAGCATTTCATATTTCCAGTTAACTTTTGTTAAGCCAAGGCTCTCAAAGCCTTATGTAATATACGACTCGCACAATATTATAGGGTGTCTGCAGTTCTATAATATTGTGATATCTTAAAATTAGATCTTTAATATATTCAAATAAAAAACAAATCGTCTCAGAACACTAAATATATTATATATATATATATTTGTTTGTTCGCAAATCATGCAAAAACTACTGAACGGATTTTCATTATTATTGAAGTGAAAACTTCTATAGGAAGGTTTGGATAGGGAGTAAATTCATGTACTGCCCGGTTCCTATAATAATAAAACGAGTCGTTTTACTTACGATCGGTAGAATATTCTACCAGGCGTAAGTATATTCTGTTCCTATAAAATACGAGTCGTATGTGAATTAACTGATAGTTTGCAATCAATGGATTGGAGGGATTTTAGTTATGATCCGTAACAAAAATCTATGGAAACGAAGATTTATGGTGTTTCTATAAAAAAAGCAACCGATACCGATAGTTATGTTGTCAAATATACTAACCGTAGGTGACATGTTAACCGGCCGATTACGGACGGTGTTGAAAAGTCCTGTACTGGTATGTGATTATGAACATTTACAAAGGGAAAAGATATCGAACTCTGAGATTGAAATGGAGACTGCATTTACTCTCAAATACTGATATCAGAGCGATTTTGATTCAGATGTAATTTGTTTTTCCACCTTTAGTTGCTGGGTTTAAAGATAATCTCGGGCCTTAAATTCGGGTGGTTCATTGAATTTAAGGCAAAAGCAGTGGCAAGAAAGCCTGGTGTACTTGCGAAAGTATGACAGTACTTTACGTCAGAAGAGCTTTATCTATACTATTATAAAGCTATAACAGAGCTGTGTCTGTACATTTAAGATACTTGAGAAAAAATGACTGTAATAGGCTATACAGACTTTAACAAAAACCCTGTTGGAAATTACGACTGCGTTATGGCTATCGATATCCAATTGTAACAATACAAGTAATTTTGAAAAATATGCAATTAAAAAAAATCATATTAAATATTAATTCATTATTATTTGTAAAGTGAAAGCGATTTATTACCTCTGACATTCTGCGGGCAGTATTGTAGATAGGTACCTACACACGCGCGGCTCCCTTTGTCGGTGCGCCGCTAGTATTTCCGCGAACCAACTATGCCTACACCTAAGGTCATGAACTCATGACCTTGTCACGTGTAACTAGATTTTTAAAATTTTATCGCCTTACTTATCGATTGCTTATACTCTTCTTGCAAGAAATGAAGGTAGTTGCTACTCATGGTCTGTTCTAGAAAACAAGGGCCGATAATCTTGTCACCAATAATTCCCGCCAAAACATTTATCTTCCATCGAAGTTGAAAGCGACTGGGTTTTATGACATGAGAGTTAATGTTAGTCCATTCGTATTCATTGTATGCATTAAACATTCATGTTTTAAGGAGCATCGGATCAGTGAATAGTACGCGGCTTTATCTTGTTGAACTTTATCTACATGGGATCTTATCTTACCTAAAATAGGCAAAATTTGTTTTTCGATATTTTCGTGAAGCAGTCTTGGGCTCCCGTGTCAGCACGATGTTGTTCACAACCTGCCAATATGTTGTACACGTTTAAACGTTGAAATGCCATCGCTGATGGTAATGCAATGTTCCGTGGAATATTGAAGAGTTCATCATAAATTCTGCGCGTCTCTGCCCAAATGCAGTCACACTATCCGAGACACATCAACTATTAAAATACTTCTCGTTGGAATACAACATCTTATGAAACATAATAAGTCACTTACGTCAGATAATTACGTGAAATACGAACGTCCGTTCGGAAGCAATATGCGCGGAACACTAAGGGGTAAGGGGCGGCTTATAAAAGGAATAGGCACATAGGTGCGCGTGCGGCATCGTTTGATAATTTAATTGCCGCCACGACAGCTGGACCGACAAGTACTTGTACATGTAAGGTCTTAGTAAAATTTTTTTCTTGTGTCGGTTTTATAAATGCTTTGATTGCCAACTGTAACTGACCACTATTTTGTTTTATTTAAATTATAGTTACATATATGAAACACCTATATGATTAAGTATCTACCCCTAAATTATCCAACAGCATTTAAATTACTCCCTGTATATGCGTGTCAAACACAAAACAATTTTTTTAAGATTTTTTGTCTGTTTGTCAGTTTATCTGTTTGTCTGTTTGTTCGCGCATCACACAAAAACTACTGAACGGATTTTGATGCAATTTTTTTTATTTGAAAGACCTTGATTAGACTTAAAAACTTGTATACATTTTATCCCGCTACTATATCGGGAACCTGAGATATAACGGAAAAACTAGAAAATTATTTAAACTATTTTTTTTTTTTAGAATTTATTTAAAAGAACTGCTAGATGGATATTTATGCAACTTTTTTTATTTGATAGGCCTTGATTTGACTTAAAAACTGGTAGACATTTTATCCCGCTACTATATCAGGAACCTGAGATATAACCGAAAAACTAGAAAATTATTTAAACTAGATTTTTTTTTAGAATTCATTTAAAAGAACTACTAGATGGATTTTTATGCAACTTTTTTTATATGAAAGATCTTGATTTGACTTAAAAACTGGTAGACATTTTATCCCGCTACTATATCGGGAACTGAACGGGTTATATCTTATAACCGAAAAACTAGTTTTTTGCTGGCAAAGGCTAGTTGTTATATAAAACCCAAGTCCGGTCATGCATGGAGTAGTATTTTTTGGTAATACGCATTACTCTTTGAGTACTAAGTTGTCGTATTTGAACCGATGCGGCTAAATATCATCTATCCGTCTTGGATTCAATGTAGAAGCGTGTGAAAAGGTTAATTGGTGATCTCAAACTGGTTGAAACCAATCTTCAGAACCTTGAACACAGGGTTTTAGTAGCCAGCCTCGCAGTATTCTATAGTATAGGATGCACTTTGGAGAGCGTGCGCAGGAATTGAATGACTTAATATCCCTTTCCACTATCGGATGACCAGACGAACGGCGGGCTTCCTTCCATATATTGAAGAAACCCCATCATTTCGAATTAAACTATTCGCGTTATCTTTCATTACAGTTATACATTTATTTTTAAAACACACCGTTGTTTCTGAACATCATGTGAAACGATTGATGTAATAAAGAAACGCAAAGAGGGTCATCAGTATTCTTAACCGACAGTTGCTCGTTACTGCTAGACATGATAGTAAATAATATTGTGAAACACCTGTGAAGGAAGTATCGCTATCTTGAAAACTTCTGATAGCTGTCATACAATGACGATTCGTTGAATATAGGAACCGGGCATAAGAAACGTGTTTATGAGAATGGCTCTTGATGTGTACGCTACATAATCAGAGCTAGAAATATGTATTTTATAAAGGAATCATAAATTGCTTCAGTGTTGTTACGCACAATATAAAGCAATAAAGTGAAATAGCTTGACATATTTTGAGCAGAGGAAAGGTTACGCTTCTAGTTTCTTTAATTTTATTCAAAGCTTTTTGCCATTTTTATACAAAGATATTAAACATAATGGTATTGTGACGATCCTTTTTCTGCTTCTTTGTTGTATTACTGGTTGACATATACAATAGACAACTTTAGGCAAAAGGCTTTCAATTATGGATATAATATTTTATTTATTGTTTATGGGTAAGTGATTGTACATTTTTCTAAAATTGGCTGTCAAAAACATGTATAGCCCTTCTCTCACTATGTTCAATAGGGCACATGATGAACGGTTAGCTTCTATGTTATTTTCTACTCATTACTTGCCCACTATTGGGCACATGTCTTTTGTTAGAATGAGAGGGATTCATAGTCTAGTGCGGGTTGGCAGACTTCACAATCCATTAAAAAAATCTCTCATGTTCTTTCATGATTTCGAAAAATCTTGGAATATCAGAGGTGTGTGCTTGTAGGGCTGGGGATTAGACTAGATACCATTGTCTTTGCAGTCCTTGGTTTTACCACTAGGCTGTCACTGCACTAAATTCTAGTGATCGAATCCAAATTTAAATTCAATTGCAATTTTGTTTAAAAGCGGGTATGTAATATGTATATTATCCAATTTAATTTTTTACCTTTTGAATGAGCTGCTATAATATTCTGTATGGGGAAATTGGATTAATATTATCTGTTGATTAGCCTATTTGATTGATATCCCACATGTTTCCAAAGAATAGCTTATGAAATCAGGGCAGGACACGCCACTATTGTGGAGGTTACCTAGGTACTACTGTTATGTGCGATTGACTGTGCGATTAGCTGATGCAGGTACTCCTTCGACATGGTAACTTATTATTCATCAGATTCATCTATCATTCCACACTTCTTGCAATGTTTTAAATTATACTACCTAATATTAATAAGAAATGTGTGTAAGAAATGTGTGAGGCACGAGGCCCGTCGGAATATCATTAGACACAGAAAACTCATCATCACCTGGGTAGTACTTTAGGTAATTTGTTTCAGATAACTATATATATTTTAAAGAGAACATCTTACGTTAATCCGGGTAAACGGCGCGACGAAAACCATAGATTCAAAGTATAAAAAATTTATCCAGATTCAGAAGCTCCTTTTGCGGATTATGCAAAGTAATAATAGAATGTATTTTCAAAAAGGCTCATTTGTTAGTTTGAAAAAATCTTTCTTACAAATATTTTCAATTATTTTTAATGATATTATAACTGCCTCGGTGGTGTAGCGGTAGTGTATGCGACTGCTAATCATGAGGTCTCGGATTCCATCCCTGGGCCGGGCAATGTCGTTGAGCTTTTTCCTAAAAATAAAAATTCTCAGTAGCAGCCCGGAGTTTGGAAATGTGCCCGGTAGACGTCAATAGGCTCGCCCCCTATTACGTGGGACTCAAACATAGCTGGCGAGTCGTGGGTGTGTATATACACCTCTGCCTACCCCTTCAGGGAATACAGGTGTGATGCTATGTTTAATGATATTTTATTTATAATACCTTATATCCTCTTTTCTACAAAAACAGCATTCAGTTCCGGGTCAAAGAGACTTACTTCTTATTATTTTTGTCATTCTACTTAAATATTCTTGACGAAATAAACCGACAAAATAAGCCTTTATGAAAAAGGCACTCCATAATTATGCTGTGCATTTTAGTAAGTTATTGTGCGCTAACATACAATATATTATCTGATTATTTACTTACTGTAAAAATAAGTCAATATTTTTTTGTATAGGAGCATACAACTTTAGCGCACGAAACAAATTTCTTATTAATATAAGGGTAGTATAATTTAAAACATTGCAAGGAGTGTAGAATGATAGATGAAAGACATTTAAAAAAAAAATTAGGAAGGCGAGTCATAAGAGAGTTCGTAAAGAGGGTGAGGGTCTGATATTACGCAGTCATTGTAGGAACGGCAAAATTTTTTAAAGTAGGTGGTAAACACGAGATCAAATTATGAAATTCTAACGACGCGACCCAATAAAACCTGTCAGCGAAAATAATTCCCTAAATAGATATATATGTTTAGCTTCTGGGTATTTACAAACATTACAATAAATCAAAAGTACTAAAACTTTTTAAGTGTGATGATGGCGTAAACTATGATTTTGTAGGTATCATGTAAGTACGAATGAGTTTAGTCATGTCAGCAGTTTAGGAAGTGAGATGTATGTGAGGCGCTGCTCGGTGGCGAGTTACTGCGCACTGGCCAGCCCGTAAACTTGTGTGTTAGATTTGGGGAATTTAATTAATACTTAATTGAATAAATTATTTGTATTTTTGGAACTTATTGGTTTTCGTTATTCGCGTAGGGCCAGTGGCAGTAGCTCACAGTGCAATTAGGATCCCCACGCTCACTATATACAGTCAGGAGAACACGGATATTACATTCCACGTTTCATACGTAGGTTATTAGGAACTAGGTTGTGACATAAGGCACCTTACAGTTAGAATCATATAGACTGCGGGGTATAGGCAGAGATAGTCCCCACTCCGCAGTAGTACCCTTACAATTTATTTAGAAGAACACAAATTTTTAGTTTTATCACAATATACGATATTTAACAAATAGTTAAAAACTTTATTATTTTATTATTTATTTATTAAGTAATACCAGCAATTGTTACAGTAGTACTTACTTAAAATATTAATAAACTTACATCTAAGATTATGCTTACTGTACAATTTTTATAGGTATACACAACTTGCTAGTTTAGACATGTAAACTGAAATATAAAATAAAATAGTACAGATCTTAAGTTACAAAGCATTGTTTTTCACATTACTAGCAAGAAAATTATTATTAGCGAGAAACTTATTAAATATTGCAGCTTATGTTGAGAAATTCAATATTTGCTCTTTGATGCGGCTAATAAAAACATTTGAGGAATCAAAATGGATGTCAATCAGGTCACTGTATTTATTCATAAGATTACTCAGTCTGGATACCGGTGAGTTTGCACCAAATTTATTTCTACGGAGTGGTGGCACTGATGGTGTGACCGGTTTACGAGGGACTTAAATTTCGTGAGTAATTGCGGACAGTCTATTTTGTTATTAAGATGTTTGTCTAAGAATTTTAGGTCAATAATTTCTCTACGGTTTTCTAGTGTTATTGTTTTGAAATAATTTAGTTTTTTACTATAAGACATACTTTTTTACTTTATTATTTGTACAATATGTGTTACATAAATCTTCTTTGTAATCGCTCAATTCTCAAAGAGTGAGTGGCATAATGTGGCCTCCACGCAACACTGGAATACTCTAGAATACTACGGACTAAACGATTAAATAGGACTAATTTGGTGAATGGATTTCGAAAATTTTTAGAGTTACGAATAACAAATCCCTTCCCTTCAGAGCCCTTTTTATGATATTGTCAATATGATTCACAAATATTAACTGATTGTCTAAACTCACGCCGAGGTCTTTGATAAGTTTTACTTTAACAATTGGTCTGTTATTAATACAATACGTAGAGTTACGACTGAATTTTATATGAAAACACTTATCATAATTTAATTCCGAGTACACCAATCAGAGAGTCTATTTATATCTGACTGCATTAGTTTGATATCTGCTTCAGACCCTATACTTCTAGCAATTTTCAAATCGTCTGCAAACATATATGGTTTAGTGTGTTTAAAACATTCTGAAATGTCGTTTATGAAGATATTGAACAATATAGGTCCCAGATGCGATCCCTGTGGTACACTAGAGGTGATTCTATATTGCGATGACTGATAACCATTCACCACAACATAAAACACTCTATCATTAAGATAAGATCTAAACCAATCTAAAAGCCGTCCCATAAATCCATAACTACTTAATTTATCAATCAATAAATCATGAGGAATTCTGTCGAATGCCTTACTGAAATCCGTATATACTGCATCAACTTCAAAGCCGCTGTCCATCGCTTCTGTTATACTTTCAATTAATGTTACCAGGTTTGTGCATGTCGATCTGCAATGCACAAAACCATGAACGGTTAAAAATTTCTTGAAGTGACCCTGCACATACGGGCACAGTAAGGATTCAAGTAACTTACCAAAAACGGAAAGAATCGATATAGGCCTATATTTTTTTACTGAGGAGTTGTCCCCACTTTTATAAACTGGGACAACCTTAGCGATCTTCCATAATATGGGAAAAGTACCCGAGGACATAGATTTATTGAAAATAATTGTTAAGGGTTTCAACAAGCTTGTTGAACAATTCACTATGAATAGTGGTGGTATACCATCAGGACCAACTCCTTTATTTACATCTAAACCGTGTGTAGCTTTCTCAAAATATCATTATCATTAAATATAACGTGTGATACACCTATAGAACAGTCATTCAAACTCGTCAATATTACGTTTCGAAGGGTCGGCATCTGCATAATTACTTGTAGGATGGTCACTGCTATAGACCTTACAAAAGTTTTGAACAAATAATATACAAATATTTATTTCATTGCTTCTACTCACATCTCCATCAGTCATAGTGCTTGGATAAGTTCTTTCTCCACGGCGTTTATTTTTTACAAAGGGCCAAAAGCTCTTAGGATTTGATAAAATTGATAATTCAGTACTGTCAATGTATGATTTGTAGCCTTGCATATTTTTTGCATCGTACATTAAGTATTTTAAGAGAAATCTTGTCCAGAGGGTTATGATAAATAGCATACCTAGAGCGAATATTGTTTTTTTCCCTAAAAAGATGTATCATTTTAGTGTTATACCACCAGGGATGCCCTTTACCTCTTTTTATATTTAATGGAGCAAACTTATTTATTGTGGTTCTAAGAATATCATAAAATAGCTCCACCATCTCGTCAACATTATTCCAATTATTTAATAATTTATCCCAGTCTTTTTTTAATAAGAATTCATTTACTATTTTATAATCCATCTTACGAAAATTATGTTTTTGGATATTGACATTTGGTTTAAACTTAACCAAACTCTTGATTAATTGGCGTTAAAGTCCCCCAGCACCAGCACAGGGCTCGGTGCCATACGCCGTATCGAGGTCTCCAGGCTGTGCAGGAAGACCTCGTTAGCCACCAGACTACGATTGAGGGAGAAGTACACGCCATACAGCGTGACCCCTCCCCATTCAGCCGCCACATATCCCGTGCCCTTGTCTTTGACTGACAAGGGCGGGAAATGCGGCGCCGACCCGACGACCGCCACGGAGCCATCCCCACTACCCGCCCAATTCGGGCGATCGGGGACTATGTAGGGCTCCGCGGCTACGGCAACACCGATCGACCGCTCAGCCATGGATTGGTAGCTTTGCCGCTGCTGCAGCGAAAGACACATGGTCCTCTTAGCACGGCAGGGCTGTTGGTGCCGAGGCCATCGTGCCGTTCCTCTTATCTGCCGCTAGCGGTGGCCGCAGCCGTGGCTCCGGAGGCAGCCTCGTGGCTAGATCGTCAAACCGCAGACCAAAGACCGCACCAACGCGGTCAATGATTACGCGGACCGCCTCGTCCTCTAGCTCCGGTCCGACACTTGGCTGGGCGGTGGACGGACCAGGGGCAGCCGCGAGGAGCCCAAGCTCAACCCGCAACCCGGCCTGTCCCTGCTCCAACTCTGCTATACGTGCCTCGAGGCAGCGGTTAGCTTCATCGTGGCGCTGATTCTGCGCCTCCAGACGAGCGTTCTGAGCCTCGAGGCGCTTGTTCCTCTTCGCCAAGCACCGGACCGATAGCGAGATCTCGTGCGCGGCGTCTTTTAGGACACGCACGAAGTTACCTTTTAGGTTCCGCGAACCAGCAGCCACCATCTCTACTATGGCCACGCTGTTTAGGGCCTTCTCCTCAACCTGGGCCGTCCCTATATAGCCCTCGTCTGGGAGGTGGAGTTATTCTGTTAAAAGCACCAGGCGCTCCTCGGCGTTCTGTTCCGCCTCCAGTCTTTTGAGGCTTAGGGTTTCTGCCCTAAGCCTCAAAAGCCTTTCTGGCAGATGTGGCACGAGGCGCAGGTGCCACAGGACGGCTCATGCCTCGACTTCTAACGCTATACTGCGCTTTCAGGGGAGGCGTCTCAGTAGGGCAGTCCTCTGATTCGGGCGCCCCACCACCCTGGGACATGGTGCGCTTCCACGACGGATGATCAACATCCATCTGCCACGCACTCATGTCCGCCGCAGCTAATGGGCTGCCCTTCTGATATTTGCCCTTAGGGCGCAATCACTTTTTTCAACAGCGGACATCTCGGAAGCCGAATTAGCGGCCGAGCTGTCCGTTGCCGAAGCTCCTCCTTTTCTTTTTCCGCGTCCCTTACGGGACCGAAACTTGCCTTTCGCGTCACGTAGTAACGCTTGTGGCGCGACTGATGTTGATGTGGAGGCCGTATTTAAAGCCGGACCTCCATCGGCTGAGGCATCGGGTGTTGCACCCGATTCCGTCGAGTTAAAATTATTTTTATTTGAATGATTTACCATTTTGTTCCCACGAGTGTGGGAGAAAGGAGGTCCACCCGGGCAGAGCTCCCATTACCCGGGTAAGCATACATTTGTAACCCAACACAGGGGGACCGCAGGTACCCTGGCTGGGGGTGCGCTCGAGACTGAACTACCCATCAGCCATGCATCTCCTCGCCGCGCGCCAGAACTTGAGATTCGGGGTAAATTTTTATAGAGGTTGTCTTCCTCGCGGTCCGGGCGATTAATATAAATAATTATGAGGCGTGCAATAAAATGTTTATGTTTAGATACGCTATATAGCCTAATACATTAATTTTTTCTCAAATATCTTAAATGTACAGACATAGCTCTGTTACAGCTTTATAATAGTTAGAATAGGTAGTTAATGTAGTTTATCCGTGTGGTGACGGACTAAGAATACAAATGTCACCACCCCATCCTTTCCCGCGGGTGTCGTACAAGGCGACTAAGGGAAGTAAGCTATTATCACTCATTGCATTACTGGTGGTAGGGCTGGGTACCAAGTGAGAGTACTCACTTGCTACGGGGCCCGGGCGGGTTGGTACCACCATCTCCTGTGTGACCGGCCATGAAGCATATTTTTGTGTTTTGGTTGTAGTAGCAGATAGCCGTTAATTTTTTTTTTATTGCCAACTGTGGCTGACGAGCAAGCGGCCCAACTGATGGTAAGTGGTAACCGCCGCTCATGGACTTTAGCAACACCAGGGGCAGAGCCAAACCGCTGCCTACCGCAACTTAAGTGCTCCTTCCAAACCTCCTTTAAAGATTGACATGTCGTAGCACCGGGGAAATACCGTAGCAGGTAGGTCATTCCAGGGCTTTCACGTACGTGGTAGAAAAGAACGCTGAAAACGAACTGCCTTTGAGGAAATCGTTTCCAGGTGGTGTGGATGAACCCTACCGCGACGTCTCGTGTTTCGGTGGTAAAATGGTGATGTTGGTACCACCTCAAATAGCTCCTCCGAGCTCTCCCCATTGTAGAGCCGATTGAGCACACAGAGGGACCCAAAGTCTCTCTGCCGCTCCAACGACTCCAGACACTCCGTGAGATCGGGATCATCGACAATTTCAATAGCACGCCTTTGCAGGGAGTCAAGTGGGTCTTGGAGACCGGGCGAGTTACCCCTTGGAACTGGGGCGCCACGATAAATGCGTGTTCTTTGTAGTGAATGCGCAAACCTGTATCTTCGGGAGGTTGAATTAAACTATGTTCTTTACACCCCATTCCGAGGCCCGCTCAAGAGAAAGCTCGACTTCAGACACAAGTTCGGTCCATCCCTCCTCCAGCATATTCCGAGGGACTTTTTGATGGCCGTTATATCGCGCATCACCCGTACTTTCATCCGCATAACAATGTATAATCTCTATTGGAAGCAAGTTATTGATATGCAGGATGAACAGTGTTGGGGACAGCACCGAGCCTTGTGGAACGCCGGCATTAACCTCCATGGTATCGGAGCAGCAGCCATCTACTACGACTTTGATGCTCCGACCATCTAGGAAGCTGGCGATCCATTTGCAGAGTCCTTCGGGGATTCCATGAGATGGTAACTTCGATAGAAGGGCCCTATACCAGACCCTGCCGAACGCCTTCGTGATGTCCAGACTGAATGCCAAAGCTTCACCTCCACCCTCCAAGACCTCCGCCCTACGGCGGGTAAGATACACGAGAAGATCACCAGCAGACCGACCGTGACGTAAGCCGTATTGGCGATCATTGATCAGTTGGCGATCCTCTAGGTACTACAAAAGTCGGCGGTTTATGACTTTTTTAGAACCTTGGAGAGCAGATATGTTATCGCGATTGGCCTGTAATTCGACGGATCCGACCGGCGTCCAAAGTCGTCGTAAGACGCAAAGAGTTTGTCCAAAAGATTAGCCTTCTCCTTGGGACTGTGGGCTAAAATGCCATCCTGTTTCTGCAGTGGTGGGAGACTAGACTGGCAGAAGTTGCCCTGTGCTGCCTTGGCAAGCGACCAGAAAGCACGACTCCCGGTGGGATAGCTGCCGAGACGCTCGCCAAGTCTGGCATCGTGTGCTAGCCCTCTTGTTGGACCTGGAAGCAGCATTAAATTTACACTTCTTCTCTTTGGCGTTCGGATCCCGACTTTTCCTGGCCCTATTCCAGGCTAGGTATGCGAAATGCTTCTGGCATGCAGCCGTCCTGCAGGTTTTATTAAACCATGGACGGCTGCAACCGCCGACCCGTACTTTGGTGTGGGGGATGAATAATTCCATCTCGATAGTCACCGTTTCCGTGACGCAGTCCGCACAGATGTTAGGATCCCTAGAGGAGAATCATAGCTGCTTCCAAGGGTAGGACGCGAGAAACTCGCAGAGTCCATCGCAATCTGCTGACTTACTCCGCGAGACCCATTCGCGGGAGAACGATTGGTCCTCGCAACAGGGGCTGTGCAGCGGACCAGGCAGTGATCTGATGATCCTAAATAAACATCGACCACCACCCGATATCCGTGTGGATTTGTAGTCAGCAGAAGGTCCAACAAACAGTTGTGAGAAACCATAGTCCGAAACCATATTGAAGAGGTGCAGACCTGGGAGGTCAGTGGTCCGGGTCCCCAGCCACTCTTTGTGATGAGCATTGAAGTCACCTAAGACCACCAACTCCGCAGATGGATACTAAATAAATAAATATTGACGGACACACAACATCCTCGGGTCCCAAACTAAGCTTAATGCTTGTGCTATGGATACCAGATTACGGATATAATACATATATTACATTTTTTTTAAAACACCGGGACGCAGTACAAATATAAATCTATGTTCATCACACAAATAACTGTTCTGAATGGGAATCGAACCCACGACTTCGTGCACGGAAGTCCGTTACTCTACCGACTACGCCACGAGGCCCGTCGTGCTACTACTGCTCCAATATTTCGTCCGTCCCTCGTTCGACGTTCTCCCCGTATAACAGGCACGCGTAGATGCGGATGATCCCTCCATATTCTACGCGTAGCCACAAAATAAATAGGTTACCACGTTCGAGGCCCCAAAAACGGACACGAAAACGAAACGAACGAAAGCAGACATCACCCCGAACGAACACGAACACCCCGGCAAATTCTTTCATTTCATAGATTCGAAATATAATAGTGAGCAGCGGCTTAAAATAATCTTAGTATAGTTTCGTTCATGAGCGACGGTTACCATTTACCATCAGGCGCGCCACCAACCTACCAACAAGTACTTGTACAAATTTTACAAGATGACTTGTCCCTAGGACATATTTAACCTCCTTACCTTTACCTTTACTGAAAAGGTTAAGAAGGTGATATTAAGGACAAAAAAATATAACGCAAATCTTAAGACAAACCTTGCGGCTTTGTCGAATCTCGCAAGGTGTTATTGGATATGTGCCAACAAAGAGGTGAGCGTTGCACCTGTTACTGCTTATCGAATATATTTGCTTTGACGTGTATAAACTCAACAGAATGCATGGGCTTCCGTATTAAATTAACGAAAAACATCTGTGAAGAATATAATGTCACAACTCATTTATACATTTATAAAAGAGAACTAATCGATACCCATTATTTCCATTTAAGACTTTCATCAATATCTATTGGAATAAACATTTGTGTATCCCTTAGAACTTTTGAAATAAAAAAAGAGGTTAAATTCCACAATCTATGCATTTTAGGGGTACACTTTACTGATAAACTATCACAATTTCAGTTTTGGGCTTTGCCATAGTAATTTCAATTTATTTCTAGATGTTGTTATCTATCATAAAAATATTATTTTATACACACATTAATAAAATAGAAGATATAACAACATTTATTATAATTTTATTGTATTCCTAAAGCTATCTATCGAAAATTATAAAACCAATAAGACATGTGGTAATATCAAGCGGATTGTTACTTTTCCTGCTATCTGTTCTAAGTAGTAGTAAGTAGAAAACTTCACGAGCCCTCGGAAAGCACGAGTTTTTGCTAGTCTTAAAATAAATGGCATTTCACACTTTGAACTACAAGTAGGTTAAAATTAAATGAGTACGTGTAACCTTTACGCGAATGCCACGACAAAACAATAAAATCACAAAATAGTGGAACGTGAACCTGTCCTTCCTATCATGGCGACAAATTTTTCTTATTATAAATATCCTTTAAATATCAATTACCATTTACATACATATCATTCATGTGTCATTGACAGCTTCTTAGGACATTACGGCCCAATTCCCATCCAATTATTATTGTTATAACATTTAAGTATAATGTATTACTGAAAATTATAAATTAATCTGTAAATAACACATATAGTTAGGCATATACTAGAGTTAGATTAATCCTATACCTACGCTATAGTTAGGCTAATCCCGTAAAGGAGCTCTACGATATTTTACTGAACGTCACTTCCGTTTGAATTACTTCCGTGCAAAAAAAAACTGAGTTACTTTAAAGTGATTTTGAAATACTAGCTTACTATAATAATATGTACATAACTTTACACTGTACGTCTACATATTTTTTCATTAATTGTCGAGACACCGGCTGAAATACAATATTTATGCCATATATAATAAAAAAAACTTGGTTTGTTAGAAATATAAAGGTCCATACAAATAATCCATTCTCCTTGAAATTATAGCTAAACACCTGTCGAACAATAGAAGCCAACGTAATACAATCAAACATGACATAAACACAAGCACTCTACCCACGTAGATAACATCAGTATGCTTGTTTAATACAATTATTTGTACGCGCTCCACAATCCTTTGACACACAAAAGATTTGGAGCGGAATCTCTGCGGCAGGTATATAGTATCTTACATCTATAACCACAGCCCTTATTTATGTGCGTTGTTATACACAAACAAATAGGGAAAAAAACAATAAATCCGTAGACATTTTTTGTTTCTTTTTCTTACTAGATTAATTATGCAGCTTCCTAAAAAAAAAAAAAAGAACTTTAGGGAGTTTTAACTTTGTTACGCTAATTAATTGAGTGAGTGATTTAAGCCCATTGTTATTATGGAAAATATAGGAAGGGTAACAAGGAGAAGACAGGAAGGATAATAGAGACAGGGTAGGAGAGGATAGAGAGGGGTGTGGGCCTCCAGCACTCTCACTCACCATAGGAAACACAACGGCAGAAGAACCTGCCGTTGTTTCAAGCTGATCATCTGTGAGACGGTGGTACCTATTTCCCAAATCAAAACGGCCCATTTATGCTGGGATACGCAAAGCAAAGGAGACATTTCGTGGATGTGTGGTTGGTCCACCTCCTAATATATCCGTTTTATATTTCGTTACGCTAGTCCAGATTTAAGAATACAACTTCTTACACCGAGATCCCGAATGGTAAATCAAGCAAATAATATAATTGGGCTTATCGGTCCGTAATACTGTTCCAGACCGGAATCTGGTACCACACCCGTAGACGACAATAGGGTTACCACCTCTTACGAGAGCCAAACGCTACGAATACATGAGGGAATGCGAATAACAGTGCCCTTTTGAGAAAAGTTCTTCCACTGCTTATGATATTCTTAATTTTAATACTTTCTGATATTTACGCGAATGTTACACATTTTGAAATAAAACTACGTTTACGGAATCTATCGCGTTTACTTGATTTTACTCCTATCCCGACGTTTCGAATACTTTACAGCATTCATGATCACGGGTGGACTTAGATGATAGACGTCCAAGGTAAAAACGTCGGGATAGGAGTAAAATCAAGTAAACGCGATAGATTCCGTAAACGTAGTTTTATTTCAAAAAATTCTTAATTTTGTTCTTATCAAAATCAACCTCCATTTAGTCTAAAGTTATAGGATAGAAAATAAATAACACAGATATGAACAAGTCACATCTGCAGTCTTTATTTTCTGCCAAAAATGTCTAACTAACTAACGTTATGTATATAGAAAAATAACAACTTATGTTGTAATTTTGCTAATTTTCAGCTCAGGCATTTATCAAAAGTGTTTCACACTTTAATACTTTGTGTTCTACCGTAATTTTTTTATACTACCCACGTGGGTTGCAAAAAAGCTTACGGCCCACGACTTACTTTATGGTAAGCTTTTACCGTAGCTGCTGGCAATACCAGAGGCATCAATCGCGCGTCGCCATCACTCAGAAAATGGATAAGAGGTGAATATTGAAGATAATAATGAGAGAATAACTAGGATACTAAGAAGAGAATAGGAAGGAGAATAAGGAGAGGATACCTATAGAGGATACTAAATAAAGGTTAAAAAGGATAATAAGGAAAGGATAGAGAAGGGGCTTTGGCCTCCGGCGCTCTCACTCACCATATGACACGAGTCATCCATCCACCCATCCATCAGCCTTTCAACGTCCACTGCTGGACATAGGCCTCCCCAAGAGAAACGCCACAACGAGCGGTCCCGTCATGGGGGATAATGCCGTAATCACCACGCTTGGCAGGCGGGTTGGCGATCGCAGTTGATGTTGTTAATACTCGAGGGAGTGCTGCTGCCCACTCCCCCGATATACGCTCATACGGCTCTTACGACTCCCGTGGGTAGAGAGGGGTGGAACAATTCTAAAACAGAGCCGTGTGGGGCTCCACACGGCTCTGTGACACGAGTACTTACTAATTTCCATGTTTCACAAATGGTTGTTCCGAGTCTGGGTGTACTTCGCGTTGTATATTTGTACAGACCCCTGCAATAGAGGGATTAATCCCTAGCAAGACCCTCCTGGGGTCTTTAAAAAAATATTATTCACAATTTTTTAAGGTAAGTTAATATATAAGTAGACGCAAATTAAGAGACTAAGAAAATATTTATCTGTTACTTTATAAAATGCTGAATCTGCGGACGGCGTGACAAGGCTTTGTGCCTTTTAAACTGTAGAAAGAGTGAGATAATTAAGTATGATGAATATTCGGAGCTTATCGCGAGTGGCAGCGCTGCGGACAACTCGTAACTTTCTTATCGTACTCCAGACAAACTTTACGTCGCCTTTTAGATATTTGCCCTCTAACCAATGTATTTGAAACGCACTAGCTGACTGTATGTGAACGTTATGTACTACAAAATTAAAAATAATAATAAAATAACATAAAACATTTTTGTACCATGTTTTTATAACGGACTAAAAATTATTAAAATACTTGCAAGATTGGAAACGAAAATTATGGGGCACGCTATTATTTCATCAATTATCTGCTGCATGCGCCTATGTATGTACATTCTTTTTACATAATATTTTTTATTTTATTATTATTTCTGCTTTTTAGGGTTATGTTCTTCTTTTTTCACATTTTTTATGCATTGGCATCCACTTCTGAGCTTTGGTCAAAATTTCAAGTATCTAGCTCATCGGGAATTTAGTTTAAAATCAATTACAATATTCCACCCGGACAGACATACAAGAAAGCGAGTTAATAAAAATATAGTAACATAGTAATAAAATGGTTTTACATGGGAATATTTTATATAATGTGCAAATAAATTTGTATTCAACGTCAATTAAAACCTAAGCCCCTTCTTCGTCCCTTCCTTGTTATCCTTCCTATCGCTTTCCTTGGAATTGCCGACCCGCGAATGATGCCGCTGGTGTTGCTAGCGTTGTATAGGCTACTGTAACCGCTACTCATCAGGTAGGCCGTATAAGTACACGGCAAACAAGGGTTTGCCACCCTCTTAGTATAAAACAAAATAGATTTTACCCGACTGTCAAATATGTGTCGTATATTATATCCAAGATTCCGACAGCTTTTTTTTTCCGACAGTCTTTAGTTTCATTAATTACTTAGCTGCTACTCGCAACTTCGTTCGCGTGGAATTTAGTTTTTTCTTTTTTAGTGCAGAATCCTAATTATTTTTGCAAAATAAAAGTAGTGATCTCCGTCCCGTAAATCTCATCTGAATCGGTTCAGCCGTTAAGGAGATTAGCCGTGGATTTATATTCGACGTATAAACTAATTTATTTGAATCGCTATTCATTAACAATTTCATGGGTTTTATTATTTTCGCGCGGAACCCTAGTTAAAAGTAGCCTAAGTTACTCCTTACCTATAGCAATACCTGTCTGCTTGTGAAAGTCTTGTCCAAATCGATCCAGCCATTCCGGAGGTATTCATTCACAAATTAATAGATTTTATTTTTTTTACATGAAGCCTTAATTATTTTCCCAAAATAGTAGTCAAAGTTACTCCTTGTAACAACAGCTAGCTGTTAGTGAAAGTCCCGTCCAAAACAGCCCAGCTGTTCCGGAGATTAGCCGGAACAAACAGCCAGACAGAAATACAGACCCTCAAACTTTAAAAACCGGCCAAGTGCGAGTCGGACTCGCGCACGAAGGGTTCCGTACCATTGACTAGGTAAACAATATTCCACTATTGTGACTCTCTGTAACCATGGTGTTTGGCTGTTACCAAATTTAGCAAGTAAAATTTTACTCATTTCGTGGTTTTCAACTTAGACTTAGATGCGCATAACGAAACAGTTTCAAATGTAAGGAATTATTAAACACAAAGTGAAAAATGTGAAATCGAAAATAACAGTCAGGAGCAGGATTTGAACCTGCATCTTCTGGATACCGTTCAGATGCTTTACCAATTCAGCCATCCTGACAAATTAATGTATAGTGCTAAGCATGTCAAATGCTAAAAATATATATAAAAATATCTAAATATGTAAGGAATTATGTTACCATTAGAGTCATAACAAAGCGAGTCATAAGGTAACTGTGCGCAGTGGGTAAGCGTGCGCAATCGCATATATTTAGGACTAAAATTAATGGGTTTGCGCACTTTTACCCAGAGCGCACATATGACTCTAAGTAGGCGCCATCGTGGATAAATTTTTATAGTGTTAATATCATCAGCTTTTTAAACTTTTATTATTATCTGTAAGGGCGTAAGAATTAGGTAAGTAATATAAAGAAAGTGGTGTTAATAATTACTTGATAGGTAGGTATGTAGGTAGTAGGACCGCCCACTTTTGTTAATGATTTTCAATTAAGTACCTATCTACTTACTTTTCAGACAGTTTAGATAATATGGGAGCCCCCCTTAAATAACTGTTATATTTTAATTTAATTCTTTATTTTTAAATTGAATATATAACTAAATATTCTGTGAATATTTCAAGCATTTAACTGTTGCCATTATCAATATCGAGCAAAAACAAGTAAAAAAAAAAACACGTTTGTTGTATGGGAGCCCCCCCTTAAATATTAATTTAATTTTCATTTAATTATTTATTTTTAAAGTTAATATATAACTAGATATTCTGTAAACATTTCAAGCATCTACCTGTTGTTGTTATCAACAGCGAGCAAAAAAGGGCAATAAAATCACGTTTGTTGTATGAGAGCTCCCCTTAATATTTTTTATTTTATTTTTAGTACTTTTTGTTATAGCAGCAACAGAAATACATCATTTGCGAAAATTTCAACTGTCTAGCTATCGCCGTTCTTGAGATACAGTCTGGTGACAGACGGACGGACAGACAGACAGCGAAGTCTTAGTAATAGGGTCCCGTTCTGACCCTTCGGGTACGGAACCCTAAAAATTGGTAAAATGTTGTAGGTAGCGTATATACTCTTGTATACATTTAGTAAAAAGTTGTTAGTTAAACATTACAAACAGACACTTCAATATCATTTATTTGTATAGATGTATAGATTAAATATGTAATTAACAACATAATAATACCTTGAGAACATCAAATTACACTAAAACACCAAATACGTACGTACTAAGTTATTTCACGCCTCATAAGCGAAGCGTTGAGGTGGGTAGGTACTACCGTGGCCGGCTCCCCCCCCCCGGGCTGGGCGTAATTTGCTACGCAGACGATACGCTCGTCACAGCCCGGGGCAGGACCCTCGAGGAGGCGGCAACGCTGGCCACCTCAGGTACCGCGGAGGTGTTCAGGCGGATCGAGGCGCTGGGGCTTAGGGTGGCCCTTGAAAAGTCGGAGGCCCTACTCTTCCATGGGCGCCGACGGGGCCCGCCCGCCAGCGCCTCGATAACGGTCAACGGTGTGGGCTTCCCAATCCAGGCCCACATCAAATATCTGGGCCTGGTATTGGATGGACACTCCGCCGTCTTGCGCCAAGGCTCGTCAACACGGCGTCCGCCCTCGGGCGACTTATGCCGAATTTGGGCGGACCGAGTCTTGCGTGTCGACGACTCTACGCGGGGGTAGTACGGTCGATGGCGCTGTACGGCGCGCCCGTGTGGGCGGAGTCCCTGGTCGCTCGCAATAGGGCATTCTGTGGCGTCCACAGAGGGTCGTAGCGGTCAGGGCAATACGCGGGTACCGCACGGTCTCGACCGATGCAGCCTGCGCGTTGGCCGGAACCCCCCCGTGGGATCTGGAGGCGGAGGTGCTCGCCGACGTCTATCGGCGGGCGTCGACGGCGCGGGCGGGGGGCAGCCGCCCCTCGCCGAGCGCAATGTCATCGTGGCGGGAAGATGCCCGCCGCGCCACCGTCCTAAAGTGGAAGTCTCGGCTGGAGACACCCCGGGCCGGTCTGTGGACCGTGGGGGCACTCCAGCCGATCTTGGAAGAATGGGCAGGGCGGCAGCATGGAGTCCTCACCTTCCGGTTAGTGCAGGTTTTGTCGGGGCATGGTTGCTTCGGCAAATACCTGCACACGATCGCAAGGAGGGAGACGACCCCAGGCTGTCACCACTGCGACTGCGACGAGGACTCGGCGCAGCACACGCTCGAGTCGTGCCCGGCCTGGGATGTGCAGCGCCGGGAACTCGTTGCAGTCATAGGCGTGGACCTGTCGCTGCCAGCCGTAGCGCGAGCGATGGTTGGCAGTGACAGGGCCTGGACCGCGGTCGCCGCCTTCTGCGAGGCTGTCATCTCGCGGAAGGAGGTGGCGGAGAGGGCCCGTGAGGAATCCTCCTTCGCGGACCCGATTCGCCGCCGGCGCGAGGGGCGGCGTGCGCGCGCTTACTTGCGCCTGATGCCGCCCTAGCCGAGGCTGCGGACGGTAGGGTCGGGGAGTACCCTGCCGTCCGCGGAACCCTACCGCGAAGGTGCGACGCCCAAGTGCGCGAGGCGTCGCTCAAGAGAGGGTGCCCGTAGGGGCTGCCACCTGCGGATCGCGGTCGTAACGACGCGGTACCCGTGATCCGCCGTAGCAAGGGCGGGTGGAGGCGCACGGTGGGTTTTTAGTGGGTGAGAGCCCCATTCACCCCGTTGTCTCCCCGGGCAGCGGGGTGTGCGGTAGGACATTTTTGCCCACCTAAAATAAAAAAAATAAAAAAAGTGTAGGTACTACTCCCGTTTTACGTAGAACAACTGATTTTTCAAACTTAAAATGCCTCTATTTATCATATATTGCACTTGTAAAATAATATATACACACACACCTGTCAAGAAAACACACTATTTTTAACACTCATGATATTTTTTATGCCATTTTTGCTATTTAAACTAGTTAAAAAACGGTTTAAAAAAGTTCTATCTTGGACGTCCGTGTGTTGTAGGCAATGTATGTTAACACGATAACGACCGAAATACTTTACTAGTTGAGTCTTTTTTTTTTCTTTTTAACTTGAGTATAAGTACGAATAGAGCCCTATTACTTTTCACGGTCTGATTCGATGTGGTTTAATTGTTATTTAATAAACAAAAAATTTGTGAATATTTACGCCCGACTCGATGGCACATTGGCACACTAAAACCAGCGCGGCCAGCGCCATACCAGCTGTACCTTATGTCGTGAGAACTACTTCTATATACCAATATATTAATACTTCTTAAAATTAGCGCTAGATGGCGTATAAGACATGAGAAACTCATTAGTATTTGTTGAAATTAGCGCTATCTATGTGATTTATTGAAAACTACTTAGTAAGACCAATGCATTATTAGTTACTTATCAAATAATCAATTTTATTGTAAAAAATGAAGATTATGAGGCGTGCACTTTTGGATTTTCCAAAGTATTTTTTATTAAGAATGGGCTCAATACTCCAAATAAAAGATTTTTTTATGTTTACATATTTAAAAATGCCTTTAAAAGTATTTTGTGCTTTCCTTTGAAAATATGTAGGCGGACTGGGGAATGTAATAACAATATTTCAGCAGCGAAAAATATTTGTAGCAGGTTGTCATATATTTTACTTCCATCGGGAATTCAACGAACTTTACAATAAAAAAAATCAATTTTCAATTTCACTAGATAAGAAACCAGGCTACCAGGTAGATGACATATCTACTTATAATTGACTTTGTTAGAATCTTACAAATTAGGTGTAGAAGGTATTATTAATTATCAGAAATCAAAGTTATTTTGTCCACGTATTCCAATGTTCTGATAAAATTATTGCGAAATGATGCTGTGCCTGTAAATCAACCACCAGCGGTTTTTAATCACAACAAGTATTTGTTACACGAAGAATAAATTGTAAAAAAGAAACCGCTAACGCATGTGCTATTAGCGGGCTTTTCTCTACACCGAATTTTTTCCTAGAAGCGGTAATCGCCTACGGAAAAAACCGTATCGAGCTCCTACTTGGGTCCGTAAATTGTAAAAGTCAGAATCTGATTTCTATAATATCTCAGGAGCGGGAGCGATAATTAAACACGTATGTAGGATTCGACGGTTTATTCTACAACTGATTTTCATACAACGAGACCTACCTACATAGTACTCTTATTTTATATGTATATGTATATGAGGGATCAAAAAGTAGTGAGAACGACATACTCCTTAGTAAGATAAAAATAAATACTGGCAGGCATAGCTCAGATACATATTTGTAATGTTAATAAAGAAAAAAATCTTCGATTCTCTTTTGTTTTTTTCTGAATGTAGTCATTTTTTTGCTTCGTGTCGGAACGTGTTCTCTAAAATGGAGAAAAACGAAGTGCGAGCCGTTATTAAATACCTCTGTTTAAAAAAGTTAACGACGCAAGAGATTCATTGCGATTTGGAGGCAACATTAGGAGAGTCTGCTCTGCCGTATTCCACTGTTGCAAGGTGGGCTTCTCAACTTCGAGTAGGGAGAATGAGCACGGAAGGCGAACATCGTTGCGGCCGTCCATCGACGTCAGTCACCCAAGAAAATGTTGCGAAAGTCGAGAAAATTGTATTGAGCGATCGAAGATTTACTATCCAATACTTAATTCAAGAAACGGGCATTTCATGTGGAAGTATTCAATCCATATTGAAGCAATCTTTGAATATGAGAAAAGTCTCCGCAAGATGGGTGCCGAGAATGTTAACCGACAGTCAGAAACAAAATCGACTTGACATTTCGAAGATACTGTTGGCCAGGGTGGCTGAATTGGTAAAGCATCTGGACGGTATCCAGGAGATGCAGGTTCAAATCCTGCTCCTGACTGTTATTTTCGATTTCACATTTTTCACTTTGTGTTTAATGTATAGTGCTAAGCATGTCAAATGCTAAAAATATATATAAAAATATCTAAATATTGTTGGACAAGTTTCAAGAAGATTCTGAAAACTTTTTGTCTCGTTTCGTAACAATGGACGAAACATGAGTCCATCATTTTGATCCCGAGACAAAACAGCAATCTTCGCAATGGAAACGCCCATCATCACCGACCCCAAAGAAGTTTCATGCTGTGGCATCGGCTGGCAAGGTTATGGCCTCAATATTTTGGGACTCAGAAGGGATATCCCTAGGAACGACCTTAAATCCGACACGTTTTTTGGACGAGGAATTCCAACGACCGCGGCTATCTTTTCCGGGTGTATCTTAATGCCGTCTTTAGAAATAATATATCCTACGTACTTTACTTCCTCAACCAGAAACAAGCACTTGTTTTTATTAAGTTTCAATCCATAGGTATGCAACCTATGTAGCACCCTTTCTAACATAGCCAAGTTTCGGAAACTCCCCCTTTTGTCCCCAGAATCACGTCGTCAAGGAATACTTCCACGCCCGGTATGTCGCCAAGAAGATTTTTCATAATACGCTGAAAAATACCGGGACTCGGGGACAGACCGAACACGAGTCTATTGTACTTGAACAGACCTCTGTGAGTGTTAATAACCGTCAATTCTTTCGAATTATCGGAATCCTCGAGTTCGATTTGATTATGGGCTTGTGATAAGTAAATTTTTGAGTATAATTGAGCTCCATTTAGACTCACTAACAGATCTTCTATTTTAGGCAACGGGTATCTATCGATCAGTAAGACGGGATTCGACGTAATTTTATAATCAGCACAAATGCGGAGTCCCCCGTCTGCCTTACGTACCGGTACCAGAGGCGTCGCCCAATCCGAGCTATCGACCGGCTTGATGATACCGTTGCGCCTCATGGCATCCAACTCCGCGTCCACCTGCGCCTTCAGCGCGTAGGGCAGCGCCCGCGCGCGGCACAACACCGGCGTCGCTCCTTCACGCAATGGCAGTCGAGCTTTGCCGCCCGTGAACCGCCCCAGCCCTCCATCAAAAAGTTGTTTATACCTATCGATTAACACAGATAAATTACTGCAAGGTCGTTTAGAGCACTAATTATAATTTATTACACTGTGAAAAGTTGGAATTTTAATACCCATCTCGGATAGCCATTGTCTACCTAGCAACGAAGTTGTACCACCGTTTATTACAAAAAACTCCAGATGTTTACATTTATCGACATATTTAACCTCCGGCCTTATAATACCTAAAGGCTTACCGGAGCTGCCATCATAAAATTTAATAATCAACTTATTTTCTTCCAGAGGCCTCGATTTAAAATATTTATGATATGTCACCTTACTTATGCAAGATACTCTGACCCCGTATCAATTTCCATTTTAATTACTTGTCCATCAATAGTTAATGGTAAGCTTACCAGCTTATAACCGTTTAAGCTGAGTTGGTGTAACTACTCGTCGAGCTCGTCTGAAGAGTGCTGCTCTCAAGACTCCTCCGTCCAGTTAGCCGCATGGTTGACTCCTCTTCCTTTCCGCTGTCCAATCCGAGCGGCCTCCACCCATTGCGGGCAGACGCGTCGAACATGGCCGCTCTGCTTGCATTTACTACAAATGAACAATTTGTAGCGACATTCCTTGCTCCTGTGGTTCGAACCTCTACACACCCGGCAGCGCTCTCCGTTCCCGCTCACTTCCCGCGTACTGGGTTGGCACGAATTCCGCCAGCGCCTCCGCGTCGCGTGCACCGCATGCACCGTTCCCGTTACGGAATCTCCCGCGGCTCCCCGCTCGACGACCGCTGCGTCTCGCTTCGCCGCCTACAAGGCGCACGCCATTTTAACCACCCCCGCAAATTTCAAATCATCTTCCGCAAATAACCGTTGTCGGATAATGTCACTATGTACCCCGCATCCAGTTGATCGCGTAAATTTTCTTCCAGGTTGCTTCCGAAATCACAGTATCTCGATATTTTTTTTAATTCGGTTATATACTGCGCTATACTCTCATCGCTTTTTTGCCTTCTTTGCCGAAAGTGATAGCGTTCCGCCATTACAGATTTTAGTTTTATGGGTGTCTTCTTAATAACGCCACTGCTTCAACGTACTTCATCTCCGCCGGTTTGATCGGGCTCGCTAAGTTACTTAGTAGTTCGTAAGCTTCATCGCCTATACACGTAATGAGCGTCGGCAGCCACATGTCCTTTTCCACTTTATTAACTTTTAAATACATGTCCAATCGTTCCACATAAAACGACCAGTTGCCGGACTGCACATCAAACTCACTTATTTTACCGAAAGACATTTAACCGTTATATATCCTCGTCGCCAATATAATATCTCAGGAGCGGAAGCGATAATTAAACACGTATGTAGGATTCGACGGTTTATTCTACAACTGATTTTCATACAACGAGACCTACCTACATAGTACTCTTATTTTATATGTACCTACATTACAATTTCATTAATCGCATAAAATAGGTATTCAAAAAGGTCAAATTTCATTTTACTCACTTACTCTTACATCAATAAAATTACTATTTTATTTCATAAGCTGTTGACAGCTGTTGATATTTTAGCTGAAGTACTTATTGGATTAGTTCATTTCTAAATACTAAGTAAATTCCATAAATTCCATGAGTATAATCCTATAAATACGAGCATTTACAATATTATAAATTATTATTTTGATTTGTATTTTAGCACTTGACATGCTCGGCTACTTTGAAGAACAAATTATTTGTTAAATTGGAAAAATAGAGCTTTACTACGAGTCGTAAAGACATCTGAAAGCAAATGTAATATGGAGATTGGGAATCACAGTCAGCGATTGCGATGGCTTATCGCTCTAGAGCATTTCCCCGTATTGAAAGGGATGCAGGTTCGTATCCCGCTCGCAGAAAACCTCTCTTTTTCCACTTTCACAAATAATTTGTTCATCATAAATTTTTTTATCTGATGTCGTCCTGTCCAAAATAATAATCAAATATATTGTTAATATAAAACCGGTAGCATCATAGGTTTGGACTAAGTCAACACTTTATTCCTCGATGGTGAAATTAATCGAAACGTAACACTTCAAATTAACCCGGGGACTCTATAAAAACATTTCCTTTTACAGGCTTCGTCGAGAGTAATGAGAGAGATACAATGTTTTCAAAGGACCAATAGCTTTTTATACATGTAGAGCCTACATTTATGAGAACCAGGGTGATGTACTCGTATATCAAGGGTAGATATGTCCACACATTTCCTAGTAAACTTAAATCAATTAATTTGTCCGCTGTAGCGTACAAATAATCGTGTGCAGTGAGTGTACAAACATATAGACTCGCCTGCGCCTTGCTCAATTCAACACGCGCTTATAAATTCACCACCACATTATTCACAATTGGCTTCTATACTAGCTCTGGCAGCTGGCCCGATAACTCGTTAGTTCTAAACTGGGACCGCTGCGTGCAGTCGATAACGTCACAATAGGGCTTTACTAAATATACAGAACGTTAAACGAATCGTGCTTTTGGATCCGTTCAACGTCTGCATCTGTCCGTATTTGTTCACCTTTGCAATCATTTGAATGTGATTTATAACTAATTTGAGTGGCTAACTTATATGTACTTTGCTGATCAAGATGTACAGGACATTGCTGAAGATCAGCATTCCTATGATCACATAGCAACATTAGCTGAGCAATTCGTCCTCTTTCTACATTAGTTATTAAGTTTAAAACGTAAATTGTGCTTTGTCCTCATAGGTTTATTTATGTATGTAGAAATAAATACTTTCTTTCTTTCTTTTCTTTCTTTCTATGTAAAATTATTTTATTTTATTTTTACATAATAAGAGGAAACTACTGAATGTTTTCAGTAAACATTGAAGCATCATATATAATGAATATGAAATGAATGAATATCAGATAAATATAATGGCACTGGATTAGGAGTTAATAAAAGGCCATTTTATGTAAAACACTGCTACTCTACTCCAACTACATACAACACTGCTACTCTACTCCAACTACATACAATACTGCTACTCTACTCAGCGCCACAATTTGCGGTCCTATGCTGACTGCATCCAACAGCTCCCTGCAGCTTTGACCAGATCGTCGGTCCATCTAGTAGAAACCAATCCTACGCTACTTCGTCTGTACGTGATCGCCACTCAAGAACTTTTATCTTCAATGTTGTTAGTTGGTCGGGCGATGTTGCCTGCTCCTTGCCACTTCAACACGCCAAACCGGCGAACTATGCCATTCACTTCCGTTGCCCTACAGATATCGAGCATAGCCCGCTCCATATCACCGTGAGTGACTTGACTCTGTTCCGTATATCATCACAGGTAGCACACATTTTTCGTAGACCTTCGTTTTATGCAACTAGAATTAAGTAAAAATTTTACGATTGATATGTAGGTACAACACACGGAGTACGGAAAAAGAATTTATTTCCGTACTCTGTGGATCAGAGGCATATCCAAATTATATTCAGTCAATATTCCAAGTCTAAAGTCGATATGATAGTAAGTAAAATGGAAATTGATTATTACAAATTACAGAAAGCTGGAGGTAACGAAAGAGTAGCTTCCAATGGATTCACTTCGGATCCCAACCGGGGTAATCTATTCTATTTTGAATTTTTTTATATCCAGCAGTTGCAGGTTATGATACAGCCCATCTGATGATAACCAGTTGCCTACTCTTTGATTCTTAAACCATATAAAACCTTATTCAATTTATAAACATTCGGCTCTGTAAAATCTCGTCAAAGATCAGCATATGGTTTGCGTGATAACACTATTGTTATTATAAAATTCAGCTAGCATTTCCACATTTCCTACATCTTGATCAGGTGACGGAAATAAACATAAAAAGCAAATGGTACATCTGTTTTTCATTTAAGAAATCCGTCTTGACGAGGGTGCTCTGTTTTTCGACAAAAGCAGAAATAAGAAAGACATAAAAGCAAATCCTACATGATCAGTTTTAGCATCTCGATTTTTTTACCATTTACAACAAAGGGTTTTTACCGCGAGACAGAGCATGTGAATAAACATAGGTTAAATAGGTCAGAGTTTACACGTTATTCAAAAATAAGTTTTGTGTTTCATACAATCCTTTGTTTGCAAAAAAAAATTGAAAGGGTTTCCACAATACAATTTGAAATGTTACTTTTTAGTATTTGCAAATATAATTTGTTCAGAGAGCTTTTGTTTGTCTTTTGTAATGGATAATAATTTACAACAGTAATATTTCAGGGCAGCGCATTCAAGTTTAACGAGTTGAAAAAATGGGATTGTCGTTGTTAACGCGTTGCGGCCCTAATTATCAGGTAGGGCGGCGATTGCGAGACCACGACCCATTACTGTGGTCAGAGAGTTTTTGCCTTCTTTCTGAAACACCTGCGTCCATTTGTAATATAATTATAATGCATGCATATTTATATAAATATTACGTAAAAATGCATCTAGGAAGTAGGATCATAGCGTTTCCTAAGCTCTAGCTAAAAATATTAATTACTAGCTGACCCGGCAAACGTTGTTTTGCCATATAAATTATTATTTCTAGGTAATTTCTAGTGTAGACAAAAATAACTGACTCATTGTAAGTGTGTAAGGATGTGTTATATGCGTGAAATAGGCATGGAGCGCTGTGAACGATGAGAGAATATAAAAATAACAAACGCCAAACATTATTATTTTAAAGTTATTGTAGGTTATTTTTTAAAATTACATATTACTAATTAATTACGACAGTAACACTAACAAACAATATCAGTCTCTTAATGCTATATCGTGAACAATATTGTTTGTTAGCCCATCTTTAGCTAACATAGCGGACGCCCGCGGCTTCGCCCGCGTGGATGTCGGTTACCGCTGCAAAAAGCCTTCTCAGGAAAGACATGGTCAGCAAAATGATTCCCAGGTCAATTCACAGACACCGATACTAACATCGACGACGCAGTCATTATCCGCAGGCTGCATAGATTGTCTTTATGAGGATGTTAAAGTTGTTAATGATGAAAATATTTAAATGTAATTAATACTAAGTTTTCACTTCTGCTGGCAGTCCCGGAGTGAAACCCGTTGTTTTAGGATAGATAACTAAAGCGATTATTGTAGAGCTTCTCTATAAACAACATATTTTGACGTTAAATTATTTTCAGGTAACAAAATATACTGATGGTCGGTGAGCCCCGACCCGTGATAGGGCAATGTAAAGTTGCCCATGCGTAAAACATTATTTTCGTAAATCAATTCCTACTAATTTGAATGTTTGGCCCTGGGATTTGTTTATCGTTAGTGCGAAAGAAATTTTTACTGGAAATTGAAGCCTTTTGAAGGGTATAGGCAAATCAGTAGGAATCATGGGTATTCTTGGTTTATGAGCTAATTCACCAGCTGCAGGGCCGGTGATAATCTTCGCTACTATTAAATTATCTTTTAGCTCCTTTATAAGAAGTCTCGTGCCATTACACATGTTGAGGGGGCTTAAATTTCTGAGAAGCATTATCGGCATGCCAACTTTTAACGACAGTTCATGAGGTGGTAGCCCAGCGGGGTTCAGAGAATTTAAAAATTCCTGGGGGTAGTGCACTGCGTCCTCGATGTTAGTGACGGTGTCTATGGATTTATAGCACTTTACTTCACCCGGTACTTTCTGCATAATTAAATTGTTTATTTCGTTGACTGTTTCATTCCTGGGAGAAACTATTGCTCTACAACACAGCCAACGAAAATCATTTTGATGTAAGTTTTCGATGTCAGGATATATAGAATCTATCAGACTATCTAAATTATGGACTATTTGGCCTAGAGACTCATCCAAAG
The DNA here is from genome assembly GCA_948253155.1 of Leucoma salicis. Lineage (NCBI taxonomy): Eukaryota > Metazoa > Arthropoda > Insecta > Lepidoptera > Erebidae > Leucoma > Leucoma salicis. The sequence goes on along the minus strand of OX411812.1, from coordinate 11,298,771 downwards.
TAACTGCATAATCGGTGCCCAAATTTAAAGATGGAAAAATTCCTTCTCCAAGTTTCAGCAGCTGTTGTGGAAAATTGCTATGCGTATTTCCATGTAGATGAGCTCTCATATTGGTGCGCAAATTCAAATGTTGAACAGATGTCCTAAGTTGAGACGATTTTAAACATGCCTTCATAATATCTGCTCGCGTACCTCTGTTGACGACTGAAAGCGTTTGTCGGAAATCTCCAGCAAATACAAAAGTGATACCACCCATGACATTAGCAGAGCTTCGGAGGTCTTTTAAAGTTCGGTCTACGGCCTCCACATGAGCTCTATAACTCATGGTGCATTCATCCCATATAACCAACGACGCGTCTTGCAGTAACTTACCAAGAGGCCCATTTTTCCGAATAGAGCACGTAGACCGTTGATCTAAAGATACGGATAGCGGGAGTTTAAACGTAGAGTGAGCATTTTTCCTTCGTTCAAGAGAGTTGCAGCAATTCCTGACGAAGCAACTGCAATCGCTATCTTCCCTGATTGCCGTAACTTAGCAAGTATCAAATTTGCGAGAAGTCTTTCCGGTGCCTCCTGGTGCTTCCAAAAAAAATAATCTCCCCATTTTATTGTTCACGCTATCCACAATAGTCTCATAAGCATGTCTTTGATCTGGTACTAATTTTGGCACATATTAATATAATTTAATCTTTCCGATATCATTTTCGCCATCATGTCAACACAATATTGACTAAATAAGTCTCTGTAATAATGTAACGGATTAAAATAGTTAGAGAACTAACTATGTTTAGAAAAACATTAATCTAAATGCATAAAATTGCATACACGAAACAGTTTTATTACGCGCAGAACCCTGCTGAGAGATAGTCAAATAATAGCCGTCTTCTCCTGTCACAAACATTATAGGATACTGTAGTGGATCATTTAGCTGTCCGTCTCTACCGCGTAAGACTATATCCCTGGGACCTTTGTCTTCATCAACCAAGAGAACGGCTACCTCGTTTACAGTAGGAGCATTATATCTGCCTCTGTATGCTGTCTGTGGAGTGCGATCTGAATTAATAATTAACTTTAAATTATCTGAGGAGTTGAGTTCTAAGTTTTGTTTAAAACTTCGTATATACACGTTATGATTATTCAGAGCGGTCTGTAATTCGCGAATTAAATCCATTTTTAAGGTTGGTGCGATGCTTAATCGCAACGATAAATGGTCTGCATCCGAAATAAAATATATTTGCAAGAACTGTGGGTTTTGGCCTGATGGTGGTAAAAGGCTACCAATGAGATGATACACCTGTCCTTCAAATTTAAAAGTGGGCCTATAATTTCCTTCCCTGATTTCTTTTGCGCCAAAAGAAGTCATTTGAAAAAGATTATTATATATTGTATTTACGTATATTTGTTAAAAAATGACCAGATAATGGATGGTTATTAGTTAAAAGATTTTTTATTGGTTGTGGCGGCTCCTGAGGGTTAGGAAGACAAACTTTACCTGAAGCACTGCACATACCATTAGGTTCGTCCGCCCATTTCTTGGCAGAGCAGTTAGAGCAGATCTTATTCATAACTCCGATTTGGACGGACGCTTGTTGTGCATAATCAACCTGCGGATCATATCTGAAAGCCAGTCTTTTGCTGCTAGCTAAATTTCGATTGCGAACTCTATTTGTGGACAACTGCTGTCTCTCTGCCTGAGCTCTAAGTCGCTGCAAACGCTCGACACTCGACTCTCTTTCGCGCAACTGAGAGGTCCTTATATTTTGTTCATGAAGACGTTGGGAACGCTCCAGCCTCGACTCTCGTGCAACTCAGAGGTTCTCAGATTTTGTTGTGCAAGGCGTTGCGAACGTTCGACACTCGACTCTCGTGCGCGTACCTGAGAGTTTCTCTGATTTTGTTCAGCAAGGCGTTGTGAACGTTCAGGTGGAAATTCTCCCATACGACGTATTCTTGCTGCCCGTGCTTGAGAACTATGTTTAGAAAGTTGAGACCTGGCTCTCTTAGGAATTTTCAAATGTTTAAGAAAATGCTAATAGCGTGTAATATTCTAGCTCTGAAAAGAACTGTTGTTTAGCCCTGGAAAGAACTGTTGGTTAGCCCTGAAAAGAACTGTTGGTTACCCCTGAAAAAAACTGTTGGTTACCCCTGAAAAAAACTGTTGGTTAGCCCTGAAAAGAACTGTTGATTAGCTCTGAGAAGAACTGCTGTTTAGCTCTGAGAAGAACTTTTGCGTAGGTGTAGTTTTAAGAAAGAAATCTGAAAAAAATCGCATGAAAATTATTAGACTTCGCGCACGACCGCTGCGTAGGGAGCCGACCTCGCGTCTGAATCTCACTATCCAATTTTAATCATTCAAAGACTAAATATTATCTACATAAACTGTACTTACCTAATGATAAAATAATTTATTTTGATAAGGATTAATAGCATGAGTAAAATAAATGCGTTTAAACGTGGTCCAAAAAAAAATTCAAGATTTTTAAATAAAAAAATGGTTGTTGGTTTTCACTCGACATAGATAGTGTGCCGCGGACTTTTTGTAGATATTTATAAGATCTACAATTAATTAGAATATTTTATGGTTCTATCTTTTATAGTTTAGGCAGCGTACGCAAAATAAGTAACTTTTCTGGTTGATTTTTTACACCTTGTGTCCGAAAAAACCCAAATATCTTACGGAACCCAATATTTTTCCAAAATAAAATTTAGCCTATGTTACTCATGGATGATGTAGCTTTCGAATGGTGAAAGAATTTTTAAAAACGGTCCAGTAGTTTTTGAGCCTATTCATTACAACCAAACAAACAAAGTATTCCTCTTTATAATATTAGTGTAGATAAACGTATTCGTCTTTTTAACTTAGTCTTCTACTACTGGACAAATTCTTCTTTTTCTCCTTAATTCTTATATTCAGTCGAAATACTCGAAAGAATAATCTTTGCCATTGAAGTACAAAGATAATCGGGAGGAGGTTTGACCTCCAGCGGTCTTACTCTTTGAACGTAACGCAGTAGTAGTAGTACTAAACAATAAATATACCTACAGATGTCAGATTGACATCCTGAGAGACGAGTGAGGGCGGCAATTATAAACCTGAAACCCAATTAGGTTTTAGGAGTAGATGGAACACCACCGAAGGAATGTAACATAGTTCCAGTGGTCCGCCAATAAAGGCGGAGAGACGGCACACGGCGGGTTTATTTAGTGGGTGAGGGCCCCACACTACCCTGTTTGTTGCCCCGAACAACGGGGTGTGCGGTTAGGTACATTTTTTCCCGCCTAAACAAAAAAAAAAAAAGGAGTAGATGGAATACCTATTGAAGTTTATAAGGCTATGAGACCTGGGAGTAGAAGTACTGCGCATCGTCTTGCAAAATATGAGAACCGGGATTGTGGGCAGACGAGTGGTCACTTTTAATATTTATATCATTTCCTAAAAAAGGTCCAACCAAAAAGTGCAATAACTACAAACTATATCACATACTAGTAAAATGATGCTTCACATCTTAAGCACACGGCTACTGGCTTACTGCCGCTCTCTCTCTCTCTCTCTTTCTCTCTCACCGGAACTTGCACTGGGGCAAGCAGGTTTCGTTAAAGGAAATAAATAAATATTCACGGACATTTTCACACAACGTTCTCTGGTCCCAAACTAAGCTTAACGCTTGTGCTATGGGTACCAGATTACGGATATAATACATATATCACTTTTTTTTTGTAAATACATTCATATACTAGATAGAAAACACCCAGACGCAGTACAAATATCTGTGTTCATCACACAAATAACTGTCCTGAGTGGGAATCGACCCCACCACCTCGTGCACGGAAGTCGGTTACACTACTGACTATGCCACGAGGCCCGTCAAATGACACACGTGAACAAATACTCATACTGCATCAAATAAAAAAAAATCAGGGAGTTTAATGTTTAGATTTGCTTTATTGATTTCCGCAAACCATTTGATACTGTAATGTGGGAGTAAAAATAGCGACTTTATTAGGATGGTTACAGCAGCACTACGAGTAGTATGATACCCTCTTCAATAACTTTAAAACTCAATCCAATGTCTGAAAATGGTGTATACTGTCACCACCGGTATTTAACATTTACACGGAGTGAATAATGTGAATTTTCCTAGAGGGATGAGATAAAGGTATATCTAGTAGCAGGCACAAGATAAATAAATTTCTCTATGCTGACGACACTAACCATTCTAGGAGAACTCAAGAAAGATTTTATTAGCGCGTCTGGAAACAATAAGCCTCTATTTTGGTTTTACGATTAATCTAGTCAAGACGAAAATGACTACTATTAGTAGACCGGGCCAGACATAACAAACCAGAAATACTGCCTGTGGAGAACTGTCAAGATTCAAAGTTAGTTACCTCGGTTTTTAATCATGTATTAGAACAGGTGGTAATGAACATGAAATCAGATGCCAGTGCGCCATCAGAAGTTCGGCAGTAGAAAGGTTAGGGAAGATTTGGAGGAACAAGAGGGTAACCAAGAATATAAATGTTCGACTTACGAGATCTTCTTGTTCTTGCTATCTCCTTTTACGAGCCTGAAACCTTTATATGCAGGATAGCTGGGCCCCAACTCTGCTAATTTTTCAAATTTGACCGATAGAACACCGATAGAATTCTATCGGCATCATAAATTGATATCATGCTAAATTGCCACTGGTATCGTAATAGAATCGCAATAGAAAGGTGCTCGGGTTGCAATTATAATAAAACGTGTCACCCTTAATTTTTTCCCAAGAACTGCTATCAAATAAAAATGTTTATATAAGCAAATTATGTGTTGTAAATGTCTAAAAACATATTAAATATATTTTTAAAATTATAAACGTTACTAAAGACTTCATATAAAGCCTAAAACATAAAATTTATATGTATTGTGACCATGGAAGTAACATGTTTACAAAAAGAAATGTCAACCTGTTACAGTGTGTTGTCATAGACTACGTATATAACTTTTGTCTATGGTGTGATGTTGTCTCAATCCCACGTGCGAATATGTCAAAGCAACAAAACTGCAAATAAATATAGTGTTTATATTCTCTTTCACTGCAAATATAAAAAATCAAAATGGTAAATATATATTTATATATATTTTTAGCATTTGACATGCTTAGCACTATACATTAAACACAAAGTGAAAAATGTGAAATCGAAAATAACAGTCAGGAGCAGGATTTGAACCTGCATCTTCTGGATACCGTCCAGATGCTTTACCAATTCGGAATCGGCAGCGGATGGGAGTGGGCAGCAGCACTCCCTCGAGTATATTAACAACATCCACTGCCATCGCCAACCCGCCGTCAAGCGTGGCGATTACGGCATTATCCCCCATGACGGGACCGCTCGTTGTGACGTTCTCTTGGGGAGGCCTATGTCCAGCAGTGGACGTTGAAAGGCTGATGGATGGATGGATGGATGGAACCTTTATTATACCTAATAAAAACTCTTGTTCGCCGTTATCCGCAAGTTGACTCAAATGCTGACTGAGTGGATGATGCTGCCACACATTTGAGTCATGGGTAGAGCCCGGGTTGCTGGCGTCTACACACAATATATTAAATTCTGAATCACAAATCCGTGAATCACCATCATCATCAGTGTGTGCGACTACTGGTCATGAGGTCTCGAGTTCAATCCCCGGGTACCGCCACTGTTATTGACCTTTTTCGTAAATATTCTCAGTTTGGGAATGTGCCCGGTAGACGGCAATAGGCTCGCTCTCTATTACGTGGGACTGATACATAGCTGGCGAACCGTGGGCGTGTAATACACATCTGCCTACCCCTTCGGGGGTACAGGCGTGTTGCTGTTTTTTTTTACGAAAAATATCCATAACATTTCCCGACCCGGGGATCGAACCCGAGACCTCGTGATCCGCAGTCGCTTACACTACCGCTGTACCACAGAGGCAGTTAAGTAATGTATACTTAATAATATATTTCCATGCTTACCAGCATAACGTTTAGGGAATGGAACCCCTTCCTATTATAGAACCTTTCTTCATGAATTGATGGTCTTAATATAGCCACCTGTGTTCCATCTATGCAACCCATAACTCCAGGGATACCAAACTTATGATCAAATCTGAAAGAGTATTATTTTTAAATCAATTAGTAATTCAGTATATGTATCTACATATTATGAATTATAAGTGGCAAAACGAAACAATCAGAATAGATCTATATATAATTTCTCACTTGACCTTGATTGCATTTCTTTGACAAGGTTCTGATGGCCATTTAATATATTTTAGAAATATTTTATTCAGTGCCTCTGTAACGTACCTCAGTGCAACAGACAGAGAATTTTGCGAGACATTTGTCCGTGTGGTGACGGACTAAGAATACAAGTGCCACCACCCCATTCTTTCCCGAGGGTGTCGTATGAGGCGACTAAGGGAAGTGGGCAATTATCATCTATTGCATAACTGGTGGTAGGGCTGGGTACCAAGTGGGAGTACTCACTTGTTATCAGGCCCGAGCGGGTTGGTACCACCATCTCCCGTGTGACCGGCCATGAAGCACATCGTTGCGTTTTGGCTGTAGCAGGAGATAGCCGTTTATATTTCATTTCATATCTGTGAAATGAATTGGTGAGCAGCAGCTTGACAATACTCTCAGTATAGTCGAGTCCGTGAGCGACGGTTACCATTTACCATCAGATGGATCGTGGCTCGTCTGCCACTACATGCAATAAAAAAAAACTGCAGAAAACTGGCCGACCAACGTTTGGTATGATCCTGTAGCATCGCCCTCAATAAGGTCCGAGTTCGCCGCAGTCTGATATTCTCTGCACGTTGGTTATCTGCTAGAGCAGCCAACTCTAGTATATTCCATCTTAGAAGGGCCATTTTACCTAGGTTTGGAATACAATTAAACAAAATTTATTTAAGGAAATAAGGATATAGGTAGGTACTTTGTGTATTTACATAATGCTTCTCTTTAATAATTGATATAATTCACTTTAGAAAATTTTCTTATCTTTCGCTCTTACTGACGTGGCCCCACTGTAAATTTTTCAAATTTTGACGGTAAAACACCTATAGAATTCTATCGGCACCATAAATTTGTATCATGCTAAATTGCCACTGGTATGGCAGTAGAATCGCAATAGAAAGGTGCTCGGGGTTGCAATTATAATAAAACCTGGCACCCTTCCTTTTTTCCCCGAAATTAACATTAAATAAACTTGTCTATATAAGCAAAATATGTGTTCTAAATATGTACAAACATTTTAAATATATCTTTAAAATAACGTGTGTAACTAAAGTGCTCATAAAAAGTCAAAAACATAAATTTTATGTGTATACGTCCATGATTGTAACACAAAGAAATGTCAAACTTTACATAGTTTATTTACTGTACACGTCTAATGGTGAAGTTTGTATCTTGTCGTTGTGATCCCGTGAAAGTTATAGCATTAAAAGTGCAACAACAAATTAAATAATTGGTTCATGTAGCCAAATTACGGTCCTAATCGACTTTTTAGAATTAGATAACGAACTAACAGTCGTCATTACAACCGTAACACCAAAGGGCATAAATTGACGAACGACGTTGGGCGGAATTGGTGTCTGCGGTGTCTGCAGATTGTCCCAATAAAACTGTGACGGAATAGCGTATAATAAGTAATAAAAGTATCAATTTTTTCCTAAGCATATAGATAATTCATAACTTGTCCGCCAATCGTTCCTTTTGTGCATGGATTTTGCGCATGTATTAGAACGTGCTTAGTTTTGGCCTTGTTGCAGCATGCTACAGCTAATTATAGTTATTAAATATTTCCATAATAGTAAAAAGGAAAAATGCATAAAAAGATCAATTAAAACAACATAAAACTAAGATGAACTGATAAAAAGTCAGACATATTTGTAACAGCGAGCAATATTATTAATAACTGATTATAGCATAAATAAAATATATATATAGATTTAATGTGGTAACTAATCAATGCATCTCTCCACAGCTTGTATCCAAAAGCCTGCTGCAGATTTCAGTAGTGAATAATATAAGTATACGTCAGTTTATTTGTGAAAGCGACTCAAGAACATCATTGCCTGTAAATATTTATATTAAATCATTTGCAACGTGTATTAATATAAACCTTATTGACTTTAATGTACTATATATATATATATGTGTATATAAATACCCTGTTATGATAAGATAGCGAAATTATGTAGATTATTGAATATGGCTAGATATATGCCTACTGAATGAGGTGAATCTCTGCACGAGTTTCTTCGCGTGTTAATAGAGACACAAAGACATTTATGGAGTTAGCGAAATTATGCAACACCCAACGTGCATATTTTTATTATATATTTATTTCAAGATAATTTCATCTGAAAATAGATAGAATTCTTATTCAAACTACGATTATGTATATATTTTAGTATGCTGCCCCATGTTATAGTTTCTAATCTACCTAAAAGATGATTTCAGTATAGGTTTGTCAAATACAGAGCTCCACTGTATTACGAGCAGTCACTTGCTTCATATAAAAATTACTTATACCCTGGTGTGCTCTGAAAGAATGTCCACTATTACGTATAAATTATAAGAAATTTTGATATATTCTCTGCTATCATTACTGCACCTCCTGAGCTTGACTGCATAGTTGACGTAGTGGTTTAGATACCGGGCTCCCATCCGAGTGTTGTGGGTTCGATGTCCACACAGGACAGCTCTTTGTATGATCCACAAATGGTTATTCTGAGTCTGGGTGTACTTTGTGTCCGTGAAATTTTATGTTTGTAAAGTCCCCCGCGATACAAGGATTATTCCTTAGTGCAGTGCGTTCTTTTATAAACAAAACAATAATCAAAACCTACCCAAAAAATAAAGATAGAGTAAAAGGAAGTACTATACATTCAGTCAAGAAAGTATTGGGAATGGATGATTCGTTTATGGTTCCAAATTCAAATTTTTGTTTTTTTATTGTTGTTAGATTGGCACAACTGTTATCCATTTTGGCGCGGAGTTTGAGTTGCATCTGTTATTTATATTAAATACAGTGCTGTTTTTAGTTATATCATATCTAGTGTGTATTGTGAATTTCATAAAGGACAAAAACATCGAACAAAGAGTTTATCTTAAATTTTGCATCGCCAATGGAATTTCGTGTTCGGAATCACTGAAAATGTTATAGAAGGCTTACGGTGCATCGATTTTATCAAAAACACGTGCTTATGAGTGGTACAAAGCATTTAAAAGCGGTCGAGATGTGATGGAAGATTTGCCTCGCTCTGGTAGGCCATCAGCGTCTGCAACTGAAGTTAACATTGCAAAAGTGAAGAAAACAGTGACTGAAAATCCTCATTCAACTTTGAGAGAGATAGCCGCCGAACTTTCTGTGTCTCATGAGTTGATCCGTGCCATTTTAAATAATCACTTGGGTATAAAACATGTTTCCGGTCGGCTAGTCCCAAAAGACCTGAATTTTCTCCAAAAACTCAATCGCATGAGAGTGGCTGAGGACATGCTAGAACAAGTCAATTCCGACCCAACATTCATGAAACGCATTGTTACTGGTGACGAGACTTGGGTTTCCGAGTTTGACATGCAAACTAGTCAACAAGCTTCGGAGTGGCGACTTCCAACTGAACAGAAACCGAAAAAACCACGCCAAAGTCGATCAAAAGTCAAAGTCATGTTGACGGTTTTCTTTGACTATCGCGGTGTTGTGCACTCGGAATTCTTGCCAGAAAGTCAAACGGTAAATAAAGAATATTATTTGAACGTTATGTCGCGTTTAAGAGAGCAAATTCGACGGAAAGGCCAGATTTGTGGAAAGAAAATTCTTGGATTTTGCACCACGATAATGCGCCTTCGCACAAGGCCATCATTGTGAATGAATTTTTGTCCAAACACTCAACAAATACCATCGAGCAACCTTCATATTCACCAGATATGGCTCCAGTCGACTTCTTTCTTTTTCCTAAACTCAAATTACCACTTCGTGGCACCCGTTTTCAATCGGTAGAAGACGTAAAGGAGAATTCGCGGCGAGAACTGAACTCAATTCCGGAAACAGCGTTTAATAAATGTTTTGATGATTGTATTATTCGTTAGCGTAAGTCTATCGTTTCTGAAGGAGCATACTTTGAAGGTGATAAAATAAATTTCGATGAATAACAGAAAATTTGTGTATTATTGATCTTTTCCCGGTACTTTCTTGACAGAGTAGTATATGTACTGATCGCAGTGTAGTCAACATCTTACCATCTATACCCAAACACAGCAAGTTGCTTCACGGCTAATTGATAAGAACCTACACTTGGAGTACCTAACACGTTCCGATCTAGTAATATACGTACAGACTCATTCAATACCAAATTCTAACACCAACACAACATTTATATCAAATAAACAACATTTTTGTCATTAGTTGGCTCTTTGACTTGACATCACACGAATATCTTCATAGATGTTCAGATATTTAGCTACACAAATGTGTTTTAATGCACGATGTGCGTCTCACAGAGGTTTCGCTCCAAATCTTTTGTGTGTCAAAGGCTTGTGGAGCACATACAAATAATTATACCTCACAAGCAAGATGTTATCTGCGTACGTAGACAATGCTTCTCGTGTTTGATGATATTAATTTATTTTTCTTTGTACCTCGGTTATCCGTAATAAATGTTAACAAAAATCTGTGGAAGCATTTCAAGGAGAAAAGGTAACATTACACGGATTTTTATGTACGGATTATGTTTCATTTTGCATAGCATAGGCATTGTGTTTGGAATCATTGGAGTTGTCTAAACTAATAGGTTGTAGGTTCGTAGGTATAGACGGAATTCGGAGTCTGAAGATCGACTACAGAAATGGAAGGTTGGGGGGCAGGGAGGGCTTTCAATTAATTAAACACTTTTTATATATTATTTATTATTCATTACATAGTTTTACCTGTTCTGGTGGGAATTGTAATTTTATGGAACAAAATTGTATTATTTTAGGTCAATTGACTACTCCTAAAAATGTTTATCATTTCGACCGCATTGATTTTACTCTCATGCTCCTTTTTACATACCCAACTATTATTATTTCAGTTATAAATAGGACCATATGGTAATTAAATTATATTACCCACAAAACTATAATATACTAATTACAATGTGTTATGTTTTAATCTTATTTATTAATCTAAAGGTTACTTTACTTTATTTAACTAATACAGAATATTTCAGCTGTAAGGCCACTTTGTAGGTACAGAGGTAGGTACATGCAAAAATGTACTAATAAATACCTTACAGACTGACTTGCGATTTGAGCCCAAGCGTTTAATTTAGCGCTTGTACTGCTATTTTTGAACCAATAGAATATTCATTCTATTCATAGCTCTAGCCAATCAATCGCAACAAATTTAATATTTTAAATACCGAACTTTCGTAAATTAAATCAGGATAGGTATTGATCTAACTATATGACAAAGCTTTTGAGTTTTCACTGAAGCTTTCCACGGCAATGATGACAATATATAGTGCCTTGTTTAATACTGGATTCTACCATAAGGTATATAAATTAATACTTCGTCAGCGTTAAATATTTAATTTCTAAATGCGACCCCTATTTTACCCGTGATTTTATAAAGCCATTGAAATGTATGTATATCCCAAATATAAAATTAAATTTAACATTCTTAATTCAAAAATTTTTTCTATCTCTAAATTAGAAACCAACCAAACCACCCCCTCTTTCCCTATTATTTTTACTGACCACTTCCTCATCTCCTCTATATCATCATTCCTTTTCATCATTCCTCATTCTTAAAAGCCATACCACATAGCGTTTCTTGGGGTGGATTACTCGCGAAGGTTGCCTTTGGTTTATAGGCTACCACGCCAACCACTCTGGACGTGGCAAACTTACCATCTTACTCACGATGAAGCCGACCAGCCTAGTATAACTATGTGTTATAAACTTTGATGTATAAACAAAAACATAGCATCACGCGTGTATTCCCCGAAGAGGTAGGCAGAGGTGTATTACACACCCACGATTCACCAGCTATGTTTGAGTCCCACGTAATAGGGGGCGAGCTTATAGCCGTCTGCCGGGCAAGAAATGTTCCCAACCGCATACCCCATCATTCAGGGCAACAAACAGGGTAGAGTGGGGCCCTCACCCACTAAAGAAACCCGCCGTGTGCCGTCTCTCCTCCTTTATTGGCGGGCTACCGAAACTATATTACATTCCTACAGTGGGACATAATATATCAATGTGCCTAATTATACCAAAATCTCTTTTGAAAAACATTGACTGTCTCTTTTTCTCTCTTTCTTTCTGAATAGTGTCATTAAGCTCACGCACGCAGTTAAAAGTTGTTATTATTTTATAAAATCATACATACATATTGTCACGCCTTTTTCCTGTAGGGGTAGGCAGAGACCACTTCTCTCCACTTGCTACGATCCTGACACACATCTTCCGCTTTCATGCATGCTCATTGGTTTTGAGTACCTACTCTTAAGAACGTCTCTGATCTGGTCAAAATACGTTACATCCGATAGGTGGCGTGGGTCGTAAAGACAATCGTGATGTGGAGATTGGGTATGGCCGTTGGTCAGTGCGATAGCTTAGTGACTTAGAGCACTTCCTCGGATTGGAAGGGACGCAGTTCAAAACCCGCTCGTACTAAAGTTCTCTTTGTCCATATTCACAAATAATTTGTAATCTATAATAAGTCTTAAAAAAAGCTATTAAAGTAATGCCGATTAAAATATTATAGAAATCGGAATATCTAAAATAAGTATTTAAAAAGTCTATTAAACTAATGCCAAATACTCTTTAACTCATACACATAACTAAAATTATTTTGTTAAAAACCAAATTTTTAGCATGATGTTATTTTAATAACCACATCAATGGTTACCATAGCAACGGTTGATGTGTGAGTTGTATTGTCGTGTTAATGAGTGTAGAAGTCTGAATACGATAGTAGATAAAAATATATATTTTGGATAAGAGTTTCGTAAAATCCTTTCTTAGCGTCTACGTCGCGAAAGGATCATCTATGCAAAATTTCAAGTCAATCGGACGTATGGTTTCGGAGATATCGTGATGAGTCAGTGAGTGATAAATCGCGTATATACTCGTATATATATATATATATATATATATATATACATACATACATATATTATTTTGTTGCGTATGGTGGCAGACGAGGCACGGCCCACCTGATGGTAAATGGTAACCGTTGCTCATGGAAACAACTACATCGAGAATATTGTCAAGCTACTCACCATTTAATTTCACATCCATCCATCCATCCATCCATCCATCAGCCTTTCGACGTCCACTACTGGACATAGGCCTCCCCAAAATGAGGGATAGTGCCGTAATCACCACGCTTGGCAGGCGGGTTGGTGATCGCAGTGGATGTTGTTAATACTCGAGGGAGTGCTGCTGCCCACTGCCCCGGTATTCCCTCAGTTGGCTCTTACGACTCCCATGGGTGGAGAGGGGTGGGACAATTCTAAAGCCGGCCCTAAACGGCAATCATGGCTCACCATTTAATTTCACATATGTATATGAAATGAAAAAATTAACGGCTATCTCTTGCTAAAACCAAAATACACCGATGTGTCATGAAGCTATGAAGGCCGGTCACACAGAAGATGGGATGGATGGTAATTACCCGCTCGGGCCCGATACCAAGTGAGTTCTCCCACTTGGTACCTAGCCTTACCACCAGTAATGCAATAGGTGATAATTGCTTATTTCCCTTAGTCGCCTTGACACCCGTGGGAAAAAATGGGGTGGTGACACTTGTATTCTTAGTCTGTCACCACACATGTACCAATGAAAGAAATATGTGCACGTTTAAACAATTCGTACGTATACTATACGTACGTATATGGCTTTATGAATAAAGTGTTCACCTGTTCGACAGGACGGATTTATCGAGTCTAGCTGGATCTATTTTCGTGTTGCCTAAATAACCTACGTAAGTACTTTAGCGGCTCGAATATAGCGCAATTTTGTTTGTAATAGAATGTTTGTATAACAGTTTCTGCCAGGAGTTCCACTACATAAATATACCGTTTGACACTACATAATTTACCATTGAAGAGCCTTGTGGCGTAGTCGGTAGTGTAACTGACTTCCATGCACGAGGTCGTGGGTTCGATTCCCACTCAGGACAATTATTTGTGTGATGAACACAGATATTTGTGCTACGTCTGGGTGTTTTCTATCTATTATATGTATGTACTAGCTGACCCGCGCCCACTTCGTTGGGCGGTAAACATTTAAAAAAACCGTCTAATTGAAATATCACTCAATAGATTATGACACGGTCGCGGTTCCATACCTGTCTTGTTCGCACTTTAACCATTCATCCAAATTATATGCAGAAAAGGGAAAAGTCTTTTGTTTGAAACACTTGAGACGATAAATTTACTAATTTTGATAAGAATTTAATTGTTGATAATATGACCCATAAACATGACCCATTATATTATTTTTTTAATATAAAATAACTAATTTTTGTGAATTAAATATTAAAGTGAGACATATAGCGACAGCATCGCTGACTTTTTTATAGGCATTATCAAGTTCTACAACTTTTCTCTAGAACTCAATCATATATCTCTCATTGTTAATGCAGCGTTCGTGAGAAACGTTTTCGTTCGATCGTTTTTTCTTCGACTTACTTTGCAAATCCGACTACCACGAAAAATTCTTATCATTTTTCGGGTTAGTATATAGCCTATGACACTCACAAATAACGTGAGTTGCTATAGGTAAAAAAATCGAAATCGGTTCAGTAGATCCTGAGAGATTACCCACTACAACCTCACACACTTTATCTCTTTATATTATTAGTATAGATTTACAAAAAAAAAGTAATATGTGTTTTACATCCGTAATCTGGTACCCATAGCACAAGCGTTAAGCTTAGTTTGGGACCAGAGTACGTTGTGTGAAAATATCCGTGAATATTTATTTATTTATTTATTATACCAAGTTTCAAGTGGATACGTCATGAAGTTAATATTGTTACTAGCGATTAAAAAGTATCCAGGTGATAAAATATGTGTGCGTCAAATTAAATCAAAATCTTTTCAGCGGTTTTTGGGTGAAAAAATACAAACTATCGCACCTATAATATTAATAGAGAATCCTATAGGGGATTATTATGATTTCTTTAATGAACTATGATAATTAGATCATAAAAATGTATCATTTGTTACATTTAATCTCACATATTTGGCATCATTTTAGAACTACATAACGTGTATGTACAGGGCACTAGTTATGTCTCTTTTCACAACTGTTCGTTCCCGTGTCTATAATATAGAAGTAGTGAGCAGATTTTTAATTGGCAATATAATAAAAAGTACACATATTAAAGTACAAATTGTTTGTGAATGTGGAAAAAGAGAACTTTAGTGCGAGTGGGAAACGAACCTGCGTCCCTTCCAATCCGGGGAAGTGCTATAAGCCGCTGAGCTATCGCACTGACTTTCGGCCATACCCAATCTCCATATCACATTTGTCTTTACGAACAACTTCTCTTTTTCCACATTCACAAATAATTTGTCTTTAAAGTATCTGAGCATCTAAAATACAGATCAAAATGTACACATATTAATAAAATATACCTGTTATAATAATATTATATAACAAAAATAGATCAGTAACTCACGATATGTCTGGGTTGAGGCTCAAAAACTATTCAAATATTGTCATTATTTAGCGAATTACCGCCTGGATAATATTATTCAAACAACTAAATCCTTGACTACTCAACTATTACTGTTAGGATTGCTATTAATCACGTCAAGATGTTTACCCTCATCCCACGTCAGTTCTGAGAGAATTATCTAAGTCGAGATAAATAGGAACGTAGGTGTCTCACAGTATTCTCTCTTATTTGGGCGCTACTATCACTTCGGTTTGTAGCAAGTTTAGTAAGAATAGATCTAAAGATTGTGTTTAAATAAATAAATTTATTAAAGAACTTCTAGGTCCAACATGAATGGGCCGGCTCCCCCGGGGAAGTACCACCCTCTCACAGAAGCCGTGAAACAACGGTACTCCTACTTTGGTGTTTCTTATGGTAAGTAAGATCCGCTGGAGTCCCAAACCCTCTCCTTATCCCTTCCTTATTACAATATCTACTTCCTATCCCTTTATAGGGTTAGAGGTATTTGCTAGCTGAATAGGCTACGGTAACCACTTACCATCAATTGGGCCGTATGCTTGTTGCCACCCGCGTAGTAGGCAAATAAAAAAAACACTAATAGAAGCACTCTTTGAAAGTATGAGATGACTGAAAACCTCAAATATATTCCGTTGTTCTGTAATTCCAAAGTATAACATCCACAAGTAACTGCCTCGGTGGTGTAGCGACAGTGTGTGTGACTGTTGATCATGAGGTCTCGGTTTCGTGTTGGGGTAGCGGTAGTGTGTGTGACGGTTGATCATGAGGTTTCGATCCCGGGTCGGGCAATGTTATTGAGCTTTTTCGTAAAAAGAAAAATTCGCAGGAGCAGTCCGGAGTTTGGAAATGTGCTCGGTAGACGGCAATTGGATCGCCCTATTATGTGGAACTTAAACATAGCTATGTCTGTTTGATTGTTTGTTTAAAAACCACATATTTTATATGTTTACCAAAACAACAATAAACATTGTGTCCAATTTTAATACAATAGTTTCAAAGCCTCCTTCCTAATACAAAATAAAATGTGAAAGTGTGCGATGAAGGTTCTAACGATGCCCTAAGGGGCTAAGGATCATTAGAAACTTTTAGAAACGAAAGTGCGGGTTCACTCTCAACACTTTTAAGCTCTTAGATAAAAATATTGTTGCGTAAAGGCGGCCTACTTGAAAATCTTCACTAATATTACAAATGCGAAAGTGAGTTTGTTTAATTTTTTTTATTGCATATTGCGGCAGACAAGCCACGGCCCATCCGATGGTAAGTGGTAACCATCGCTCATGGACTCAACTACACCGAGAGTATTGTCAAGCCGCTGCTCATCATTACATTTCTCAGATATGAAATGAAAGAATAAACGGCTATCTTCTGCTAGAGCCAAAACACACCGACGTGCTTCATGACCAGTCACAGTAGACGGTGGCACCGACCCGCTCGGGCCCGATAGCAAGTGAGCACTCTCTTTTGGTACCTAGCCCTACCACCAGTAATGCAATGGGCGATAATTGCTTACTTCCCTTAGTCGCCTTGTACGACACCCGCGGGAAAGGATAGAGTAGTGACACTTGTATTCTTAATCCGTCACCACACGGACAAACTTTCTGTTTCATAACAAAATAAATTATAGGCTATATAGGCGTGTTTAAACATAAAACTATTTTTTCTAGAATTTTTGTTTGTTTGTCTGTTCGCGCATCTTTAACTTTTTTTATTTGATAGCTCTCGATTAGACTTAACAACTGGTATACATTTTATCCCGGTACTATACCGGGAACCTGAGATATAACCCAATAACTAGCATTTTGGCTGCGGCGAAGCCGCGGACAAAGGCTAGTAATGTAATAAAATCCAATAATACAATATTAGAGTTTTTCTATAGATAATTACTGCTACCCGTGCAAAGCCAGGGCGGGTCGCTAGTAATATTTAAACATGACACAAGTCTCTCTCCCTTTCCTCGCATTTGTCATATATTATCCCAAGTCGTAAAATTTCCATAAGCCCTACACTCGTGAATAACTAACAGACACTGTGGTATGAAAGGTATATTCAGTTTTATCTAGTGATATGTAAATAAAGAGGATTTCACTGTTCTAATCTCCTTGAGATTTGTCGTAAAAACTTCAATAGTACCTTAACCTTAAGGCAAATAATCTGGAATTAGAAAACAGTCCGTCTAATGTATGTGTGAGTGCTAGTGCTATAAGTGTAGAACTGCTAATCCCTAGGTTTTTTTTATTTTTTATTATTGCGTATGGTGGCAGACCAGCCACGGCCCAGCTGATGGTGAATGGTAACCGTCGCTCATGGAATTAATTATAGTATCGTCAAGCCTCTGCTCACTATTTCATCTCACAGATAGGAAATGAAAGAATTAAGGGCTTTCTCCTGCTACAAGCAAAATATATCGATATGCTTCATGGCCGGTCACACGGGGAATGATGATACTAACCCGCTCGGACTTGATAGCAAGTGAGTACTGCCACTTGGTACTCAGCCCTACCACCAGTAATGCAATGGGTGGAAATTTATTTTCTTATTTTATTCCCTTAGTCGCCTCGTACGACATCCGTGGGAAAGAATGGGGTGGTGACATATGTATACTTAGTCAATCTTGGATACAAATAGTGAGTTATGCAAAAAATAGTAGATTACACGATTTGATACTTTCACCAAACGCTTAGTATCGCCCTTCAGAGACTTCTTATTTTATTTATCTACCTATACAAGTATTATGGTCTGTGATCTATACACATACGATTTTGCTTTGAATACGACAGTCGTACAAAATCAAAGTTGATTATATGATGGTCCTAGTTCCTCTTTCTGTATGTGGCTGTAATTTGCTTAATTTTTATGTCCATAGTTCATCCTTATGGCAGTTTTCAACGAGGAACACAAAGTACACCCAGATTCAGAACAACCATTTGTGGATCACACAAAGAGTTGTCCTGTGTGGGAATCGAACCCACTCCGCTATCTGTGCACTCAATATTAATTTACAATAAAAATTAATAGTAATAGTAAATTAAGACGTAGGTACCTGTTAAACATACCACCGAAGGAATGTAACATAGTTCCAGTGGCCCGCCAATAAAGGCGGAGAGACGGCACACGGCGGGTTTCTTTAGTGGGTGAAGGCCCCACACTACCCTGTTCGTTGCCCCGAACGATAGGGTGTGCGGTTAGGAACATTTTTTCCCGCCTTAACAAAAAAAAAAGGAACCTGTTAAATATATAAAAAGTCACATATTTGTCACCCCAATAGCTCGAAAATAACTTTTAAAGTCGATTGCAAATAAACGCTATGATATAAATGGAAAGAATTTATGGCAGTTTTTATGTCGCAATATAATTTTATCCTATTTTTATTTCAAATCATCAGCTTTTTTTTGCTCGGTGTAAAATAGAAACTCGATATAAGACTGAAAATATATACCTACATGGGCAGATCTGGTTTTACTGTGTAACTGGTCTTACTGTGAAAAATACTGCCCTTAAGGTAAATCCAGCGCAGTACGCAGGTGAAATAAAATATAATATATTATAGGTGTATAAAAATCGCCTAATATAACAATAAATTACATGTTTATGTACGTACACAAAGATCTAGTATACTACTCTGTCAAAAAAGTACCGGGAAAAGATCAATAATACACGAAAAAATTGTTATTCATCCAAATTTATTTTATCACCTTCAAAGTATGCTCTTTCAGAAACGATAGACTTACGCCAACTAATAATCCAATCATAAAAACATTTATTAAACGCTGTTTCCGGAATTGAGTTCAGGTCTCGCCGCGAATTCTCCTTTATGTCTTCTACCGATTGAAAACGAGTGCCACGAAGTGGTAATTTGAGTTTAGGAAAAAGAAAGAAGTCGACTGGAGCCATATCTGGTGAATATGGTGGTTGCTCGATGGTATTTTTTGAGTGTTTGGACAAAAATTCATTCACAATGATGGCCTTGTGCGAAGGCGCATTATCGTGGTGCAAAATCCAAGAATTTTCTTTCCACAAATCTGTCCTTTTTCGTTGAATTTGCTGTTTAAGACAAGAATTCCGAGTGCACAACGCCGCGATAGTCAAAGAAAACAGGCAACATGACATTGACTTTTGATCGACTTTGGCGTGATTTTTTCGGTTTCGGTTCAGTTGGAAGTCACCACTCCGAAGCTTGTTGACTAGTTTGCATGTCAAACTCGTAAACCCACGTCTCGTCACCAGTAACAATGCGTTTCATGAATGTTGGGTCGGAATTGACTCGTTCTAGCATATCCTCATCGACTCTCATCCGATTGAGATTTTGGGACTAGCCGACCGGAAACATGTTTCATACCCAAGTGATTATTTAAAATGGTACGGATCGACTCGTGAGACACAGAAAGTTCAGCGGCTATCTCTCTCAAAGTTGAATGAGGATTTTCAATCACACTGTCCTTCACATTTGCAATGTTAACTTCAGTTGCAGACGTTGATGGCTTACCAGAGCGAGGCAAATCTTCCATCACACCTCGACCGCTTTTAAACGCTTTGTACCACTCATAAGCACGTGTTTTTGATAAAGTCGATTCACCATAAGCCTTCTGTAACATTTTCAGTGACTCCGAACACGAAATTCCATTGGCGATGCAAAATTTAAGACAAACTCTTTGTTCGATATTTTTGTCCATTATGAAATTCGCAATACACACTAGATATGATATGACTAAAAACAAAGCACTGTATGTAAATAACAGATGCAACTCAAACTCCGCGCCAAAATGGATAACAGTTGTGCCAATCTAACAACAACAAAAAAAAACAAAATTTTGAATTTGGAACCATAAACAAATCATCCATTCCCGATACTTTCTTGACAGAATAGTATATCGAGATCGTCTTCAAGGGGTTTGTTCTATTAGTTATCAGAATAAATATTTAAAGTTCACATAGTATTAATGTACCAGCACGTTTTTATTGCTAATTTTTACACACAAGCCAGCCTATACCTAAATTTATTTCAATTATTTATTTTTGCAACTGAGCAGTTGAACAAAAAATAAATAAGTTACAATAGAGAGCGCTGCTCTACAATAGGTAGAAAGCCATTTAAAAAATTACAAACTACTTACATTTAAATGTTAAGGAACATTTAAGAAATTTAAAAAAAAATACTCCTATTTGTTAAATACATATCAATATAGGGAGCAATCAGGAAGTTGAACAATGTAATTGCCTGACTAGTGGGTGCATTACGCGGTGCACGTCCTTACCTCTAGTACTTAGAGCCAGAAGCCTACGCGAGCCCAGTTGCGTATATTATTTCGGTGCCGATATCAAACAGTGCGACAGCATAATTGTATTTTGGATTCTACTATTAAGTAATAAAGATATTCATATAATATCATATGAACACCCAGACCGCAGTTTACCGAGAATATTCACCACATCCAATCCATCTAACTAATATTATATCAATAATAATATCTAACGCGATGGAATAAATTGCCATAGCAAAAGATGGTTCGTAATGAAATGAAAATATTAAAAGTATCAAGGGAAAATGCAGACTTTGTACCTCGGTCTGCTATTGCAATACCAAGCTACTGATGACGCGTATTTTGCTGTGGTAGATTTTGTAAATTGCTTTTAGTAACGATAAATATTTTATTCTGATTGGTGGTCTGATGCCAATTAATTGTGGCTTTTAGTTCGAAGCAATATTTTGAACCTAGTTCGTATTTAATTAAAATTATTTAAAACTTAATTTAAATATTTTTTTAATGATGTCATCCGTCGGGCTTTTGGAACCGCGAATATCCCGGCAACCTTGGAGCCATCCGGCCTTTTACGGGACGATGGTAAAAGGCCTGACGGGATGACACTTATTCCCTGGAAGATGGGGCGGCCATTAGTGTGGGATGCCACCTGTGTGGATACTTTGGTCTCATCTTCCAGAGACTTTTCGGAGTGCTGGTGGTGGTGCTATGACGGCTGAATCACACAAACGCGCAAATATTCTAACCTTGACAGAGGTTGCTTATTTGTGCCGTTCGGAGTAGAGACCATGGGCCCCTGGGGACCTGGTGCTTTCGAAATCTATAAAAATTTAGCGGGGAAGCTTGTTGAGGCTACACGTGACCAAAATGCTGGTTTTTACCTTGGCCAAAGGATTAGCCTTGCTATCCAACGAGTAATGCCGCTAGTATTTTGGGCACGTTACCGATTGTAGAATGTCACTTGAATGAGCTTTAGTCCTCTTGGTCTAAGGTTCATTGAAGTGATTTTTTATTTACATTTAGTTTTATTATATTAGGATAAGTTTAGTTTGTATTACCTTATTTATTGATTAGTATAGTTAGATTGAAATTAGACAATAAAATAATTCAAAGTTAATTTTATATAAATTATAGTTTAAAAAACAAAAAAAACACGTTTTAATAGCTAGTTGAACTAAAAAAAGTATAATATAACGTTATCATCCATCCATCCATCAGCCTTTTAACGTCCACTGCTGGACATAGGCCTCCCCAAGAATGGGGGATAGTTCCGTAATCGCCACGCTTGGCAGGCGGGTTGACGATCGCAGTGCATGTTGTTACTCGAAGGAGTGCTGCTGCCCACTCTCCCGGTATTCCCTCAGTCGGCTCTTACGACTCCCATGGGTGGAGAGGGGTGGGATATATAACGTTATTTTAAATAATAATGATTGTTAAAAAGCATGGGGCGCTTGCCATCAAATGTCACAGTAAGTTCCTCGGTAGCTCAGACTATTAGCACGGTAATATTAAACAGCGGCTATTAAACACTCACATGCTACTGCGTTCAAACCGTTTAAGAGTATCCCATAGTTACCAATTATCCAGGTAAAAAATATTCTACAGATTGGAGAAGCTAACCTATCCAATTTCATCCAAGTCCAGTCAGTTATTTAGGAGTGATTCACAACTAAGTTTAGTCGGGGTGAATAAATTTACTATTTATACATCACATCAGTCTATTTACAAAGGTCTTATTTTCAATAACCACAACAATTTAAAAATGCTTAGTTAAAGAAGATTTTTAGCTCTCAAAACACACCATTCATAAGAAGTAATGAATTGAAATGGAGTCTTACAACTCAAACAAAAAGGTGCTCATTTTGGATCGTACAAAGTTTATCTCGGTGTAGACTAGCTTCCAAGTTAAAGTTTTCACTTAGGTACAATAACTTGCACATTATGAAATAAAGCTACTTTTATGGAATCTATAGCATTTACTTGATTTTCTACTATCCCAACGTTTCGAAAACTTTACAGCATTCTTGCTCACACATATGAGTACATATCCCACGTGGAGATAAATACAATTTTAATATAAGAAGTTTTGTTAACTTGTACGTTCTTGTTTTGTAAGAAACGTTGGACTTCTATATTCCTCTGTATCTTCTTCATACCAAAATATAATGTCCATTTTTGTTACTATAATTGTTCCACGATCCATCTCGTTATGCTAAATCAACTGCAACCATCCGCCGAAATGAACTTTCCGACGTGTTGTTTTAACAAACCATGATTGAGATAAAGCACAGAGGTTTGTTTTTAAAGACAGCGCTTTAATTTTGGCCAAGGTAATTGTTGTTAGTACACATAAAACAGAAAAAAAATAGAGAAAATAAACACAGCTTTTATTTTCCCGTGAAAGCCGTGTTGACAAGGGTCGCATGGCGTTATTCAGCATCGAAACGAAATGAGGGATAAAAACTGAATTAAATGCTAATTGGGAGATTCAGCAGAGGCAAGGGGAACAGATTCGATAGCATCGTTCGCTTTCGTAGCGATATTGAACAATAAGGTGTAATGATGCGCAAGAGAAATCCAATTATGCTGTATAACTTAAAGTCTCCCCATTCCAGTAAATAAATAGAAAATCCCGTTCATTTTGTAAAACAATCTCATAATATGTAGGTAAGCAGTTCAGATGGCTAATAATATAACTACGTAAATAGAAAACGAGATACAGATACTGAGCTGAACCTTTCCGTTCGTATAATAACGGGCAGCTGGGAGGAGCATTTCCCATTTATTGGATTGTTAAGATATAATTTCATCTCGTGTTTATGACGTCATAAAAAGTTTTAGTACTGATACAACGACTGTCAATTACCAACCGGCTCCCCCTCGTGGCTTTTTGATTCTGAAATTTGTTTCTTCGAATATTCATCGTAACTCCAGCGTGCTTACAAAGTAACAAGTTGTTTTTAAGTTATTAGTATTAAGTAATGGATTACGTGAACAAGTTGAACAAGTCCCGCCGTACTCCATTATAATATTTTAGTTATGAAGTTTATACGGATCTTAGGACTTCTGTACGTGTGTGTGATTTTCAGTACATTAGAGACTTATTTTAATTACATTACTATACTAGGTATTACAAAATACGATAGAGCTATCTGTACGTTGTATGTTGGTTTGTTTGCGTATTAAGCAAAACTATGGAACTGATTTTGATAAAGGTTTTTATTTATTAACTCTTAATTAAACTAGGTTGAAACTGGTACGCCTCTATATAGGGAACTAAGTATTTAACCAGAGACTATTATTAAAATAATAATGTTCTATTAATGGCGATCAATGTCGACATTGACTGGCTTTGTAAGAGGGACATAGGTAGGTCATCTACTTATACAGTACAGAATTTAGTGCACTGAGTTAGGGTTAGGGTTACCATATCTCACAATTTGTCCTGAGATCTCAGGATTTTTAGGCCCTTCTCAATATTATGGCCAGATTTTGAAATTTAAGGAAACTCAGGAGTATTTCAATTTCAATAAAACAGAGTAGATATTGGATGGTATATTATATGTTGTCTGCATGCAATACCCACGCGTCGTGCCGCTGGCTACAAAGCTGTAAATTGCGTTTGCAAGAGAATTCGCAAAATTTGAGTAAATCTCCTGAGATTTTTCAATAGACATCAGGGTTTTTCTCCGGACTTTTAAATATTCTATCTGGTAACCTTAAATCTGGTGGAATGTTAATCCAATATAACCGCAGAGTGATCAGACACAAAACCGGCAATGTTTGGAATACTCGTAATATTTAGCAGATAAAAGTGAAATAAGCAAACTGCGTTAAAGGACTAATTTTAAGATGCAATACAAATACATTTTAGTATCACAAAGAAAATTACAATGTTAAAGCAATTAGTATTTTCCAGTAGATTACAAGTTCAGCAGTCAATATACCTATGCTGTTGAGTCCGTGAGCCTCGATTACCATTTAGCATTATGGCTACGATAGTTTCTCAGATAGATATTATTCTTTTTTTAGGTTATTCTACCCTTTGGATATTATTTACAACAACTCATCTCATTTATTCTGCGCTTGATTTGTTATGTTCTGTGTTTGAAATTATGTTGCATTCAGTGATGTAGCTGGCGATATGCAAACTCCGTATGAGCATGTGAAGAGTATTCTTACATTCTAAAGTTATTTTACTTCGTACGCGATTTTTATTACTTAAACCAGTAACGCGTCGTTTCTCGAAGTCCAGGAGTAGTTTTTAAGGAAAATATTATTGCATGTCGAGGCCCCTGTAGCCGGGGGCTCGGTATTATTTATTTGGAAGGAGTATTCCTAAGAGAACTACGAGTATCTACTATATTAATTTTTTTTTCAAGTGTCGCAAAATATTCTAAGTGTTAACCAATATACTATCTTCATTGTTATTTTCTCAACTTAAATAGTCTAGAGTCTTCTGTTTTATCTCTCTTGTACCCACGGCGAGTAAATATTTATGCTAAATGTAGTTTCAAGTTGAAAGCGGGCACGGAATGTAATTACGCTTATCTTGTAACAATCTTAAGGGAACTGTAAAATACATATACCTAGGTAACATTTATTTAAAGACACGTATTTATTAAGTTTAACAAAGTTTCATTGCCCTTAGCCTATACTACATGAATTAAAATTAAACTACTTTTTACGGAATCTACAAGATTTACTTGATTTTTCACTATTCCGACATTTCGAAAATTTCACAGCAATCATGGTTGATCACGCCAGGGTATTATGGTGGGAGCAGTTGCCCCTAATTTTTGTTTGAATGGAAGTGGACTGTATTTAATAAATTGGTGTAAGATTAAAATGGATGGGACAAAAGGGAATGTACTCACAGCCAATTTTTTTGAATGCGGAACGCATTCTCCACAGCAATCACACATGCGTATGTTTTGACGTGATCACATTAATTTTATGCACAATGCATAGATGGGTATACATCCAGCTCAAACATATACGGAAAAAAAAATATATTAAAATTATGTGACGTGTATCATCTTCTTATTTCGACACGCATGTGATAGTCTTTTTTTATTTTGTTTTTTCTTCTCACTGACAGTTTATGGCCAGAGTACATAGAAAAGGAAAGAGGATTACACCTGATTTAAATTTAGTTCAAAAGAAATGACACACTGGCGTAACCAATGATCATGGGTGGTCTTCTGTAAAGAACCTCGGGATAGTAGAAAGCCAAGTAAATGGAATATATTACGTAAATTTAGTTCTATTTCGTAATGTATAATATTCGCGTAAATACCAGAAAGTATAAAATATACACGAGAGGAGGTTGTAACCTAGTCGTGACTAAAAATGTACACTGTGTGTGGACACCTGACCTCCTCCATACTTCGGAATGCACGTTAAGCAGCGTTATCGGCTGTCAAATAATATCCTGACAGTCGTTACAGGCTGCCAGAGTCCTGAATAAAAATCTAACTCCAGTCTTGTTCCAAGGTCATAGTTATTCCCTTAGTTATTGGAGATCATAAAAGGAGTCCGTGTAACTATAGGTGGTTCAGCTAAAACCGAACATATCAAAAGCTACAAGGGCCTGCTGCCTGTTATTTCAGTACTCTATCACTAAAGTACTCACGCATTAGGTAAATCATAAAGAGCGAATATGTAAAATAGAAAATTATAGTCATAATTGGAGCTTGAACCCGTGCCTTCTAATTACAGTTACGACGCTCTGCCAACTGCGCTATGGTGACCTTAATCCGGGGCTAAAAATTTCTATAACACATCCCATTCTTATGGTCTTGGGTCACGCCCATGCCATATTTAATACACCCGTAGAATAAATTATTAGCGATATGTTAAGTATAGCCCTATCATAAAACATGCTGAACGGTACCTTTTTTTTTGTTAAGGCGGGAAAATATGTACCTAACCACACACCTCATCTTTCGGGGCAACGAACAGGGTAGTGTGGAGCTCTCACCCACTAAAGAAACCCGCCGTGTACCGTCTCTCCGCCTGTATAAGTTTCGTATTAACTAAATAAAAATTTAATTTAAAAAAATAAGCTGAAGCAAAAGAAATTCGAACAATATAAAAAAGTAATATGTGATAAAAGACTCCTTTTGTCCCGATATTAATAACTGAAAAAATATGAGTGAGGCGGATGATCCACGACCTGAAATGTGAGAGATGACATAATAGCAAATGGCGTATGAGCCCGACGAGTCTCGACTACAGACAATCCACCTACATGAGCCGCCCAAGATTGATGATCGGCTAATACGTATTACCTAAGCTTACTTTATATATAAAATGACTGCATGCATGACGATTAACTATCCACGCACTAAATACGTAGGCTGCGATCCTTCATAAAATGCATAATATCACATACATTGCCATTAATGCATACTCTCTGGAGAGTGTCAAATGAGACGCTACATGTAATTTGCTAAGTGTTCCCAGAGACATGAATAAATACCAAAGAAAAATGTTACCTATTTCAGTTCGTACGTGAAATATCGTATTTAGTAATTGTATTCCCGAGTAACCGGTACGGTTATTTGTCTCTGCATAAAATGGAAAAAAATATTTTCTTACCTTTGGACAATAACTGAAAATAAACCAATATTAGCAAAACCTTTGTTTTCAAAATAACTTTTAGTACCTAATGTTATGTAATAGTTTAATTAAAATATCAAGCAATAACATATACAGATTTGTGGATGAAATAAAAACACATATAAGAGAGCAAATACTAAGCTTACTAATATTATAAATATGAAAGTGAGTTTGTTTGTTACGCTTTCACGCTGTAACTACTGAACCAATCCCCATGAAATTTTGCATACATATAGCCTGGAGCCCAGTAAACGACATAGACTACTTTTCATCCCGGAAAAATAATTGCTTTTACCTAACTATAATTAAAGTAGTGTAGAGTGATGTATTTATATTTTGAAGTCCAAGTGAACGGAGTCGCGTGCAGAATCTAGTATACTATATTTTGCCCGTGACTTCATCAGCGTAGACTTCAAAAATATATATTATTATACGTCACTCTACGACACATTAATTATATCTATACAAAAATATCTATGTGAGAAGGAATTTCAATTTTTCCGGGATGAAAAGTACCCATGTTCTTTTTGAGCTCCAGAATGTAAAATATTAGTAAGCATGATGATTTCATTATGGAGTCATTCACAGAAGTTTTATCTTAGTCTATATCTCTGGAGTGATGTTCAAACAAACAGAAAAAATGTAACTAAAATGTTTTGTCTTCAACAAAACATTAGAATTAATTTCAGACTAATTTTTCTTAAATTCTTGTACAGACACAGTTCTGTTACAGTTTTATACGCGAGTGTTTAAGTGTAATTAGTATAAATATTGCATTGTCGAACAAAATTAACCTAAATTCATACTAAAAATTAATAGTATTATTACCTTAAAAATATATAACCAAATCTATTATAGTTCTTTGCTACATAATCTTAACACAATTTACCAGGATACAATATCCCAAAAGATTATACTAAATACGCCACCCCAGGTATATATTACCCTTGACAACATATTTCCTCTTCGAGGTCGAATTTTAGGGGATATCGCTTTACGGCTATTTACGTTTTGCTGCAAATACTCTATAAAAAAGTAGGAATAAAATTGCATATCATAATATCGAGAGAATAAAAGAGAATATTTGTCCACAAGTGTGTTTATACTCGTATGTGCAAGACTGACTATTCGACATAAGGAGCGTTACTGATGAAGTAAGGTCACACAGTTCCAGTGGTGGAGAGACGACACACGGCCGGTTTATTTAGAGGGTAAGGGCCCCATACTACCGGTTAGGTACATTCTTTCCCGCCTTAACAAAATAAAAGAGATGGATACCAAGTGGGAGTACTCGCTTATTATCGGACGAGATGGTACCACCATCTAGACCGACCGTGAAACACCTTTGTGTTTTGATTGTAACTGGAAATAGCCGTCCATTAATTAATTTCCCATTCGCGAAATTAGATGGTGAGTGCGGCTTCATACTCACTCTTAGCTAGTATTCTTAGTATTTCAACAATACTCCATGACCATGAGGTGATTGGCGATTACCACACTTTTTAACATTACTGTCCCACTATTGGGCACAGGTCTCCTCGCAAGGTGAGGCCGTAGTCGGCAGACTTCACAAGCCGTTGAGGAAGCCTCTCAGGCATGCAGGTTTCCTCACGGTATTTTTCTTCATTGAGCAATTTTAATTTGAAAACTACTCGGAATGTCAGACAGAAGTATATGCCGTGACCATAGAAATCAGAGAGGTACTAAGATTTCTTCTTTCAGCCGTGAACTTGGACTGGGAATCGAAGTCGATAGCATTGTCCACATTGTACCACTAGGATATCATTTAAACAATAATATTGTATATTTTATCAAATTACCCAGATTCCAGAATCGACTGCATATTTTTTTTATTATTGCAAATGGTAGCAGACGAGCCACGGCCCACTTGATGGTAAATGGTAACCGTGGCTCATAGACTAAACTGTACCGAGAGATATTGATAACCCGCTGCTCACCATTTCATTTCACAGATATAAAATGAAAGAATAAGCGGCTATCTTCTGCTACAACCAAAACACACCGATGTACTTCATGGCTGGTCACGGAAGATGGTGGTACCAACCCGCTCGGGCTGGATAGCAAGTGTGTACTGCCACTTTACCATTTACCATCAAGTGGGCTGGGTACCCCCAGCCCTACCACCAATAATGCAATGGGTGACGATTGCTTAGTTCCCTTAGTCGCCTCGTACTCGACACCCGTGGGAAAGAATGAGGTGGTGACACTTGTATTCTTATTACGTCACCACATGGGGAAGATAACGATCTAGTAAATTACACCTTACATAACGTATAATTTAAAATGAATGTGCTTAAATATATAAACAATAAAATACTTTACAAATCAGCAGTAGCAAATAAATTTAATGGGATTTTTCTCACAAGAACAATAATCAAACTCAGTTTCAGTAGACATGCAATGTTAACATTAGCATTGTCTTCCTATATTGTTCTAAAAGATGAAAACAAAACAGTATTAATATATAATAATGGAAAAATAACAGACCGAAACCTTATTACAGACGAGAAGAATTGCCATTTTCCGCTTATTTCTTCATAATATATATCGCTGTTTTTGATAATGGGGAATTTTTTTGCTTCTTACCCTCATTATCGCCTACAAAGCAGTGATCACATTTTGCGATGCTATACTTTAATAACCGAGAGGTTACTGTTATCTCGGTGTGAAATTAATGTTTCGTACATTTGAATATAGGTACTTCCTTTAAGAGGTTTCCCTTTGAAGAGCCTTTGTTGTTTTCAAAAAGTAATATCTAACGCGTCACGCGCCTCAATATTGGTCGTAAGAACTTAACTGCGAAAAAAAAATATAATAAAACTAGCAAGGCCGGCCATCCGTTGCTGGTTAGTGCAGGTTATCTCATGGGAACTGTCCATTTTCCGAGATGAAAGTATCCTATGTTCTAGACAGGATTATTATGTTTGTAAAATTGGTATTTTTGTAATAATTTGTTCTTTCAAGGAGCATGTTTAGTGCTAAAATACAGATCAAAATATACAAACAAATATTTATTTCAATAGATTATTTTTAATCTAAAACAATCTTCTAAATAAATGAAAGTCATAGCCGCAGATTACACACCATATATCCTCTTCCATTTTCAAATCAGCAAGCATCTACGCTTCCTGTATTTGTTCTAGTTCAATGACAACGATTGATATCAAACAAAGATAGGACATAAATCTACGTTCTCGAATCTCGTGAACTGTGAAATGTATGTAGCCATATAATTTAAGTACTTTTGTATAATAAGTTGGTTGCACAAACATTGAAAATGTAAATCGATGCGATAAACGAGTTTTTTTATTAAACTTATAATTTACTTTACAGCTGGCGAAATGGTTTAGATATTGATCTCCTGTGCCGAATATTCTCACGCAGGACAATTCTATATGCATCTAAATATTTTAATATACTTTTTTAGCATTTGAGATGCTTAGGCATATACATTAAACACAAAGTGAAAAAGGTGAAATCGAAAATAACAGTCACGAGCAGGATTTGAACTGCTTAAAAATCTTAATTGTAAAATTAAGTTTACCTGGTCGGTATAATGTATGCAAATACTTCCAATAGATGGCGCAGGTGTAACCCAAGACGTTAAGAATGAATGTGTTATCGAGATTAGCAGTCAGGAGCAATTGTCACAACGGCTGAATTGGCAAAGCATCTGTACGGTATCCAGGAGATGCAGGTTCAAATCCTGCTCGTGACTGTTATTTTCGATTTCACCTTTTTCACTTTGTGTTTAATTCTATATGCAACTTACAAATGGTTGTACTGAGTCTAGTGAAGTAGAGTTATGTCCGTGAAATTGTTTGTTTGTGCTTATCATCACGCCATTTCCATTGCAGGGTAGGCAGAGAGGACAGAGTGCCAAGAGGTTCTATTCTTGCATACACCTCTCGCTTCCTCAACATTCATAACTCTCTTCATACACGCTCGCCGGTTTCGGAGACTCCTGATTCCACCTTCCTTCAATACATGACCGATTTGATCTAGGTAGGTGAGTCTCGGTCTCCCCCTGTACCTACATCCTTCCACTTTCGCATTGTATATCTTCTTAACCAGTCGCTCGTCCGGCATTCTTTCCACATGTCTGAACCATCGAAGCATTCCCTTTCGCATCTTTACACCAATACTCTCTTTCATACCTACTCGCTCTCTTACGTCATTGTTACGAATGCAGTCAGTCAGCTTCACTCCACAGATTCTCCGCAGAGATCGCATTTCGACCGCATTGATTTTACCCTCATGCTCCTTTTCACATACCCATCTCACGCTTCTATATAATAACGTTGGGACAAGCACTGCGTTGTGTATTGCGACACGTGCCTTCTGGCTGAGGTGGTGGCTGCCGAGAAGTTGTCCCAATGCTCCGTTCACTCTATTTCCCGCATTCACTCTTCTCTCTACATCAGTGGTGTATCTTCCATCCCGGCTGAATCCACATTCAAGATATACAAATTCTTCCCCTTGTTCCAGCAGATGTTTGTTGTTTGTTCACTTGTTCCAGTTGTTTGTAAATTCCGAGTATATCAGTCTACTGTATCTCCATAGATATTTTAATTAATTAATCTAACAGCAAAATAAAGGAGCAGGGGTTACTACCCTAACCTTTGCTTTAGAACCGGTTAGGCACTATACCTTCGTAAATGAGAGCTTGTTCTTCTACAGTCTCCAGCGATTCTTCTCTTCTTCAGTTTAAATAAAGAAAAAAATAAGAGTACCGTAGAGTAGTAGTTTGATGCCTACAAAAAATATAATATAGTAAGCACCGCATAAATTCGGGGCAAACTCTATATATTAAATCTATGGTGCAAACAGTATTTTTTGAGCAATGATTATTATCATAGCTATTGCATGAGATTGCAATTTCAAACACCAGTGTACAGTTTTTTCTGCTCTCTCTACCTAACCCGCATCCAGAAAATGGCGTGATGATAAGTAATAGTAGTAGTAATAGTACTGTACAGTATTTGAATCCTGTTCCATGCAAAACTAGCCTACGAATTTTGCTTGGTAAATAAACGGCCCCTTTTACGTAGGATCACAAAAATTATACTCTCATTTCTATAATGTCCTATGGGATTCCTATGACGAAGCTCCACATTTTTTTTATTATTACCTAAGTATATTATAATGTTAACGGCTGGATTCTTACACTAGGGGCACTAGTAAGTTTGTAAAGCCGGAGAAACTTAAAAAAGTATGTTTTGGCCTATTT
This sequence comes from Leucoma salicis, assembly GCA_948253155.1. Classification (NCBI taxonomy): domain Eukaryota; kingdom Metazoa; phylum Arthropoda; class Insecta; order Lepidoptera; family Erebidae; genus Leucoma; species Leucoma salicis. Next base: position 11,265,933 of record OX411812.1, on the reverse strand, counting down.
CTATACATCTTGATGACAATGTTTTATTTCAGACCAAATAGCAAATAGCAAACAGATATTTTAAACATTATATTCCGCAGTTATTTCTATAGCCACCATTGATAACTATATTCTTGTATTCGTATATAACACTTTTTAATGTAGTGGTAATGCAAATAATCTATAAACAATAATTTGTTTACAGTTGCATTTAAATTTGTTCAATAGTTATTGCGTGATGTGCTAACAAATGAATTTTTGTGTGAGGCACAAGGAGGTTTCAGGTGTGGAAAGGGATGCATGGATCAAGTGTTTTCTCTGCGCAACATTGTGGAGAAGCATCTGGCTGTAGGCCAGAGGGTTTTCTGCAGTTTTGTGGATTTGGAGAAAGCATTTGACAAGGTTGTACGAAAGGAACTTTGGGACATTTTGCCGGAATATGGTATTAACGGTAGACTGCTACAAGCGGTGCAATCCAACTACATGGACTGCAGAGCTTGTGTGCGGCTGGATGATGGAATGACACCCTGGTTTGATGTCAATATTGGCGTTAAACAGGGCTGCGTTCTATCAGCCAGACTGTTTATCATATATCTGGATAAATGTCTACAAAGGTTGAATGAAATGAATGTGGGAGTTCAGATGGCCGACTCAGTGGTTAGGTCTCTGCTATATGCAGACGACGCGGTTTTATTAGCGCAGTCCGCGGCTGACCTGCAAACCCTAGTCGACGTAATGGCAGAAGATTGTAAGAAAAGGGGCCTACGTGTGAATGAAAGCAAAACCAAAATAATGGTTTTTGAAAGAGAAGAAGCCGAAACAGATTAAACACAAAGTGAAAAATGTGAAATCGAAAATAACAGTCACGAGCAGAATTTTCGATTATTTTCGATTTCACAATTTTCACTTTGTGTTTAATGTATAGTGCTAAGCATGTCAAATGCTAAAAATATATATAAAAATATCTAAATAAATAGCCGGAACAGATGTTAGAGTAGCAATAGGAAATGGTGTGCTAGAACAAGTGGATGAATTTGTATATCTTGGATGTGGATTCAGTCGGGATGGAAGGTACACCACTGATGTAGAGAGAAGAGTGAATGCGGGAAATAAAGTGAACGGAGCATTGGGACAACTTCTCGGCAGTCATCACCTCAGCCAGAAAACACGTGTCACAATACACAACGCAGTGCTTGTCCCAACGTTATTTGTTTTGTATGGTTGTATTGTATGGAAGCGAGAGTTGGGTATGCAAAAAGGAACATGAGAGTAAAGTCAATGCGGTCGAAATGCGATCTCTGCGGAGAATCTGCGGAGTGAGGCTGACTGACCGCATTCGTAACGACGACGTAAGAGAGCGAGTATATAGGTATGAAAGAGAGTATTGGTGTAAAGATGCGAAAGGGAATGCTCCGATGGTTCGGACATGTGGAAAGAATGCCGGACGAGAGACTGGTTAAGAAGATATACAATGCGAAATTGGAAGGATGTAGGTACAGGGGGAGACCGAGACTCACCTACCTAGACCAAATCGGTCATGTATTGAAGGAAGGTGGAGTCAGGAGTCTCCGAAACCTGTAAGCGTGTATGAAGAGAGTTATGAATGTTGAGGAAGCGAGAGGTGTATGCAAGAATAGAACCTCTTGGCACTCTGTTCCCTCTGCCTACCCCGCAAGGGAAATGGCGTGATGATAAGTAAGTAAGTAAATAAGTCTAAAAAAATGTTTTGTGCAGAAAGACGCTTTAATAGGCTATTTTTTTCTAAAATATCTTAAATGTACTGACAGCTCTGTTACAGCTTTATAATAGTATTAGCCTTTAGGCTCTGCCGCAGCCAAAAGTAAGTTTTTAGATTATATTTCAGGTATCCGATATAGTAGTGTGAAAACATCAAAATTATTTGTAGAAATAATGAGCAGAAATTAAATAATCATCACTTTTTCAATGTGTGCTTGTATAAAATTATGACATATGTAAAATAACGGAAACGGACACAAATCATCATCATCAGGCCCTGGACATCATCTAGGAACGAAACACTTGTCAAAACGAATCAAAGGATTCCAAAGTTGATGGGGTTGCGTCGTTTCTCTAGAGAGTCACTGTAGCCACCTTCCAGCTCCATCACCAGAAGCTGGATATCATCTAGGACTGGAGTACTAAGTCAAGACAATTCAAACGAGCCCTAGCTCGATTTAGTTGCGCCATTTAATTACAGAGTTCTCATGGCCACCTTCCTGGTCCGTCTTTAGGACCTGGATACCATCTAAAGACAAAGTACTCATCAAGACGAACCAAACGAGTCCAAACTCGATGAGGTTGCATCGTTTGATTATAGAGTTACTGTGGCCACCTTGCAGCTTCATCATCAGAACCTGGATTGGTATCCAAATAAATGGTTCTAAAGACAAAGTAATCGTCAAGACGAATTAAACAAGCTCAAACACGATAGGGTTGCGTCATTTCATTATAGAGTTCCTATGTCCACCTTTCAGCTCCATCATCAGATCAGCTCCATGTCATCATAATTTTGCATTGTCACGTGATATACATATGCGTGTAAAAGTTCAGCTGAATCGGAAACCGGGAAGTGTGTTAAATTTAACTTTCAAGATTTAAACGGTTTATTTTAAAAGCGTCGCCCCGCTAACAGCCGATTTTACCCTCCCGCCGCAATAGATGTTTCACATCAAAAAGTAGCATCAAAATCTGTTCAGTAGTTTTTGCGTGATGCACGAACAGACAAACATCTAAAAAATGTTTTGTATTTAGGCCTAATACAGTCATTTTTTCTCAAATGTCTTAAATGTACAGACAGAGAGGGAATACCGTGGGAGTGGGCAGCAGCACTCCCTCGAGTATTAATAACATCCACTGCAATCGCCAACCCGCCTGCCAAGCGTGGCGATTACGGCATTATCCCCCATGACGGCACCGCTCGTTGTGGCGTTCTCTTGGGGAGACCTATGTCCAGCAGTGGACGTTGAAAGGCTGATGGATGGATGGAGGTACATACCATCCTTCTTATTTGTATCTTGCGCACTTTACACTTCAGAAATTTCACAAATTAAATACACGGAATACACCACATCACGTGTTGGTTTTGTTTTAGCTAATTAGTAGATAAGTTGTTAGGTACTTATGTAATTATTTGATCACTAGTACTTTCAAAGCAGCACAGGTACATGACAACATGATACGGGATACAGATAGAAGTAGGTAGGTAGGTTTTGCAACCACACCACTAAAGGAAGGGTTCAATGTGCCGTCCTTCCCTTTCAATACATAATTCGGCTCAGTGAGCTACGGACCGCGTCGCATTCCGGAGCATTTGTGAGGAGACCGTGCTAGAAGCAGAAATAATTGTCACGCATTTCTTGGACAGTTTCACACTTGACACTGTGCCGCCGCGGCCTATCCACATCGTAAATTGGCGATCCAGGTATTCTCGGACACCATGGGCGTAATGCGCCGGCGCGCCGTCCTGTAGCAGCACCATGTCCCGGTACAAACTTACTGGCAATTCCAATGGAAACGGAGTATGAGGGAAGCCTCCTATTCCCGTACCGACGGTGGTACAATTCGCGGGCGGCAAGCAGATTGTTATTCCTCACCGCACCGACACACAATATCATATTGTAACATTCATTGCTTCCATAACCTGCCATAATTATCACACGAAGTCACTGCAATCCAAAATAGTCCAACGCGACGAACTAACAAGTATGACAGCCGGAAGACTACTAAACTTATTTTGGTAAAGTAGGTACTTAAATATCGTTTGAAATTGCGACATAATTAAGGTGTATGCACACTAGACCGAACCACACAAGAGCGAATAATACGGAAAGGCATGCACGTGGCTTGTGTTTATGTAAGTATTTGACATACAATTACAATAACACTTCTCGTTATTGAGTAACAGTATGACAAATAAACAAAATAAGGAACTACATAACATAACATAGTTTCACGCCTATATTCCTGATGTATATTTTTTCACCTACGGTTGGCCAACTATGTTTAAGTTTCACGTAATAGGAGGCGAGCCTATTGCCGTCTACCGGGCACATTTCTAAACTCCGGGTAGCTACTGAGAAACTTCTTACGAAAATCCCAAATAGCACTTTTTGCCTGGCCCGGGATCAATCCCGAGACCTCGTGATCAGCAGTCACATACACTAGCCAATACGCCATGGAGGCAATATGAACTAACCGCAATAATTGTAGGTACATAAGGTTTGAAAGTAAATACAAATAAAAAAATAAAAATAAGTAAATAAAAGAAATAAAGTAAATACAAAGTAAATACACATTTGGAATGATTTTCAATGTCAGCTAAAGAAAATGCACACACAAAATAAGTTCGTCTTCATGGCAAAATGGGATCAAAGTTAGGCATTTTACTATGACCTGATACTATGTCACATCTACGTTATTGATCTTTATTAGGTCAAAGAAAGTTCAAAAGAACAGCGGATTAGGGTTGCGGGACGCATAATTTTTGCGAAAACTTAGCACTTCAAAAATCGTATGAAAATATAATGCAAATTAATTTCTGACTTCACATAGTCATTAGTGATGACCTAAATAATGTCTGGTTTCGACTATAGTATATGCATAAAGTTTCGAATTGTATATAAATTTCTCGTGTCGCGGTGTTTGTGGTTGAACTACTCCGAAACGGCTTAACCGATTCTCATGAAATTTTGTGTGCATATTGGGTAGGTCTGAGAATCGGACAACATCTATTTTTCATCCCTCTAAATATTAGGGGTAGACCACCCTAATTTTTTTTTTTAATTTTTAATTATTTTTTTTTTAGGATATAACATTCAAAAATACTTACAACCCTAAATTTTCAACCCTCTACGGTCAATCCCTATTTTTTATTTGTTAATTATAAACTTTATTTTTTTGGCAAGATTTTATTTTTATCTTGTCATGACTTAGAATAAAAAATATTATATTAAATTTTATATTACTCTAAATTGTTCACCTCTCTACGATCAACCCCTATTTTTATTTGTTAATTATAAACTTTCATTTTTTTGGCACGATTTTTATTCTTATTTTGTCATGGCAGATATAAATCAATGCTTAGAACAAAAATTTTATATTACTCTCGATTTTCCACCCCTCTACGATCAACCCCTATTTTTCCATCGCGATTTTTTATTTTTAATAATTTCCTTTAATTATGATTTTTTTCGCAATTCAATTTGATCTTCCGCCTTCACCGGTCGATAACTGATCAACTATCAATCGATCAATTATCCCCGCTAGATGTCTACCGTTGTCACCTCTCATCCAGCAAACATCACGGAGTAGGGATGAGAACGAAGCCGGTCTCCTGTCTTACACACTATACAGTTTTCGACCATTTTTTTTGTTGTTATTTGTGTATCGATCGTAGCAGTGACTGTTATACGTATTATTTTAATTTTTCTGTACAACTCTCATGTTAATTTTACTCTCATCGTAAATTTATTATTAATTTCCATTGCAATAATTATTTATTGGCAATTTATTGTAAGGTTCTAAATATATTTTCCCTAATTTTTGAGGTAACTGTGTGATTTACCCTTTTTACTGACAACACTTTGAGTACTTGTCAAACATTGACTCGGTTGTATTATAACGACCGTTGGTGCCTGTAATAAAATCGGGACAGCTTACATTATTAATAACTGATAAAGACAGTTTTAATTATTAGTTAATTAAGTGATCTCATGTAAATAAGCACGTGTTGTGAGCTCCCGCCAACAACGGCCATTACCGTACCTGTATATGGGTCATTGTCAAATTTCGCGCAGGTAACCTAGTCCCTCAACTGTGATTATTTTTTATTAGTAATAATTATATAACCTCTTTCAAAATTTATATTAAATACAAAATACATCGCATTTATAAATATTCAAAACAAACATAAAGAGATAGTTTTGATTTTTTTAGTTTTTAGGTAAAGTAACATTGTGGTAATTTTTGGTAACAGAAAGGATTTCCTTCCAAACTCTATATGTCCCTGGTACCACTGCGTATAATAAACATCAAATAATTTCATTTTATACTATATCAACCTACCTTAAATAAATTATTACCATAAAAAGAGTATTGTTAATATTTATAAAATATGTCGTAAAAGTGGTAGGTATCGAAATTTACTTAATAACTATATTTTTAAACTTTGTCCCGCGTACTATGTGAATCTGTCAGGAATACTATGTTACTGAGTAAATCGCAACTTCAAATAGAGATGGCGTTGTTTAGACTTTGTACTAGTTTGGGCGGGATGTCTGTATTATTACGTGTTGACCGGTAGAGCGGGGGGAGGGGTATAGGAGGTGCCAGTCGGCCGCGAGGCGTTCAACCTGCTGCGTATTTTTATTGTGCGTCTACTTTGTTACCTACCTATTTACGTAAGTAAACAACGTATTTTTTATTATTTTAGAGTCAATATGTTGTCAAAGAGGTTAATAATCTAAACATGAAAGAAAAAGTGTAATTTACTCTTTACTTTATCATTTATGTGATAAGGAATATTAAATTTACTACTCTGTTACTGTGCAACTCTGTTACCAACGCATAGTAACAGAGTTGTTAAGAAAGTAACAGAGTTGTATATGCCTATATTCTTTAACTTTGAACTTTGTAATTTTTTTAATAATCTGTTTTTCTTAAGTGTTCTATAAGCATAGTAAGTATAAATAAATTCTCTAGATATATTTTTGTAAACTTAAAAACCTTGTTACAGGATACTGTTTACTGTAAGAAACTCTTTGTGGTTTTTGAGATGCCTCTCACGGCTGCTGAGAAACAGCGACGATACCGAGAACGGCGTAAAAATAATCCCGAGAAGGACGCAGAATCTAAAAGAAAAGATCGAGAGAGATACCATGCAAACAAACGTTTAGTACGAGATTTGACAACTCGTGAACATCGAGCAATAAAAAAGAAATGGCGATCTGCAAATGCTAGACGGAAAGATAAGATAAGAGCGCTCCGTGTTGTTACGTATACCCCAGAGCCATCACCTCCTCGTTTAAATAGTCCAGTAGCTCCAAGTCAAGATCAAATTATTCCAAATGCTGATCGTCGTTTATTTACACCCTTGTCTACTTCTCGTGAAAATACTCCTAGCTCCATCACATCAGCAGCTTCTCGCGGCAGAAAGCAAGTAAAAAGAAACAGATCGAAATTATTTAGAGATAATATAAAGTTAAAGGAACAATTAGAAACAATAAACAGAAGTTACCAAAAGTATAAAAAAAGATACAATCGAGAAAAACGGAAGAAATCTAAATTTGAAGCTGATAGTTCAGCTCTACAGAAATATGAGATCTTATCAAATGCTATTAAAATAAGCTACGAAAATGTCAACAATCGGAAAGAGAAATGTGCTATTCAAAAGATATTTGAAGAAAAGGGTATTAAAAGTTCTAGACAAAAAACACAAATAATTCAAGAATGTCTTGCTGTGAACCAAGGCTACATACGAAAAAAACAACCTCTGCTTAAGAAAAAGGTTTTGAGTACCAAAATGAAGGATTTTTTTGAACGTGATGACATATCAAGAGCGACTGCTGGAAAAAAGGAAACCGTTTCCCTAAAGGGAAATAAAATGCAGAAGCGCTACTTACTTGATAATATGAAGAACCTTTATCAATCTTTTAAACGTGAAAATCCTACCTTGAGGTGTAGTTACAAAACTTTTACACGATATAGGCCATTTTATGTTTTGCCTCCAACTGTTGCTGTAAGAGAAACATGTTTGTGTCGAATTCATATTAATATCCAATACTTAGCAATTGCTTTGTGTAAAAACAAAGTTATACCAACCTCAGATCTCAACAAGATTATTATAAGCCAAGTATGCGATCCTGATTCTTTAGCATGTATGACAGGAATCTGTTCTATATGTCAACTAAAAACAATTGTTTATGATACATCCAAAGAAGAAATAATAGTAAAATATCCACAATGGTTAACTAAGATTGAAGTAATAGAGAAGTCGGGCAAGAAAATCAAAATTACAAAAAGCATAAAAGAGGAGATAGAGAATACAGGAAAGGCTTTGATAGATCAGTTTGAAATTACACTTAAAGAATAAATTCTTTAAGTGAAAAGAGGCATGTTTATTACATTAAGACACAATACAGAAACTATAGAAAATGCATAGATGGCTTGGCCATAAATGAAATTGCGCTGCACATTGACTTTAGCGAAAATTATAGTTTATTAAACACAAAGTGAAAAATGTGAAATCGAAAATAACAGTCAGGAGCAGGATTTGAACCTGCATCTTCTGGATTCCGTCCAGATGCTTTACCAATTCAGCCATCCTGACACTTGCTCCTGACTGCTAATTTCGATAACACATCATACTTAACGTCTTTGGGTGACGCTGTTTCACTTTGTGTTTAATGTATAGTGCTAAGCATGTCAAATGCAAAAATATATATAAAAATATCTAAATATTTAAAGGGTTTGCGTCATTATTAGGTAAAATCTTAATTGTAAAATTAAGTTTACCTGGTCGGTATAATGTATGAAAATACGTCCGACAGACGGCGCAGGCGTCACCCAAAGACGTTAAGTATGATGTGTTATCGAAATTAGCAGTCAGGAGCAAGTGTCAGGATGGCTGAATTGGTAAAGCATCTGGACGGAATCCAGAAGATGCAGGTTCAAATCCTGCTCCTGACTGTTATTTTCGATTTCACATTTTTCACTTTGTGTTTAATGTATAGTGCTAAGCATGTCAAATGCAAAAATATATATAAAAATATCTAAATATTTAAAGGGTTTGCGTCATTATTAGGTAAAATCTTAATTGTAAAATTAAGTTTACCTGGTCGGTATAATGTATGAAAATACGTCCGACAGACGGCGCAGGCGTCACCCAAAGACGTTAAGTATGATGTGTTATCGAAATTAGCAGTCAGGAGCAAGTGTCAGGATGGCTGAATTGGTAAAGCATCTGGACGGAATCCAGAAGATGCAGGTTCAAATCCTGCTCCTGACTGTTATTTTCGATTTCACATTTTTCACTTTGTGTTTAATGTATAGTGCTAAGCATGTCAAATGCAAAAATATATATAAAAATATCTAAATATTTAAAGGGTTTGCGTCATTATTAGGTAAAATCTTAATTGTAAAATTAAGTTTACCTGGTCGGTATAATGTATGAAAATACGTCCGACAGACGGCGCAGGCGTCACCCAAAGACGTTAAGTATGATGTGTTATCGAAATTAGCAGTCAGGAGCAAGTGTCAGGATGGCTGAATTGGTAAAGCATCTGGACGGAATCCAGAAGATGCAGGTTCAAATCCTGCTCCTGACTGTTATTTTCGATTTCACATTTTTCACTTTGTGTTTAATGTATAGTGCTAAGCATGTCAAATGCAAAAATATATATAAAAATATCTAAATATTTAAAGGGTTTGCGTCATTATTAGGTAAAATCTTAATTGTAAAATTAAGTTTACCTGGTCGGTATAATGTATGAAAATACGTCCGACAGACGGCGCAGGCGTCACCCAAAGACGTTAAGTATGATGTGTTATCGAAATTAGCAGTCAGGAGCAAGTGTCAGGATGGCTGAATTGGTAAAGCATCTGGACGGAATCCAGAAGATGCAGGTTCAAATCCTGCTCCTGACTGTTATTTTCGATTTCACATTTTTCACTTTGTGTTTAATGTATAGTGCTAAGCATGTCAAATGCAAAAATATATATAAAAATATCTAAATATTTAAAGGGTTTGCGTCATTATTAGGTAAAATCTTAATTGTAAAATTAAGTTTACCTGGTCGGTATAATGTATGAAAATACGTCCGACAGACGGCGCAGGCGTCACCCAAAGACGTTAAGTATGATGTGTTATCGAAATTAGCAGTCAGGAGCAAGTGTCAGGATGGCTGAATTGGTAAAGCATCTGGACGGAATCCAGAAGATGCAGGTTCAAATCCTGCTCCTGACTGTTATTTTCGATTTCACATTTTTCACTTTGTGTTTAATGTATAGTGCTAAGCATGTCAAATGCAAAAATATATATAAAAATATCTAAATATTTAAAGGGTTTGCGTCATTATTAGGTAAAATCTTAATTGTAAAATTAAGTTTACCTGGTCGGTATAATGTATGAAAATACGTCCGACAGACGGCGCAGGCGTCACCCAAAGACGTTAAGTATGATGTGTTATCGAAATTAGCAGTCAGGAGCAAGTGTCAGGATGGCTGAATTGGTAAAGCATCTGGACGGAATCCAGAAGATGCAGGTTCAAATCCTGCTCCTGACTGTTATTTTCGATTTCACATTTTTCACTTTGTGTTTAATGTATAGTGCTAAGCATGTCAAATGCAAAAATATATATAAAAATATCTAAATAAAGAAAATTATAGTTGTAAATATTTTGAAGAGATACAATCTCATCATTTTGGAGGCTCCCGAAATCAAGTATCCTTGCATACTGGAGTAATCTATAGTCGCGGTGCAGATAATAATATAGAGGTAACATCGTTTTGTACAGTATCTGGAAACCTTTCACATAACCCAGCTGCGATCTGGGCTCACCTCCATCCTATCTTTGCTTCAGTTCATGACAAATTTCCGGAAGTTAATATCCTGCATGTATTTTCAGATGGCCCAGCCACTCAATACCGCCAAAAACAGAACTTTTATCTGATATGCACCAAATTGTTCTCTGATTACAAGTTTATTAAAGCTACTTGGAATTTTTTTGAAGCGGGACATGGCAAGGGTGCAGCAGATGGAATTGGCGGTTTTTTAAAACGCACTGCTGACCAACTTGTTGCATGTGGAAGGGATATATCTGATGCTACAAATTTCTATTTTGCTTTGAAAGATGTTAGTAAAGTGAGACTACATCTGATAACCAATGAGAATATTGAGCAGAGTTCAAATCTTATTCCGGAGGATATTGTGCCATTATTAGGTACTATGAAAGTCCATCAAGTTTTCACTGAAGAGGCTGGAGTTCTAAAATATAGAAATTTAAGTTGTTTTTGTCAGCGCGGCTTTTGCTCTTGCATGAATCCTAAGCACTACGTTCCATTAAAAAATTTAAAAACTGCAGTGGAACAATCAACTCCTTCCACTTGCGGCAACAATTTTCTGTCTGATATTAGCAATCTTTGTCAAAAGCGACCAAAAGGATTTTACAACATTGTCTACAGCTCAGATTCCGATGATGATGCTCCTCTTATATCATTGAAAAAAAAACCTTCTAGCACTTATTTGTCAGAACAACCCGGCACATCAAAACAAAATGACGATGCTTTGACCGAGAAGGAAAATATTCATGTCAATAAAATAAAACTAGGTGTTTGTGTCTTGGTTAAAATTTCTACTTTAAAACAGGATTATGTATATCTGGGTAAAGCTTTATCTGAAGTAGAAGAAGATGGTGAAGTTAAAATTATGTTTTTTAAGTCAATCGATCACACTGCAACAAAATTCAAATTAGTTGAGAGTGATTTATCTTATGTGTCTTTTGATAATTTACTTGCTATTGTTCCAGAACCTAAAAAAGTGTGTAAAGGTAAAAGAATATACTACCATTTTGATAAGCCTTTAGACATATTTGAAAAATGAGTAACTTTCATTTTCCAGCTACCTTTTCAAGAATATTTGATTATATTTTTATAAAGTTAAATTATAGATTAGTAAATACCAGTCACAATGTTTATTGTTATTAATATTGAAGCTTATATTTACGTTATTAACATCACAAGCTCAACTGAGTGCAATTTAGTCAAGTAAGATACAAAAAAAGAACAACTACGTTACTGTGTTACAACTCTGTTACTTTTCTGTCCCAAGGATATAAAGGACATTCTTCAGAATTTTATGAAAAGCTAATTAATATAATATGATAACTAACAAAATGTTAGTTTTTTACCTATTTATATAGTCATATTTTATTGTTAGCAGTTAATATATAAATATTCAGAGTGATTAGATAGAATTTAATATTATTAAAATTCAAAAAGTAACAGAGTTGTTTGGAATTTAATAAATAATCGTTAAACTTAAAAAAAAAACCTGTGATTATAATTGTGATTATAAGATAAAAGACTGTAATTAACATTAATGCCAAAATATTTGGGACTGATTTGTTTCATTTCATAATAAAAACTAAAACGTTATGATAACAGAGTTGTATTTTTTTACACCCTAACTCATAAAATCTGGAATAAATCACAAATGATTAGTTAAAGATCGCGGCCAACTGTAACAGCAAAAGGACCAATTGTTTTAACGGGCATCGATGTAACTAAAAGTCATGTTTGAGTAATTTTATTTTTTTATAAGTTTATTATTTTTAATCCCTGTTACCTGCGCAAAAAATGACAATGACCCATATATTGTACTTAACATTTTTTGGAAATAGTTTTAAATCAAAACGAAAACGTGTACGTGTTTAGTAAATATACCTGTTTTATTATTGTGAAAAGTAAGTCAAATAATAAGCAAACGAATACAATATGAATTCACTGTTTTTCACCAATAGTGTATTGGTGATAGAAGGATTTATTAATTATTAATAATTTAATTTATTTGAAGACAATTTTAATAAATAATTTTTTACATTCAATAAAAATTTATTTGGGAATAAAGTACATCCTAAATAAAGCATACTTTCACTGTCTACAACGCTTTCGATTATAAGTAAATCCCCGCACACTTATATTAGATAGTTATTTTTATTGAACTAAAAAAATGTTTCCTACAAATAATATACATGGCAAAACAACGTTTGCCGGGTCAGCTAGTTATCATATATAATTTATATGTTTAACACTCATTCTAGTTAACTGCGAGTGAAAATTAATACAGAGCCTTATTGCCGCCATCTACCATGCATGTTGTTTACGGTACACGAGTGGGACGCAATATGAAATTCATACACCTGTAAAGTTACACACAACGGCAATCTGTACGTAACTAGTATTATTATATTAATTTCAGAAGCTCATTCATATATTACGGAGCAAACTTGCTATTACTGCTATAACAGATAACAAGTTTTGATAAAGCGGCTTCGTAAGGATAATTTTGTGGAAGTATCTCATTATCTGTTGTGACTTTAACGAGTTAACAGAGTATCAGACGAGTTACAGTTCTAAAGACGCATTTGAAAGTTTTAATCTTAGCATATAAGAAGGTAAGTTTTGGAATTCTGTGCAGCTTGTGGATTATCAGAATGTTAGCCAGTATCATTTTTAATTATTTCTTTATTGCAAATGGTGGTAGACGAGCTACTGCTCTGCCGATGGTTAGTGATGCCAGCCGCAGCACACCATTTCATTTGTGTGTGTTGTGCTTCACGATCGGCTCGGGCCCAAAAGCAAGTGAGTAGTACCCATTTGGTACTCAAACTTGTAATTCAATAGATGACAATTGCTTACGTATCGTACTGTTACATCCTGGCATGTATAGATAAATGATTACTGAGCAGCCTAATCAGCATAAGCGCCTCTACCATATTCTATTCAGAGGCTAGGCTGACTAGGCTCCTTAGTTCAAGTCAGACATTCATAAAAGTGGAACGCTTACTAAATTTCCCCATTTATTCTAATTATAAATTCTATAATTTTAGTGAAAATAAAAAAAATCTTTATTTAAAAAGTCTCGGGATTTTTTAATTTTAATAGTACAACACTCGCGGGATATAATGGGGGTGATATAAGTGTTATCAAATGTAATTCGCAGGTTATCGTAGGACACTAAGAAAAGTACTTATATAAACCATTACAAGCCAAGGAAAACCAAAAATAAAACCGTGCTTGCGAAATGTCACAAAGAATGAAACTCCTTTATAAGAAAAAATATTCCCTATTCACGTACGTACGTAAGTAAGTAGACATCCTTATAGTAGACACTGTTTGTATTAGTAGGTATAAGTGGTTCGGCCTACGAATGGTGAATATCACTTATCATCAGATAGATTGCGACAGCACAGTGAGTTTTCAAAAAAAAGAGGCTTTATAGCGTTTTTTGTGTTCATATATACATGCATGTTCATTCACCATTGAATTAAATTTAAAAGCCACCTGGCACGCTCAAATACTGTTTCCCAATGTTCTGAATTGCAAAATATTTGATACACCTGTAGCAGCTGATGTCATTTATGTTATCGCGTAATTCCGAGTGTCATTTTGAAAGAAGCCTATATAATAATTTTAAAAGTAAGTCTGGAGGCTAATGGAAATAGATGGACATAATTTTTGTTGTAAGCCTCGAGGAGGTAACATTCCTGGCCACCTTAGGGACCTCGGAGGTGCCGAGGAACCCCCCGTGGGACTTGGTGGCGCTCGCCATGCCTCGGGCGTCGCAAGAGCGGGATTGGGACATCTGCACCCTTCCCAATGACAAAGTGACGCTCTCCGAGCTGTCATGGCCCGTTGGAGGACATGACTGCAGACACCCCAGACCGGTCTCTGGACCGACTGGTAGGTGCTGTCGGGGCACGGTTGCTTAGGCAGATATTTATTTTTTGTCAAAATAAAAGTAGTTTGGGTGTTTGAGCCACAACTTTGTTTCGGTAGTTGTTTCATTGTTGGTACTAGCAACTTCTCAGGTATAAGTTGCACACTTGATGAGACGTGGTCAGTCAGTTGTCCAGTGTTAGTTAGCCAATTACTACTAAATAATTATAATAGGTTCGATAACTTAAAATAATATCGGGTACTGTAAATACGAATTTGTCACATCGCTGATTCATTAAAGGAACATTAATCTTAGAACACGACTGCGGTATTACATGATAAAGCTTTACTTGTGTAGTGTGCACGCCTGTCTTGTAACCGCCTACGTGTCTTCGTAGGGAATGTAGTACCGTAACTAATTAGCTCTACGGAATTATGCTACTAAAGCTTTGATATTTATTTATAGCAACAAGAAATGAAATACATCCTAATCCCAATTTGGTTTAATAAAGGTTATTTATATTCATTAGTATGGTGATATTCAATAATGATCTTAATGTTCTTATGAGCAGAAATCTCCCTCTCAGAGTGAGAGTGACTTAAGCCATAAACCACCACACTCAGTGCGGGTTGCTAATAAAAAACTAGATATAATTTGTATTTACTTAAACACTGAATATATTGATTTGTACTGTGCCTACTCGTATTATTCTTTTAGAAATTGTACAAAACAAATGTTTACACATTGTTACAAGTGGTAATAAACATCTATGCGATCATAAAGCTGTAACAGAGCTATGTACTGTACATTTAAGATATTTATTTAAAAAAAAATGTTTTTGTCCGTGTGATGACGGACTAAGAATACAATTGTCGCCACTCCAATCCTTTCCATGGTTGTCGTATGAGGCGACTAAGGGAAGTAAGCAATTATCATCCATTGCATGACTGGTGGCAGGGCTGGGTACCAAGTGGGAGTACTCACTTGGTATCGGGCCTGAGCGGATTGGTACCACCATCTCCCGTGTGACCGGCCATGAAGCACATCGTTGCGTTTTGGCTGTAGCGGGAGATAGCCGTTTATTCTTTCATTTCATATCTGTGAAATGAAATGGTAAGCAGCGGCTTGACAATACTCTCGGTATAGTTGAGTCCATGAGCGACTGCTACCATTTACCATCAGATGAGCCGTGGCTCGTCTGCCACTACAAGCAATAAAGAAATGACTGAATTATGCTATGTAGGCGTGCCTAAACACAAAAAGATTTTTTTTAGATTTTTGTCTGTTTGTCTGTTTATCTCAAAATTTCTGTATTGCTTATGGTGGCAGACGAACCACGGCCCACCTGATGGGAAGTGGTAACTGCCGCTCATTGATTCGCTGATTGGCGGATGGGTAATTATTGTATGGACAATTAAGTGCTAGCTAAGGCACAGTTTCTAAAATCCTTTGAATCTTGCTTTACTTAATTTACGTTTTTCTAGGTCTGCAACAAAATCACTTTCAGTTTTAACGGGATCATGAAGAAGATCATATCGTCGCTTTGCATTATTTTCCTAAACTTGTGTTATTTTAAGTATTAATGTGTAAAAGTGGCGGACTTTTGCTTATTGATGTGAAACATCTAATGCGGCACGAGGGTGAAATGGGCTGTAGCGTGGCGAAACTTTTATTTTTGTTTTAAACGCCATCTGTTGACAACAGCGTGTACTTACAAGGTTTTGTGCTAGTGGAAGCATAATGGATAATCAATAAACTAATAACGGTTTTAATTCGTCTATGGATAGCGAGAGGGTGCTATTCGATGTGGTTTAATTGTTATAACAAAAAAAATATTGAATATTTACGGCATTTACGCTCGACGCGACATTAAAGAAAGCGCCTTTCATGATAACCACCTTTTACGTCCGCATAGCCACCGGTGCTTTTACTATCGTCAACAGAACGCCGTTCGCCCGGCCGGTACATTGTTTTTTGTTAAAAGAAAGTTCTTACCTTTGCTTGACGAACTGATGATATTTGTCAAGTATAATAACTATTTTATCCATAACAATAATTGAAAACACTAAACACACGTAAATAATAACACACCGACGATATAAAACACGAAAAAAACATATTTTACATTCCACAATCTTTTTACGTGGCCTTGACGTGCGCGCGGCCCGGAACTGAGTACTTCTTAAAATTAGCGCTAGATGGCGTATAAGACATGAAACCCACATTAGTGCTTTTTGAAATTAGCGCTATCTATGTGCTTTATTGAAAACTACTTAGCTTTACCTTACTTACCAATACATTATTAGTTACTTATCAAATAATCAATTTTATTGTGAAAAATGAAGATTATGAGGCGTGCAGTTTTGAATTTTCCGAAGTATTTAATATTCTATGGTTAAAATATGTTTTGGAAGGACGTTACATACCAAAATATGGTTTCCGATCGAATCACGATATAAATCCTCTACAAAACAAAAAAAAATAGACGTCGCGGGACGTCTACCAGATGTGAAAACATCGAAATTATTTTGTAGTAATAATGAGTAGAAATAAAATAATCACAACTTATTCAAAGCGTACCCAAAGGGGTAGGCAGAGGTGTATTACACACCCACGACTCGCCAGCTATGTTTAAGTCCTACGTAATAAGGGGCGAGTCTATTGACGTCTACCGGGCACATTTCTAAACTCCGGGCTGCTGCTATCATCGAGGCAAATAGGTAGGTAGGTAAGTACTATGTACTAGCAATGATGGTTAATGTTATGCATATATTATGCAATGATTCCCTAAAGTTGGTAGATATTTCGCCGTGTGGGGCCGGCACCAAGAATAGCTCCACCCCGTCTCTTCCTATGGGAGTCGTAAGTCGACTATGGGATTACCGGGGGACCGGGCAGCAGCGTTCCCCTGTCTACTAAAAACATCCACTGCGATCGCCAACCCGCCTGCTAAGCGTGGTGATTATGGTAAAACCCCCATTTTTGGGAGGCCTATGTCCAGCAGTGGACGATAAAAGGCTGATGGATGGATGGATGGATGGTAGATATTTCTTGTACATATTACAATATAGGTAGGTACAAATCTCTTTCTGTATCATGCGTTCCGTAGGTAATAATTATCGATCACGAAATCTATGCATTATTCATCTATAAATTAGTACCTAACGTCGTCATAATGCCACAATATTAGTACCTACACCTACGCCTTTTAGTATGAACGTAACTCATCTTTACATACCTATTTAAAATATCATTTGTACTAGTAGGTACTTATAGTACCTATTTACTAGTTACCTACCTGTGTTATAATATCGCCAACCCGCCTGCCAAGCGTGGCGATTACGGCACTATCCCCCATATGAGCGAAACACATGTTGTGGCGTTGTCTTGGGGAGGCCTATGTCCAGCAGTGGATATCGAAAGGCTGATGGATGATGTTATGATGTACTAGAGTACCTACGACACCACGAAGCAAGTTGTTGACTGTTGCTGAGCTTATGCAATACCTACCTATGTGTAGTGCGTATAGGTAGGTACCTAATTAAAGTTGTGAAAATGCCTTATTATGTAGGTACTGAAGGGCTGTCTTAGTAGCCTTAGAAAATCGAAAAAATGCCAAGGTTACTTTTCATAGCTAAGTAACGAACTAGGTACCATATAAATGTATATTATTATATTAAATTAATATTAAATAAACAATCAGCTTTTTCTTTTATATTTATAATATAATAAATATAAAAATCGGAATATTACATTTATAATATAATAAATATATTAATTTTCTTTCATAAGCTATCCTTTTATGTTCATTTTCACTTTTACACTCACCCTTCCCCTGAGGGAGCCCCAAAGATTGCATGCATATACCATCACCACTACACAATTTTTAATTGTTCTATATTTATTTCCTTTTAAAAGCTATTCTTTTATTCTCATCATTGCTACAAAATAATTTTGATGTTTCACATCTGCCAGACGTCCCGCGACGGCGGATTTTTAACTATTTGTAGAGGTGCATAAGTGTTGGCAAGTGATCTGGTGCGGCATAACTTGTTTTTTCGAGTTGGCTCCAAAACTACATAAAAGCTTGAGTAAAGTCGCCACAGCTTTGCTGAGACGACCTTTTACTTTGACTTAACTATGACTATTTTTACATGACTTTGACTTCGACTACGACTTGTTTGATGAATTAAACTTACCTGTGAAGAAGAAATGTACTATAAAGAAGTCATTGCAAATACCCAAACCGAGCAGCCATTATTAAAAAAAGCTCTTTTTTTTTGGGCGCATATGTAAATGTAGATTCTTACTATTTAGACAACTATTAAAACAAACCACGAATTTCTTTGCTCGATGTTTGAATACTTGTGAAGTCCTCTAACAACGCATGGCTTATTCTAGGAAACGCCTATATCTAAAGAAATGTTTTTTAAAAAAATAAGTTAAAATAATCCTAGTAATGTTTTAAAAGGCGTTATGAATATTTTCACAAATACCGCACTACCATGTTTTACTCTAAAAGTACTTCTAATAACTAGCTAGAGCTATCTCCAAAAACCATTACCTACAATAGTACATATTTGATATATATTCTACTATCATGTAATAAATTTGAGCGGGAATATGCGTATTTCCCATTAACTATGATTTAAAGGTCCGTAATTCAAAGAGGACGTATATAATCGATGTTCGGAAGCTACATGGAAAGTGCATTTTATCCTTTCTTCCTATAAAAGTATTTATTAAGTATTGTACCCGTATCAATGGACAGCTACAGCCTAGTGTAGAGAGTGATAGACTACAAAGATCGAAGAGGTGGTACATTCAATCCATTCATCCATCCATCAGCCTTTCAACGTCCACTGCTGGACATAGGCCTCCCCAAGAGAACGCCACAACGAGCGGTCCTGTGCCGACCGCATCCAACGGCTTCCCGCAGCTTTGACCAGATCGTCGGCCCATCTGGTTCTGGGGGCTGTCCTACGCTGCGCCGTCCGATACGTGGTCGCCAATCGAGAACCTTTCTTCCCCAACGGTTGTCGGTTCGTCGAGCGATGTGGCCTGCCCATTGCCACTTCAGCATGGCAACCCGGCGGGCTATGTCGGTCACTCTCGTTATCCTACGGATCTCCGTATTACGGATACGATCACGTAGGGAAATACCAAGCATAGCCCGCTCCATGACCCGCTGAGCGACTTTGAGCCTTGATACGAGGCCAACATTCAGAGACCACGTCTCTGTTCCATATGTCATCACTGGTAACACACACTGGTCGTAGACCTTCGTTTTCAGACACTGCAGAATATTGGACGAGAAGATCTTCCTTAGCTTCCCGAACGCTGCCCAGCCGAGTTGGATTCGTCGATTGACCTCGTTCTCGAAGTTGTGCCTACCTAGCTGGACTGTTTGTCCCAGGTAGACATAGTGGTCGACAACTTCGAGAAGCGCACTCCTGACTAGGACCGGTGCTGAAATGACACACACACTCTTAATCCTCTCCACGTTGCCTACGAGAGACCTGCGAACGATAAACCCGACACCTCCTTGGGACTGGTGGTCGCCCTCCCGGTGGAAGAGCAAGTTCCTGGACTGGAGGATTGGCGTGCCCTCACCCTCTCTTCGGACTTCTGACAACCGTATAATGCCCCAGCGGATCTTGCTCAATTCCTCTTCCAGCTCGGTAATTCTCTCGTCGGTCCGAAGCGTCCGAACGTTGTGCGTTACCAGGGCCAGAGGTCGTTGTTTTTGGTAGCCTTTCCGCAACCGGAGATTCTTCGCACCCCCTGCTCCGCCGTTACTGGGCCGGCTACCGTTAGGCCGCGGAATAGCGGAGCTGCCGTGACTGGGGGCCATTTGAAATTGTGTACTCGTCATGGGGGATAATGCCGTAATCGCCACGCTTGGCAGGCGGGTTGGCGATCGCAGTGGATGTTATTAACACTCGAGGGAGTGCTGCTGCCCACTCCCCCGGTATTCCCTCAGTCGGCTCTTACAACTCCCGTGGGTAGAGAGGGGTGGAACATTTCTAAAGCCGGCCCCACACGGCCAATTTCACATTCAATCCCCGTGGTATAAAGAAAGAACATGTTAAGCTTGTCAAAATTGTGTTTATCATACTAATACTAAGTGTCACAAATGGTTGTCACACTAGTGGCAGAGCCTTGCTTACCCCAGCATGAATGGGCCGGCTTGATCGGGGAAGTACCACCCTCTCACAAAAGATCAGCGTGAACCAACAGTAGTGGTATCTACCGTTCTGTTTTGTATGGTGAGTGAGAGTGCTGGAGGCCCGAATCCCCTCCCTATCCACTAATCGTGCCTATCCTCTCCTAATATACTTCCTATCCACATCCTATCCCTTTCCTTGGAGATGGTGAAGCGCGAGTGATGCCTCTGGTGTTGCTAGCGTCTATATGCTACGGTAACCGCTTACCATGAGGTGGACCGTATGGTTGTTTGCCACCCAAGTAAAATTTAAAAAAAGTTGAGAAATTTTTGCACGTTTGTCCATTAAACACGCCTGAACAATTGCTTGAATAATTTGTACTCCGTATATAGATAGATATACTTACAATAAAACTTAATGACTAAACGAATATGCAGGAAATTTGTTATACAGACTTATTATGGCTTGGATAAATACGTACAATATCAAATCCCAAGAAGCAGTTTCTGTGGCATAAAATAAAATCGCTTTGAATTTTTAAGTTTTAGCATACGAAGTCTCTGGCAGAGGCTAGTCTATCATCTATTGGAGATTATATACAGAGAACAGACTTGTTATGTTTACAAATATACTTAGATAAAACTAATATTAAGAATATTACCTATATCGCTCAATATTATGCATAGTCGCTAGAAGAGATGAATCTAATTTTCCTACTAACTAATACGTTGGTACATTAAAGAGCTTAATTTCCTAACAAAATCTTATGGAATATTATATATTTGAATATGCCTAATATTTGAATAAATATAAGAAAATATTATGTTCTCCAGCTTTCTTTCAAATCTTTACAGTAATCTAAATTATAAAACAATAATTTCTTAATCTCACTGGTATAAGTTTGCAATTTTTAAACGCAAGTCCCAGTTACTTATCATGGGTAAAAATGCCACAAATAATCTAAAATTGTGCCCGTCAAAGACCCTTGTCTTATTACCTTATTAGGTGGGAATAAATTATTAATTACTAGGTACCTACCTAGAGTCTAAAAATAAAGAAAATAAATATTGGTACAAATTTTAATCAATATAAGACACTGTTTTTTTTATAAAATTACAAGCATTACGGTAGGTATAGTCCAGAAAGATTACGAGTTGATCACAGAATATTAAGCTTCAGTAGTATTATATTGTCTCTCATACCTCGCGGTAGTTTATGGTTGCACTACTCACGGCTATACTAGAATGATCGTTTTATCACCAGGATCCCCACTCTCAGGTGGTTTCGGCTCGTCTTTAGATAGCGGTCTCAGATAGTAGGATATTCAGTCTTTACTTTTAGATGATGTACCTCCAACTAGAGACTCAAGTCTCGGTCATAAGCTCAAACTCACTCAGACAACAATAGGATCATGGATGGCAACCACAACACCAGAATTATAATCAAGAGACCAGAATGAAGAAGGACAACTACTACGCCCAACGGACAACTCGTTAGGACAACGCCAGAATGAAGAATCTTTTTTTTTATTTATCCTACTATTTGATGAAGAATGATGATCCACACAGCTCTCGGGACTTCGCCGTTCGAGATTCGAGAGATTTCAAATTTTAAATTAGTAAATATTTCTTTTCTTTGAGGCCTGTTATTTTATGAAACCTATATTGAAAAGGAGGATTGGGTAATATTATTACAATTTGTGGAACAATTACTGTACTGTGTGGGAATCGAGTCCACAACACTCAGCACTAAAGGTGACCGACCTTTAACCACATCTAAACCACTCCGCCATCTGTGCAGTCAAATAACAAATAAATATAAATTAGTTCATCTTACTGTAGCAGGCATTATCATTAATGAAATATAAACTTTTCGTGAAACTTCAGCAACAGTGTAAATATTAACTTTAGGTTTTAATGTAAAACGTTAAACGCAGTGCCTTTAATACTTATGAGGTATGGTAAAGTATAATATCTTAATCGAAATGACTTAACAATGAACCGCTCTTATTTTAGAGAGAATGAGAAAACGTACCTGTGTAAATATACGAAGCAGTTGTCATTATTCACATTTCCCTTTGACATACTGTTTCCCAAGTTCACAACACCGTGTAAGAAGGATTAAGTGACGCCCATGTACAGCTGTGCTCTGTCGGATAAAGAGAATTTATTAACGACATCTGCCTACACTAAATGATATTACAAATTATGCCCATTTATATGCCACCATTGCAGTCACATTATTTAGTTGACTCCGACAAGACACCACCAATCATAACAATCAGGAATGAGTTTATGGCAGAAGAAAAAGGTATAGAAAGGGACGGAAGGTAGAAAGGAAGAAAGGAGGATGGCTTAAGGCAGCTCATTCAGCTGGAATTAGTATTATAAATATACTTTTATTATAGAAATTGTAGAATACTAAAGTCAATCGATGTTAATGTTTTCTTTATTATAGTATTACTATTTTTGAATCTTATACGGCTAGATATCAAACTAAACAGTCATAAATAAGCCGCGAACTCAAGGGAGTTCCTTTAAGGTCGTGGCTTTGCTTGTGACACCATCCCTTTTAATATTATATTCTGTAGATATGTATCATAGGCACGTAGACAGAGGATATTATAGACACGTTGTCAACATATGCAGGGTCGACATAGCAATAGTTTGACGTATGGAAACCGGAATAATTTTAAAAGATAACTATGATTATAACTTTGTAGACTAAAAATGTACTAAGAACCTGTTTTAGCCTGATACAAGAGTGACAGGACAAAAGAAATTGCAGTTATGCCTATTATATATTTTGCTTAAAATGTATTAGAACGTGTAAGATTAACGTACGAGTATATAACGTGATTAATGAACGTTTTTTTACGTAAATACAAAAACAAGCTTACATACCGATAATGGGGATGGTTAGCCACCTTATTGTTGGGACCCAGCTGCTTGGGTCCCAACAAAAATAACGCATATGCTAAAAGGATAAAAAGCTTATACATGTGTCTCGCTCACTCTTGCTAAGACCTAATATGTGCATCCTTTTCTTCATCCTTAGTATTAAAATAGTAGCGAGTCTATAGTATACTTCGTCTATGCATAGGCATAAAAGGTTTTATTCGATTCACGCTGACGCACACTATTTATAAAGTCGACAGGTGCTGGGTTCAGTAACATGTAACAGATTTCGTTTGTTAAATCATACGGTTAGGTCTGTCCTGTTAGTATTTAGACCGACCATGAAGAGGAACTAGCAAAATTATTCCCTTACTCAAAGAGTGGATTTCAATGACAATTCTATAACTGCTAGTGATCAATTTCCTTCAAAAGAATTGAACTCGGTTGTTTGCAACAGTATCCAATATTATTCTATTTTTAAAGCATTTCGTCTTTATCCTTAAAGGGTTTAGCAGACACACGCCAACATCTCATTTATGTAATACTAGATTCTCCCCGCGACTTGGTTCGCGTAGGCTTTAGAATATAAATACATTTCTCCGGTACATTATAATCTCTATGAAAAAATACCTTTACCATCTAAACCATCTATTTTTCCGGGATGAAAAACTAGTCTATGTCCTTTTCTGGGCCCCATACTATATGTATGTAAAATTTCATGATCATTTGTTCTGTAGTTGTGGTGTAAAAGCGTAACACACAAACACTTATTTTCGGCTTTATAATATTAGTAAAGATATTTCCAACGTAATCACGAGCCTATTACCAGGCATAATTCCAGAGTATTTGCTGAGCATGTCATAGCATTACGCCTGAATTCTCCGAAGGGGTAGGCACACACCCAGGGTTACACACCCAGGATTCGCCAGCTATGTTTGAGTCCCACGTAATAGGGGGCGAGCCTATTGCCGTCTACCAAGCACATTCCAAACTCCGAGCTGCTACTGAGATATTTTCTTTTTAGGAAAAATCTCAATAACACTGCCCGACCCAAGGATCAAACCCGAGACCTCATGATCAGCAGTAGCTCACACTACCTGAGCATTTCCTGGTAGAAAATTTTTTATTGGTCTATATCTCTCCAGTTACCTTTAATTCCAACTCAATTATATAATCCGTATTTAGTTACAATATACCAACAACCTTTTCTCTCTGACTTTTATACTGTTCATAATGTCGAAATTTTTCCACAGTGCCTATAGTCACAATAGCATTCCCAGTAAACAATTCTAAAATAACTGTTGCAGACGCCGAGCAGTGAGGTTTCTATTTATGGTGGCTTTCAAATGAAGCAATCGAAATAAAACAGTAGGTAGGTACTTTCTGTGTACAGATTGCATGAATTCACTGATCAGTCCCCCTAGCCAAGTGGCATAAACGCTAGTAGAATACAATAGGATAGAATAATCAATGTATTATAGATTGACATAAGGCTACGACAACGTAAGCGTGAGTAAGGTACATCTCAGGGTCTATTAATTTGCAGACGTAAAACATTTGTTTTATAAATCACAAATATTAAATTGAGGTCTTTACTTGGTATCAAAATTTTAAAACCTCACACGTACACACCCATATACACACATACGCGTTCTCATAAGCTTTTGTGCTTTAATTAAATACAAATACAATAAAATTGTATAAATAAAATATACAAATTACGTAACTCACAATTTATATTAACTCGTTTTACTTCTAAATAGAACTGTACCTAATTTTAATGGCTTTACACTATTTCTTAAGTTACGAGCACCAAGATCCCTTTAGAGACAGGTGTGCAAAATAACACAAAACCTATATAACTTTATGTCATACAACCCTGAATTGTACAATAAACAATAATAATTTGTACTTATTATTGTTTAAAATAAAAATGTTATATATATATTATTACACAATTTTTTTTTCATTGTTAGTTATTATTCTAGAGAAGACGTGTTTAAATTGCAATGCTAGTGCATAGTAATAACCCTCTATTTTTTTGACGTATTTGTGATTTAAAATTTGAGTGAACAGAACCAGAAAACTGCTAAGCTAAAGTGAAATTATATTTTTGAATGACCTCAAATGTCTACAATTCAACATGTGCTTTTCAACCAAAGTAACGCGCGCTAAACTTAATAAATGTATGTTTAAAGTGATCCATTTCCTTTTAACATTCCTGAGCTTTGTACTGAGATTTTGTACTGGACATGACTTCAATTTAAAAAAAAATATATATTCAATTCATAGTAATGCTAACATAGTAATTCCTTAACCAATTATAAATAATCCTATATGTTTAACTAATTTTGCCAGATAGCATCGATAGATCACATAAAAAATAATTTTTTCTTAGTTAACTGTTTTTTATTTATGGTATTCTTAAATAAGTAAGTGGTTAACGGCGTTCTTATCTGTTTATAGAACGACGATTTGCCTTTGAAGCACAAGTCACAATTCACATTCCCTGCTCAGTCGCTAGTGTCTAATTTTGAAAGGGTCTGTTTATCTGAAGTGACGGAAAGAACTCTTTCCAGCTCATAGAATTGCTCAAAGTTGCTTTGAAAACCATTTGATTGTATTACACCCTGTGGTATTGTTATTGCTTAAGATATTGAAATTGTATTGTTCTAAGTTACGTTTCTCTAATTTTAGTTAAATTGCTTTGTTGGAAGTTTGTTTATATTATTATTGGCTGTTACGAGTACAGCAGCGACTGGCGTCGTTTTAATACATATGCTTACTTGAGTTCAGTTTTACGTTAAATGTGCTGTTCTCTAGTGACCTGTAAAGTATCTGAAATGACGGGATAATAAAAAAGCTTTTAACGAAGAAAAATAACGAATGTAAGCCAACATGTGTTAAATTCGTGTCACAAACATACAATTGAAAGCTGAAATGTTGGCGTGAATAACTCCCATATTTGGTAACTTCATTCAAGCCACGCTCATGGTTATACAAAGGTAAGAATCCTGGAGGAAGTTAATATCCGGCCAAACATTCTTTGCTTAAATTAACTTCCAATGAATTTGTCAGATGGTTAGTTTCTTCGCAAAAAAACTGTTTCCACCAGACGTTATTATATTATCATTTATAAAAGCAACAGTGTGTCAATCACACTTTTATTGAGGTATAAGTAGTTGGGACGTGTTTAGTATCTATACATATAAAATAAAACTGAAGTGTCACATGTGTTACATGTTTGTAATGTCTAACTAATATTTTTTTGCTGTTTGTTTAAGTTTTTGTCTGACTGTTTGTGTATTTATCTGTCTGTTAGTCTGGTTAATTTCCGGTACGGATGGATACTTCTGGATGAGACATTCACTGGCGGTCAACTGATGTTATTAGGAGTAACTTAGGCTTTTAATTTAGAAATATAATTAGGATTCCGCACAAAAAAACTAAATTCCACGCGGACGAAGTCACGGGTTGCAGCTCATCTAAATATATAATACCAAGTCGAGTGCTGTGACGAAGTTACTGTAGGAAAAATACATCAATTTTGTTCCTAAATTCTTTCTTAGCGCCCACCTACAGTTTCAAAGAAACCCCTTTGTAACTTTTCACGGTCCTAACCCCAGGAATTTGGGCTATGCGGTGATGCAGCAATAAGTCAGTCAGTTAATTTTATATTAATATAGAAAAATGGCGTCCAGTGTCAACGGACGCTAACCAACTACGCAAAAGATGCACAATGACATCTCAAGAATATATTCGCACACACAAGTGCACTCTATATCAACTCGCATAGTTCGATATGACGTCATTCCGACACAAACAGAGAGGTTACGCTTTCTAAGGCACGGGAGTGAAACACTGCCTACTCCGACCTGCTACTAAGAATTTATTGAAATCCTTATAACATTTAAGAACACACTTATTAATTAAACACAAAGTGAAAAATGTGAAATCGAAAATAACAGTCAGGAGCAGGATTTGAACCTGCATCTTCTGGATACCGTCCAGATGCTTTACCAATTCAGCCATCCTGACAATTGCTCCTGACTGCTAATTTCGATAACACATCATACTTAACGTCTTTGGGTGACGCCTGCGCCATCTGTCGGACGTATTTTCATACAGGCGTCGCCCAAAGACGTTAAGTATGATGTGTTATCGAAATTAGCAGTCAGGAGCAATTGTCAGGATGGCTGAATTGCTAAAGCATCTGGACGATATCCAGAAGATGCAGGTTCAAATCCTGCTCCTGACTGTTATTTTCGATTTCACATTTTTCACTTTGTGTTTAATGTATAGTGCTAAGCATGTCAAATGCTAAAAATATACATAAAAATATCTAAATACACTTATTAATTATTTGTAAATGTCGAAAAAGAGAGGTTTAGTGAGAGCAGGATTTGAACCTGCGTCCTTTCCAATCCGGGGAAGCGCTCTAAACCGCTAAGCCATCGCACTTTACGACCCACGCCACATATCGGATGTTGGATGGATGATTTATATGCATCCTAATAATATTGGTACAGGCTCGACTCCATATTGGAGTTTCTCGTGAACAACAGTTACATACACTGCCACTGGACCACAGGGCACCGGGACAGTAGACAGCAGTAACAATCTATAACAGATAAGCAGTGGTAGCTTAGTGGTGATACTGAGTACTGCTAAGACAATGGTATCAAGTGCGTACCCCAGTTTAAGCTGAAGACAAAGAACTTTTACGAACCTTCGTTAAATTACATTAAAATAATTATTTATAAATTTCTTTATAAAGAGTGTATATTTCATTTCAAAAAGATTCAACTCCAACTGCTACTTAAATGACAAATTACTCGAGATCTGACGAAGAGAAACATGGCAATATTAAAGCATTTGGTCATTTCTGTTGAGGAAAAGTTTTGCAATCCATCATTTGTAATTACTACAAGTCCTTTAATATTCGTCGCTTTGAGTATAGCTCATTACTCTCTAGATACTAATTACTGCAGTGAGCATTACTTACAAATAATTTTGTTTCACCAATGAAATAGTCACTTTTATTCGAATACGAGGTTACTTTTATTAATTATTCCATTTCTCGTTTAGTCATAAATAAAATACAAAATATGGAAAAGAACTTGTGTGAAGACTATCGATATTTTTGCATTTATTTACACGAAACTATCTAGCCTTGTGAGTCCGGCACCAAGAATAGCTAAACCCGAGGAGTCGTTAAAACCGACTAAGGGATTACCGGGGGACGGGGCAGCAGCGTTCCCCTGTGCACTAAAAACATCCACTGCGATCGCCAACCCGCCTGCCAAGGCGTGGCGATTATGGTAAAACCCCCATTTTGGGGAGGCTTATGTCCAGCAGTGGACGATGAAAGGCTGATGGATGGATCTTATACCAAAAAAATATAAAGCAATAACACAGTTTATTTAGAAGCGTCAGAGAAAAACAATATAATAAATCCTTGATCAAACGCGAAAGACTATGGGAGCAGAAATCCTTATCTTCACGGTTCCTAACAAATAAATATTACCGACAAATATTACTTGACCCTGAAACATAATCAATTTACGTAGCGAGTAAATAAAGGCGCAGAACAGAGCCCTGTTTTGTTTATGATTTCTTTATTTAGTGGAATCCTACTATGGCGTAATCGAAAGAATCCAGCTGGCACGATTTAAAAAAAAGCGAATTAGTGGATTCGCGGTCAAAGCCGGTTTGCAGATTGTGATTAATGGAACAGTAAGTTTAGAAACTTGTGCTGGGTGAATGCAGCATGTACCCGCAGACTCGTTGCGCTCAATCAACACCGTACACAAACTACAAGATTAGACCCATTATTTAAATTTAGCAGCAGTTTAGAAATTATGGGCTATGCTTGCTGGGCTATGCTCGGCTTCTTTTTGAAGGATAAAATTCGTAATGAGGTAATCCGACAAAAAACCAAAGTTACCGATATAGCTCGCAGGCTCAGTAAGCTGAAGTGGCAATGGGCTGGTCACATCTGCAGAAGGACCGACGGCCGATGGAGCAAGCGTGTCCTAGAGTGGCGTAGGACCGTGTGCAATGGCGCGTGTTAGGAGAGGCCTATGTCCAGCAGTGGACTGCAATAGGCTGATTGATTTAGAAATTATGTCTAATTTATATTCTTTTTTTGGCCGTGTGGGGCCGGCTTTAGAATTGTCCCACCTCTATCTACCCACGGGAGTCATAAGAGCCGACTGAGGGAATACCAGAGGAGTGGGCAGCAGCACTCCTTCGAGTATTTCCAACATCAACTGCGATCGCCAACCCGCCTGTCAAGCGTGGCGATTACGGCATTATCCCCCATGACGGGACCGCTCGTTGTGGCGTTCTCTTGGGGAGGCCTATGTCCAGCAGTAGACGTTGAAAGGCTGATGGATAGATGGATGGATATTCTTTTTGATGATTATTTTAAAATTATTCACGCCTAAACGACTGAACAAATTTGCATAAACGGTACGATGGGTCCTCAGTCCTCAGCACACTGGATAAAATATTTTCACATAGACCTAAAGACTACCAAAAAGGTTGGAAGTGGGATACGCTTAAACAATCAACCACACATTTTTTATTTGTTTCTGGGTCAACTCAGATGTAGTCGCGGACAGATACTAATTATAGGGCAATAAGTATTTACTTCACTACTACTTTTTTAAATTTCTTGTACTGGATTAATATAATAAAACATACATGCAGAGACTCACGCCTTTTTCCAAGAGGGGTAGACAGGGACAACGAATTTCCACTTGCCACGATCCTTGCTTACCTTTTTTGCCTCATTCACTCTCATTATATTCCTCATACATGCACGTCGGTTAAGGTACTCCTGCACTGACCTTTCTCGAGAACTTCTCTGATTTGCTCAAAGAACGTTCGATGAGGTCTACTCCTCCCAAATGCACCATTCAGGCTTACCATAATATTTATATCTCTTTTTTGTTATCCTGCCTCCCAATATAATAAATTACGTAATAGTACATTGTTACCCTAGGGATGAAAGCAAAAGCCCTTGAACTATTGGAGCCCTCGCTACGCTCGGGTGCCAAACCCCGTCTCGGGACTAAATAAGTCTTTATCCCGAGGTAAACACTGTGCTTTTCATTACGAATACGAGGAAACTAAAAATAAAAATCATGAATTAGCTAAAAAAAATGGGAGACTTTAAAAAATTGAATTTGGAATCGCCGTTTTCCCGCCGGTTTTGTTTTTTTTTTCTGTGGCCTGTCAGCCATAAAAATATAAATCTTCGTTATTTTAAAAATATAGTTGCAACTATATTAAAATAAAGTCATATAAAAACAAATTCTTTAATAAATACTTAACTTTATGTTATTTCAATTTTACATCGCGTTGTAATTGACTGGATGTACAGAAAATAGAACTGTTTTTTTTATAATTACTCAGCTGTCAGTTGAAAGTAATTCTCCCTAGGGCTGAAAAGTATTACTTTCAACCCGCTCCTCGGGCAACTTCAGGCCTACTTTCAGAGTATGAGTAATGAAAAAATACTTTAATCAATTTTATCACGATCAATTAATAAATTTTGTATTCGAATGTTTCAGATACCTTATTTAAAGTATTCGGCCATAGTAGGTCCTCCTCGTTTATCAATTATAGGTGATAGATTTCATAAAAGTAGTTTTGTTTAATAATAATAACTATAATTTATACCATAGTTTTGTTTAATGAAATGCATCTCACTGGAAAGAATTACAAACACATCTCATCCATGGCTCGTGAGCATGCACTCGCTTCAGGCGCTTGTGTTAATTATTAGTGTATTCTTGACGATTTTAAGTGCTATTTAATAGGCCTAGGAAATAAAGATATTTTTGAATTTGAATTTGAGATTTTGTTTTACATAAGTGGAAGTTTTATTACACATGCTTTGTTAACTGTTATGGACTGAACAACTAGCATTCCTCATTGGAAATTAAGCTATATGTGGTATCGATAATCTTTTCTTGATTTTTATTTACGTAAGTATATTTTACTTTTATTATCTAAAACATAGATACTCTAACTCTCAGTTATCTACCAGAAGCGAGGAATTTGTTGGAAGCGTTTTAGCCCTTAGCGCGCAGTAAGACGAAAGAGAAAGGATGCTGATATTCTACGCCAAGATTGTAAGTACTTCCCCAGTCGGTTCGTTCCTTTCACGCTGAAATCAACAAGACACTTCCTCTCGGAAAATGGATTTCACTGTTATATAAAGCTCCAAAACATTTTTTGAAGTGTAAACTTCTTTAGGCGCGTTGAGCACTTTTTGCTTAGAGTATAATACTCTAAGACTTTTTGGGTGAACAAAGATCATGGAACTCGCGTCACCGTCACCGAAAGCTTTGGTCACGTGACGTGTTATAACGATAACACTATATTGTTCCCATTTTTTTTTAAGAATAATTGTATTTTTTTTTTTGGTCACAAGGAACCGAAACGGACCGCTGCGCAACAGTCAGTGAATATGACGACTTGTTGATACATTATCCATTAAATAACTAAACATAAAAATGATCCCACAATACGAAAAATAATCCGGGATTGATAAATTTAAATATCACTTTTTAAGAGCACTATATTACCTATCAAAACATAGCGCCACGCCTGTATTCCCCGAAGGGGTAGCCAGAGGTGTATTACACACCCATGACTCGCCAGCTATGTTTAAGTCCCGCGTAATAGGGGGCGAGCCTATAGACGTCTACCGGGCACATTTACAAACTCCGGGCTGCTACTGAGAATTTTGCTTTTTAGGAAAAAGCTCAATAACAAGAACCCAAGACCTCATGATTAGCAGTCGCATACACTACCGCTACACCACCGAGGCAGTTCAGTTACCTATCCATATTGTCAATCGACGTATCCACTAAAATTTGATGCATTGAAGCATTTCGTCGCATCGGAGAGCTTCCCGTGGACCTAAAACTGAATCAGTTGATTCAATAACAATCGTACGAATAAATATTTTAAATTCGTAATGTTTTAGTCTACCGTTTGTGAATTTCGTTTCACATAGAATTAGAAATTAAATATTTAGTCACGTCTCTGTAAATAAAGGAAACGATCCTTTTAGATATGTAGGTATCCTCCAAGGAGATCGTGTTTAGATTTTACTAGCTTTAGTTATAATTTAATTTTCTTCTGGATATAAATCTTGTTTTTAATAAACTTCAAAAAAGGTTTCCAATTCCCTGTAGATGTGTTTTTTTTTAGTTTGGTCCTTATCTCTGGCACAGATTTTTGATTTATTAAGCGACTAGATTCTGCCGCGTGTACTTCGGATTAGAAATATATAATTCTACGGTACACTAATTAATCATCTCTATGCAAAATATCACATTACCCACAGGAAATTTCTATTTTCCGGGTAGTAATAAGTAGCTTGTATCCTTTGTAGATTCTGGACTATATGTATGCTAAATTTGATTTATTTATTTATTTAGAACTTCAAATTTAAAACACAAAATTATCTTACAACTATTTATGCTGCTAAACTATACAACAGTTTGTCGGCAGCGTGGTGTGTTTACATAATACCGACCGGTTGAGTAGTTATGACGTGAAAGGCCTTTACTCGAAAAGGGGTCCTTAATAAAGAAAAATAATATAATAGATTAGAAATAATTGATTTATTGTTAAGAATAAATAAATGGCTTATTATTATTATTATTATTATATTTGAGATGGGTTAATGTAGCTCCATCACTGGAGATCATGGCTGCAGAGGCGTCATGGTGTCCTTTCATACCGGCTGGCACAGGTGCTGACCGGACACTGTTGCTTCGGTAAGTACCTGTGTCGAATAGGCAGGAAAGAGACGGCCCGGTGCATCACTGCGGAGGTTGCCCTGAGGGCACGGCGCTGCATACGTTGGTAGAGTGCTCAGCGTGGGCAACGCAGCGCCGTGATCTGATCATGGCAACAGATGTGGGAATGTTCTCGCTACCGACCTTGGTTCTGTCCATGGTCCGGAACGAGAGGGCATGGGAGTCCGCCGCCTTATTTTGCGAGGAGGTGATGTACGCTACCACCAACCTCCCGACCCGCAGAAGACGCATCGGGAGCCAAAGCGCTGAACGATCTCCGGCCCCCATGAGCGCTGGACTGAGGGCAATGGGCGTAGGGCCGTCCGTTGCCCTAGCAGAAGCAGGCCCAAGAAGGCGGCGCGCCCGTGTTCCGCACGTACCTCTCATAGGAGGGAGGGCTAGTCCCTCCAAAACAGGCGGGGCCGTCTAGTAATGGAGCAAGGCGGCCAAGACCTGCCCTGGAGGGAATGAGGAATACGATGAGTGTGACCCTCCTCCCTGGGCTACAGGTAGTCTGAAGGAACACTGTCAGGTTTTACTTCCCGTCTGCCCCGGCGGGGGGATGCCAATAAAAGGTTTCCTGACAATAAAAAAAAAATAAAAAAAAAAGAAGACACAAAAGAACTAACACACGAATTACACAAAGTGTGAAAATGTGAAACCGAAAACAACAGTCACGAGCAGGATATGAACCTGCATCTCCTGGAATACCGTCCCAGATGTTTTGCCAACTTGTTTTACACATTTTCACACTTTGTGTTAATTTATATGCCTAAGCATGTCAAATGCTAAAAAAAATATATAAAAATATAACACACGAATGTGTATATCAAATCGTTATGGTTAACAACAGGGTTTCCTTTCTTCTTAACATCATAATACCATGGTAATAGTTTTA
The DNA here is from genome assembly GCA_948253155.1 of Leucoma salicis. Lineage (NCBI taxonomy): Eukaryota > Metazoa > Arthropoda > Insecta > Lepidoptera > Erebidae > Leucoma > Leucoma salicis. Next base: position 11,231,713 of record OX411812.1, on the reverse strand, counting down.
GTTTGAACAAATATAGCATGGACTCCGCTAAGGAATCCATCGATGATTTCGCAAACGATTGTATACATTGGCCCTTTTATTTCTTCATCGCGCAATAGTTTATTATCAACCAGTTCTTGACTAAGATTTCGTAAGCGTGGACTTTAAAATTAAAATTAATTATGTTTTTTCAATTCATATTTAATTTCTAACAGTTACAAAGTCGAAGAATTGTTGTCTAAAATTTTATCATTTATTACTGACTGACTGCACGCCTAGAATATTATTTATTACAACATAATAATCATAATACCAAGTTAAACTAAACTCCACAAAAAGAATTTAATATCAGCAACAAAGAAATAAAACTTCAGGGTTCTAAAGACATTCCGACTTTTCTTGTGATTCTCGGTTTAATTAAAACGACATTTGCAATGTGAGTGTATTCTTTACGTTTCACTGAAACGAATTGTGTTGTCGTCAAATATCTACTTTAATTTCTGGGCATTTTATCCGATAAGGAACCATTCAGATTATAAAAAAATATAAAAATTCGTCCGAGTCGCTTATTATGTGACTATAAAAAATGTTGTGTTTTAAAACTTTAATAACTTCATATTAATGAAGATATCACAATATCTTTTTTTTTAAGATAAGGGCCAAGTGTCTAAGAAATCAAAACTTAGAAAATTTAATTGAATTCAATCCAGTAGTGTTTCCGTCAACGGGAAACCTCTATCATTTTATTTATATAAATGAGTCAAAATGTTTTCTTTAATAATGTAGTTATAGTAGACGAACCACCGCCAAAAAAAAAACGATAGTGATGGATGAAATAGAACAAATTTTGTAATAAAAGCTCAGAAATACGTTATTTTCGCTAACGCAATACTTCATAGCACTTGACAGGATTGGCTAGACGAGATAACAAGGTGCAAAATTGTGAAATAGAAAATGATAGTCACGAGCAGGGTTTAATCCCGCGCCTTCTGAATACCCTTTGGACGCTCTACTAACTAAACTATCGTGTCATTGAACAAATTATTTCTTAATGTCTTGGGTGATGTCTGCGTCATTTATCGCATTTATTTACATACATTGTTCAGTACCATTTCATTAAAATTAAGAATCATACCAAATAACGCCAGATATGATCCGCTTGCTATAGTACACAAAGGAAAAGTCAATCTTATCGTACCTATTCGTATCATATTGCTCAAAAGTTTACGAATACGCGTACGAAACGATTACGTTACGGGGGTCGCAGCGTTTGAGAGCTCTAACTTCTTCTTTCGGAATTCAAACGTGATGGTATACTGTGTCAGGATAAGTAATAAGGGTTAAAGTATGAAATTGCCGTTTTATTGTAATAGGTACTTCAAATTGACATAGAACCTTCATGATTTGAGATTTTTGAGTGAAACTTTTTTCAAATGCAACCAATTTATGAGGTTCTTCTTTTAAAAAATGTGCAACATTTGATTATCGACTTTCAGTTGTTTTTTTTATTCAGCTTAGACAAGAAAGATGGATACTTCGAAAATTTGAGGGATTTTTGAATACGAGTTCCGACACGGAACTAACGCTGCAGAAACAGCTCGCAATATCAATGTTGCGTTTGGAGAGGGGACTGCTAATGAACGCACCGTGCAATTTTAATTTAAACGCTTTCGTGATGGAAATTTTGATTTGAAGAACGAACCACGAGGAAGACCGCCCACACATGTGATACAACATAATATAACAATATTGACTCATTTGCGTCAAATAAAATATGAAACATGGGTGCCTCATGATTTGACTGATCTTCAGAAAGAAACTTGTGTTGCCTTGTTGAATCGATACAGAAATGGAGAAATATTGGCATGATTTGACTGATCTTCAGAAAGAAACTTGTGTTGCCTTGTTGAATCGATACAGAAATGGAGAAATATTGGATCGAATTGTGACATGTGATGAAAAGTGGATTCTTTACGATAACCGTAAGCGAAAAATGCAATGGCTGACCCCAGGTCAAACTCCGCAACAGTGTCCTAAAGCAAAGCTTACCAATAAAAATGTAATGGTAACTGTTTGGTGGTCTCAGCATGGTGTTATTCACTATAGCTTTCTTTGATCTGGTCAAGCAATAACGGCACATGTCTACTGTGCCGCACTCCGAACAATGATAGCAAAACTTACAGTGCAACAGCCCCGACTCATGAATCGATCTTCACCATTATTGCTCCATGATAACGCGAGACCTCATACAGCACGACAAACCGTTTTAATTCTACAGGAACTGTACCCTCCGTATTCGCCAGACCTTGCTCCAACGGCTTCTGTTCGTGATTTGGACAATCTTCTACGTGATAAAAAGTTTTCTTCCCAGGAGGCAGTACAAAATGCTTTCACACAGTTTGTAGAATCTAGATCACCAGAGTTCTATCGCAAAGGCATAAATGACCTTCCTATTAGATGGCAGCAATGTATAGATAATAACTGTAGATATTTTAATTAAATAAATATGTTAAATGAAAAAAAAAACGAATTTAAATTTTTCCCTAAATTACCCCTAATATTAAGCTTCTCAATAGCTAGAAAGGGCTAACATATTTTCGTGTATTTTGTCCCATAGAGAAATAGATGATGTCAATATAGGCAAAACTATAAAGGTCATATCATAAAGCTTATATTACTGATAATTGTTTTTGTTTTCTCTTACTTTAAAGTTAATTTAAATATCCACGTGAATTATTTATCGGATATGATGGTAAAGAAAGAGTATTAATGAGAGATCGCGAACTTAAGTAAAGATGAATCGACATACATAAACATGATGAAAAAGAAAGTCCTACAAATTCTATTTAGTCTCTAGGACTACAAACCAATTGGATATGAAAAAAAATTGTATATAGTAGCCCAATTTCTGATAAAAACTAACAGAATAAAAAAATCTGACTAATACGAAAAGATGGCTAAAAACTTACTGTCTTTGTACTTCTATACTACTCGTATTATAAAGCTGTAACAGAGCTGTGTCTGTACATTTCAGATATTTGAGAAAAAATTACTGTAATAGGCTATATAGGCATGTCTAAACACAACAATTTTTTTTAGAATTTTTGTCTGTTTGTCTGTTTATCTTTTTGTTTGTTCGCGCATCACACAAAAACTACTGAACGGATTTTGATGCAACTTTTTTACTTGAAAGGCCTTGATTAGGCCTAAAAACTGGTATACATTTTATCTCGCTACTATATCGAGAACCGTGAGATATAACCAAAAAACTAGAAAATAATTTAAACTAGATTTTTTTTAGAATTTATTTAAAAGAACTACTAGATGGATTTTGATGCAACTTTTTTATTTGAAAGGCCTTGATTTGACTTAAAAACTGGTAGACATTTTATCTCGCTACTATGTCGGGAACCTGAGATATAACCGAAAAACTAGCTTATGGCCGCGGCGAAGCCGCTGGCAAAGGCTAGTATTCAATATTATTTATAAAAAATAATCAGATATAAGCTGAGATAAGCAAGGCTCTGCTGCTAGAAAACTTTGTAATATAAAAACATAAAACTTGTCCCTTTTATTAGATTAGCCAGGTATCAGGTATCAGCCTATTGAGCACTAAAATGAATATACGCGGTCTGCCTAGTACCTACGGGCGGGTGTTGCTCTCTTCCCGGACAGCTGGGTGGGTGGTAGGTACATTCCTCCACTCTCAACAAACAACGATCTACCTAATGGTAAATAAATATTAACGAATGCTCATGGACTTCGAAATATTCATCAGAGTCTTGTGAAGTGTAGGTGTGTCCTAATCATTAATTACAGGAGAAGTATTATAAGGCATGATGATTTAATTTTTTGTATGTTTGTTACGCTATTATGCCACCAATTATGAATTGATTTATATAAATCTTTTTTTGCTTGGTATCTTGGTATATATATAGGTCATACTTTCCACTGAAGTAATATCACACAGTTCCAGTGGTCCGCCAATACAGGTGGCGAAACAGCACACGGCGGGTTTATTTAGTAGGTGAGGGCCCCAGACTACCCTGTTCGTTGACTTAAACGATGGGGTGTGCGGTTAGGTATTTTTTTTGCCCGCTTTTATAAAAAATGTCATACTTAAGAGGTAGTTCAATCTAAATTTTAACAAAAATAATTTGTAATAGTGGGAAAAGAAAGCTTTACTGCGAGCAGGACCAGGTGCTAGCTATTTCCACTATCACAAATAATTTGTTCTTTAACGTAGCTGAGCATGTCAAGTACTAAAATATAGATCAAAATGTTTATCGAAAAAATTAAGCGCTTTTTGAAAAAATCAACCAAAACAAAAAAGTATACACGTTTTGATTTTATTAGGATCTGATAAAGATCTTTGAAGACCTCTTCATTAAAGGTTGACCTATTTTCTGTTAATAAATATCATTACAAATTGCATATCCTCCTAGAATAGATATTTTACAACTCTTGGGAGTTGTACAGTAAAAAAGTTCGAATTGGCTATCATCGAAGTGGTTTTTCTCATAAAGAACTATAATAGTACAATGAGTCACGCAACGACCACACACGCCATAGTTGGCTGGGGAACGTCACTTCAAAGATGCCGTAAAGTGTGCCTAGGGTGAGATAAGAAAATTACGAGTGGTCTCCTTTGCTGTTCTTCGTGATATACGCGTAATATTCATCAAATAAAATTACCTTGATACTTTAACAGCCTCAAAGTGTCATCGTGTGTGTGTCATCATTTATCCTATCTCAGAGACTTCTCATGAGAATTCTGTGGTATCGAAACCAATTCCTAGCCATCTGATTAGTGTGGTATAATAGAACAATTTCCCACTCATGAGGAATACGGCATATGGCCACAGTTGTTTTAGAGTTTAGTGAAAAATAAAAAATCCGAAAATCTATAAAAGATTTTGAGTTAAATTGTTTCAAAAATAATTTATGTACTAACAATGTTACACATTACTAACTTTTTAATTTTTATCTCAAGTTCCTGAAAAAGAGAAGCGTATTTAAAGTACTTATATTAAACAAAAAAGTTTCATCAGAACCCGTTCAGTAGTTTTTGCGTGATGCGCATAGAAAGAAATACGACAACAATTCTAAAAAAAATGTTTTGTGTTCAGATACGCCTAAATAGCCCGATACCACAGATTTCAGAAATAAGTAATATTTTTCGAGTTCTGTGTAATTTTTTCTCACATATCAGACATAGCTCTGTTACAGCTTCATAGTAGTATTGAAAACTATCTATAATTTAATTTCAATCAAAACTGGATATGCATTAGAAATAACTTTTAGTAATAAGGCCGCCCATTGTACCACTTATGGGTTAACATTTTTTTTTTTCTCCGCTTTGTATCTTAATATTATAACATAAGCACAATAAGTGTAAATAAATAAATAAGATTATAAAAATCGCTCCGTGTATCAAACTCAACCATAACATAACGTTATCGCCGCACAGCGGTAGCATTAAGGGCATACCGAATTATTGGTTGGAGCTGCCAGAGCCGATATAGAACTCAAATATGAATAATGGAGCAGTAAATTTACGATTGTGAACTGGACTGACTGAGGCGTACTTACCCACCCGTGTCATTGTTTGAATATAATTATGCAATAAATGTTTTTAACGGTTACTGATAAGACTTTAACTCATCAATTATGTTTTTCTACTCTTATAAGCTTTAATACTGTCTAATAACCAACGCCTTTGCCCGCGGCTCCGCCGCAGCCAAAAGCTAGATGTTAGGTAATATCTCAGGTTCCCGATATGGTAGCGGGATAAAATGTAGTTTTTACGTCTCCATCCATCCATCAGCCTTTCGAAGTCCACTGCTGGACATAGGCCTCCCCAGAGAACGCCACAACATGTGTTTCGCTCATATGGGGGATAGTGCCGTAATCGCCACACTTGGCAAGCGGGTTGGCGATCGCAGTGGATGTTGTTAATACTCGAAAGAGTGCTGCTGCCCACTCCCCCGGTATTCCCTCAGTCGGCTCTTATGACTCCCATGGGTGGAGAGGGGGGTTTTACGTCTAATCAACAGGTATTAGATAAAAAAGTTGCAGTAAAATCCGTCCAGTAGGTTAACGTGCTACGCGAACGAACAAACAGACAAAAAATCTAAAAAAAAGTTGTTTTGTATACATATTATAATTTGTGAATAAGGAAAAAGAGTATTTTAGTACGAGCGGGAATCGAACCTGCGTCCGCATGGTTTGTAATATTTAGATCTTTTTATATATATTTTTAGCATTTGAGATGCTTAGCACTATACATTAAACACAAAGTGAAAAAGTGAAATCGAAAATAACAGTCACGAGCAGGATTTGAACCTGCATCTCCTGGATACCGTCCAGATGCTTTTCACTTTGTGTTTAATGGTTTGTAATAGTCATTTTTTGAAGCCCTTTTTCTGTCACGCTATTTCTCTTCTCAGGGATTAGTTACACCACGCTGGCCCAGTGCGGGTTGGCAGCGTCCACAAGCCATCGAAAAAACCTCTCAGGAATGTAGGTTTCCTCACGATGTTTTCCTTACCCAGCAGTGATAAATTGTAAATAAATACACACATAATTTCGAATCCTCGAAAAGTCAGAGGTGTGTGCCTTATAATCGAACTCGATACCACTGTCTTTGCAGTCCTTGATTTTACCACTATGCTATATAACGTAATATACATAATACCCACAGAACTGAATGTAACAGAATTCTGTGAATAGCTCTAAGAGTATAAAAATACAGTCTATGGTAATATAGGTATTAATTTACGTCAATCGTTTGCAATTTTGACATTGATTCTTTTAATTAAAAGAATCGATCGATATCGACGAGAAAAAAAAAGGTGAGACGATTGTCTCGATTCGATACGTCGATTTTTTTGTTAAGGCGGGAAAAATGTACCTAACCGCACTCCCCGTCGTTCGGGACAACGAACAGGGTAGTGTGGGGCCCTCATCCATTAAAAGAAACCCGCCGTGTGCCATCTCTCCGCCTTCATTGGCGGGCCACCGGAACTATACCTATTACACTCCTTCAGTGGTTTAATAATCTCACATACCACTTCGAATACGATATTTACCTATAGTCACAGACAAGCTAACACTTTGTGCGTAAGATAAGTAAGATTCGTATCCAGGACCAGGATGATACGAACTTAAGTCACTAAAACTACAAAGCAGACATTTTCTACTGCTATAAATTTATTTCATTAAATTATGAAGCAACCCTAATTTGCATTCTGTCCCAATTATTCGAAAGTCTTCAAGTTAACGTTTGATTCTGAAATGCGAAACTTTGCTGTGAATAATAAAATATATAATAATGTACTTCACTTTGCTCTTCACAACAAACATTAAATTAGATCAGGATTTTCGAAATTCTTGTTTTACTATTTTGCTGTTTAGTTGGTAATGAGGTCGTTGTTTTAATATATTTTTCATTTAAATTCACTACTACTCACACTAATATTATGTCATATATCGGTATTATAAAATTACTATTAAAATATATATCTGTGAAATCCCATGACAGTTTTTTATTAGAGAAAACATGTTTTTGTAATGTTTACACAAAATATGTTAGTTCTTTTTGAGGCATCGGATAAAATAGTCTGGTGAATCAAAATAAAAATCACTCTGCTATTTATATAACCGGATATTAGTGTACGCACAAATGAGAGGCTCTTTGATACACACTCCGTGACACGAATATGTTCTCTATCTACCTACTGCATAAATACGGTACAAAAGCAACAAAGAATCTTGTTCTACTTAATATTTTTGTCATGCTAATATCATGCCGTGTGGGGCCGTCTTTAGAATTGTCCTATCCCTCTCCACCCATGGGAGTCGTAAGAGCCGACTAAGGGAATACCGGGAGAGTGGGCAGCAGCACTCCTTCGAGTATTAACAACATTCACTGCGATCGCCAACCCGCCTGCCAAGCGTGGCGATTACGGCATTATCCCCCATTCTTGGGGAGCCCTATGTCCAGCAGTGAACGTTAAAAGGCTGATGGATGGATGGGATGGATATCATCTTTTCGGTATCATCCGGTATCTCCTGCCGGTAAGCTATACACCCTCGCCGGTAAGTATTTAGTTGTGTTCCTGATATAGCTATCTACGAGCTACGTTACAACTTACCACCAAAGGGCAGTTACTAGTCTTCCAACGTTAGCAATAAAAAAAACAACTTCAAACTAAAGAGAGAAGACGTAGAGCCTCGCCGTGCTGGGATAACAGCACGAATGCGCTGGTTCGATCGGGGAAGTACCACCCTCTCACAGAAGATCGACGTCAAACTATGGTAAGTACCATTGTGTTTTGTATAGTGAGTGAGAGCGCCCGATGCCCAAATCCTCTCCTTATCCTCACCTTATAATCCTTCCCATTCTCTCCTTAGTATGCTTCCTACCCTCTCCCCCTCCTGCCCCTTTTCTTGGAGATGGCAACGCGCGAGGGATGCCTCTGGTGTTGCTAGTATCTATAGGTTACGGTAACCACTTACCATCAGGCCCACCTTATTTTCCACCTCGGTAGTATAAAAAATTAAGAAAACTTTTAAAAATACGTAGTAGTACAAACGTAACTTTTAGCTGTTGTACTCGTACTATCTACGCACTACGAGTCTTAGTAGTGATAATGAAGTAATATAAGTTTCAGGTCTCACAAACGAAACATATTTATGGGAATCTCCAGCGTGATAACTACCGGCTCTTGTATTATATAAATTTTGTCTTTTAGGTTCTCTACATACCCGACTTTATAACATTACTTTTGCTAATATACTATAGCACACAAGAAGCTTTTTTTAGCGGATATATCCGCTAAAAAAAGCTACAGTCCTCGTGTGCTCGCCCTGTGTAAAAGAAAGTTGCTTCATTAAAAGCTTATCAACATCAATTTAGAGTCGACCTGAATTCAAACTCTGAACTGAAAGTAAATAAACCCAAATAAAGTTATAAAATAAAATTTGCATGTTTATCATTAGTTATTTTCATTATTCGATGATACAAAACTTTTATTTTCGCTAAGTTATTTTAGTGATTCTTTCGGTGTTATTACTAAAATCCTAGAATAACTTTTTGTTATTAAAGACGTCTGCGATTTTAGTTTACTCAAATATTTCTTTCTCTAGCATTTATTACTTATATATTTTTGTTGTAACTCATTGATGTGAAACATCTAATGCGGAGGGAGGTTAAAATCGGCTGTTAGCGTGGCGACGCTTTTTTTTTGTTTTTTTACTTGTCCCGTTCAAATCTTGCAAGTTAAATTTTACACACTTCCTGGTTTCCGATTGAGCTGAAATTTTACACGCATACGTATATCGCGTGACAAGGCAATATTATGATAACATGGAGCGGATCTGATGATGGAACCGGAAGGTGGACATAGCAACTCTATAATGAAACGACGCAATCCCCTCAACTTTGGGCTCGTTTGATTGGTTTAGATGAGTACTTTGTCTTTAGGTGGTATCCAGGGTCTGATGATGGCGCTGGAAAGTAGCCATGAAAAATCTTTAATTAAATAGCGCATCTTGACAAGTAATTTCTGTCTAGATGGTATCCAAGGTCTGATGATGGAGCTGGAAGGTGACCACAGTAACTCTGTAATGAAACGACGAAACCCCATCGAGTTTGGAATCGTTTGATTCGTCTTGAGGAGTACTTTGTGGTATCCAGAGTCTAATGATGGAGTGAACGTGACCATAGAAACTCCGATATAAAACGACATAACCCCATCGAGTTTGGGCTCGTATGATTCGTCTTGACGAGCACTTTGTCTCTAGATGGTATTCGGGGTCTGATGATAGAGGTGGAAGGTGGCCATGGGTACTCCGTAATTAAACGTCGCAACCCATCGATTTAGGGCTAGTTTGAGTTATCTTGAATAGTACCATAGTTCTAGATGATATTCAGGGTCTGATAATGGAGCTGGATGGCCATGGCCACTATGATATAAAGCGCCGCAATCCTATCAACTTTGAAATCGTTTGATTCGTTTTGACAAGTACTTCGGCCCTAGATGATATCCAGAGCCTGATGATGATGATTTATGTCCATTTCCGTTATTTTACACATGTCATAGTTTTATACAAGCACATTGAAAAATAATTTCGATGTTTTCACATCTGGTAGACGTCCCGTGACGTCTAATTTATTTTAATAAAAACTCATGTTGAAACAGAAATTTTGTGACTACGTAACTCAACTTACTTTTAAATACTCCATGTTGAAAGGGAAGTGAAATCTAAAATCAAAGAATTGCAAACAAAAAAACTGTCAATAAAGAAAGCGAAACTTATGAATTTTTGAAGTGAAACTTCTTTAGAATTTTTGTGCTTTGAAACTCGATGAAACGAAAATGCGACACGATAAAGAAACGAATACATAAATGTATAGGATTAAGTCAGTTGCAGAGAAGTCCATTAAAGTTTAAAGACAAAAGTTTTTCATGTAGTGGCAGACGAGCCTCGGCCCATCTGAAGGTAAATGGTAACCGTCGCTTATGGACTCAACTATACCGAGAGTTTTGTCATGCTGCTGCTCACCATTTCATTTCACCGATATGAAATGAAAGAATAAACGGCTATCTCGTGCTACAACCAAAACGCAACAATGTGCTTCATGGCCGGTCACACGGAAGATGGTAGTACCAACCCGCTCGGGCCCGATACCAAGTGAGTAGCACTTTGTACCCAGGCCTACCACCAGTCATGCAATAGATGATAATTGCTTACTTCCCTTAATCGCCTTATACGACACCCATGGGAAAGAATGGGAAGGATGAAAAATAATTAAATATTGGAAAGATGGACGAATAATTAAATATTAATCTACCATAATATCGTTCCAGAAAACAAAATTTAAATTAATTTTAATGCACCATTAAATTTAATTAATGGGAGGTCATTTTGCCGTGTGGGGCCGGCACCAAGAATAGCTCCACCCCGTCTCTTCCTATGGGAGTCGTAAAAGCCGACTAAAGGATTACCGGGGGACCGGGCAGCAGCGTTCCCCTGTGTACTAAAAACATCCACTGCCAACCCGCCTGCCAAGCGTGGCGATTATGGCAATACCCCCCATATGAGTGGCCTAACGGTAGCGGGCCCGGTAACGGCGGAGCAGGGGGTGCTAAGAATCTCCGGTCGCAATCCGGCTACCAGAAACGACTTCTGGCCCTGGTAACACACAACGTCAGGACACTGAGGACTGACGAGAGGATCACCGCGCTGGAAGAGGAGCTGAGCAAGATCCGATGGGACGTTGTAGGATTATCAGAAGTGCGAAGACAGGGTGAGGGCACGATAATCCTCCAGTCGGGTAACTTGCTCTTCCACCGGGAGGGCGACCAACAGTCCCAGGGTGGTGTCGGGTTTATCGTTCGCAAGTCTCTCATAGGTAACGTGGAGAAGATTGAGAGTGTGTCGAGTAGGGTAGCGTACCTTATACTCAGAATAACCAAAAGGTATTCGCTGAAGGTCATACAGGTTTACGCACCGACCTCGACACATTCCGACGACGAAGTGGAGGCCCTTTACGAGGACATCTCGAAAGCCATTCACGCGTCTAAAAGTCACTTCACGGTGGTTATGGGAGATTTCAACGCAAAACTAGGCATAAGGAGAGACGATGAGCTGAAGGTGGGGCAATATGGATTTGGGCAGAGGAACCACAGGGGCCAGATGCTGTCTGATTTTCTGGAGAAGGAAGGCCTCTTTATGATGAATTCCTTCTTCAGGAAACAGCCCCAGCGAAAATGGACCTGGATTAGCCCTGATGGTTCAGTGAAAAATGAGATCGACTTCATCTTAACGGACAAACGACAGATATTCAATGATGTCTCAGTGATCAGCAGGATTAAAACTGGGAGTGATCACCGCTTAGTTAGAGGCATATTGAATCTAAATATGAAAGTCGAGAGGTCACGCTTGATGAGGTCTACGCTCCGACCAACACGTGCTCAATACCAGAACCCCGAAAACTTTCAGCTCGAACTACAAAATCGCTTACAATGCCTAGACGAGTGCGATTCAGTGAACGATATGAACAACAGGTTCGTGGAAACTGTCCAAGCGGTTTGGTCGACCCTTTTTAAGACCAGTCGCGTCAATAGGACTCAAAAGCTTTCGGACCAAACTCTTAAGCTCATAGCGACACGGACAGAAATGACGGTGCAGTCTTCGGCTGATTGGTCCAATCAGAGGCGACTAAACAGACAGATCTCCAAGTCTATGCGACGAGACATTCGCCGATTTAATACCTTGCGTATTAAAGAGGCGATAGAGCGGAACCAAGGTTCCAAAGTGTTCGCAAGAGATTTGTCTGTTGGGAAAAGCCAGTTGACCAAGCTGAAGACCAATGATGGTACTGTTGTTTCTTCCAAAGATGAGTTATTAAGAGACAGTTATACAGATCCCAGAACCCTGTTGTCAGCTTGGTCCATGAGCCCAGATCCAAGCTAACTCGGCACTATACCGAAGATATCCCGGACGTCAGCCTGTACGAGATCAGAATGGCTCTCAAACAACTAAAGGACGGAAAGGCACCGGGAGACGAAGGAATTACTATAGAGCTTCTGAGGGCAGGCGGAAAGCCGGTCCTCAAAGCCCTTCAGAGGCTATTCAATTCCGTCGTTCTCGGGGGCGACGTTCCAGAATCGTGGACCAGGAGCTGGTGGTGCTGTTCTTCAAGAAAGGTGACAGAACCCTCTTGAAGAATTACAGACCCATCTCGCTCTTGAGCCATGTCTATAAGTTGTTCTCGAGGGTCATTACAAATCGACTCACGCGCAGGCTTGACGACTTCCAGCCTCCCGAACAAGCCGGTTTCCGAAAAGGCTATAGTACCGTAGACCACATACATACGCTGCGCCAGATTATACAGAAGACCGAGGAGTATAATCGGCCTCTGTGTCTAGCGTTTGTGGACTACGAGAAAGCCTTCGATTCGATCGAAACTTGGGCGGTGCTGCAATCCCTTCAGCGGTGCCAAATTGACTATCGATACATCGAAGTGTTGAAGTGTTTGTATAGAAACGCCACTATGTCTGTCCGAGTTCAGGACAAGAGCACGAAACCGATCCAACTGCAGAAAGGTGTTAGACAGGGAGACGTCATGTCCCCGAAACTCTTCACCACTGCATTGGAAGATGTTTTCAAGCTCTTGGACTGGACCGGATTAGGCATCAACATAAATGGCGAATACATCACTCACCTTCGATTTGCAGATGATATCGTGGTCATGGCAGAATCGCTGGAGGACCTTGGTACCATGCTCAACGACCTCAGCCGTGTCTCCCGACTAGTGGGTCTAAAAATGAACATGGATAAGACGAAAGTCATGTCTAATATCCATGTCATTTCAGCACCGGTTCTGGTCGGGAGCTCGCTTCTCGAAGTTGTCGACCACTATGTATACCTGGGACAAACTGTCCAGTTAGGTAGGCACAACTTCGAGAAAGAGGTCAATCGACGAATCCAGCTCGGCTGGGCAGCGTTCGGGAAGCTGAGGGAGATCTTGTCCAATATTCCACAGTGTCTGAAGACGAAGGTCTACGACCAGTGTGTGTTACCAGTGATGACTTACGGCACAGAGGCGTGGTCTCTGAATGTTGGCCTTATGTCAAGACTTAAAGTCGCTCAGCGTGCTATGGAGCGGGCTATGCTTGGGATCTCTCTACGTGATAAGATCCGTAATACGGAAATCCGTAGGAGAACGGGAGTGACCGACATAGCCCGCCGGGTCAGCATGCTGAAGTGGCAATGGGCAGGCCACATCGCTCGACGAACCGACAACCGTTGGGGAAGAAAGGTTCTCGAGTGGCGACCGCGTAACGGACGGCGCAGTGTAGGACGGCCTCCCACCAGGTGGACCGATGACCTGGTCAAAGTCGCAGGCAGCCGTTGGATGCAGGCGGCACAGGACCGTTCACTGTGGCGTTCTCTTGGGGAGGCCTATGTCCAGCAGTGGACGATAAAAGGCTGATGGATGGATGGTTAGGTCATTTTAAAGCTTGGTACAAAATAATAAACCTGACATTTGTCCTAATACTCCTGATACTCTATACCCACTATATTTCACTTCTGCCGTGTGTAAATTGCACACATATTTATGGTTTTTAATGTTTTGTTAATTTTCATGCCTATGTTTGATTTGATGTTGATTTTATTGGAATATACTTTAAATGGAAATAAAAATAATTTCGGAACTACGGTTTTAATTTCATAGATTTCTAAATGTAAAATTGCAAAATTTGTGACATCACACTAGGTAGGGGGGGGGTCTCACAAATGTGACCAACTGTGACAAGGACGGGGGAGGGGTCAAAAAATCATTTCGTGTGACGTATTTTATGGATAACCTCCCCCCCCCCTAGAACCATGTCGCATGAATAGGCCGGTAAAATTAATACATCTTGGGCGGTACGCAAACCTCCTATAGCAAAGACAAAAAAAATTCCATCCGTCCATTAGCCTCTCATCGTCCACTGCTGGACATAGGCCTCCCCAAAATGGCGGTTTTACCATAATCGCCACGCTTGGCAGGCGGGTTGGCGATCGCAGTGGATGTTTTTAGTACACAGGGAAACGCTGCTGCCCGGTCCCCCGGTAATCCCTTAGTCGGCTTTTACGAGTCCCATAGGAAGAGACGGGGTGAAGCTATTCTTGGTGCCGGCCCCACACGGCAAAAAAAACTAGTCGGCAAAGTATTTAGATATTTTTTGAATTGGCAAAAGCATCTGGACGGTATCCAGGAAATGCAGGTTCGAATCCTGCTCGTGACTGTTATTTTCGATTTCACATTTTTCACTTTGTGTTTAATGTATGTTGCTGAGCATGTCAAATGCTAAAAATATACATAAAAATATCTAAATATTTATAGGGTTTGCGTCATTATTAGGTAAAATCTTAATTGTAAAATTAAGTTTACCTGGTCGGTATAATGTATGAAAATACTTTCGACAGATGGTGCAGGCGTCACCCAAAGACGTTAAGTATGAATGTGTTATCGAGATTAGCAGTCAGGAGCAAGGGTCACGATGGCTGAATTGGCAAAAGCATCTGGACGGTATCTAGGAGATGCAGGTTCGAATCCTGCTCGTGGCTGTTATTTTCGATTTCACATTTTTCACTTTGTGTTTAATGTATGTTGCTAAGCATGTCAAATGCTAAAAATATATATAAAAATATCTAAATATGTATAGGGTTTGCGTCATTATTAGGTAAAATCTTAATTGTAAAATTAAGTTTACCTGGTCGGTATAATGTATGAAAATACTTTCGACAGATGATGCAGGGGTCACCCAAAGACGTTAAGTATGAATGTGATATCGAGATTAGCAGTCAGGAGCAAGGGTCACGATGGCTGAATTGGCAAAAGCATCTGGACGGTATCTAGGAGATGCAGGTTCGAATTCTGCTCGTGACTGTTATTTTCGATTTCACATTTTTCACTTTGTGTTTAATGTATGTTGCTAAGCATGTCAAATGCTAAAAATATATATAAAAATATCTAAATATTTATAGGGTTTGCGTCATTATTAGGTAAAATCTTAATTGTAAAATTAAGTTTACCTGGTCGGTATAATGTATGAAAATACTTTCGACAGATGGTGCAGGCGTCACCCAAAGACGTTAAGTATGAATGTGTTATCGAGATTAGCAGTCAGGAGCAAGGGTCACGATGGCTGAATTGGCAAAAGCATCTGGACGGTATCTAGGAGATGCAGGTTCGAATTCTGCTCGTGACTGTTATTTTTGATTTCACATTTTTCACTTTGTGTTTAATGTATGTTGCTAAGCATGTCAAATGCTAAAAATATATATAAAAATATCTAAATATTTATAGGGTTTGCGTCATTATTAGGTAAAATCTTAATTGTAAAATTAAGTTTACCTGGTCGGTATAATGTATGAAAATACTTTCGACAGATGGTGCAGGCGTCACCCAAAGACGTTAAGTATGAATGTGTTATCGAGATTAGCAGTCAGGAGCAAGGGTCACGATGGCTGAATTGGCAAAAGCATCTGGACGGTATCCAGGAGATGCAGGTTCGAATCCTGCTCGTGACTGTTATTTTCGATTTCACATTTTTCACTTTGTGTTTAATGTAGTCGGCAAAGTACAACGTGGGCGTTATCCGACAACAGTAATTGTTTGGTGGGGTGTTAGCTAGAAAAAGGTGTCAAAACATCGCACAAGTGTATCAAGATAAGATTCTTGAGAAATGCCTCTTGAAAACACCATGTTCCAAAACCATGAACGGTACTTTCAGCAAGACTCAGCACCGGGTCATAAAACTCATAAAACGCACATGTCATAAAGTCATAACCTACACGTTTCTGACTTCATCAGAGCTGAAAACTGGCCGTCATCTAGTCCCGATCTTAATCCGCTGGATTAAGATTCATCGTCAGTTTTAGATGGCATGTCATGCTCTAAACGCCTTGATAATTTGAAGACCCTAAAGTAATCCATAAGATTAGCATTGAAGAATTTTCTTATGCAGAAAGTGCGTGTTTCAATTGATAACTGTCCTCAATATTTAAAGGATTGTATAAAGGCCATTTTGCCAGATCTTTTTCTTTAAATATATTTTATACATATTTTAATCCAAAAATTTTATTACTTACTAGCTGACCCGGCAAACGTTGTTTTGCCATATAAATTATTTCTAGATATTTTTTAGGGAATTTCTAGCGTAGAAAAAAATAACAAACTTATATGGCGAATCATAAAAAAATTAAAATAAAAAATTTGGTCCTAATTAATAAAAAATATGTTTTGGGATGGACCACCTTTTTATTTTTATTTTAGGTGAGCAAAACTGTCCTACCGCACACCCCGCTGCCCGGGGAGACAACGGGGTGAATGGGGCTCTCACCCACTAAAAACCCACCGTGCGCCTCCACCCGCCCTTGCTACGGCGGATCACGGGTACCGCGTCGTTACGACCGCGATCCGCAGGCGGCAGCCCCTACGGGCACCCTCTCTTAAGCGACGCCTCGCGCACTTGGGCGTCGCACCTTCGCAGTAGGCTTCCGCGGACGGCAGGGTACTCCCCGACCCCACCGTCCGCAGCCTTGGCTAGGGCGGCCCGGGGCTTCTCCAGCTGAGACTTCCACTTTAGGACGGTGGCGCGGCGGGCATCTTCCCGCCACGATGACATTGCGCTCGGCGAGGGGCGGCTGCCCCCCGCCCGCGCCGTCGACGCCCTCCGATAGACGTCGGCGAGCACCTCCGCCTCCAGATCCCACGGGGGGGTTCCGGCCAACGCGCAGGCTGCATCGGTCGAGACCGTGCGGTACCCGCGTATTGCCCTGACCGCTACGACCCTCTGTGGACGCCACAGAAGGGCACTATTGCGAGCGGCCAGGGACTCCGCCTACACGGGCGCGCCGTACAGCGCCATCGACCGTACTACCCCCGCGTAGAGTCGTCGACACGCAAGACTCGGTCCGCCCAAATTCGGCATAAGTCGCCCGAGGGCGGACGCCGTGTTGACGAGCCTTGGCGCAAGACGGCAGAAGTGCTCGTCAAAGTGCCACCGTCCATCCAATACCAGGCCCAGATATTTGATGTGGGCCTGGATTGGGAAGCCCACACCGTTGACCGTTATCGAGGCGCTGGAGGGCGGGCCCCCGTCGGCGTCCATGGAAGAGTAGGGCCTCCGACTTTTCTAGGGCCACCCTAAGCCCCAGCGCCTCGATCCGCCTGACCACCTCCGCGATACCTGAGGTGGCCAGCGTTGCCGCCTCCTCGAGGGTCCAGCCCCGGGCTGTGACGAGCGTATCGTCTGCGTAGCAAATTACGCCCAGCCCGGGGGAGAGCCGGCCACGGAGGACCCAGTCGTAGCCGATGTCCCACAGGAGCGGCCCAAGAACCGAACCCTGCGGGACGCCGCACGACATAGCCCTCCTTACAATGTCGTCGTATAACCATACTCGTATTTGAAAAGTATATTTTTACGTGTAACTGTTCTATAAAGTTTGTTCTAACGAGATGATTAGACGTATTGTATAGTATGTAGTACCCACGAATCATTTGTTTCAAAGGTACATAATTATCAAAAAACATCATACTGTTCGTACAGAGATTATTACCTATTTATTTAGTACTACACAATGTTTCGTACCCACCATATAATTTTTTAATTTGTGAACGCCACCAGGTCATAAAGTTAAAAAATTTAAGTAGAATTCCTAAAAGTATTGACACTGTACTTTCCCTCCAGAACTGAGCTGAAGGGAGCGCCGGTCTTAAATATACCGCCCCCCATAATTAGTCACTAACACCCGAATAAAAGGTAACGTACATTTCTTTTACAATTCGAAATTAACCTCTAAAAATAGCCCATGTCTGCTGCACAATTTCGTGTGTGTTTTAATAATTCTTATGGAGGTATATTTCACCCTTTGGCACATATATTTTTTATTGTTACTACTCGTCATTTTATTACGTTAGATAATTTTATTTTACATATCTAAATTTTTTACACTAATTTAGTTGACCGAAACTCCTCCAATAGAATTCTTATTATAATATCTATACTTTTAAATTCTTTGCAAAATACCTAGTAATACTCCTAACATAGTTGTCATTCCATAGATTTTTTTTTATTCCAAATTTGTCAGTACTACGAGTAATTATTTAAGATTGTAACATTCAACTGCATTTAGAATTTTATTCGCTTCTACCTGTAAAATATAATAGTTCGCATACAGTATATAATTTAAGAATATTGCTTCTTGCTACTTGCTACTTAACATCACGCTGTCTTCCTTATGCTGTTTGTATGTTGCTATATCATCTCACCGCCACCCTTAGGGGGCGGTCATTTATTAGGTAACTATTTTTTTTTTCAGTATCAATGCAGAATGTAGGGGGGTTCTGATTTATTTATTTTTTATTAAACTTTCTCCATGTTTATATTTTGGATAGTCCCCCCCCCCCATTCTGTGAGGATTGTAATATGGACACTGTAATGGTCGGCCGACACCCTCGGACCTGAACCTAGTTCGGGTACGGGGACTCGGCGGGAACAACCAGAACAGTGTCCCCAGGAGTTGAGACGTTCCGCCCTGTGTTTTCCAGCTCTTGGGGTTTCAAGTCCCGAATTCAAGTTCAAGTTTCAAGTACTGTTCCTGGCTGCGCTCGAGATCCCGGTTACGACCTACCAGGTTGCGGCTGCCCTACGGGCTCCGGTTCCAGCGCCGGTTGCGCCGGCTTCACCCGCCCTCCGGCATACACCATAGGTGACGGTCTTGGGGACAATCCCCTGAGTTGCGAACCACCCCCCTGTTTTCTCATCGCTCTATCTCTCTCTCTCTCTCTTGTTTGAAATTTATCGTCAAATTTTTAAATAATTAATTATTTTGTAATTTTTTTTTAAATTAAATTGTAATTTTAGAATTTTATTTTTTATTTCATTGTTAGGGATATCCCCGTAACATTATGGTGGCAGATAAGTTACTGATGGTAAGTGGTAACCGCCGCTCATGGATTCAACAATGCTAAGAACATTGCTTTATGTGGATAGGAAATGAATTAACGGATAGCTATCTCCCGCTATAGTCAAAATATAGCCACGGTTGTTTACACGGTACACGGTGGTACAGTAAGTATATATATATACTTTTTTTTTGTTAAGGCGGGAAAATATGTTCCTAACCGCACACCCCGTCGTTCAGGACAACGAACAGGGTAGTGTGGTGCCCTCACCTACTAAAGAACCCCGCCGTGTGCCATCTCTCCGCCTTTATTGGCGGGCCACCGGAAGCATGTTACATTCCTTCAGTGGTTATGTGAGTACCCCTACACGGTACCCAACCCTTTTTTGTTATGGTGGGAAAAAAGGACCTAACCGCACAGCCTGTTGTTAGGGGCAACGAACAGGGTAATGTTGGGCCTTCACCCACTATATAAACGTACCGTGCGCCATTTTTCCGCCTGTATTGGCAGTCCACTAGAACTGTGTGACTTCAGAGGTTCAGTACGTAACTCGACGACTACAACAACATGTTATTTAAATGATCTATTATAAACAATTAAAAAAAAAATGTGTCTAACACGGAAATCGTATGTAAATACCAATTATTTATTACTTTTTAGTACCTGGGTGTTTTTTGAAGGCGGTTTTTTTTTTTTTAATAGTTTGATTTATGCTTTTTAGTGATTTTTATAAAATAGGTGCGTAGGTTAGGGTAGGAGGTACATGATGGGGAGGCCTCCCTGAACGAAAAAAAATAGACTAAACGAAAAAATATCATCGATGTATACATTTTTTTGATTTTTGTTGGTTTTTTAAAAACCTCTGTACCGATTCCCGGTACCGTTGGGCCGTGTGGGGCCGGCTTTAGAATTGTCCCACCCCTCTCTACCCACGGGAGTCATAAGAGCCGACTAAGGGAATACCGAGGGAGTGGGCAGCAGCACTCCCTTGAGTATTAACAACATCCACTGCCATCGCCAACCCGCCGTCAAGCGTGGCGATTACGGCATTATCCCCCATGACGGGACCGCTCGTTGTGCCGTTCTCTTGGGGAGGCCTATGCCCAGCAGTGGACGATGAAAGGCTGATGGATGGATGGATGGTTCCGATTTCGATGAAATTTAAATGGGACCATTTCGGAATAAACACCTTTCAAACAAAAAAAATATTTTGCAAATCTGTCCATATAATGACGGAGTTATTATACCCGAACATACATAAAAAAATATAAACATCCGAATTGAGAACCTGCTCCTTCTTTTGAAGTCGGTTAAAAATGAACTGAAAACATATATTATGCAATAATAAAACAAGTTTAAGCTATTGATCTCATCGATGTCTTGCTTTGACAGTTTGAAGTCGAAACGCTTTAAGTTAGCTCCAATGCGGCGTTTCCTCGTTGATTTGGGTATAACAATAATATCCCTGTCAATTTAGTATCTGCAATAGGTAACCGACATTTTTGACCAGACTTGACCTTCATTCATATTTCAGGCCGTGCTACTTTTATTACACAAAAATATCTTTATATCGCTCAAAAATTACACATAATTATGTATTCATTCTATTATTAGATACTCTAAGTATGCTACACAAACTTATTAACATTGTAAATGAGAAAGGAGATTGTTTCTTGCTTATGAGTACAAATTAAATTTTCGGAGTTCTTTTCTATTCTATAGAATTTCTAAATTAATAATTTTATTACTGAAAATGTAGGTCCTAAAATATTTTAGGACATTCAACACGTAAATTTATAAAATCCACACAAGATCGAAGTGAAATGTTAAGAAAATATAAAGATATAATATTGGATAGTGATGGCTTGACGTTCAAGAGCCATCAGAAATCCTGGTATAGTTTGTTTTTGACGTATAGATCTTCTTTATTGAAAATATCTGATCTCCTCTTTTGAACAGTAAAAACATATTAGTTTCCCGTTTGACGTCTTAGAAGTTTTCTATTACGTTGTCAAGAAACTCTCCTACAATAACGATTCAGTTTAGATAAAATTTATTTTACAAAAATGTTTAAGAGAGGAAACGGTATATTTCTATTTAAGTCTCAATCAATTATATTATTAATTTGTGTTACTGTATGTAATGACGAACTAATATACGTTACATAAATTAACACAAATTGTGAAAATGTGAAATCGAAATAACAGTCACGAGCAGGATTTGAACCTGCATCTCCCGGAATACCTACCGCCCCAGATGCTTTACCAATTCAGCCATCGTTCGGCATCGTATCGGTTACATTAAGGAGATAATCCTTCGTAAAAAGTTAGTATTTAAAAACATCTTGAACTGATCCTTAAATAAGTATATTAGTTTAAGTTTTGTCATAAGAAAGTTTTGTCGTTATTTATTTATAAGGTATCATCCACTGTATATTACAAAAGATGTGAAATATATGATGATAAAAGAGCTCACTTTATAAGCCATTGGCCAATGAAGCAAATCCAAATAGTCTTATCGCAAATCAGACAGAGAATTTTATAGCAAAAATAAATAGATCTAGCCTGTTATATATTAAGTATTCATAGATTTGTTGTTATAAATAGGTCCTCTCTCTAAAATGTCAATAAGGTAATACAATTTTACGAACGTATGTAATGGTGGTTGTATGAACCCTATACAACGATTTTAACGATAATGTCTTTTTACGTTAGTTAATAAACATAAAACATGTACTAAAAGAATATTATATTAAATAAGTATGGTAATTTCAAATTGACGACTTGGTAAAATGCTATGAAACATGCCTTATAAATACAATGTATCTAAATAAATATATATAACATAAACGAACAATTCCTGTAGGTAATATATATTATGTGGAGGCGTTAACTTGGGGAGGCCTATGTCCACCAGTGGATGTCAAAAGGCTGATGGATGGATGGATGGATGAATATATATATTATTATATCGGCTGGAGATGTCGTGCGGAGTTCCACAGGGCTCGGTCCTAGGACCACTTCTGTGGAACATCGGCTACGACTGGTTGCTGCGCGGTGTGCTCCTGCGCGGTATGACCGTAACGTGCTATGCCGACGACACACTAGTCACGGGAAGGCAGACGACGCACCGACACGCCGCCGACCTAGCATCAGTTGGGGTCGCACAAGTCGTTTCGAGAATCCGGCAGCTGGGCTTAGAGGTACCTTTGCACAAATTGGTGGCCCTCTGTTGCCATGGGCCTCGGCAGAAGCCGCCAACAGGGTCGCGCGTTGTAGTAGGAGGTATTCGCAACGGCATCGTAGCAACTATGAAATATCTTGGCCTGGTTCTCGATAGCCGATGGACCTTCGGACCTCAGGACCGAGGGTTGGTCCCCAAACTGACCCGCGTGGCAACTACTCTTTCGCAGTTGCTACCGAATTTGGGAGGACCCGACACCTCCTGCGAAGCACTATGTAGGAATCGTGCGGTCGAAGGACTGTGTGCGGCGCCCCAATATGGGTGGGTGCTCTGACGGCCCGTAATGCTGCTATTTTGCGCCAACCGCACAGGGTTATCAGGGGATACCGTACGATCTCCTATGAGGCGGCAAGCTTCCTTGCCGGAACTCCTCCGTGGGATCTGGAAGCGAGATCTCTCTCTAATCTAGATAACTATCTTATCGGTTATCTAAGCTATAAGCCGAGTGGAAGATATTCATCATGCGTTCTTCTCTAACGCTCTCACGTAATAACGGACAGCAGTTGCGACCATGGACTCCAACTTCGAACTCGACATCCTCTAGAACTCGAAAGCATGCGACATAACACATACCACAAACCTTAGAATGAACCAGACCTACAATCTTGTAAGATTATTGAAATAAACATCGATACCTATCTACTACAACAATTTGAGGTTACTAATAAGGAAAATTAAATATAATCACAGACAGAATGTACATAACAATATAAATCATACTAAAGAGAATGTGTGCGTATTGGATATAAGTACATACACAAATATTGCGTAAAGCGTACCTTTTTATAACGCCCTGTTTAATTTTCTCCTTGATCGCTTCTCCCACCTCCACCTCGTTATAGCACAGATGCGTATAATCTATGTGTCGGTACCCCATGTCGATAACGTCCGCCACCGCTTTGGTTCATCACCCTAGGGTTCGACTGGAACTTCAATTACATAACGGTGAAGCTTAGACACATTTAAGACACACAAGTTCAAAATAACCAATCATCATTATCATCTAATTCTCATATATTTGGCGTAGCGAGATTTCTTTCTCTAGGTATTAACGTGTACGTACAGATATTATAACCCAACGCCTTTGTATTAGGATGTTAAACAGAAGTATATAACACACCCAACTGTCGTCTATGCTATTATTATTTACTGGTGGTAGGGTTGGGTACCAAGCAGAGAGAGCAGCGGCTTCCTAGTATTATTTGTATTACGGAGTCCATGAGTGATGGTTACCACTTACCACCACGTGGGCGTGCCAGCCAGCTCGCCTGCCGTCATAAGCAATAAAAAAGCAAATAATTCTCACGTAATAGTGGCAAGTATTTTCACGTCTACTTAGTCCTGGAATAATTCCAGAATTCGTGTTGTGAACAGTTTATTCATACGAGATCGCGTTATCGGTGTATCTTACATCTATAAATTAGCGTACAAATATTTTAAAAAGTATAGTTTAAAAAACTAAAATAACATGCTTTAAATAGCTAGTTGAACTAAAAAGTAGTAAATAATATTACAATAAATAATGATTTTAAAAAAGTGTGGAGTGCTTTTTACTATATAGGTGAACTATTTGTAACATTTGATTATGCACCTCACGCTTTTTTACAATCATTATTTATTGAAATCTCTAAGATTTAAATATTATTTACTACTTTTTAGTTCAACTAGCTATTTAAAGCGTGTTATTTTAGTTTTTTAAACTATAATTTATTTTCTTCTTTTTAGTGTCAAAATAGTATCAAAAGTACTGTTATTTAAAAGACTTAAAACCTACTTATGCCGTGATAATTTGCCTTTAAACTTCATCGGACGGACGGACATGGCTAAACTATAAGGGTTCTTTATTGGCTACGAAACCCTAAAAACCCATAAACTCGACAACTCAAATTATTGCATTGTCATCGGTCCTTGATAAGTGTGCAAAGTTTCAAATCAATCCCACGTTTTAAAGTGGTTGAAAATCACGTTCGAAGATTCCGTAGCGTGTTTTTTAAAGTTATATAAATTAACAAATCTTATTTTGCAAATTGAAAAATGGAATAATTTTATCAAATTAGTGTATTGTCATCGGTCCTCGATAAATCTACAAAGTTTGAACGAAATCTGGCCGTTTAAAGTGGGTCAAAATCGCACCCAAAGGAGTCGGTTACAAACATACAAACAAACATACAAACATACAGGTGAAGCTAATAAAAAGCGTGTAAAAAATGACATCTTGCCATGCCATTTTTGTCTTTTTCTTACGGGGTGTTAAAATTAAAAAATAGAAATAAATCATAGAAATCTTGAAATCAGGTTATGTAATCACCTGAACAAGAACACAAAATAAAACTTTATTTGTAAGAAAAGTATTCTTCCTTGTTTAAAATTCATTCCAAAAATACAAATGAATTATATTCGGCTTGGATGGCGTGCTCCACTGACATAAATATAAATTTCATTAATACTAGACTCTGCCTGCGACTTGTATCCTTTTCCTTGGAGTTGGCAACGCGCGAGTAATTCCTCTGGTGTTGCTAGCGTCTATAGGCTAATGCAACAGCTTACCATCACGTGGGGATACTGGTTTGCCACCTTCTTGTATACTATTATAAAGCCGTAACAGAGCTGTGTCTGTACATTCAAGGTATTTAAGAAAAAATGGCTGTAATAGGTTATATAGATGTCTAAGCCCAAAACATTTATTTTTTTTATTTTTGTCTGTTTATCTGTTTGTTTGTTCACGCATCACGCAAAAACTACTACACGGATTTTGATGCAATTTTTTTTATTTGAAAAGCCTTGATTACTCTTAAAAACTGGTATACATTTTACCCCGCTACTATATCGGGAACCTGAGATATAATCGAAAAACTAGCTGTTGGCTGCGGCGAAGCCGCGGGCAAAGGCTAGTAGTTTATAAAGCACCATATGATATACAAAATACAAAAGAAATTTCTAAATTGTCTGCTCTGTTATATTAAAATCTAATAAAATATCTCACCAACTATGTGCCGAGCCTCAAAATAGAATAGGTGAGCCCGTTGAAACTCAAGACATATGTTTGCCTATATCATGGCTCTCACAAAACTGCCCGACATCTGTGACAAATATTGTGTGTCCTTTTAAATTCCTAACCCTTGCTTGTTATTATTGTTTCATGTAATTTAAAAATGTAATAGATAAAATTGTAGTAAAACTTCTAGCCTCTTGGTTCTCCAAATAAAATCAGTTTATCGTACACACTATAAGTAGTTCGTTTTAGGTGCAGTATTTTAATAAAATTTGCTTTTGTACTATATATAAGCAAGTGACGTTTTAGCAGACTGTTTAAAGGGTAGGTATACAGCCAAGATATTGAAGTAGATTTTGCGAAATTATGAGTGGTGTAACAATCATAAAATTAACATTTAGTGTGCATCCTATAGTACCTACGTTTATTACGTGCGTGTGAACTGATACCACACTGATATTTCGCAATACAAAAATAGTATGATTTAGTAGAAACCTTGAAACAATCGTAGAACAAATCTGGGAATTTTACACACCGTCAGCCAGATCTCTGAAAGCATCTGAAAAATTAAGGTTTTGTGATTACAGACATTTAGTAAAGAATTTATAAAGATATTTACTGAATTATAGACCACAAAGAATCAAAGATAAAAAATATATAACGACTAAACTGTGGTCCCTCAATCCACACAAGAAAGGTAAATATTTTAGTGAATATTACTAAATCAAATAAATAAAATCTTTCTTTTCCCACGTAAAGTTTTAGTAAGAGTCTTAAAACATTTTGTAAAAAAGAAATGGAAATAAAATATTGACTTAATTCAAGTTTTAAAACTGGTCCCTCAATCCTCACATTCACTGACAAATATGCATTGCTAGCTATAGACGAGGGAACTATCAGAAAGTCTAGTGTACTAAACTTTTAGTAAATATATTCTACTAAATAATAGGTATATAAAATTGTGCATTTCGTACCTGTTAGCTGAGATATTATCATTTTTTTAAACCTATGAAAATAGACAGAGTAGTGTGACCATATTATGAAAAAAAATGGACAGTACTATTATACTTCATTTAATACAGCAATATACGAAACGAAAACAAGGTCGGTAAATTTAATGTTCTACAGCGTAGGTATGTGTGTTTAATAAAAAATATAAAAAAATACCCATAATTTGATGTGTTCACACACGGCAGAAGTGAAACTTCACTTCACGGCAGAAGTAAAGTTGAACTTTGAAAAAGTAACATATGATTATTGCAGACGTAAACTTCCGTCCTTCTTCCTCTTCCTCAGATCGTTGATTGGGAACGGACGTGTTTCTTGTGTTGTGTTACCATCTTACTTTAAATAAATTATTAAAATATCTACTCGTCAAAATAGTCGGGAATTCCCCCCGAGTATTAACAACATCCACTGCTATCGCCAACCCACCTGCCAAGCGTGGCCATTACGGCATTATCCCCCATGACGGGACTGCTCGTTGTGGCGTTCTCTTGGGTAGGCCTATGTCCAGCAGTGGACGTTGAAAGGCTGATGGATGGATGGACTTGTCAAAATAATCACCATACAGTGACGATCTTGAGGATAAAACTATCCCGTAAGAATTCATGGGACAACTTTGGTAAAAGATATTGTGAACCTCATCATAGCAACAAAAATAACAAAAGCATATTATGATTCATTTTGGGGGTAGGTCAGAGAAATACTTTATTTAAATTAGTTATAACTAGCATGGGAATACCAAGTGAACCCTTGTTTTTAAACAAGGACACGATGACTGCGCTTCTTCAGTCCTTGGGAACCGTTTCTGAGCTCCAGCATAAATTGAGAAGCACCAGGAAAATTCCCAGACACATTCGCTTGTCTAGTATATTGCTTCGGAGGTGACTGTCTATCAGAAATAAATCTATAATACTTCTGTGTTCATTTCTTCTCCATGTATACATATGGTTGAGCTTATATGGAAAAAAATGTACAACAATAAATTTTCTCACATCCTTCACTCTATTATCACCAAATAAACCAAGCACGTCCTCAAAATAAGGACACTTGGTCCCAACCCATCCATTCAAGTCTCCGCATACGATCACGAATTTATTGGCTCTCTTCTCCCAAATCCAGAACTTACTTAACATTCTCCTAGAACTTCTCTAGATCCGAGACAATTTTTATAATTAACGAAAATGATACGTACCTGTTCTCAACGAATTTTTAACTTGAAAAAGTTCAAGTGGCACTTATTTCCTATAAATATAATATTACTAGCCTTTGCCCGTGGCTCCGCCGCAGCCAGGCTGGTTTTTAGTTCATATCTCAGGTTCCCGATATAATAGTGGGATAAAATGTATACTTTGTATTTAGATATTTTTATATATATTTTTAGCATTTGACATGCTTAGCACTATATATTAAACACAAAGTGAAAAATGTGAAATCGAAAATAACAGTCAGGAGCAGGATTTGAACCTGCATCTCCTGGATACCGTCCAGATGCTTTACCAATTCAGCCATCCTGACAATTGCTCCTGACTGCTAATTTCGATAACACATTCATACTTAACGTCTGGGTGACGCCTGCACTATCTGTCGGATTATTCCGACTATTTCCGAGTCAGGAGCAATTGTCAGGATGGCTGAATTGGTAAAGCATCTGGACGGTATCCAGGAGATGCAGGTTCAAATCCTGCTCCTGACTGTTATTTTCGGTTTCACATTTTTCACTTTGCGTTTAATGTATAGTGCTAAGCATGTCAAATGCTAAAAATATATATAAAAATATCTAAATATTTATAGGGTTTGCGTCATTATTAGGTGAAATCTTAATTGTAAAATTAAGTTTACCTGGTCGGTATAATGTATGAAAATACTTCCAACTTACTACTTAACTTACTTCTTACACTACGTAAGCGACTGCTGATCATGAGGACTCAGGGTTCGATCCCCGGGTTGGGCAGTGTTATTAAGCTTTTTCGTAAAAAGAAAAATTCCCAGTGACAGCCCGGACTTTGGAAATGTGTCCGGTAGACGGCGATAGGCTCGCCTCCTATTACGTGGGAGTTAAACATAGCTGGCGAACCGTGGGTGTGTAATACACCTCTGCTTACCCCTTCGGGGAATACAGGCGTGATGCTATGTGGTGAACTTGTAGCGTAACGGTGAAGCCGTCACGCCACAATTATTTAGAACCTGCCTAGGGGTCTTAAAAGAAATTAAATAGGAAAACAGATTGAAAACAAATTTTAATAAATAAACAAAACACGTTAATCAGGAACAGAAATTGTGTATGCACCAAGTACTAGTAGAGTTATTACTGTGTTTACCTCAAAATTTTATACACAGCAACACTTGGATACCTCATAAGACGTTCTTGTACAAAGGTTCACTCCCTTTAGCATTCCGTACAATGCCTTCCGTCCTAGAAGGCCAGACCCGGTCCCAGAGCCAGACCTTGAGGTCCAACAGTAACTAGCCGTAGTGATCACACCCAAAATATCTGAAACGGCCTCCGGTGAAGAATCAAACTTCAAGACAATCTTCAGAAGAGCCTTGACAACTTTTCAAGAAACTTAAAGATAATTCTGAGCTTTGACAGCTATCTCAATAGGACCACGTCCGAGTCCAGAATCTAGAGTTGTTTACAGGACCATGCCCGAGTCTAGAATAAATCGGAATATTCTGCTATGTTTACAGGAACAGTCTAGAATGAATCAGCAACGCCTATGTTCCAGTTTATATAACTTTTTCTTCGAACTTGACTGTTCGAGGTTCAGACTTTCAAAATAAATGTTTCTTTTCTTATAGGCCTATCATTTGTAATCTATTTAGAAAAAAAGGATTTAGGTAATATTAGAAAAGAGGATTTAGATAATATTACAAGCTTAACCTAATACGGGTAACGGATAGGGCAGAAAATTATAATAAAATACAACAATTTATTTGGTGATGATCTCCAGACTAATTTGTGTAACGGCCGCCAGTGTTAATGGGCACCAGCCAACTACCCAACGATTCTAGCACGACTAGAGAGAGATCAAGCGCAGGACCAACGCCTTTATGTGCTTTCCGAAGCACAGGTAAGTATGATACACCGACAACTACCTGAGTCTAAGCTGTTATTGAGAATTTCTTGAAGCAGAAACCCAAAACGTCGGGATCAGCAGTCGCATACTCTACCCTTTTTTTTGCTAAGGCGACAAAAAATGTTCCTAACCGCACACCCCGTCGCTAGGGGCAGCGAACAGGTGGGGCCCCCGCGAATGACTGTCTTGAGTCTGGGAGTACTTTGTTGTTAATTGTGTGTTCGTAAAGTCCCCCAAAATACAGGGATTTTCGGGGTCTTTTTAGTGGACTTCCCTATATATTTATATTAGACAAAGACTTAAACTATAGATAAGTCTAAAACAATTAAGATACAAGTAGATACTGTAATCATCCCTAAAAAGATCGTTTGCACTATAGTCGGAATTTTAATTCGATTCCAGATTTAACAATTTCAGTGTTGCAACGTTATGACAAGTACTAAATAGTGACGTTGCGAAATTATTACGGAAATGGAATATTTCCGGATCGATTCCTCTCGTTTATAGTAGTATATCTAAACAACTACTACTTTAATAGAAACTAAGTATATCAGGAAATTAAACATTTCTGAACGGATAATTTAGTTATGACGATTAATTTTATTAAGGATCTGAGAGTTTTCTTTAATAATTGTGTGTGAAATAAATAAAAAATGTGATCATGAACGAACATGAGAAATAAAACAAATAGATGTATTATGGTAATATTTTTTTTTATAAATCATCGCTGTCATCGCTATCGCTATCGCTGTCACTTTCTGAAACATTTATTATAAATGTGTCTGTGATATTGTCAATTAACATATCTAGCCTACTCATTTTTTCCTCTTCTTTGACAACATGGGATACGCATTTAGACCATTCGGTAGCCGTAATTTTTTAATGCCTTCCTCAAATAAATTTCTCACGTCTGTCAATTTGAAGGTTTTATTATTTTGAGCTACATGCCCCTTTACCTGCGCCCATATCAATTCGATAGGGTTCAGCTCGCAATGGTAGGGGTAGGTAGTCTCAAAACCGTGATCCCAAGTTGTGCTGCCATTTCGTCTACAGCGTACTTATTAAAAGACTCGTTATGTGGAATCAGTTCTAAAAGCGTAGCTTTAACCATATCTGGTTCGTAATGAATATTTTTATATAAAAGCCAGTCTTGAATTGCAGCTTTTTTCCAGCTCATTTTTGGTGCCGTTTCCAATTTTCGGGAGTGGTAAGGTGCATTATCCATCACCACAATTGAGTTTGGTCTTAATTTTGGTAAGACTCCAGCGAACCACTCCTCAAAACAAACTGCATTCATCTCATCATGATAATCTTCACAATTTTTCTTTGCTTCAAAAATCATGAGCCCCTCTTCCAGGAAGCCTTCTTCACTACCTATATGGCTAATTATGAGATGTTTGCCTTTTCCAGATGGATTTTTTAATCCAGTGGTCAGTCCCTCCAAAAACGCTTACCGAGATGATGTGACTTTCTTGTCCACCCAAGTTTTTTTTACAGTATGACCTAAAAATAAATATAGTACATGAACATTCAATATTACTATTAAATTTAATGTAAAATGTATATAAATTCAAAATGTTAGCCTTACCTGCGTTAACTCAAGTTTCATCTTGATAATATATATGTCTCCCTTCTCGTCGAAACTGACTTATAGATCGCAAGTAACGCTGGCGCCATGTTATTATATCATTTCGATCAATAAGTGTGCTCTTGCGTGACCGTGCAACAAATTTAAAATTAAGATGCTTCAAAATTTTTCTGAGGGTGTCTTTGGAAACCTTGGGCATTTCTGGATCATCGTTCATCACTTGTAAAATCTAAAATAGTAAATTTTATAATAGTTTGGAATCATTAGTTATATATAAAAGATGTAGGTATAAAATAATACTGTCTGACTGATTGACTAACCTTTGCAATAGTTGGAGGTTCATTTCGGTAAAAGAACTGATGAACAATTCTTCGTATTGCGGAGAATGTAAATTCATCAATTTTATCTTTGAAACTTCGCCTTGGGTCAGTTTTTTTAGGAGGAGTAGGCGGTTCACCTTTATTTACTTCCTTCAAAACGTTACAAACAGAGCGTGAGGTTATTCCCAATATGTCAGCAACTTTGCTCATACATTCATTTTCTTCCACAACTTCAAAGGCCTCCAATTGCGCAGAAGTTTCATTTTTCACGTACTTGTAGGCGTTGAGGATCATTACTTTTTCAGTAACAGTGAAAGCTTTTCGTGAACGTTTTTTTCTTGGGGACAAGAAAACATCCACGTCTTTTTGTGATGTACTTGGCTGAGGATCCATTTTGATGGAAAACCAAAACAAATAGATTCACTCAAAGTTCACAAAAAACTATAAACGTAACAACAAACACAACGTAACAAAACTTTAACAAAATATCCTTAAACACAAAGTGAAAAATGTGAAATCGAAAATAACAGTCAGGAGCAGGATTTGAACCTGCATCTCCTGTATACCGTCCAGATGCTTTGCCAATTCAGCCATCCTGACAATTGCTCCCGACTGCTAATTTCGATAACACATCATACTTAACGTCTTTGGGTGACGCCATTATGATGTGTTATCGAAATTAGCAGTCAGGAGCAATAGTCAGGATGGCTGAATTGGCAAAGCATCTGGACGGTATCAAGGAGATGCAGGTTCAAATCCTGCTCCTGACTGTTATTTTCGATTTCACATTTTTCACTTTGTGTTTAATGTATAGTGCTAAGCATGTCAAATGCTAAAAATATATATAAAAATATATAAATAACAAAATATCGATTCGCAATGAAACAAGATATTCGTGCAGTTAGACTGGGAGAATTTAGCCGAATGACAAAATAAACAAAATGGCGATAGCTGCACGAGCGCGCACGGGTTGCCAATACAGAAAACTATCTAGGCTCTTTTATTATAAGTTTGTTTTTTAATATAAAAAACAAAAATATTAACTTTTTATAAAATAAAGCAGCGGTTACTAATTAATAAATAATTATTATGAATAATTATGTATTTATTTAAATAAAAATCAATAATTTAGTCTTTAATTGGCACACCAATATTATGATTACATAAACATAAATCGCGATTATTTATCGATTTTTGTGTTCATCACTACACTATTAATATGTGGTATCATTATTTTACATAATGACAGTAGCTAATGTCAAATGTGGAATCGAATTATAATTCCATAATTCCGACTTTAGTGATTCTGTTTCAGGCATTATGCATATGTCTGCGTTCTTGTAAAAGCTCCTTGTAATATGTAAATGCAGAGAACGGAGAGTAGTAACTGTCGAAAATAACTTTTTACTTTTATCGCACAAATATATTTGATATTTCTTTGTACATTTTTATATTCATAGCTGCGAAAATCGTACGACGAAAATAATTACATATTTTCGTTCGCAGCGAATAACATACATTTCAAAAAATATTTCGTACGGACATCGGTTCGTTACGGTTTCATCTAAACATTTAGATGAAAGAAATAATAAACAGGAAGGTATTTTGTACGAAATAATATTTTCTTCGCGATGCGAGACTTGCTACAAACTAGTCTCAATGTTATGTACGTCGCGAGGTATCTCAAATAAGGTGCTACTTTTATGACTGTGTTCGTAACATTTGCTCGTGAGATACAAAATATGGTATTATATTAGATTATTAGAAACATAACTTACGTCCAATATTATGAAGGCAGTTTTAACACAAATTATATTAGAACTATTTAAACCAATTATTTGTTGATAATATATTTTACTTGCGTAGGTATCTGGTAGGTACGTGGGATAACAAAATTAAAGTAGATGATAGATGATCGATCGTAGTGACATAATGTAATTTTGGACTTAAAAGACGACTCGCACTCAGAAAATTACTAATACCTGCATCGTTAATTCTCTCATGATGAGAATTGTGATAATTCTAACTTCTCTTCATCTCGTCCTCCAGAATTTATTTAAGATATCTCAAAGCTGAAGGGATATATTTAATTGTATGACCATAATGGCTAGTGACCGTGTAATATCACGGTCATTGATCAACGGCGTTTTATATGGGTATAAGAGGGTCCGTTAATCACATTCGGTTGAATCGGTCAGGTAATCCGGGATCCACGCAAGATTGATAGCACGTCAGGATTCAGTCTATCGAAATACGTTGACCAAAAACAAAATGTCACTGTTATTTGTTTTGTATTATAAGAAGAAAGTGAAGCCTTTAAAGAAACCTGAGAAAGAAATTGTCAAACATAATGAAGCGTAATCTATACATATTAAAAAGCTTAGCGTGGGAGTAATAGTATATTAATCAAAACAACTTAATGACTATTGTCATAAAGACAGCTAAATTAAAATCGGATGAGAATAATGGAACTGACATAGTTATGAAAGGAATTCTAAATATCCATAATTGAGAGATTATTTTGAGAGTAACTGGCTGAGATTATGGCACAAAATTTCCTGACTTTTTAAACGAAACGTACACTACGAAATCAGTACAGTGCAGTACCTACCTAGTTCCATTTCGTACAAAACAATATTCTTATTTCTTCACCTATGTCCAAATAATATAAAAACACAACGCAATTAGTAGGTACACATAATTACAGTACGAAACGTGGTTATGTAGCATGCACCATTAATTTTGCTGTTTTTTTTTTTCATTATTGGCATCTTTAGATTTTTTTACAATGAATAACACTTACCTATAACTTTTATTGTTATCAATTAATAAAATTGTATTTAAATGGTCTCATTTCTAGTTCGTCTGCATCGGCAAAAACGTTAAGCAATGTAACATTTTACTAAAATCAAGTGTCAGGTACAGTGTGAGCTAACACTGTGAGTGTTTAACCGGATATTACTGTCGGCTCCAATGGAAGGGTACTTTATAAGATTGCCCTCGGCATAAATGCGGCTGAAATCATAAGGGCTAGCCTGTGTGATTTGATGGACTATTTATGGGCAAGGTGCTCAAACCGTGTACAAACATTATACGGTTAGATGAACCGTATAATTGTGCAAAAAAGTTTAGTCAAATCGCATAAAGCACGTAAAGCCCTTGGTCTTGCGTCAGATTCCTCTCCGGTCGTATCGGAATCACCCCATAGGACTATCATAGTCAGATGGGATGGCAGTGCCTGAAGGAAATACAATGTCTCCTGGGTTATTGACTAGTTTCCAACCGTCGTGAGTGAAATTAATCTGGGGAACAATATTATTAGCTACTTATTACTTTGTAACTTGTATTTAAAAATCCATTGCAGGGTTCCTGATGACCTGTGACACAATTTTCTTTTCAGAAACTTACGATAGGCATCTGTCCCCTCACGAAGAATCAGTAAAAGGTAAAATGTCGTTATTGATGAAACTGACTCATTTAATGATGAACCAGAAAAAGGAAGCAGCTAGTTAATATAATATTAGATCTTGTAACTAAAGTTGAATAATGATTTACCCTTACTTAATATTATAAAAATAAATATAATATTTATAGCATTTGACATGCTCAGCTACCTTACTAGAACAAATTATATGCTATAGTAGCCTACTCATATAACTTTAAAGTCTAAAAAGTCAGTGAAATTATAAATTCTTCTATGAATTTTTAATAGTATATCTATATAGATAACTTATTAAACTTTTGTTCCAAAATTCCATCAAAACAAGTTGACATTGAATTTTTAACAAAATAAACATTCCGTCACTGCAATCACTTGCTTGCACTGATTTCAATACTAGGTATTTATCCGTCCTTCCTCAGCACCTAAAGCAGCAAAATTTGTAGATATCGTATATTGTAGATATTAAGTTAACGGCCTCGGTGTAGCGGTAGTGTATGCGACTGCTAATCATGAGGTCTCGGGTTCGATCCCCGGGTCGGGCAAAGTTATTGAGCTTTTTCCTAAAAAGAAAAATTCTCAGTAACAGCCCGGAGTTTGTATTAATGTGCCCGGTAGACGTCAATAGGCTCGCCCCCTATTACGTGGGACTTAAACATAGCTGGCGAGTCGTGGGTGTGTAATACAACTCTGCCTTACCCCTTCGGGGAATACAGGCGTGATGCTATGAAGTTACATACAAAACGGCCAATGTGAGTAACAAAGTCTATAGCATATAGTGTAGATAATCCAAGGAACAGACTCTACCGAGGTGTAGTCTTAGTTATGTATTTTGAACGTAGACATATCTTCCCCCCACTGAGCTAGGAAACATCCTAGCCTCTTATTTAGGCACTATTCTAACATAGTAATTGTATATCTCCACTTAATAACTAACCTAAGGGTTTGATGGTTCAAGCACAAGTTTCGAATATTTTATGAAAAAGTATGTGTCCCATATGTTATAGGAGGAAGGCCGTGCCGTCGTCCGTGCAGCGGCTCGTTAGTGAATTCAGTTATAGTTGCCGCTCAAAGTTTGTGTACTCTCGACTTTTGCCTGACGGATGCCCAATGTCCTGATTTCCCGTATACCAAACTCGTAGTCTCAATTTTTTAAATTGGTTTGTTAGTATTAATGTAATTTATGAAAACAGCCTCACAACTACCTACTAACATATATATTTTTCTGTAGCTTAAGGTGGCTGGTGAACCACTGAAGGAATGTAATATGGTTCCGGTGGCCCGCCAATACTTATTTACAAATAAAAAAAATCGTGCTTGAAGGTTTTTATATTTGTATTATTGGATTTAGAACTTTTCCATAGAAGAGTCGTTTTTTAAACATAGTAACACGAAAATTAACTCCTCGTAAATAAATAAATACGTGGTCCAGCATTTTTGTATTTTTTCATTTTAAGAAAGGAAGGGATAATAAGTGTTTAATAAACTAGTGCATGGGTGTGTCGATTTTTTCAATAAGAACTTTAACTGCGCCTATATATTTATTATATGTTTACATAAACCTCTTTTTTTGCACCAGCTATAAACATTGCTTGCCCTGAATGACAATTAACGCACAGGCAAAACAACTAAGATTACATAGTTGAAATTTGGAATGTAGGTTTATTTTATAACGTAAGCATCCGTTAATAAAAGTTTTTTAAAAATTCCAACAGCGGCAAATGTGAGAATAAACTTTGTAAATAATTCTTTGTTTTTTTTTTATCTTTACTTATTCTGCATTAAGCGTGCAAAACTGCTGGTATCAGCTAGTTATCTATGTATAACACAATATCTATTTAACTATAGTATAAATAAAATCCACGTACCTATCTGTTTTCCCGCTTTCTTGTTGTCAATCATCAAAAGATCATGTACTTTTTTTTTATTGCCTTTAGTGGCAGACGAGCCACGGCCCATCTGATGGTAAATGGTAACCGTCGCTCATGGACTCGACTTTACCGAGAGTATTGTCAAGCCGCTGCTCACTATTTCATTCCACAGATATGAAATGAAAGAATAAACGGCTATCTCCTGCTACAGCCAAAACGCAACGATGTGCTTCATGGCCGAACACACAGGAGATGGTGGTACCAACCCGCTTGGGCCCCATACCAAGTGAATACTCCCACTTGGTACCCAGCCCTACCACCAGTCATGCAATGAATGATAATTGCTTACTTCCCTTAGTCGCCTCATACGACACCCGTGGGAAAAAATGGGGTGTGGTGACACTTGTATTCTTAGTCCGTCACCACACGGACCGCCTAACCTAACCGGTTCTAAAACGATTTTCACTGTCGTTTAGAATATTTTTCGAGGATGGTTTATATGTAGATATCTAACACAGAGCAACCCTGGCCACGGGCAAACTTGGTATCTAAAGCCTAATAGGTACGTACGTACGAACGAATTGTTTATAATAATATTAATAAAGAAATCAAATGTTTTTTTTTTTAAATAGATTTGAGGCATACGCTGGCTTAACATTTAGAGATATTTTAAAATAGGTAGGTACTCAAATAGCCGTGCGAAGCAAGGGCGGGTCACCGATAGTTAAATACTCGCAATAGGTATATAGGTACCCAAACATTTTAAACAGTTTTACTCGAGCATCAAATATCTCTCAATTCACATCTTATAATAATAACATAGCATCACGCCTGTTTAGGCAGAGGTGTATTACACACCCACGATTCGCCAGCTATGTTTAAGTCCCACGTAATAGGGGGCGAGCCTATTGACGTCTACCACAGTCGCAAAATGAGTAAGAATCAGAGAGATGGACGTCGAGGACTCTGCGGCAATTACAAATGATGTATTGATAAAAGTTCTCCTGGACAGAAATTACTGGAAGGTTTAATATAATTTTAGTTCTTTCATATACCTAGCTTTTATTTTTTCTAGGAAAATCTAATTAATCATTATAATTTAGGGATTAAGAAAGCCACAACTTTCATAATTTATATGATACTAGTGACCCGCCCTAGCTTCACAATTTACCGCCTCTAGCTTGGAGACCTTATTTAAAATAAATTATTCGAGAGTTGATAACAGAAAATATTACATATATATCTACCTACATTTAAATGTTAGAAGAAGAAGCAGGCTGTTTGTCCGCTATAAACGAGTACACGGATAGTTACTTTATTTAAAAGTCCCAAACAATTTTAAACATTTGCCACAATAATAATACTTAGGTAGTTCTTTCTTGCTAAAAGAACAATATCTAATATTATTTTAACTAAACTAAGATAGTACATAATAATATCGATAAAATTGTGCATCAACCCTTAAATAAGTTTATTATATCAAATATAACGATATTCTCAATCTCTATAATTTAAGCACACAGTAAGTATTCGTAATCGCAACATTTTTTTTTTTTTACCGTAATTGAAATCTGTAAAGCAGCGCTATCTGATGCGTAGGCGTAGTACAAGTGATTGATATTTCAGCAATTTGTTAAAACCAGCATTGCGAAGTATCGATTTTATCTTTACAGAACAAGGGTCGGGCATTTACTACCTCTACCCGGTATCACATTGTAAACAACGACCCAACATATTTTTGCACAAAAATGTTGGTTTAAAAAAAACATACAATTACTTGCTAAAGTCCAACCCAAGTCTACACCCTTTTCATGTTGTTTTTTACAAACTTACGTTATATTATTTGTGCAAATTACGAATTAAGAAAAAGGAGCCCATGGCCTAGGGATTTATTATCCCCGTACCAAATTACATCAATCAAATCAAATCAAACTATTTATTGTATTATATTCGGTTCAGTGGTTTAGGTACGCCTCGTACGACACCCGTGGGAAAGAATGGGGTGGTGACACTTGCATTTATGGTCCGTCACCACACTGACAAATATTCGAGAATAAAAGAGAACTGGCATGGTTAAAATAACTTCATGTCACGAAATTTTGTTAGTTTTTAAGACAGATTTAGAAGCGGGTCGGTTTTCTTACATCATTTCTAGGGTCATCCATATTTTTCGATCCCCGTAAAGATGTCATAAAGTTTCTCTTTAAAGGTAGATAAGAAAGTTATATAGATGGAGCGACCCGTACGGCCGCATCTAACTCTCGCTATCCATCACGAGTAATTGCAGCACTTCCTTCAGTGTTCACAAGAAGCATAAATGGGACGACCTGCACGTGACCAGCCCTATCTGGCTATTTATTACTACCACGTTTTCTCTTAAGGATATAGCTTATACTTTAGGTATCTCATTGCCTACTCCAAACGTGAAGGTAACTGGAAACAGTGCTATAAGTTACTAAACTTTAATACATAGTTAGTCCAAGAAAACAAATTAGGTGAAGCGTATTGAAGGCAAATCTTTTTGAGATACTTTGAATATAATACGCTATAGATATATTATGTCCACACATTTTCCCAAATCCTGTAATGGTGGAAAGAGTATAAAAAAGATAACCCACTTTACCACAAGTAAGACATGACGACGACGCGGCTTCTCCATCCACTATGACGGCGATGAACGCTATAGCGCTTTGATGGATCTAAGTAAAAAAATGCATTAGAAATACCTAACATTTCATTTTTTATCGGCAATGGTGATAATTATACAAGCTAACCAGGTCGTTTGATGATCAATGGAAACTGTTACACATTACATTTTTTAAACTTAATTACCATCACGCTATTGTTAGGGTTTTCGAAATTTGACTTTACTCATCGTTTATTCTAATCATTATTCTCATTAAATACAACTTAAATTTTAATATTTTACACTGGCAACTTTACACTACGTTCGTGCTCGTTCTGTGATTAGTTGCCGCAGAATAGCTGGAACCAATCAGAGAACTTACTTTTGCCCAAAAAGTGGGGAGAATATGGTGCACTAACGGAACGCTTGGCAGGCTGCAGGGCTCTCTTGGGACGGAGGACTGGAAGCGATAGGTCGCGTTAGAGTTAATATCTAAGTACCTAGTGCTAAGTACTGATTCTTGTAAATACATTCCAAGTGAAATATAAGATAGTTACGCACAATCATTGTATCATTATTCGACTACGTCCCTGTTCCAGTATTCGCTATACTTCAGAAGGGGATCGTAGCATTATCTTAGTAAGTACACGCCCATAAATTTAAAATTATTCTTATTTCCTTGTCGATAGCCACTGCTTGGTAAATAATATAGATATGTTTAAGTTGCCAATTAAACTTAAAAGTGAGGCTGCTTATCAACTACGTAGAAAAGACAAAAACTCAACGGTTTTATAATTATTTTACCTACCTACCCACACCAACAATTATGTTACCTATATGTAAAGGCATTGACTATTTTGTGTTAAACTCAACTCACAACGCTATCTAGTCTCAAACTAAGCGTCAGTTTGTATACTATGGGTACTAGAATAAACGATAATATAATACATGTATTAATTTTATATTATATTAATTTACTGTGGGTAATTATACATATTATACATAGAAGACAACCCACCCAGACACCATGCAAATATTTATGTTCATCATAAAAACATTTGTCCTGAGTGGGAATCGAACCCACGACCTCTCGCACAGAAGGCAGCGTTATTACCGACTGAAATCCATAATATCGTAGTTGTATGGACAGTACTTAACGTTCTGATATTCGCAGCGACTATTGTATTAATAGACCTTTACCTACTCACTAAGATATTATGAACAGACTTTAACAAAACAAAAAAAAAACATAGCACCACGCCTGTTTCCCCGAAGGGGTAGGCAGAGTTGTATTACACACCCACGACTCGCCAGCTATGTTTGAGTCCCACGTAATAGGGGGCGAGCCTATTGACGTCTACCGGGCACATTTCCAAACTCCAGGCTGCTACTGAGAATTTTTCTTTAATTTTTTTTTTATATTTTTTTTTACAGATTTTTAATTCTGTTAATCCGGAAATGCGGACAATTTAAGAGAAACATTATTAATATAATATTAATAATTCACACATATTTTCTTACATATTATTGATATTTTTGAAAATTCGTAGATCTTTTAGATTAAAAGCTGTTGTTTTACTCTTCTCTTTTGAGCTCTTGCATCATGGATGGGACAACTAGGAGGCCAAGCATGGAATCCAGTCATCGACGTCGTGAGACGCCGAACTACGCGATGGAGCATCGAAGTAGGAGCCGTGTGAGAGACCGCAGTCGCAGTCGGCTGCGAACTCTCAGCCCAGGTCGCGACCGAGATCAAGAACTGGGTTTGAGCAACGAACGAGTCAAGCTCATGGAGAAACAACTGCTACGAGAACGGGATCATCTTCTACGGGCCAAGACCAACAATCGGAGTCGCAGCCGAAGCAGTGAGCAGCGCAGGTCGTCGCGGCAAGCCACCCAGCGTAGCAACCGCAGTCGCAGTCATCGTAGTGGGACACTCGACCATCAACGGCGGCGAGCGGAAGCCAATCGTCAGGGCAGTGGCTGCCCACATGCTGAGCATCGTAGCGTCGCGGGACACTTTGATAGGTCACGTAGCCCATCTGTATCTAAGAAATATATCGTTGATGTTTTTAAAATTGATCATGTGAATATATTGACTAATTTTGACCCATCCACAAGGAACCAACGAATCGATATATGGCTCAAGAAAGTCAATGAGTGTGCTAGTGTACAGTTGGGATGACAACTATCATTCACTTTGCTATGCAGAAACTTCAAGGCCTCGCTACAACATGGTACGAAGGTTTAAACTCGGTTTTGTATAATTGGCAAGAATGGCAAGAGAAGCTAATAAACGCTTTCCCTTGCGAACAAAATTACGGCCAGGCCTTGGAGGATATGCTCAAAAGAAGGAGTAGGTATAATGAACCTATAGAGGTTTACTTTTATGAAAAACTGGCCTTACTTAACCAATGTGACATAGTTGATAAACGTGCGGTAGATTGTATCATTCATGGAATCAGTGATAGGACTCTCAAATCAGGTGCTCTAGCTTTACGATCTTCTCACCCCGATCAGCTCTTGCAATTTTTGATGAGCAGCAGAGATTCTCACCAGCATTTCGATCGAAATCATATCAAGAACAAAAATGACCACACTAATACACCTAATGGTACGCTCACTCAAAGGTCGGGTGCTAAGTCAGGTTCATTTCCTGAATGTTACAATTGTAAAGAAAGGGGTCACAGCTCTTACATTGTCCGAAGCCGCTTATAAAATGTACAAAATGCAATAAAGTAGGGCATACAGCTAGTAACTGTTATACGCAGATAGAGAATAACGTCGTAAGACCAAGTGGTAATATTTCAAAAACCATGCGTATTGATGTAGCCAGTCAAGGGTGCAACTCTCACCCAAACTCGAAAGTTTATGAAGGATGTTGAAATTAACGTTACATTACAGCAAGCCTTTGTAGATTTTGGGAGTGAGGTCACGCTTATAAAGGAGTCTGTAATTAATGAGTTAGGCTTGACCCACGATCACATACCGTCACTCTTAAAAGGTTTTGGAAACGGTATAGTAAAGTCACTAGGCGGATTGTTACTTAATATTGAGGTAGATGGCGTCAATGCTCAGGTTCCATGCAAAGTAGTCTGCGATAATTTGTTAGATAAATCCGCGCTTATAGGGCAGTCCTACACCGAACAACCTCACATTATAGTCTATAAGGATGTCGCTAGGTTATTTTGTCCTTATTGGAAATGAAATGCCACATCTAGATCCGGATCTAACAGAATCCTCTCTTAAGGTTAGGACAGCAGGATCGGTAGAGCTCTTCGGTGTAGCATCAGGCAGCATTCTCTTGGAAAATGTGGTCGCTGGGAAACCAAATAAACATTACTTTGTTTGTAGAGGTTTCTATAGCGCTGAAAGCGGTCGTGTCTATATAACCGTGTTTCCATGTTAGAGTTCCTGCTGGCTTACAAGTAGTCTGGTTTTATGTCGTGCAAAGCGAGTAGAGGTTGTCAGTAGGGTAGTCGTCGAACCACCAGAAGTCCCCATGGCATTAGAAGGCGACATCGATGAAAATCTAATTCATGTCAGTGATAAGGTGTCAGAAGAAGTGAAACGAAGGTTGTTTGAGTTGCTCAGAAAATACCTGCGGGGTGGGCAGAGAGAACAGAATGCCCAAAGGCTCTTCTTCTTGCATGCATCTCCCGCTTCCTCAACATTCATAATTTTCTTCATACACGCTCGCCGGTTTCGGAGACTCCCGACTCCACCTTCCTTCAATACGTGACCGATTTGGTCTAGTTAGATTAGTCTCGGTCTCTCCCTATACCTACATCCTTCCACTTTCGCACTGTTTCGCGGGGCTGCTGATAAATAAGCGGCCTAGGGAATTTAGCGATGAAGGGCAATTAGTGTTATCAGTGACGAGATGATTTGTCACTGATAACACTAATTGCCCGACTAATTGGTAGTATAAATAACACCCCTTTTTTATTTGGTTCATTAAAACATTTTGAAATAAAACTACGTTTACGGAATCTATCGCGTTTACTTGTTATTGTTGTTTCAACGGTTTCATAATAATAGTTCAGTAATATCATTTTACAAATTTTTGGTTTATTTATTTCAACCCGCATATTCGTTTAGAAACACAATTAAAAATATCTACTTTAAGTTTTATGCTGATTGAGATTTCAAGCTAGTATAAAAAAATTAGTATAATACTTCTCATTAAACACAAAGTGAAATATATACATATATATATACATACTTCTCTTTAAGTTTTAAAAATTTTTGTTTATATTTAGTGCTTAAAAATTCTACCACAAACTACCAATTAATTTTTTTTTTAAGTAATCAAGAAACTACCAGTTAGAAGACAATATTGATGATTAGTTTATATTATTAAATATATTGATTTTAATAGAAGCTAAGACTAAAAAAGCTACCACCGGATCGGAACGCAGCCTGACAGAAAGATCCGGCCAGAAAACTCAGTAGGCAATCATATTACTGTGAGTAGATGAAACCGTCGAAACAACATATCAGCCAAAGAGTAAAATAATATATACGGAATATATCAGCTTTGGACGCCTACCATCTAAGTCCACCCGTGATCATGAATGCTG
Organism: Leucoma salicis; assembly: GCA_948253155.1. Lineage (NCBI taxonomy): Eukaryota > Metazoa > Arthropoda > Insecta > Lepidoptera > Erebidae > Leucoma > Leucoma salicis. Next base: position 11,187,519 of record OX411812.1, on the reverse strand, counting down.
TAAAGTATTCGAAACGTCGGAATAGTATATAAATCAAGTAAACGCGATAGATTCCGTAAACGTAGTTTTATTTCAAAATATGTAAAATTCCCGTAAATGTTAGAAAGTATTATGGTTCATTAAAACTTCATCCCTGGAACAAGCAACAACGCCATGTCAACGGAAACTGAAAATTCTCGCAATTTTGAACACCGCGTAGTGATTAAATTCCTTGGAAAAAAGGGGACACGCAGAAATGTCATCGGCTCTTCAGGATTCTGGGCCTTCATACACGATGGTAAAAAAATGGGCTTGGTTATTTCAACAAGGAAGTGAGCTGTGAAGACGACCCCCGCAAAAAAAGTTGAAAAATTTGTACTTGCCTATCTTAGAATTAAATTGTGACAGATAGTAAAGAACAAATTGGAGAAATTGTGCATGAACATTTGCGTATGAAAAAAAAATGTCGTTGGGTACCGCGAATACTCACAACGCTCGACACTTAAGTGTTATGTGTCCGAGTAATTTGGACGAAATTTGTAACCGCGTAGTGACCGTAGACGAAACCTGGATACGACAGTATGATCCCGAGGCCAAACAACAATCGATACAGTGGATAAAAAAGAGGGAAAGGCCGCCAAAGAAATTTAAGGTGAAAAAGTCAGCCCCTAAAGTTATGGCAACCATTTTCGGGGATAGCGATGGAATTTTACGGATTGATAAAATGCCTAAAGGGACGACAATGAATGGCCATGATACTATGCTAATTTACTGGGTAAGGCACGTGAGGCAGTCGTACAGAAAAGACGAGGCAATTTGGCGCGCGGAGTGCTCGTTCTGTAAGACAACGCGCCCGTTCACACCGCTCGTGTTGCGAGAAATGCCTTTAGCCACGGTTACAGAAATTGACCATTCTCCCCACAGTCCGGATTTGGCCCCCATTTGATTTTTTCTTTTGAAACTTGAAAAAGGAGTTATGGGGACGAAGATTTTCGGCCGACAATGAGATGAGGCCGCCTGTGGAAAAGCATTTTCAAAAAAAATCTTTACAATATTTTTTTTATTGGTTTTAAAACATTATATTCACAATTTTAAAAATGTATTTCATGCATATTGGATTAATGCATGTAAATGCGTTCCGATAGAGGGCGTTGGTCGTTAAGAAAAATGTGATAAGAAGATTGGGTATGTCGAAAAGATAGTACTGTAGCTCAGTGGATTAGAGCAATTCCCCGGATAGGAAGGGACGCAGGTTCGATTCCCACCTGTACTAAAATACTCTTTTTCCTTATTCACAAATTATATAGCTGAGCATGTCAAGTGCTAAAATATAGATCAAAATGTATTTCACTTACTTCCCCCGATTATAATGAAAAATATAAAAGTATACTTTTTTTCATTAGGTATATCAGCTGCCCCTCGTATATGTTCTTACTTAACCAATCACTTGTCTGGCAATTTTTTTCACAGTTTCAGTCAGCATTCTCTTTCGCATTTTTCTTTACAGCAATACAATATTTTAAACTTTCACGTTTTATACTCATTACTTACAACACATCAAACTTCTCAAAATACTACAGAGCCACATGAGCCCAGATAATGCATAATGCATATTGATATTCGTAAAATCAGGAACTCGCAAAGACAATAGATCATCGAGTTTTGAAACCCAGTCCAGTCTACTCGCCCTATTGTCACAATTTTTGCAAGGCTATCATCATTTTCACTTACTGACTGTGTCATGTGCAATAAAAATATGAGTGTACAGATAAATTATTGATTTAATAATAAAATTTAATTATAGAACTAAAACAACAAACTAAACATTATCAGCTTAATTTTACTAAATATTACAGTTATATCCCATCTGACGATCCCTCAGCTAGGAGTTCTCTTTCAGCAGCCTCCTTAGCTGCTTGTATTTGAGGCCTCACATATTTGTAGTATTTATAGAAATGATCACCAAGGAGCACAGACCCATATAAAGTCAAGCCGATGCATACTAGCACACCACCCCTGTGCAACTTATCATACAGCTGATTACGAGCATATTTTTTCATTTTACTAAAACAAAAAAGTAACATCCAATTAGTTTTATTGGAAGTGAAGGCAAAGCAAGCAGTTAGAATATAGACACAGAAACTGTAGTACAAAGAATTATAGCTATATATTTTTAGTTTATGAGAGAGTACCCATATAAATTTATTATTTCAGAATACTATGTTACTAATAATATATTAATGTTACTTTACTGAAATTACAATCCTATGGCGTCCAACGAAGATTTTCTGTAATAAGCATTGGAAAAATAGTGCAGCAGAATGCACTTTCATGATGCGTAATCCATTGTCTCAACCTAACCCTCTGGGAAGCAGGTGTGTGTCTTCGTATATATATTATGTATATCTTTACTGATATTTAACACTATGATAATGATTTACTAATTGCTAACTTAGATTCTACTCGAGACTCCATTAGCATGGACTTCAAACCGCAAAATACATCCCTCGGTGCATTAATTATTGCTATGTAAAAATCCACGGAAATCATATATTTTTCCGAAATCAAAAGTAGCCTAGAACCTTTTCTGAGCACCAGACTAAACGTATACAAAATTTCATGATGATTAGTTCAGTAGTAACAAGATAAACAAAAAAACCAACAAGCAAACAACTCTCTTTCGCATTTAAAATATTATTACGCACAAGGATAAATTAAAAGCATGTTTATTACCTGGTTTCTTTATACAAATTCTGCTTGTCGGATAAATTAATTCAAAACATCTCAATTCCGTCTTTATAGGTTATTTTGATTTTTGAGAGTACTGTGGTACTGTCACTGTCAGTCAGAATCAGTTCAGTTTTTTTATAAATTAAGGGTTTGGCTTCGCAGAACCATCAGCCTAACAGAAACAAAACTAACCCAACAAACCATTCAAATCACAGGCAAGTCACAGTCCAAGATAGTCATATATACACAGTATATAACGGCATTCTACTCACAAACATGGATATCATGATTAAAAAGAAGCCTGCTCAAGATATACGCTCAATACACAGTTCTCTGTTAGATAAAAATAATCGTACCTACTAAAAAAAAATCGACACTGCATACCATAGACTAAGTATACTACTGGACGGAGCCATAGCGCTGTTGCCGTTCTGTATTCATTTGTCAAACACAGTATTGTTATTTCTGTCTATTGTTCGAAGTCTCAATAGGAGTAAAAAAGATAGCTTAAATAACTTTGGCAATGACGTATGTGAAATTCGTGTCACACGCTGACCGACTAGTAGGTCAAAACATTGCGATTTGGTGCATCATAAAAGTGAAATACTAGAAAGTCCTATTGAAGTTGCTAAATATCTTGTGCGCTAGTGAAAACATATCGTGTGTGGCTGTCTGTTGTTCATCCAGAATGACGCAAGGAGGTGTAAAGAATCCAAATTTGTAATTTCACGTAAGTCTATATCAGCTATTTTAACCTTAAATAACTACGAAACCCAATAAAAATTCGATAGATATTGGAAGATTTAGATGTTATCAATATGATTACATTATTATACATTGATATAAAAACACGTTTATTAGTTAAAATTATTAAAATAATATCCATTGTTTTAGGCGCCCTTTGTAGTGATGTAGACAATAGCCATTTACACTTTATCGATAGTTAAACCAACTGAACTAAACATTTGCTTATGATTTCATAAAGTTTGTTCTCTTTTATAGATTTCCAAAATATCCTGAAGTTAGAAAAGCGTGGATCAAGTCCATAATACGAGAAAACTGGGAGCCAAATAAATATTCCCGCCTATGCGAGCATTTTGAACAATCTTGTTTCATTTATGGTTTAAAAATAATGAAAGTAAAATCTGATGCAGTACCAAGTATATTTAAAGGATATCCTAAATATTATATCTAACAGAGTGCACGTTACACCATCCATCCATCCATCAGCCTTTTAAAAGTCCACTGCTGGATATAGACCTCCCAAGAATGGGGATAGCGTCGTAATCGCCACGCTTGGCAGGCGGGTTGGCGATCGCAATGGATGATGTTAATACTCGAAGGAATGCTGCTGCCCACTCCCCCTGGTATTCCCTCAGTCGGCTCTTACGACTCCCATAGGTGGAGAGGGGTGGGACAATTCTAAATCCAGCCCCACACGGCACGTTACACTAGGATCCTATACTATATATATACTTTTATAAAGCTGTAGGCAATATAGGCGTCTGAATACAAAACAATCTTTTTTAGTTTTTGGTCGGTTCGTTCGCGCATCAAGCAAATATTACTGAACGGATTTTGATGCAACTTTTTTTATTTGATAGCTCTTGCTCTCCTCTCAACTTTTTTTATTAGACTTAAAACATATACATTTTATCCCGCTACTATATCGCGAACCTGAGATATAATTATATAGCTTTGCCACTATGGAAATAAAATTAAAAATTATTGATTTAATCTAACTTTAACCAGGCAGTAAACGTATAATAAAAGATAGTACTGGTAGTCTGGTCATAGATAATCGACATTGTGGCGTCATCCTCCACAACACTAGATTACGCACACAATGACAAAACGTCAAACGCACACATAAAAAATTGACACGCATTTGAAGCTAAGACTCCGTCCAGTGTATTATTGGTCTGAGCTGCATACGCTGATAGCTTGTCTAATATTCTTTGTCTAAGCTATCAGCGTATGCAGTGTCAAGATCTCACAGGACAAAATATATTGCAGTTATGCTTATATTTTGCTTAAAATGTATTAGAATGTGTAACATTAGCGTTTATAACGTGATTAATGATGATTTTTTTTACATAAATACAAAAACAATCTTACATACCGATGACGGGGACGGTTGCCCACCTTATTGTTGGGTCCCAGTTGATTGGGTCGAAATAAAAATAACGCATACGCGAAAAGCCAAAACTACTTAAACATGTGTCTCTCTCACTCATGCTAAAACCTAATATTTCCATCCTTTTCTTCATCCTTAGTGTCAAAATGGTAGCGAGTCTATATTGATCTCATCTGGCCCGACTGTGTATCTGCGATAACCTAATACCACTCTAGCTGAGGCCGCGGGTGGTTGGACCGGGGATTGTCCTCCACCCGCGTAGAGCCTACCGTGAAGGTGCGACGCCCCAGGTAGGCAGGGACGTCGCTTAGACTTAGAACCCGACAGGGCTAGTCGCCGCGTGGACCACTGAAGTAAATATACGCGGTACCAGTGGTCCGCTGATTACGGGCGGGTGAAAGCGCACGGTGGGATTTTAGTGGGTGAGAGCCCACACTACCCCGCTGTCTCCCCAGGCAGCGAGGTGTGCGGCAGGTACATTTTTGCCACCTTAAAAAATAGTATAAAAAAAATGGTTGTTTGTAAATTCGGTTTACAGACGATAGTTTTACGTGATAACGTAATGAAGAAATTAGGTTTGTTCTTTAAAAAATGTAATACTGATAGAAATCGAATGGTACATATTATAAAAAGGTACGATTGCACGTGCTGCTATAAAATAATTGAGAGACGAGTGTTGCCCTGGCCGCGTTCGGGTGAAACGCGTCTTGTCGAATGTCATGTCGGTCGGTGGGTTGGCTGCCTCCCTTGCGCAGATGCTCTTCAGCCCGCGGCTCTCTTGTGGCATCGATCGCCATACATTTTTCGGAACGTAAGTCTTTTTCGTGCGTGCAGCCGGGCGTTCATCGATTTATAAGACGTTATCACGTCAATGAAACCTTTAATAGTAGTTAAGTAGGTACGTTAAAATTTTGTGAGAGTTTATTATCTTTACACTCTCACCTAATTTTGCATTCATAATATTAATCAGGATAATAATTAATCAACATTATCTAATGTATAAATCAATTAGTGATTTATTTAGATAGTAGAAATTTTTGCCAAATTTTCTTTATTTAATAGATATAATATAATTGCCTATGTAGTCTGTCACTCTTTATTGCGTAGGCGTAGAGCTTAGATAAAGGTAGACAGAGGATATTTTTTCCATAAATATAGTAACGTATAGATCACCAAAGCGTGTGAGCGAGAAGAAAATCTAATACGGCAACTTAGCAAGATGGAAGAGGAAAGCAAATCTAATGTCATTGTAACCCATTTGAAGGATAGGTCTTCTACTGTCTTCTAGCTTGAAATTAGCTTCGCGGTTTTTTGATTTATTTGTGTTGTAAATCTTGTTTATTATATGATTATAACTATTAAACACACTAGTTGTTTGTTCCGCTAGTGCCTGTGATGTAAATCATGCAAACAATCCTGATAATTGCATGTTTCACAGGTAAGTTCTCAGGATGTTATCACAACTTAAATGCTTTTATTTTAGGTCATAATTACTGATATTTTCTGTTTCAGTTACAAATTAATGTCAATTTTATTGTTACTGTTTATATTTTACATAGAAATATGTCGCATTGTTACATATTTGCAAGATTTTAGTAGAAAAGTTTTAGTTTTCATATACACTAGGGCTTTACTTTGTGTTTGGAACATTTTCTCCTAACACATTACTTAATGGAAAAAATGCAATAAAAGTTCTATAGCAGATATTGTCAGTCAAGTCAATTTAGTTCATTTAAAAATTAGGTATAAGTAGTTTTATGTTGCTAAAAGCCGAGTGTATAATTCCCTTATAAAATGCATACTTAATGTCGTTGACTGACGTTGCTGGTGAAATAAATATCCCATCCGTCCATCAGCCTTTCAACGTCCACTTCTGGACATAGGCCTCCCATAGGTTTTAATTTATTATGTCTGTTTTGTTTCATTAGTTGAATATGATTATTTGAATGAGCGAGTTCGTTAAAGTGACTGATTTGTTTTATCATTTTATCGATAGTCAGTCTAACTCTTAAAACTTACATCACTAACCAACGCACTCATTGACAAATCAAAATTGGTTACGTGTTATCGAGCTGTCAGGTGATCTATACGTTATACTATATCTATGATTTTTTCTGTCTTATCTTCTTGCTACAAAATTGACTCCTGAGGGCGGATTCGACCAAACTCGAATATATACAAGAATAACTATACCGAGAATAATCTATTCTACGATTTTATTCTCTAGATAATCAACAGTTGTTTTTCCACGCAATCTGACCTATAGAATAGCTATTCGAGTGAATGTAATACTCGCCAAAAACAAGTTGTTCTACAAACAGGCCGGTGTATAATTTAACTCATCTCAACTCTTATTTGTCGTATTATAGCGTGGGAAAGTAGCTGTCACTGTACAGTTTAACATTTTCAAATTAAAAAGACAGAAAAAAAAAGCTACGCCATTTTTTTATTCTTGGAATAAATCCTATTCGATGTTAATTGGTGGTATAGTGACTATACCCGAATAGGCTCGCTATTCTTCCAATTGTTGTTAGACAAATAATATTATACAAATAATATTATAGACAAGCTATCAGCGTATGCAGTGACGAGATAGCAATAGTTTGACATAAATGATAACCAGAATAAAATTTTAAAAGATAACTATGATTATAATAGTATGGGAGCCGCAGAAGGAAGTTTGGGATTTACTCGAGCGCGGCAGATTAACATAAGGGAGGATACCTTGCATCCTGCTGAGTACCTGTACCATATATAAGCTCTCTATATAGTGACGTGAGTCTAGGGCAGCTCATCAGATTAGTAAAAAAAATAGATTGTCAGAAATATTAAAGGGCGTCAGATTAAGATAAGGTGGGTTGATTATGAGCTAATAAGAATATATTTTGAAAATCTGACGATTTGAGCGTCACGAAAAGGAGTGGGAGGGTTACAAAGCTGCTAAAAAACCGATATCTTGACATTCTCGCGTGGTAATTTTTTTATTTTGAAGGAAATAATTCAAGGATAACGAAAAATATATAATCTGACGATTTCCACAAGCCGAAGTAACTAAAATTCGTTGTCGATAGAAAGTTCAAAATGATCTGGTTTGCAGGTGATCAATTGCCGAAAGCGTAAGAAGATGTAGTCATAACACCTGATATTCTTGAGGATACTCCAGAATAAGGTATATCTTTTCTCCAATAATTAAAAAACACGTTATTCATAACAAAAACATATTGTTAAATATTTTAATGATTTCTTGTACAGATACGCAATCAGATAGATAGATTAACAGATACGCAATCTGAGGATGAAATCGAGCCAGAAGAGGAAGATGTTTCTACGGATGAAGGTCATGATTAATTAATCAATTAAATATAAAACGATTTTTTTTTCGTTTTTTTTTTAGTTATTTTCTTATAAATACAAGTATTCTACTTAAAAAACATACACTTTATTATTTTCATACTATTTCCTGAGCTGTTCAATTAATTAAGTACAATTATTTAAAAAAAGAATTTTTTCGTTGTCAGATTAGGCAAAGCCCTCTAGGTAATCGTCAGATTATGAGACCACACGTCTAGGATATAAAGATGAACCATCATCCATCCATTCATCCATTTATCAGCCTTTTAAAGTCCACTGCTGGACATAGACCTCCCCAAGAGAACGCCACAACGAGCTGTCTTGTGCCGACCGCATCCAACGGCTCCCCGCAGCTTTGACCAGATCATCGGTCCATCTGGTGGGAGACCGTCCTACGCTGCGCCGTCCGATACGTGGTCGCCACTCGAGAACCCTTCGTCCCCAACGGTTATCGGTTCGTCGAGCGATGTGGCCTGCCCATTGCCACTTCAGCATGGCAACCCGGCGGGCTATGTCGGTCACTCTCGTTCTCCTACGGATCTCCGTTTTACAGATTCGATCACGTTCCCTACGTGATCGAATCCGTACCAAGCATAGCCCGCTCCATGACCCGCTGAGCGACTTTGAGCCTTAATATGAGGCCAACATTCAGAGACCACGTCTGTTCCGTATGTCATCACTGGTAACACACACTGGTCGTAGACCTAAGAAGAAAGAAAACTGTATAGAACCACCATTTAGATGAACCATATATACCTTAACCTGACGCGCATGAGTATTTCAAAATGGCGATTTTTTTTTCACATTATATTAATGACCGCGAGTTTGCGTCACATTGAAATCGTCAGATTATTGAATGAGAGCTTTTTTTTTAGGTTCACTTAACATCCCCTTAGATAATATGACGCGCTCGAGTATGTCCATGCAACAGTTTTTTTTTTACATATTTGAAATCTATAGCTGCTTACCCCACTAATGAAAAGGATAGATTATATAACATTTTTTCCTTCTTCCCATCTAAGCTTTGCAACCCAATAGGTTTCCATGACGCTCGAGTAAATCCCCAATTAGCATCGTCGGCTCCCTTATTATAACTTTAACTAAAAATTACCTGTTTTAGCCGGATACAAGAATGACAGGACAAAAGAAATTACAGTTATGCTTATATTTTGCTTAAAATGTATTAGAACATGTAACATTAGCATATATAACGTGATTAAGGAAGGTTTTTTTTACGTCCGTACAAAAACAAGATTACATACCGATGATGAGGACGGTTGGCCACCTTATTGTTGGGAGCCCAATTGATTGGGTGCAAATACGAAATATAACGCATACGCGAAAAGCATAAAATACTTATATATGTGTCTCTCTCACTCTTACTAAAACCTAATATGTGCATCCTTTTCTTCATTCTTAGTGTCAAAATAGTAGCGAGTCTATAATATTCTTTGTCAGATTAGCTTGTATCAGTGGTTTAGTGGTTTTGTCACTGTCACGTCTGTCACGACGACTGTCACTGCACTGTGTGTTGTCACTGTCAGTGTCAGTCGTAGACAGGAGCAGGACAGGGACCTCATTTGGATTGAGATTCTGCCACCGGAAGTGTTAGCTACTAAACGGTAGAAGAGTTATAGTGTTTATATCTTGCAATAATTGGTCTATTGGCCCTTTATTTCGATCCAGATTATTTCGCTGACGTGTAGTATAATCGTGTAAGGGGCTGGTGACTGTTATTTGTTTGTGCCGTCTTGTGTAAAATACCTGTGCCTGTTTGAGGTTATTTTCCTCAAACATGCATGACGACTCGTTGGCGCCGCCGCCGGCGCCGTGCCCTCCTGATAGGGTCCGCCTATGACTGTGGATGCGATCCCCTCTGGTTCGCGGATGAAAAGACTGATGATTCAGGACGAAGTTACGCCATCCAAGAAACAGGTAACTTCCCCCGATTTGACAGTGGTGTCTATCCAGACAGTGTACACGCATCCTTCTTACGCAATCGGTGCCTCAAATTGCTACATTAAAGACGATAAAGGACCGTTCATTGTACACGTTACGCGCACCTCCCCTGATCCTGCAGCTGGCTCATCCATCCGCCCTATCAAGTTTGGACAATTTATAACGACCCATAAAGTTAAAAACGTCGTCCCTGATAGCGTCAAAAAAGTAGGCCGTAACAAAATATCGGTTGAGTTTGTCTCCGCTAATGATGCCAATGATTTTTCCACTTCTCCTATTCTTTCCATGTGTCAATATTGTGCATCAATCCCTACATTCAATATCACCAGAATAGGCTTAGTAAGACTGGTACCCACCGAACTTTCAATAGAAGAATTTGCCAAGGATGTTGTTCTTCCCCAGGGCTGTGGCAAAATTTTGAAAGCTCGCCGGCTCAATAGGAAAAATATAGAAGATGGCAAGGTAAATTGGATTCCTATCCAATCTGTAGCTATTATCTTCCAAGGACAATCCCTCCCCTCCAGAATTTTCCTCTATTACACCTCCCTTCCTGTAGAGCTCTACATCTATCCCACCATCCAGTGTCACTCCTGCTGTCGTTATGGACACACTAAGGCACAGTGTCGGTCAAGGCGGAGGTGCTTCCGTTGCTCCCAAGAACATTTTGGGGACAGCTGTGAGGTTCCTGAGACTGAGATGACTTGCATCCAATGCTTAGGTCGCCACTTTGCAACAAGCAAAGCCTGCCCTGAACAAGAGAGACAGAAGTCTATAAAATCTGTCATGGCTCAGGACAGTGTCCTATGAAGTGGCCTGCTCCCAATTCCTTCCTGTTGCTCGTTCCTGCTCAGAGGTTGTTAGAGTACTGTTCTCGCAACCCTCAACATCTAAAACCCCCTCCCATTCTCAATCATGCCAGCCTACCCGTTCCTACGTTAAAACTGTATATTCCTCTCCTCGACCTAGACCTACATTGGGTAAATCCTACGATAAGGCTTCTCATAATCAATTAGTATCTCACCCTAGATCATCAATGCCTAATGGTAGTGCCCTTGGTAACAATCATACGTCTCTCCAACCACCAGTTACTTTAGAATTCCTTCTATCCTTGTTATTTGACTTTATCCTACTTAATCCCCATCAAATACCGTCCCACGTTGCCTCAAAATTAACCCAAATCTCCTCTATCTTCACTAAAAACGGATCCCATCGTGGTAATTCAGTGGAACAGTCGGGGCGTGCAAACTAAAAAGCATGAACTCACTCACCTTATTTCTACATATCATCCATCAGTCATTGCTATCTCTGAGACTTGGTTGAGACCGGGAGTACGGTTTAGTATTCCTGGTTTCTCTCGTCTTAGAGATGATAATGACAACGGCTATGCTGGGAGCGCCTTATTAATAAGCCGCTCCCTCCCCTTCTCCCAAATCCCCCTTTCTGCTCTTCTCCCTGGCATCAATGTTGTTGCTGTCAGGTCCTTGGACATTTCCTTTGTATCTGTATATATCCCCCACCCTAACTCTTCCCTTATACCGGATATACTGTATATCCTGTCCAACATACCTTCCCCTATGGTACTCATGGGTGATTTTAATGTGCAGAATACCATCTGGGGTCATAGCCATACAGATTTGTTTGGCCACTCCTTGCTCGACATTTTTGATGAGACTAATTTATGTCTCCTCAATGATGGTTCCCCGACTCGAAGAGTGCTTCTTTCCCAAAATCCGAAAAGTGCTGTTGATCTCTCTCTCTGCTCCCCCTGTATTCTTCCGAATATATCTTGGAACGTTCTCCGCTATACATATGGAAGTGACCATTTTCTCATTACTATGTCCATCTTTACTTTAAACAGTGTTTCTCCATATTGTAATCCCTCTCCTTCCCTTAAATATAGACTCGCTGGAGTAGACTGGTCACTTTTCTCTGCTTCCCTTGACCTCAAGCTAGAGTCTGTTCTACAGAATCTATCTGGCTCCCCTCTTTCTTCCTACAACTCATACATCGACAGTATCATTTCTGCTGCTAATACTCACATTCCCCTTAAAAAACCAGCTAAGGGCTTTAGAGTCTCCCCTCCTTGGTGGGACTCTGAATGCACTGTGGCAGTTGCAGAACGTCGTGAAGCGGAAAGGTCGATGTATGTCTGTTGAAAACTTCCAGAATTATAAACACTCCTCGGCAAAATTCAAAAAATTAATTAAAAAGAAGAAACGGCAGGAATGGATAGGCTTCTGTGAGGGATTATCCCCCAGAACCCCTCCTACCCTTATTCGGCAACAAATTAGACGTTTCAGAGGATCCTGCAATATTGATAAAGAAAAAAATATCAAGTAGGGTTATTTCTTGATATCACGGCAGCTTATGACAGTGTTCTACTTCCAGTTCTCAGGCAAAAACTCTCACAGCTGAGAATTTCTGGAAAGTTAGTTCGCTTTATCCTTAGCCTGCTGGTGGAAAGATCTGTCCTTATCAAGACTAATTCTGGTTTTCTTCCTCCTAGGAGAGTTTGGAGGGGCTTACCCCAGGGCTCTGTCCTAAGTCCTCTTTTATACAACCTCTACACGCACGATCTTGAGTGTACTGTGGATTCTTTTTGTGAGGTCCTGCAGTATGCTGATGACCTTGTGCTGTATGTCTCATCATCATGTATAGAAGAAGCCACCTCCTGACTTAATATGGCCTTGAGATATCTCCAAGATTGGTTGTCCGACCACGGTCTATCGCTCTCCCCTTTCAATAGCTCCTCAATTGTCTTCACTAAAAAAAGAGTTATCCCACCTATTAGTTTACACATTCAGAATGAATCCATCCCTCAAACCCACTCTGTAAAATTTCTGGGTCTTATGCTGGACTCTAGAATGACCGGACTCCATCACTCTATTTGGATTTCACAGAAATGTGAAAAAAACATAAATGTCCTGCGATCCCTATCAAGAGTCTGGTGGCTCAGGCTGGAGCTCCTGTACAACGCCTTGGTCCATAGCCATCTCGACTATGGCTCATTCCTCCTCAGTCCCTGTAACAAATCAAACCTAAATAAATTTGGCAAAATACAATCCAAATGTGTGCGCATTGTTCTAGGAGCAATGAAATCATCGCCCATTAAAGCAATGCAGGTGGAGTGTGGTGATTCTCCTCTGAATTTGCGCAGGTAGTTCCTGGCAGATAGATTCCTTTTCAAAACAGTCCAAAATTCAAATCACCCTGTCCTTGCTAAAGAAACTACTCAATTTATCCCAGAATTGTGATAAGTTCCCCTATCTGCTCCACAGCTATAAAACATTTTGCCAACTCCCCAACCCGGTTATTCAGTATTCAACAAACCCACTCTATCTCACCCCATATGATGCATTGGTTTTTCGTCGATGCGTAGTTTTTATCAGTCAGTGAAAACCGGTCAAATTCTTACATCCCCATCTTTACTCTCTACTGTTTACGAAACTAACATCACGGACACTGGCGGAATCGGGTCATTTGGATAGGACCCTAAGCCAATAAATAAAGAAGAAGAAGAAGGGACCTCATTTTTTATCTAAGCTCAGACTAGACTTGGGGGAAAAGCGTTATTTTCCGATCGTCATGACTGTCGTTCCTGTGACAATAAAGCCACAGTGACAAATCAACGTGATTTTGTCACGTCGATTACTCGGTCACACCTGTCACTTTCTGGTTATACGTACTACTCCTGGCACCGATACTTTTGCATTGGCCCTTCGGGCAGTTTCGTTCGTGTTCGTTACAAAGTTACAAGGTCGTTCCATGGGTCGTTTGGTCGTTCCATGTTACGTATTGTCGTGATGTGAGTGACAAAGACAACTATTGGTATTTATACCACTGAAATTCTTGGGGAACGTAGGAACAATATACGTGATTTTGAAACGTTGTTACTTCGCGCTAAGCGCTAAGTAACAGCGACATGTTTTAACGACTGATCGCAGTGACTTTATCGTCGTGACGTTATTTATCACCCACCTTCACTTTAGCTCAGACCAGTATATATATTATACTCTTTGCATAACAGATATATTTAGTCTGAGAGTTTTGGCGGGAACACGAAGAAGATCATGTCGTCGCTCTGCATTATTTTCCTAAACTTGTGTTATTTCAAGTATTAATGTGTAAAAGTGGTGGCCTTTTACTTATTAACTATTTGTGTATGTGCATGAGTGTTGGCAAGTGATGTAGTGCGACATAACGTGTTTTTTCCTGTTGTCTCCAAAACTCCATAGAAGCTTCAGTAAGGTTGCCATCGTCTTAACTGGAGTGGGAATTTGACTTGACTGACTAATTTTATATGACTGACTTCGACTATGACTTGTTTTATGAACTAAACTTACGTGTGATGAGAGAATAACGATGTTTATAAGTTACTGTTAGGCAGATGGTTCTTCCAACGCCTCAAACAAATTCAATAAAAAATATATATATATATATATTTAGTAAGCTTGGAACATTTCACAAGTAGCATGTGAAATTTCATATGAAATGAATTTTCATACTTCGCATCTGCTACCACTCTTCATTTGGCCTGTGAAACGTCACACTCAATGAAATCGCGGGAGCGAGCGAGTAGTGACTTGCGAGCGACGAATCGCGCCCACTAGGTAGGTATATAGTTTGTTCGTTCTGTCACGCTCACTGTTGGCGTGATAGAAAGAACAAACTATATTTAGATGATTCGTCGCCGGAGCGTAGCACCACGCATGTGACGTTTTAGTACTATATGCCTCAGTTTTGACCTTGAGTATCCTAAAAGAGTATTTTAAAAATAGACTTTAAATTAAGTGCCGTAAAGTATTAATTTCCTTGGAATAATTTGTCGCAGATCTCAAAATCACGTGTTTGTTTACATGAATGAAATGAAATGAAATTTCATTATTATCACAGACCACAGCTCAGTCAGTCGAGTGTGGCTTCGATGATTGTTTGCGATTTACTTACTTTCATTGTACATCAGTCAGTACATAGTTTATTGTAATTATATAGGTATAGATTATTATTTTTTATTTAGTAAGTCAGTATATGTATATGTATAGCGTTAATATACATATGTTAGATTGGTGTAAATGAGACCAATAGATAGATAAAATAAACCTTAGTTAGGAGTATTCATACAAAACTTCCTACTTCATTTTATGCTAGCATACGAAACGTGTGACGTGGATGAAAAATCATTGTCAATGAAATTTCACATGTGAAATCATATGATTTTTTTTTATTTTTTAATTTCATCCAATGAAAATGAAATAAAAGTAGCAATCATTTCCATAACTAATATTTAGTCTGAGAAAGGGATAAATTCCTTTTTCTATTTATCTTACTTTTGCAACAGTCATAAAACAAGAAGAAGACGTTTATTCTACTTTTCTGGTTATACGTATTACTCTTTGATTCTACTTTTTGCAGAGGATATCAAAAGGATATGTTGTGTCAGTGAAGCCTAGGAATATATATCACTATTTAAAGAAAAGTTTGAAAAAATACATGGAAAGTGCGACCTCCTGCAGATCTGTCAGCAGAAGCTAC
Organism: Leucoma salicis; assembly: GCA_948253155.1. Classification (NCBI taxonomy): domain Eukaryota; kingdom Metazoa; phylum Arthropoda; class Insecta; order Lepidoptera; family Erebidae; genus Leucoma; species Leucoma salicis. The sequence continues at coordinate 11,171,831 of OX411812.1, read as the reverse complement.
AAGAAAATCCAATATAATATATATATCTTAGATAATATCAATTATAAGATATTAGTAACATGATTTTTAAAGTTATAACAAGAACTATAAGATTCTCCTACGGCAATTATACTTTACATCGGAATTTGAATTCAAAAATACCTGTATTTCCTGTCTCAACGTTAGAAAGTGCTCAAAATTCAGTGGTAAAAATTGACAAAAATACTATATCACTGTTAGAGAGACTTTCGCTAGTAAAGTATGACACAGATGAAGGTGTACAAATTTTAGAAGATTCTATTACATTTGCTAACAACATCTTACACATAAACACTGAAGGTGTGCAACCATTGTACTCTGTATTGGAAGATCAGTAAGTATAATAATAGTAGTCTATTTATATTTTACAATAGCCTTCATTTAAACTAATATAATAGATTGTCTTATTTGGTAAGTGGTATCTGCTGCTCATAGACTGAATAAGAATACAAAAACATAGAATACTACATTTTCTTTTTGCTTATGGGAAATTAGGGTATTTAAAGAATTAACAGCTATCTCCTGCTACAACTAAAATACACTGAGGTGCTTTACAATTGTATCTTGATCAAAGTACCTGTATGTCACCAGGAATAAAATTTTGTTTAAATCATTTTACAGGAACCTTACTCTCAGAGAAGACAAAGCCACTCAAGGAAACTGTCAAAAGCAGATACTAAAGAATGCTTCAGTAACTGATGATGATTATTTTGTAGCTCCCATTGGTAATATACCATTACATGAAGTTGAAGTTGATGATAGTAAGTCTATAGAAAGAAAGCAAGATGAGAACTGATTTGAAAAAGTTATTTAATTTAAAACATTTCTTTAAAGTAGTAGAATTGAACAATAGTAACATCACATATAGCCTAAATAAACCTAGTCGAATATTGATAGATAATATTCATTTTAATTGGATGCAGTATATATATTCAAAAACACATAAAGAAATACCTGTGTATTTGAATAGATCCTCAAATAAGATTAATTCAGGCTTAAGTGCATATGGTTATGTAACACAAAGTTTTCCAAACTATGATAATGAAGAATTAATATTACAACATAATTTTAATGATGACAAGGCTATTGATGAATCCAAACTGCAACTAGATTTAGTTATGCCACAACAAGATTCTATGCAGTATTTTATTAAATGGCAAAGATATAGAAAGTACTGGTGGAGTTCTGTAAGTATTTATTCTGGCATAATCTTTTCAATATTGTTCTATGTTTAAGGTAAGCTAAGTTACCTTCTTTCCTTCATATGGAAAATTTTAAACATTGTTTACTAATAAGACATTTTTTTTTAATAGAGAAAACGCAATAAAAGGCAAAGTGGAAATTGGTAATAGTTTAGGGGTCTAAAGTATTCCCTGGATAAAAAAAGATTCAAGTTTGAATCATGCTTATAGAAAATTTCTCTTTCCACTACTTTTCTATTAGTATATAATATAATTATTTCTTTTATTAAAAATATGCAATCATTTATTTAATTGATTTTCAGGTATTTGTCTATATGGTATTGTATTTATAAAATAAAATATATTTATACCTCACTATGTAAAACCATTTTAAAGAATATTTTTGTGTAAAATGCGTACACGCAATTACTATGTACACTGTTTGTGTGTGTTGTTTATAGTTAATACTTTTTAAAATAAGCTGATTTTTGTTGTACATATTTACAGATATCTACAACACCAAGTCTATTTGCAGTACATGATATAAAATATGAAAACAAGTCGGCTACTGCTGATATTGTAGCTCAACTACCAGAAGGTGAATTAGCTGTGGAAAATGTAGCAATCAATTTCGAAGAAAATGTAAAATAGTTTTTTATTAATAAAATATTTCTAAGCTTGACTATAATTTTATAATATGATATTGGCCACACAAATATGTATTTAAAAAATATATTACCATTACATATTATTTAATCTAATTTTCTGTTTTTACCTCAGTAAACAGAAAATTTGGTTAAATAACAGACAGAGTAATGGCAACGCCGGTAAATGCACTTTAAATTATAATTGATGTAAAGTGTATTTACCGGCGTTGCCATTACTTAGAGAATTTGACTATGATGACTGATACTGGGCATGTATTTCTTTTCTATATTATTATAAAGGCTGTAACATAGCTATGTCTGAAGATATTTGAGAAAAAATGACTAATAGGCTATATAGGCGTATCTAAACACGAAACTATTTTTATTAGATTTTTTGTCTGTTTGTTCTCGCATCACGCAAAAACTACTGGACGGATTTTGATGCATATTTTTTATTTGATAGCTCTCAATTAGACTTAAAAACTGGTATACATTTTATCCCGCTACTATACCGGCAACCTGAGATATAACCCAAAAACTAGCTTTTAGCCAAAAGGCTAGTTATTCATAAAGTTCGAAAACCTAATTCATATGTACCTACTTATATTTTTCATAGGAAACATCTTCACGACTAAATTGCAGTATGTCATTAGAAAACGCTTTAAAAGTCTTATTACTTGATGGGCTCACCAATAACACTAAAGAGGAATATTTAAGGCTTCATAGAAAAATTTCACCTTATAAGATTTCTTTTGCCCTAAATTTAACAGGTAATTTTTATTTAATATAGTTTTAACTGCTACTGCTAACAATAATTAGTTTACATCCAAAGCATAAAAGAATCCATTCTAAAATGCTATAGCAGTATTATAATACTTTTGCAGTATTATAATACGTCTGCTTTCGTGTGGTTTCAAATTTGTTTTATTTTTTAGGAACTAACAATAAGAGCTCACTAGAGCAGTTAGCTGCTGTGATAAACTATAAACTAATATGTAATGGTATATCAACTTGGCTGCCAGACTTTACCCTACCCTACGAATCACAGGTAATACCCTAGTTTCAGTCACATATTGATCATTAAATTAATAATCTATGGGTTATAGTTCTGTACATGAGCATGAGCTGTGTTTCATACATTTGTTTAATAACCTACCTCTCAATCTAAGAGATTTTTTTGTTAAGGCGGGAAAAAATATTCCTAACCGCACACCCCGTCGTTCGGGGCAACGAACAGAGTAGTGTCGTACCTTCACCCACATTCAATAAACCAGCGGTATGCCGTCTCTCTGCCTGTGTTGGCGGGCCGCGGGAATTATGTTACATTACTTCAGTGGTCCGCCGGCGGATAGGCCATATACCCTAGGCCTATACACCTTCTATAGACAGATGCCCTTTTAAGTAACTATCTATTATAGAATGACAAGATATCAACCGTAACTATGAGCACTAAGATACTATAACTTGATTACCTAAGCTAAGTATTTGCATTCATTATTAGCTTTCAAGTAATGTAAATATTTCTTGAAAGTGTTTGTTTGTTTGACAAACGAAACATAAACTGTATCGAGGAATTTATTGCTGTAAACATACTTCATTGATTTCAATATCTGTTGGTATTGCTTCAAAAGAAAAAAACATTTATATATATAATATATATATATATATATTCCACTACCAACATAATTTAAAAGCACAATGTTTTCAATAATAAATTTCAGATAAAAGAAAATCTACATATGGGTGTAACATACACAGCAATATTGAATGATGATGTACTTAAGACAGGAATTTTCAGATTAATGAACAGTAGCACTATGTTGGGGGTAATGTATTTTTATATTATATATTCATTGCTTATCCGGGAATGTCGTATACAGAATATTTATCCAATAATCGTCATGCGCTTGTCCTTATCAAATCTCTTTGGGGTCAGCGCAGCATGTGCTTTTCTTACATACTTCCCTATCGGTTGCGTTCTTATAATTGGCTTCCTTCCTTTTTATATCATCTCTTACATAACCCATCCTTGTTTTCGTTGGTCTACCCCTTACAGCCTGTCACGTTCATTCATTCGCATTACATGCGTATACCATTCTAGGCATTTGGCTCCTAGATTTTCAACTATAACTGTTACTTTGGTTTCTATAGGTACGTTAACACAATTTTAACTGACAGATGTCGCAGGTGTCACCCTAGACGTTAAGAATGAATGTGTTATTGAAATTCGCAGTCTCAAGCAATTGTCAAGATGCCTGAATTGGCAAAGTATCTGGTACCGTCCAGAAGATGCAGGTTCAAATTCTGCTCGTGACTTACTTTCGATTTCACACATTGTGCTCATTTATAAGAGGCTCTGCTGAGAAAGTCTTTCCGAGGCTTGACCCCACTGTATTATTAACTTAAAAGAAAATAGCCTCGCTGATGCTTCCACATACTCCTCTGGAACTCAGAAGTCAGCTTCCGATACTTAGGAGACAGCACAACAGGTGTTTTAACATGTGTTAGCCATTCGGCGAGCCGTTAATAATTGGGTTTAGAATTCCTCATAAAAAATACGAGTATAATAACTAGATTAAAAACGTCGCATTTATTTCTTTTAATCAATTCTGAGCCTACAGAAAAAGACTCAAAAGTTTTATTTTAGAATAGGTACCTCTCATTAGTACATGCACAATACATAGATATTTCAAGTTCACACAAGAATGATATCTCACTCAATGATTTTAATGGAACATTATTGCAAAATGAAATTGTGCTAAGCCTTTCGTATAATCGTGTTTTCTTTATTGGGTTATTTTGTTCAAAACATATGCAAAAACTTTTTGTTTGTTTCACAGGAGCAGGTGCACGTAGCTGATTTCCATAAATACGCAGCTGTGTTATTCGACAAACAATAAGTTACAATAAATAGTTATATATATATATATCATTGTATTTCTGGCTTGTATACCCTACATTACATATTATACAGGTGTATATCTACTTTGCAGCTTACCCAAGAGCGAGAGATCAGTCTTGTATTGGCGAGTGAATTACTTGTCGACAAATAATAAATAAATAAATATTCACGGACATTTTCACACAACGTCCTCTGGTCCTAAATTAAGCTTAACGCTTGTGCTATGGGTACCTGATTACGGATATAATATATATACTTCTTTTTTTTGTAAATACATAGGTACCTACATATAAGATATAGATAACACCCAGACGCAGTACAAATATCTGTGTTCATCACACAAATAATTGTCTTGAGTGAGAATTGAACCCACGACCTCGTGCACGGAAGTCGGTTACACTACCGACTACGCCACGACGCCCGATGAATTTTGATAAACCAATTAACCTACAAATCGCACTTTTTTTTTTATACCTACTACTTGGGTGGTAAGTGGTTACCGTTGCCTATAAACGCTAGCAACACCAAAGGCATCACTCGCACGTCGCCATCTCCAAGCAAAAGGATAGGAGGTAGATAGGAAGGACCTTAAAGAGAGAATAGGTAGGATACTAAGGAGAACCACTGAAGTCTACCAGTTCCAGTGGCCAGCGAGTACAGGCGGAGAGACGGCACACGGCGGGTTTCTTTAGTGGGTGCCCTCACCCACTAAAGAAACACCCTATTCGTGTCCCCCAACGACGTAGTGTGTGGTTAGGTATTTACATTATTTCCCGCGTTAACAAAAAATAATAATACTAAGGAGAGGATATGGAAGAGGTTTGGGCCTCCGGCGCTCTCACTCACCATACGGAATACAACGGTGGGAGCACCTAACGTTGTTTCACGCTGATATTTTGTGAGAGGGTGGTCATAGAGTACTTGTATGCTTCCCCGATCAAGCCGGTGCATTCATGCTGGAATAAGCAAAGCTCTAATAATAATGTAGAATAATAACAGCTTTTACGCCGGAAAATCAAACTTGTATACAGATAAGGGATGTTATGGAGCGCCGTAACTGAAACCAAAACTAAAGGATATCCGAAGAAAAAAAAATGTCCATAACTGTAAACGAAATAAAATATTCGAATTATTTCGGAGATGGGCGGATTCTAATGATAAATAAATAAATATTCACGGACATTTCACACAACGTCCTCTGATCCCAAACTAAGCTTAACTAATGCTTGTGGTGCTATGGGTGCCAGATTACAGATTGATTACATTAAATATTACTTTTTTTTTGTAAATACATGCATACCTACATAATAAATAATAGAAAACACCCAGACGCAGTACAAATATCTGTGTTCATCACACAAATAATTATCCTGAGTGGGAATCGAACTCACGACCTCGTGCACGGCAGTCGGCACTACGGACCACGCCACGAGGTCCATATAGGTATTATTATGACAGGCTTTTTTTTGCCCAGCCGAACCGACACACAAGCCGCACGCTTCTGCATTGTTTATTAATTCTATTGCTTAGTCATATCTAGTTAGTGATTGTGGGATTACAGTTACAATTCAACTTTTTTTTAATTCTACATGGGTGACAAATAAGCATTCGGTCCATCTGATGCAGCAACCGTAGCCTATAGACGCTAACAACACCAAAGTCATCACTCGCTCCTCGCCACCCCCAATAAAAGGGATAAGAGGTTGATAGGAAGGAGAGGATAGGTCGGATACTAAGGAGAAGATAGGGCAGTGGTTTGGGCCTCAGACGCTCTCACTCACCAGGTTGGAGTACCTACCATAATGTAATATGGTTCCGGTGGCCCGCCAATAAAGGCGGAGTGACGGCACACGGCGGGTTTCTTTAGTGGTTGAGGGCCCCACACCACCCTGTTCGTTGCCCCGAACGACGGGGTGTATGGTTAGGAACATTTTTTCCCACCTTAACAAAAAAAAGGAATACCTACCATTGCTTCTCGCTGATCCTTTGTGAGAGGGTGGTACTAACATAACAAAAGAGGCTCTACCATTAAAAAAACAATCACCCACATTTAAGACGTTTTGTATTTTACTTTTATAATTCTTTAAAAATCTAAGATCCGTAACCGCAGCAAGCGGATACCTAATACGAAATAACCGTATTCGATACCGGAATAATATCTATTATTCCTATATCTGTATCCAAAATGTCATATCCATAACATCCCTAATACAGATTATCTATTATTAAAACGGCAACGGGATGTCCCAGGCATAGTTGCCACCTATTGCAATTCTGCAAAGATAGTCCCGGTTTCGGTGATATTGTCCCTGAGTTCCGATGCCCCATTTAGCCTATTGCCCTGATTTTTGATAATGGTAAAGGATGACTGCTCTACTAGCTCAGGCTTACACCACCCTCTCACAAAAGATCAGCGTGAACCAACAGTAGTGATTTTTTTATTATTATTTTTTATTGCATGTAGTGGCAGATGAGAACGGGCCATCTGATGGTAAATGGTAACCGTCGCCCATGGACTCGACTATACCGAAAGTATTGTCAAGCCGCTGCTCACCAATTAATTTCACAGATATGAAATGAAATATAAACGGCTATCTCCTGCTACAGCCAAAACGCAACGATGTGCTTCATGGCCGATCACACGGGAGATGGTGGTACCAATCCGCTCGGACCCGATACCAAGTGAGTAGGTACTCCCACTTGGTACCTAGCCCTACCACCAGTCATGCAATGGATGATAATTGCTTACTTCCCTTAGTCGCCTCATACGACACCCGTGGGAAAGAGTGAGGTGGTGACACTTGTATTCTTAGTCCGTCACCACACGGACAATCTACCTACCGTTGTTACGTATGGTGAGTGAGAGTGCCGGAAACCCCTCCCTATCCTCTCCATAGTATTCTACCTGATACAATTACTCGTCTCCTTAATATATTCCTTCCACTTTCCTATCCTATTCCTTTCCTTGTAGATGGTGGCGCGATGACTCTGGTGTAGCTAGCGTCTATAGGCTACGGTAACCGCTTACCATCGTAGGTAGGTATGATCGTTTGCCACCCATATAGTATAAAAAAAAAATAGCAAACAAACGACATTATAATAGAAATCGTTGCTCTGTAAATTTAATTAACGCAGAATTGCAAATTTCGCTCGAAATGCAACAGTTCATTGTACCTATATGAATAAAAGAAAGCAGGCCGTATTATTAAAAAATACTCATAGAAGTAAATTATTATCTAGGTAACCTACATACAAATAAAACTGATTTGTATTTTTAATTTTCCTTTTCATCATACTATTTTCGCCCAAAGGTGGCAATTCTGGTGTCTCCATTTGCTTAGTTGGTGAGGTAGGTCTCACACAGTTAGCAGACGGGGTGAGCGGTTAGTAACATTTTTTCCCGCTTTAACAAAAAAAAAGTAACCGTTACCTATAACAAAATACCTATCTTTAAATGTAACATAGTTCCAGTGGCCCGCCAATAAAGGCGGAGAGACCGCACACAGTGGGTTTATTTAGTGTGTTCCTAACCCCACACTACCCTGTTCGTTACCCCGAACGACAGGGTGTGCGGTTAGGAACATTTTATCCCGCCTTAACCAAAAAAAGGGTACCGCACAAAAAAAAAGAAATAACTGAGTTCCACGATATTTAGATATTTTTATATATATTTTTGCATTTGACATGCTTCGATTCACATTTTTCACTTTGTGTTTAATGAGTTCCACGAACTTTTAAGATATTAGCAAATAAAAGGCTAACATTCACTTATAAATTTCATTTATTAAGATGTTCTTATAGCAAGACATAATTACAATGGGTTCTTAACACTAAAAAATGTATAAAAGGTAATGCCGAAACATCTACCTTTATGGAAATCAAAGAAATGGTCACATAACTGTATAATTATCTACTGTTTTAATTAGGAATATAAACAAACATTTCAAGGTAAACTTCCTTGTGTACGTACAATCCCGAATGGCAATTGTACCCTAGTAAGAAACAAAAACACAGCTCGCACTTCCTTTTATATTCGGTACCGATCGATATAAAAATAATATACAAGTATGTATATATTATATTTTATAAATATTATGAAGTCGCCCGCCGCGTCTGTATGTCTGAACGCAATAAACTTAATACCCAAAGGATTTCATGCGGGTTTCACCAATAGATATAGTGCTTCATAAGGGAAGTTTAGCATTAAAATCATTATATATATTAACTGAAGTTTGTATGACGATGATTGTTGAAAATATCAGAAACAATGCTATAAATCATACTGATACCTACTAGGAATTTTGCTGACGTGGGTCCAGTGCGTCACGGGAATCAATAGAGTATAAAAATCAATTACCGTATGCCTACAGCGGAACCGCATGTAAAAGCTAGTTAAGTTGAATAAATTTATATTATGTTAATGGTACAGGAGCCGCCGCCAATTTTTTTAAGTGATTACAGGTTCAATCTTTGTGAGTAGGTTCCGTCGACGAGACACCCAAGTTTTTCTCTGTGAAAAATCTCGATTAAGGTAGCTAATAAAGAGCGCAGGTATAAAACATTTCGATTTGGTGGGGTGTCGAAATTGTCTGACTGTAACAGTAAGTTTAAATGTTAAGATAATTGGATAATAAACTTAGAATAACAATTGTCCTAAAAAATGGGTAGTTTGACTGGAGCGTGCTCTTCTAAAAATATAGATAGACAAATATAAATAAAGAGGTCATTCAAATTATTAACAATCAGATTTTTTGAATGCAGCTTTGTAAATATTTGTATAATGAAATGGCCATAATAGTCCTAAAAATTTAGTGGTACGTTATCTCTGTCCCACGCTTGGAAGTTGTCAAATTCAGGGATACTTGCTATTAAGTATATAACATATTTTATGTGACAATGTATGGAAGGATTGATTATTGGAATAATTGGCATCCCATACATTGACATGCCATGCGGAAGACGCCCTAGGCATGCTCACACTATCGTTACTATTAAGTATAAGATAAGCCTACTCAATTTTTAGTGTAAGAATTTAGATATTACATATAATATATTTAAAAATATTCTTAAAATACAAACTCAACTGCCGTAATTTTGTTTTGGTTATAAAATATATTGTCTAAAATGTCATAATTATAGATTTAAGTATATCTTGCGAGAAAATCCTTTTAATACATCCGACAAGATTTATGTGTTGCGCTTTATATTTCGTGACTACAGTAAGTGTTAGTGAAAATCTTATTCTTGTCGTATTTTTAATATAAAACTCATTGCTATCGTAACCAGACGTTAGAACTTAATATAACTTTAAACAAATAACAAGATCTACATTATGTAAAAATACCAAATACTTAGGTAATGATTATATGATATAATGAATTTAAAATAAAATTTTGTGCCTACCTTCAAAGGCAGGTCTAAATTAAATATTTTATCTGGAACTAACTTCCAATAGCAGCTTCCCTAATTCTATTTTAACCAAGAATCGCTGTCTTCCTTCAAATCCATATTTTCCTAAATAAAAAATGTCACCCCTGTCACTATACTATGCAAAAACCACGATGTGCCGGTGAAAGCTATAGAAAATACTATTTTAAATAACACAAATGTGATAAAAGCTGCGTGAATGTATTATTTGTATGGACAATACATACACAAGTGAACATGTAGTTGATATAATATTCAACAGATCAATAAATGATATTGATCAATCAACTATTTCTGTCTTATGTTTGTTATTTATAAGGCAAAAGTACAAATATATTCTAGTATATCAACTAAGTCTGATTATTATCCAGTTAAACAGGACATAATATGTTTTTCATGTTATATGAATACTTGAAAGTCACAACTAGTTATTATAAATTAAATTGCACTGATAATATTGTCAGTAACCATAGATTAAATATACGATAAAATGAAGTACAGTCGCAAACAACAATCACTAGAAGATAAATTTTGTTTTTCTAATGAAAAATAATTTAAAGTTCAACTTTGATACCTTTAAATATGCATTAATTGTTGAAATTATTTACATCAGCGTAATAATGAGTTAATGACGAAGTGTATATTAATTTAGAGAATAGCATAATTAGTTTCTTAATATAAATTGATTATTGAGAGCCTCACTTAATATAGTTACTCTTATTTTTACTATCTCGTAGTTTTATCACCAACATTGCTTAATTTTTCAATTATCATAAACCATAATTCTATTAGTAACCATTTTGTCAAATCTATTGACAAGGTATATTCAACCAATATTAATTTATACTACTATGTTATTGTATATAAGATTGCTAAAGTTCAATTGTCTTCTTAGGTACTACAATTTTTCCATACTGATTCCCAACACATTAAAAATGAATATATTTTGACAAGTATAAAATGTCTCATGAACTAATTTTGGGACTGCAAGTAATGCAAATATCTATAATATTAAAAATATTTAGCCAATATTATCTATTGTGATGGTAAAACTATCCATAGATATGAAGACAGTTATAAGAATAATTGTTATTGTGAAAGACCATTTATTATTGCTTGTGGCTGTACAAATTAATGGAAAGACACAATCACACATAATTGCCATTAGTATATCAACATTTTCACAGTACATTACAGACAATGTTTGTACAAACTAGATCTTAGGTAATGAATTAGCTCACACAAATATTCACAGACATGTCAAATTGATTTAATGTTATCTTTTTAGTAGTTGATTTAAGCTGGCAACTGCAATTTCTTTCCTTTCAACACTGGAAACAGAAAAAATACTTTTAACAAGATATATATAATTGAATAAAGTTAAAGATAATTATTTAAATGCACATATTTTATAACTACCAGATGATTTACAAAAAATCTTTTTATATGAGTTAGCCCAATTTTAAACCAATGAAATAAGCACTATCTGACAGCACAAAATTAAAACTAGAATATTATAAAATGTAAAATATAGGTTCTACTATATTTATTTAAATTAAAACTATCAGACCAACTTTTTGATGAAATGCTAAAATACATGATAATAGTAAAATACCTTTGGTAATGTAGAGGTAGAAGAAATCACAGTATAACACAGTCTGCACCACT